>OU696496.1:11843582-13043582 GCA_916048165.1 Spilarctia lutea | reverse complement strand
ATTTTTATATATTTGTTTTTTTTACGGTTACCAAAATAGATTGCTAAATAAATTAAAAACGCAAAACGTCCCAATTGTTTTACTAATAATGTATTAGTAAAACACGTTCAAATTAAATTTCATAAGAGCTCTTTATAACAACAGTTATTTCAGAAATATAAATAAACATCACATTTCTTAAGAGTTCTATTGCCTAAAAATAGCAGGTTTAAAATAAATTTTCAAGCTATTCAAGCATGTGCCCGCAAAATCGTCGATCTTCTGAATAATAGTATTATAATCATAGGTGTCTTTTCTTAAACTTATAACTTTTTCAATTTAAAATTCGTCAGGGAAACTAACATTGCAGAAAACAAAGAGTAATACTATGACCTTTTTTTATGGAGTAGGTGGCAAACGAGCAGACGTAGCGCCTGGTGGTAAGCGATTATCGCCGCCCATGGACACCCGCAATACCGGGGGCGTCACAGGTGCGTTGCCGGCCTTTGGGGGATGGGAAGAGGGGTTAGGGTATGTGCCTCCGGTATCCTCACTCACTCGGTGAGACACAGCGCAAGCCCTATTCACACCGGTTTTCTGTGAGGCCGTGCTGTCACTCCGGTCGAGCCAGCCCATGCATGCCGAAGTGTGGCTCTCCCACGGTAATTGCCTGCTTATTGACCAGTAACAAAAAAAAATCAACCAATGCCACCTCATTTTTAAACATATTTGATTTTAAAAGACTACTATCTCATCTGAGGACTGACATTTGAAATGAAATGAAATCATTTATTCTGCAAATAGGTAACATGAATCCTTTTGCAAGTTAAACTTTATTCGAGCAAATGAGTTCGGCCTTTTCTAACTCGACTAACCCTGAGGAGAAAGGACGAAACAAACTTAAGGGTCATGGTCTCTTAAGTCTAGTCTACTGATCCGATCGTGGTATCTCCAGGCTCTGGGAGTGCTACTACTGCAGCAAATTCGAAGCCCTATGGTTCTTATCGGTCAATGGGCAGGGCTTGATCAATACATCACTGTTTTCTTAAAGCGGACGAACTTTAAAATTTCACAAATTTATTGAAACAAATAAAAAAACCGGCCAAGTGTGAGTCGGACTCGCACACTGAGGGTTCTGTTTAAACCTGTAGGTATATTATATGATGTAATTAAAATTAACGCTTTGCGCAATTTGCTTCGTACCAAATACCGAGTGAGGATACCGGAGGCCCATATTCCAACCCCTCCTCATCCCTCTCCCCATCCCCCAAAGGCCGGCAACGCACCTGTGACGCCTCGGTGTTGCGGGTGTCCATGGGCGGCGGCAATCGCTTACCATCAGGCGATACGTCTGCTCGTTTGCCACGTATTCCATTAAAAAAAAAAAACAAGATTCTGACTTCACGGAGAGTACCCTGTAGGGTTTGATACCCTTGCGAGTGTCGAAAATTTGCAGCATAAAGGCCTGTATCTTTTGATTGCGTTGGCTAAGAAGTTTGATTTTTCACAGCTCTAAGGCACTGTAGTCCAGCTTGATACCTCCACGCGTTCCTGAAAAAAAAGAGTCTTGACAGAACGTACAACAAAGCAGTCCTATAAGGGTTCCGTTTCTATCTTTTTGAGGTACGGAACCCTAATAATAAGTATAGCCACTATTTATCTTTCATTTTATTGTTGGCAATTTGTTTTATGCTATGACTACGAGTTAATTTATTCACGAACAAATGAAATAGTTACGTATGTCGGCTCTCCATCAAAAGCTTTCAAAAGTCCAATGCTGGACTTAAACTGCCCTCTAGACAAAAGGTTTTTGTCCACTATACCAATGTGGTGCTGGCTATAAAGGGCTCCTTTAGGGTTTAAACCTAGTATACCAATATACATCTCAAATATATATGAAGTAGTTCAAGATTTTTTAAATTCTTATGTAAATAAAGCGTAAAAAATATATCTAACCCTTTCTTATTGCTTTTGTAAGAACGAGATGTAGTGATACTTAAATTAATTGTGGAACAAGCTAGTTATCAAGTATGAATGTAAGACTGAAGTGCGGGTTTGATGCCCATGTTGAGTGAATTACACGCCTATCATAATTAAATGATATATTTTTTATTGAGAATAATTATGTAAAAATGAAATGTTAAGTTACTGTTTTGGTAAGTTGTCATTCGTATAAATTATTGTTGAACATATAATCACGGCTGCATATCCTCAAGTAGGTAGGCAGAGTGGTAGTAAGCGCCTACATTCGGCCTATTTGATCCATCTTACGCAATAAATAAATAAATATTTCGGACATCTAACACACAACGCCATCTAGTCCCAAGCTAAGCAAAACTTGTGTTATGGGTACTAGACAACTGATATGAATACATATATACTTTTTTTTAAATGCATACATATGATACATAGAATCACTCAAACTCCTTAACAAATATTTGTAGATCACACAAACACTTGGTCCGACTTGGATTTGAACCTGAGACCTCAAACACAGCAGTTGCATTCATTACCACTGCGCCACCGAGGTAGTCGTAGAGAAAGCAAAATCTGTTGCTGTTGCTTTAGGAATAAAATTTTAAAGAAATGTGGCATTGCTTATAATGGCGTCATGACGGACTCAAAATTATGTTAATAATAAATATATATAGGTTTGCTGTTTTGAAAATGTAATACCAATATCTTTTTCTTATTTAAAAATTTGCATAAGGCAACATACGCCAACCAGTTATTCTGTTAGTATAATAGTTTCAGCAGGACTTTTCTCTTTGCCAGACCAGTTGAGTCATAATATGACTCAATTTCATTTGATTTAACATTAAAACTTTTATTATTATTTCAAATTCATATTAAACCCACGAGTCCTTGCTCAACTGTCGGAATCATTCTCTAACAACTACCGTGAAAAGTCTCACAAATACTCAATAACTTATCCGAATGACAATAATATTAGATAGTTATTCTAAACTAAGAGTTGTACTAAGTCGTCCTTAAGTCAAACAACTAATATTGATCTTTACATCCTACGAATAAGGTATATTATTATCTGTGATCTGAAAAAAACATAATATTTATTTTACCTACTGAATGAAATTCGAAGTAAAATTGTATGTTAAGTTCATTTGTTGTTATTTCGTTTATTAAGTAAATGTTGATGTGAAACATTATTTCTCTCCTGTGTGACAGTGATTATAGAGAAACGAAAAGAGTGCGCTTTTTGATTTAACCAATGGGAGCGTTAGAATTGTCCGTCAGATGGCACTTGAGACGTCAGACGTAATATATGACCACTATATTAAGGATCTTTTGTTTTTTTATAAGATATAATATGTTACTTTCGAAATAATCCCTTGTAAACATAGGTAACGTGTTTTGTTTTAAATTTTGATCGAAATATTTTGTAACATCTACTTAATATGTAATATTATATAGAACAACAATTTTTTTCTAGTTTTTATTTCCTTTTAATCCTCTGACCCTTGGGTCACCAGCATCTTTTTCTTATTTAAAAATTTCCATAAGGCAACATACGCCAACCAGTTTTTCTGTTAGTATAATAATTTTAGAAGGATTTTTCTCTTTGCCAGACCAGTTGAGTCATAATATGACTCAATTTCATTTGGTTTAACAATAAAATTTTAACTTGTGAACAGTGTTCGATGTTTTGGTTTGTTTTTTGACTGGCTCTGTAGCGCAGTGTTAGCCGTTCCTGAGATTAGCTTGAACAAAACTTTGCAACACCACAGCTCTGCAAAGAGCAGGAAACTAACTCGTCCATCAAGCGTGGTATAATAGGCCAAAACCTATTTTGTATCGAGTGGCTTATGTCCAATAGCCTGTTGATGATGGTGATTATGATGATGACTATTAACTATATTCGTGGCCATGCTTTGGCACAAGTAAGCAAACGTAGGTTTCTGTAAAATGAACTGAACGTCACCAGAAAATTTGAGCCGAACTTTCTAAACTTGCGTTGTGTTGCAATGTATTTTACTCATAATTATGTAGAGAGCAACATCATCAACAACCCACACTGCTGGGATCAGGTCTCCTCTCAGGAGACGGTTAAGGCCATATGCCCCCACGCCGGCCAAGTGCAGGTTGCGGACTGGCAAGACAACGTTGTGGCTACGTAATCTTGACGTTGGATGTTTTTAAACCGCCCAAAGGCCTACAACTAAGCTTCACAATTGTTATTTTACGATAACAACCGGGACCGACTGCTTAACGTGACCTACGAATCACGGAGACGCTCATGGTAACATGCCACCAGCGGTCACCCATCCAGGTACTGACCGTGCCGTCGTTGCTTACCCTCGGTGATTGTTTCTAATCACCGAGTGCAACTGGGCTATGAGCGTCTCTAGAGAGCAACACCATAAGGTAATTTGTTTTATGGTATACCTAGGGTGCAAACTAGCAGATCCGTTACCTGGTACTAAATGACCATCACCGACTATGGACTCCTGAAACTAACCACAAGTGTCTCCTCACCAGGTTTGGGGAAATGTGAGGTTCTGGTGACCGAACATACTCGATGAAAGCAGAATTGCTTAAAACTGCCTTTGCTACTATGAGGTCGTAATATTACTGAACACAAACGGCCCATTAATAAGGCCCTGGTTCAGCTAAGCATGAACCTCCCACGGTTAAATATATGTAACGCTACAATATTATCAAACATATTCGGTACCGCCATAGTCACTGCTGAGCAATTATTCACCAATTAATAAAGCTGTATAACACGAATATAATTAAACCTACAGCAAACTCCGTAATTAAATATAAGTTCATTTTCACCCCATTTGTAGGCCCATTTGTCGACGAATGAGACATTTGCATACAAACCCCCCTTCGTTACCAGCGCAAATTATGATGATTATCATAATTTCTGCGCCGTTAACCGACTGATATCCGAGACGTCTCAACTATTGAGTTCAAAATGATTATTATGTAAATATAACCCCTTCTGGGTGGAGTCTCAATGACAGCAACTCAGCTAAATTTATTAGCGATTTACCTAACCAACTCCAAGCTTCGGTTCAGCCACTCGGCTAAAAGTAACGACGTGGCTCAGTATTATTTGTCTCCTTTTTACACGATTGCCGCATTAGGAATAAATCTTATGTTGCGGGGGACTTCACTCAGAACAACAAGTGTAGATATTACACACAGTTTTGTCCCATGTAAAGTTCGAGTCCATACCGTAGCAGAAAATGATGTGGTGACCGCTTGAACCACTACGACATCGGTTTAGTCATTCAGTAGGTATTCAAGTTAATGAATCCGTGACGAGGCAAATAACAAAATATTAGGTTTCATTTGTTAAGTCTAAATATAGATTTTTGGAATTGGAGAGGCCTTTGTCCAGCAAAGGACTGCGATAGGCTGATGGTTATGGGAGCTTATTTATTTATTGTTCTTTTCTTTCACAAAACATAGGTATTTGGTTGAACAATTATTAAGCGTGTAAGAGAAAGCCTAAACTTTGCTACCAGAAACCTTGCGATTACAGAATTTTGTATTGTATTGTTCATATAACCAAATCTATTCTATATTTTATATATATATATATATATATATATATATATATATATATATATATATATATATATATATATATAAACAAAGTCGTGTTAGTTACACTACTTATAACTCAATAATGGCTGGACCAATTTTGAAGATTTTTGTGTTTTTGAATTTGTCTTTGTCCGTAATAGGATAATAAGTATTAAAAAATAGTATTCATCAATTAAAAAATATTTAAAAACATGGTCTACTGCACTCATTCATTGACTAACTAGCTGACTAGTTGAACGAGTTTGCTGAGTCACCTAGATTTTTTTTTTATATTGCCTCAGTAATGTATTTAGAATGTTCCATTTAAACTCTAGAAACTACGGTCTTACTCGTAAGTAAAGTTTCCGTTTTTCACCAAATCATATTATCAACAGCCCTTATATACACAGTACGAAATAGGTCTCTCATCACAAAGGAAGTTACGGTCTACTGTACCACGTACACTAGACAGGTTGGTTTAAAATTTGTTTCAAATTTGATAAAGAGCTTATTTTATTGACTGTCTCGGTGGCGCAGTGGTAACGTATGCGACCGCTGTGCTTCAAGTCTCGGGTTCGATTCCCGGGCCGGACCAAATATTAGTATTAATATTATATATATTAATTTGTGTATTGAGTAATAAAATGAATTACTTAGAAGCATTCTCATTTATTATTGTAATTGTCTTAACTATTTTGTCATACAAGTAGTGTTCAGTACGAACAAGCAAACAAGTAAAAGGCTTTTAGATGTGATATATATTTCGTTTATACAAATTAGCAATGGAGGACGAATGTTGGTCGAGTGCTTAGCGAGTAGTGTTTGTGAAGTGTCTTTTGTATGCGAATGGTTGGCTTGTGTGACGTATTATGTGACGTGTGGATATGATGTGTATGGCTCGATACATTGATAAATTACTTGTGGATGTTAATGCAGTCGTCTGTCGAAGTTGCTTCGACATCCTCCGGGCCCTTGAAAGCGCCAGGTTTCAAAGAGTCATCCTCTTCCGTAGAAGGAAGCAGACATAACCGGTTAATGGCTCTTCGGATTATGCCATGCGTAGTGGAGACATCTGCTACTCGGGGAACCCCATCAGTTCCGGGGAACAACTTGGTAACTCGTCCCAGGCGCCAGCACAACGGGGAGCGCTCTCGTCCTTTATTAGTACTAGGTCGTCTGGCCGAAGGTCGCGGCACCGTACCTTCCACTTGGTGCGTTGTTGCAGCTCAGCCACGTACTCCGCTGACCACCGCTTCCAAAAATGTTGCCGAGCCTGTTCAAGGCGCTGGAACCTGTCGAGGCGATTAAAATTGTATTCCAGCAGACACGGTGATGGCAGTGAGGTTAATGGCCTACCAATCAGAAAGTGACCCGGTGTGAGCGGAGATAGGTCATGAGGTGAAGGACTTAATGGACATAAAGGGCGGCTATTTAGGATTGCTTCTACCTGGGCAAACAGCGAAGCAAGCTCTTCGCAAGTCAGGTGAGTGTTTTTTAGTACTCTATGCAAGTGAAATTTGGCTGACTTTACCCCGGCCTCCCAGAGGCCACCAAAGTGAGGAGTGTATGCTGGTGAGAAGCGAAAATCTATGCCTTCACGAGATGCACAATCAATTAATGAATCGCTGTGTGAATTTAAAAATGAATTTATCTCCTTTGCTGCCGCTACGAAATTTCTTCCATTGTCGCAGTAGATGATTCTAGGCTTTCCTCTACGAGCGATAAAACGTTTAAGCGTCAAGACAAAGGCATTCATGGAAAGATCACTCACAGCTTCTAAGTGGATACATTTATAACGAAAACAAATAAAAATGCATAAATAGCATTTTGTTATTTTACATCCCCGACCCTTGCGGTCCGTTATGAGAAACGGGCCCGCGAAGTCGGTACCAACAGTACAAAAAGGAAAATCGGGTTCTACGCGATCTACTGGTAAATCGCCCATTATATTAGTGAGAGTGCGTGCCTTGAATCGTCGACACACTAGGCACTCGCGCGCTACACGTCTGCCTAGGGTCCGGCCTCCAACTGGCCAATATCTTTCCCTGATAGAAGCGAGGAGATGCTGCGGACCGGCGTGCATGAGGCGGGCGTGTTCCTTTTTGAACATTAACTTTGTTAAATAATGATTAGCATGTAACAAAATAGGATGACGTTTGTCGTACGGATAGTTTGACGAATCAATTCGTCCTCCGACACGTAGAATACCTTGCTTATCTAAAAATGGGTCCAAAGACGTAAGAGAAGATTTGGACTTTAGAGCCTTACCTTTATTTAGCAAAGATATCTCTGTAGAGAAAGTATCTTTCTGAGACCATTTGATAAGGCATTTTTGAGCCTTTTCTAACTCAAAGGTTTGAAGTGAACCTGTTAACTTCTTTGTAGGATATTTGCAGTTGTTTATAAATCGTAGGACCCTAGCTAAAACTCTCTGCAAGTTGGTCAATTTAGAAAACTTCGTAAAACCAAAATTATCATGCATCGAAGGTGCAGCCTCGCCCACAAAGGCAGAGAGAGCCTTTAATTCGGGCAACTCCACGTCTTGATTACTTTCAATTGGAGGCCAGTAAGACTCCTTCTGGACAAGGAACGTTGGACCATGCCACCACATATCGGGATCCACTTGATCGGGTTCTACGCCACGGGACACAAGGTCAGCTGGGTTAAGATACGTGGGTATATAGCGCCAATGAGTAGGGTCTGTAAGCTCGTTAATAGCGGCTGCCCTGTTTGCAACGAATGTTTTAGCCTTACTTGGTGAACTAAGCCAACCCAAAACAACCTTTGAATCAGTCCAGTAGACCTGACGCTCTATAGAGCAGCGAAGAGCAGCAATGACTGTGGCAGATAACTGAGCTCCTAATAGGGCGGCGCAGAGTTCAAGCCGCGGTATTGTAGTGGGTTTGATGGGTGCGACCCGCGATTTAGCGCACACAAGACTTACTTGAATCTCGCCTGTGGAGTTAGTGGATCTCAGGTATATACAGCTCCCATAGGCACGTTGCGATGCGTCAGAAAAACAGTGTAATTGAATAGAGATAGGTTCGTCAATTAAGATACGTCGTGGAACACGTAACGAAGAAAACTCCTTAGATTTGATGGCAAATTTCAGCCACGAAGACTTTATTTGTGGGGGGACCGGTTCATCCCAATCAAATTTATGACTCCATAATGCCTGTAAGAGGATTTTTGGTTTTATAGTATACACTGACAGTAGACCAAGAGGATCAAAAATTTTAAAAGTTGAAGAAAGTATAGACCTTTTAGTGACAGTATCAGGTGATAAATCATGCTGAAAGTGAAATTCATCCGAAGAGGGAATCCAACCTACTCCCAAAGTACTAGTCGCCTTGCTAATCATCAGGTTACCTTCTCCAAGGTTAATAAGCTCCTCAAACACGTCAGGTAAGTTTGAGCGAAACTTCCTTAAGTTGAAACATCCCTTCGCAAGCTCGGTGGATACAGAGTGTTGAATGTGACGTTATTCATCTTTAGTGTTAGCTCCTGTAATTAGATCATCACAGTAAAGATCCTTTTGTAAAATAGTTTTAATTTGTTTGTTTTCACATTCTTCACCAAGCTGCCAGAGAGCCCGAGTGGTAAGGAAGCTAGCGCTAGCAAAACCATAAGTAACAGTGTTTAGACGCAAAGTTCTAATCGGCTTATCTTCACTATCGCGCCATAGAATTAGCTGCAGATTACGATCAACATCCCCAACCAGTACCTGTCGAAACATCTTTTCTATGTCCCCTGTCAGGACATATTTATGCTGTCTAAATCTTATTAAAATATTAAATAGAGGATCTTGAACTACTGGTCCCACCCGCTGCAAGTCGTTGACTGACACACCAGAAGTAGTGCGAGCCGACGCGTCAAACACGACGCGTAACTTAGTCGATTCGCTTTGTTCTCTAAGAACAGGATGGTGTGGCAAAAAATAACCATTATGTGGTCTAGGCTCAGGTGATTCTGATAGGTGACCTAAGGTTTCATATTCATTTATAAAATCACAATATTGCGCTTTCAATAGAGGCTGTTTCCTAAAGCGTGACTCTAAATTAAGAAATCTTTTTCTAGCAAGACTGTAAGAGTCACCCAAACAATCCACATTGTCACGGAGAGGTAGCCTCACGCAAAATCTACCATCACTAGTCCGCGTAGTATTTGAGAGGAAGTGCTGTTCGCATAGTTTTTCTTCGATACTAAGTGGTATTGTTTGTGGGAAACTCTCAAGTTCCCAAAATCTAGACAACTCATCATGTAGACTGCTTGAATTATTGTCCTTCAAGAGAAGGTTGCATGTGACAGATGAGCGTGTATAATAATTAGGCATGGGTCCCGCTACGAGCCATCCCAACTTTGAATCTTGAAGCTTGGGGTTTCCGCATCCTAACGAGTGCTGTTGGGCACTTATAATGTCCCAAAATAAGTCCGCACCGATAAGCATGCTAATGGGAGATGGTTCGTTGAATGTGGGATCTGCTAACTGAAAATTGCTTAAATTAAGTTTTTTTATATCAAAACGAACCCTCGGTAAAGGGCCTGAAATTTTAGGCAAAACTAAGCATGTAACATGCACATTAAATGGAGAATTTTGAGAATGGATGCGTATAGTACAGCGCTCTGTCTTTGTACTTAATTTATTTTCACCAATGCCCACTATGTTAGCATTCGATGGCTGAGGAATCAGGTTAAGTTGGTGTTTTACGGCTTCAGTAACAATCGTCGACTGACTCCCGCTGTCGAGCAATGCTCGTACTATCATAGACTCATTAGTGATTGGGTTGGTGACTCTAACTCTTGCAGTACATAAAATAATTTCAGAGGAACAGACTGTTGACATAGACAGTGAATCGTTCACGCTCAAAGTGTTACACTCGCTTGTGTTATGAAGAAGGGTATTATGTCATTGTTTGCAATAACGGCATGTGCCAGCAAGACGACAACGCTTAGCAACATGACCACTCCTTAAACAGTTTTTACATAAATCATTGGAAGAAACGAAAGCTAACCTATCCTGCACAGTTTTTGATTTGAATGTCTGACACTCATACAAGCGGTGACTTTTTTTGCAGAGAAAACATTGAAACCCATTTGAAGTAGAAGGTTTACTTTCCCCTGAGGTCACTAGTAAAGCTTTTGCTGTATTATATTTATGTTGGAAATTGTTAAATTGCTTAGGCTTGTCCTGCCTATCCTGCTTATGACGATTCACCGTTTCTAATAGGTCGGCACGACCCTTCAAAAAGCTAAAGAAATCACTAAGTGTTGGTATGTCACCTAAACTGTTCCTATGCTCCTCCCATTTGAAATACGTAGTACTGTGAAGCTTTCCTGAGACAATATACCTATATAATCAAAACATCCCATGTATCTGTAGGTAGCCCGAGTGTACTTAACGCACGTAAATTCTTTGTGATATGGCCAATAATGAACCGTAACGATTTGTCGCTTTCTTGCATGTTCTCAAAACTAAATAACGATTTTAGATGATTATTAATTAATTGGCGTTTATTGTCGTAACGCTCACATAATAGTTGCCAGGCTTGTGTATAATTATTATGTGAAACTTCTAAATTCGAAATAACTCGAGCGGCTTCACCCACCAAGTATGAATTTAAATAATGAAATTTATGAATACTTTCAATTCTATCATTATTGTGAACTAGCGACACAAATGTTTCCTTAAACTCCAACCAATTGAAGTAAGTGCCGTCAAAATTAGGAATCTTTATTACCGGAAGTTTAAAACCCAACATATTACATTGATCATGATCCTTATGATGACAAGTAGAAACCGTATTGTTCGCAGATAAGTCAGATCTCTTGTCCTTACTATTATTCTTTATTATGTCTTGAGCTAGTGCGATACAATGAAAGAAATCCTGTTCTATCAAATCTCTGGTAGCTAACTCAGTTAGTTGATTTTCCGAATTAAATATTTCAATTTGATTCTGCACCTCATCAAAGTCAATAAATAATGCTTCCATTTTAGACAATTTCATCGAGAGTTTACTTAATTCAAGTTCAGAGATACTGTCTAAAGATATTAAAACATCCAAACTAGTTTTAAATATAGTTACATGTCCTTTGATAGAACTACGTTTGCTTATTAACTCCTTCAACTTAGCGTTGTCCGTCATTTTGAAGTATACTCTCAAAAAACTGCGTAAACAATTTCAAAAGTAAATAAGAAACAATTGCATACGATACGATACGCTCCTCGCTTTGTTTACCAGCTGATCGGGCGGCTGCGAGCGGCGCGGGAGCACGCCTGCCGGGCAGTCAGGAAACTGGTTCTAGTTGCACTCGAAGCGGCGCAGTCGACGCATCGATGCACGCTAATAGCGTTAATCACTGTAATAGATTATTTCCGAGCGCCTTAACAAGCTGATAACGAAAAAGTGTCAATCAATAGAAAGGGAATGTGTATATTCTTATGTGAATAAGAGGCAGAAATATATAGTAATAGTTCTAAATGATATAATAAGTAAGTTAAAATGACTAAATATTGTTCAATTAGGCAAGAAATGTGCATATATTTGATTTTCTATGTACCCATGTATATACGGACAAGATGGCGGTACACAATGATTCGGTGGTTTAGTGAAATTAATTTGGCAATTTGTGTTTTACCTATCCAAAATAGATCAGAAAGATATAGGGGCTAGGTACATTAGACACAAATAGAATACTATAGAAATTCACCAAACTTCACGTGACCTTCAAACACTCGACAAACTATTCGCACAGATAAAAGAGGATAGAAATAGGGATAAATAGATGGAACGAGCTCACTTTAGATTGGCAGGTACACGATCCAGAAGTCTTGATGGGCAGTAGCAGCCACTGACGCTTCCAGGCAGCACCCGCGTTGAAGTGAGGTCCCGTTATTTCAGTACTTTCCCGGTATAATTCGACGAAGGATAGTTGCGCTGCACGATCCACGCTGTAGTCTACACAACCTTTGTATTCTACCAGGTAATGCAGTCGTAGACGTGGTGTAGTCGTGGCGATGTCCTTCGGATGTCCTTTGACGCGGCAACAAATACGATAGTAGATATTCAATCCGATGATTGTAGGTCCTGTCACGGTCGCCAAATTCTTGTTCAGTACGAACAAGCAAACAAGTAAAAGGCTTTTAGATGTAATATATTTCGTTTATACAAATTAGCAATGGAGGACGAATGTTGGTCGAGTGCTTAGCGAGTAGTGTTTGTGAAGTGTCTTTTGTATGCGAATGGTTGGCTTGTGTGACGTATTATGTGACGTGTGGATATGATGTGTATGGCTCGATACATTGATAAATTACTTGTGGATGTTAATGCAGTCGTCTGTCGAAGTTGCTTCGACAAGTAGGTAAAATCTTTCTATCTATGCAACCACCAACACCCATTGTCCTACATAAACATAGTGACTAGGCTATCATGGAAAATCAAATTATCGGGCACAACGAAAATTAGACAACCATTAATTTTTAAAAACACAAAGTTTCAATTGATTGCACAACCTCTCTGACTTATAATTCATCTAATAGAACCAAAAGCTTTTTCCCTTTGTAAGTACTCCTTACTTAACATTACAAAAATACACAATTTTTATTCATAAAGAAGTGATTTTTCATATTTTTTTATATATAAAGAATCACAAGTCTATTACCTGTTAAAAGCATCTTTAGAAGCACAGGAAACAATTATGTAGCATGTGCTTTTGCCACTTTCTTCCCTCTTATTCTTTCCATTCCATTTCCTTGAGTTTTATCGAGGACAATGTAATATTTATCGACTAAACCATATATTTACATTTACAACATGTACATAAAGAATGTTCAACAGTTTATGTATGCTTCTAAAACTCTGCATAAATTTATCATAATGAGTCTATCGCAGTCCACTGCTGAACTTAGCACTCTCCAATTGTACACCACTTTTTTCGATACTCAGCTTCTCGCATCCAGCTCATGCCAGCCATCTTGCGTAGATCATCACTCCACCTAGCCTGTGGACATCCTGCACTATGTGTGTCGAGACGCGGTGTCCACTCATGAAAGAGTTTACCCCAAAGATGAGTCTGAGGCTAATATGGCCAGCCCACTGCCACTTCAGCTTGCTAATCCAGTGGGCTATATCGATGAGCTTGGTTCTCTGCCGGATCACCAGCATTAATTGATTATTTTAATCTACTTTTTTCGTAAGTTTATTACTAATTTCTCATCAATGAAATCATAATGTGTCACAAGAAATGTGGCAGTATAATAATAAATAAATTAATACTTCAGACATCTAACACACGACGCCATCTATACATACAATAAATATATACTTTTTACAGATAACACGCTTTCACTGACGCCCCACCTTTTGCACTACACTAAATATACCGAAAACTATTGTACAAAGTTGAAAATTAACATGTTAGTGTCTTCGATGGCCTGAGGACCCTAAGGCTCCGGAGGGTCGGAACAAAAACCTGACAGTTTGAGGACATAGTCCCTCGTCTGGCCGCTGTCAACGGAAGTAAGGGGATGAACACACTGGGCATTATGCTCTAAATTATGAAATAATGTAGGTATGCGAATAGCGTAACTTCATTTGAATGTTCTGATGTTAAAATGTGTCGTTGACTTATGAAGTCACGATTTCTTAGACATGTTTTTTTCTGAATGTTATTTTGGCTATTATAACATAAATAAATAAAAGTGGATCTCTCGGATCTTCAGCTCTTCGGGGACACAGAAGCCAGTAGTATGTGGTGTTTCCACTAAAAACACCTCGACGACCGGCTTCTGGCGCCCTACTCTAGACGAACCCGGAACATATTATTTCAGGTCCTCCCCGAATTAACGCCGTGCCTTATCATGACCTGATACCTACATACAAAATACCTATAAAATAAGTTTTAGTGCACGAATGACGTAATGGCCTAAGTGATCACCTTACCTCTTTCTAATCCACTAAGCGCTGTGACTTCTACCACACATGAGAAACTTCGTGTTCTTTGTGTTAGTTTCAACGAATCTTTGTAAACCCCATCATACGCATAGCATTCCTACTGTGGGAGTGTTTTTATACTCATTTAAAAACACCTTTATTTCCCATGCCTAATGCGTCCACGTTTTTAATGAAGTGTTTTTTGTCGCTCGCTTCATTTGGAAGTAATATGATTAGCATAATGTCCGGGGCTGTCCGCCGGCCACCCTTAATTATGAATGACATGAAACGCAGCGGTGGGGTCGTTACCTCTTATGAATATGCGGTAACTTGTTACAGGTGTAATATGGAAATTTAAAGAGGCATATTTCTAGACAAAAGTAAAACAATGATACAATTTATTACACTCTTTGTGTACCACTTTGTCAGTAAAATTATACTTTGTAGAGAGTAAATTTTACATTTAATTATAATAACACTGGATGACCCATGTTACTTCGACTGTATCTCTCTTCAATCATGCTCGGCTTCTGAATTTATCTAAGCGTGAGGTTAACTATCCTATCTTAAGCAAAGAAAACGTATAAATCAGGTAGATAGTTTCAGAGTTATTTGTGAGCAACAGCATGATACGAGAATTATATATTTTAGATGTATTTTCAGACCAAAACGTCCTCCAAACCTTTAAGAGGAGAGTGCATACTCACTTATGACTCGTGAATTGCACAGACTACGCTTACGGAAGACGGTGATCATCGTACAACTACGTCCTGCTTTGCAGGCCTGGGAGGTAATTGTAATAGGTGGTATATCACTCTAGTAGAAAAAGACTGCAGTAGCGGTGGAATGAACTCCGGCACTTTAGAATGAAGGGGACACCTTACATGCAAGAGATTAGTCTATTAGACATGTCCTTTCTGGGTACACAGGGCTCCCCGGCTACTGATCCCCGAGATCCAGTGTGGTTTGGGGTTGTTGGTTTTGGTTACTTCTTAAATATTATCGGTTCGGTTTTGGAACTCCTCCAGTTTTCTTCTGAAAACTTCTTTTCGTTGCCGGTTCCAAGACAGTTAATTTTTTTTTGGGACTTTCGGAGTGTCACAACTTGGTGTGTCCGTGAGTCATAGTTGTTGATCCTGGTGTACTAGAGTCACAGTGGTGCACGTGTGGGTGGTGTTATTCCCATATCTCATCGGCTGTCCATTGGGTGGTATTCGAAGGGAATTTCGCACCGAGAAAATGATATCAGATCTTGCACTACATATGTAATGTGTATGTAAGTTTCGCTTGATTTTAATTAAACCATTCTCGATTAAGAATTAAATTCACTTGTACTTATTTCACTATTTTTATTAACTTTAATCCTAATCTTTTTCTAGAACGTATACGTATTTAAACAAGCTGCACCAGTGCCGACAATCGAGAGTATAAACTGTATAACCGTTCAGATTATTTTTACAAACTTTTATTTAGTTTCACCTGTCCCGATGTTGGTCTGTAATCAAATCTTGTAAGTTATATTTGAGGCAGATCTCTTCAGTATATCGTGACAATGCAATATTATGATGACATGTAACTGTTCTGATGCTGGAGTTTGAAGGTGGTCATAGAAACAGTGTAATGAAACGACGAAAGCAACTAAATGATTTATATAAATAAATAGGTATAAATATTTTGGACATCTAACACACAACGCCATCTAGTCCCAAGCTAAGCCGAGTTTGTGTTATGGATACTAGACAACTGATATGAATACATATATACTTTTTTTTTGTAAACACATGCATATTATACATAGAAAACACCCAAACTCCGAAACAAATATTTGTATGTCACACAAACTCTTGGTCCGACCCAGGATTTGAACCCGAGACCTCAAGCACAGCAGTCGCATTTGCTACCACTGCGCCACCGAGGCAGTTACATTTGATAGTAGCCAGAATCTTATGATGGTGCCGTAAGATGTCATAAGAACTCTATAATAAAAAGACGAAATATAATACATTGTGTGTGGAATCGTTTAATTTGTCTAGACGTCTTAACGAGTACTTTATGTTTTGATAGGGCCAACAAAAGCTTGTTTTTAAAAAGTGTTTTAAATTCAATTTATATTTGAATAAAAAATGACCAATTTCTTTTCTCAAGGAAAATTTACATACAATTTTAATATTTAGTGATGTGGTTAAGATGTGAAGTTGTTCCGAACAAACTCACGTTCATATTTAAGGTAAAAATTAAATTTTGAATGAACAAAAGCAGATTTGAATTGTGGATTCACACTTCGACCCTTAACCCATTAGCTACAAATCCGTAGTCATCTTCAAAGTTAACACTCCTTACATTCACCATAAAATTAAAGTGTAACCTACCTAAATATACAAGAGCCCCTATACAATTTATAAAAAAATCGAAATGAAAGTCTAAAAGTAAACAAGAAACAGTGTTCCTCGTGAAAATCAAGCAAATCTTGTACAAATAACCCTTGCCACCGACCCCTCGTTAGGGACACGAGCCGCACAGATTATTAAAAAAATATGTACAGATACTTCAGTAGGTAGGAAAGGAAAGTCGAGCAAAGAGTTTGAAAAATAAGAATTGCTAGGTCTCCTTATTGCAGACGCGGTGGATAATCCCTTTGGGTTTTCAGCCCCTCGGTGTCTCGGGAGCCAGAAGTATGTGGTGTTTGGGTCATGCCATCTTAAGTCCCTTGAAATTAGACCAAGCATAATTGGTTTATAGATGTTTCCGAAATCAGGGGTAAGATACTTTGGCACTTTTACCATTTTTCAGTTGGCATATTCTCTTGTAAAGTTGAATCATACTAAAGCAAAGTGCCATCATTATTAAGTGAATAAAGTAATTGATTTTAGGTCCTTTAATAGTTCTTAGCATCGTAGGTACAAACCTCCAGCATAACATGTCTCGAAGGTTTTTATTTACTCTATGCCTTCTAAAACGGGTAGAACAATAAGTGAAATTATTTTCAGCGCTATTTTTGTTCAAATATCCTCGAGAATCCTCCCTTTCGTTTAGAAATGGCGTGTTGAAGAGCGCAGGAGGAGCCGAGCGGCTACCATTGTTTTACTCTCTGAGCCTTGTGTTTGTACTTGTTGATTTAACTGATAGAAAAGATGTTTTCTAACAGAGAATCGGGCTTCACGGGGTGGCCATTAGTGGTAGTATTGGTTTTAGTCTTAAGTAGCTAAGTCTATTTAGTTTAGAAGATATTTTAGTCGTCGTTATTATTATAACTTTGTTAGTTAGACATTTTGAAGTGTTGTGTACTTGTGTTCCATTTTTGTAGTACTTGATGGTAATTTATGTTTTTCCAGACTACGACGAAGTCAAAAAGCTGGACAATAGTTTTAGGAGTCTTTGTTTGTGTGTCTTTGTTGTTCCCCGTAGGGATTAAACTGAATTTTCAATGGATTCGTAAAATGGCTCGTTTGACATAGGTTATTTACATTTTATCAAAAATTGCATCGTGGTGTGATTTTTGTCTACTTTTATACCATATTATATTTTATCGTAATGTTCATGACAGAGAGACAGACTTCAATATATGAATGTAGTTGATCGAAGTGATTACGGCCTTACTGAAAACAAGTGTTAAACAATTATTTATTTGCTTCTTACCAATGAATGAATTTACTTAAGAACCAAAAAACTTATCCCCCTAATTGGAGTAACTCTCTTCTGATTCTTTGATTTGCAGATATCCATAGGCAGTAGTCATTTTCCTTCAGTTGACCCTTGTGAGCATTATCGACCGTATACCGTAATAAAACTTGATTACAAAAGTTCATGCAAATTGGTTGGTGAATCACATACAAATGATAACGTGTTTCATTGTTGAGTACGGCTCCAGAGGCCACATGCTTATGGATCACCAAGCTGCATTATTACATTATCTGCTTTCGCAATGAGTATGCTGACATCTACTTTTAGATTCTACTTATGTTTTCCACCAGCCTGAGTAGAGTCATTTTGGCAGGCTTTTATATGGAATAGGGACATACGTGTAAACGTATCACCTGGTGGTAAGCGTAACACCAGAGGTGTCACAAGTGCGTTGCCGGCCTTTGGGCGATGGAGGGACAGGATGGGTTATGGGCTTCCGGTGCCCTCACTCAATTTCACACATGAAACTGCTGAAAATGTGTCGTACCAATTATAATCCGAATTCTGTTTTATCCACACACTGGTTTTGATTTAGATTTGTTCTCTGAAGTCATCATTGGAAAGCAAACATTGTTATATGTATATTATCACTGTATAATGTATGTCTGTTTAACTGATGAAATTAATGGAATCGTAGCGCTCTTGTTAGAATGTTGCGACTTGATATATCACTGAGTAACATTTCTCGAATATAAGATACATTTAACATACGTATAATACTTATGTGTTATCTTACATCTTAAAAATACTGTGATCGCAGATATGAGTATTAACTCTATATATTATATTTATCTTTATAGTTAGATCGAAGGAGTATGGCTGTCATGTCCTAGTCCTACTAATATTATGAACGCGAAAGTTTGTGAGTATGTAAGTGAGTAGGTATATTAGTTTCTGTTTTACACAAAAACTGGATGATTTCGATGAAACTTTATAATAATATACTCGTAGGTTATACATCAGAATAACACATAGGCTACAATTTATAAAGATACAAGCTTCGTCTCGCGGCGTTGCCCGCGTTTATTGTCGTACCGCGGGTAGGACCGCGGGGTTCAGCTATTTTTATGTTAAGCTTTGTTTTTTAAACAAATACGGGGCAAACAAGGAAGGGTTACCTGATAGAAAGTAACGACCCTCATCGAAGTACATCTTCAATTCAGGAATCACGACTGGTCAGAAGTAATTGCTGGTCTTAAAAATTGAAGTACGCTTGTTTTTTAATAGTTTCGATGTATATTTTTAGCTTCTTTGGATAATATTTTTCACAAATAAATTAAAAACAATGGGTTCATTGAAAATCATCAGAGTTTATTGATAAGTCCTATTAGTAAAATGAGAAATATTTTTTCAGTCCTAAAAATATTCTCCAACCTTTTATTTCTTACAAAAACGGTTTTAAACATCAACATTGACAATAACAACATCAGAATAGCGTCATTAAAGTAATAAAACGTATCAAAAACATCATTTCTGTTTTACTTAAACATTATAATACGCCGTAAATTTTTATATGCGACACAAAGCTACTAACAAACTGCAAAAATTATATCTGGGACGATGCTACCTTTTTCAATTTTCTCCCAAATCCGTTTGTAAGAGAAATATTTTGTTTTATTACGAAACGGAGGTGCCCCTAGCGAGCCTTTTTTATGAGGAAGGCAGAATTAGAAGGTTGTTGGACAATGATGTTGAGAATTGAGAATTGTATTCGCGAATTGCTGGAGTGGACATTAATTATGTATTATTTAATGCTCCTTGCTATCTCAGCAATAGTATATTTTTTAGGATATACCTACAGTTAGGTTAGTACTCGCGTGTGTATTTCGGGGAACACACGCCTGACTCGTTAGGATAATTCAGGTTGAAAAGGATCGGTTAAAAAATTACACTACATGAGTATATAAAATAAATATTGATATTATGAATTCGATCGTAACTCTATCTGTTTGGTTTTGACAGCTAAACCACTGCACTGATTTCAATGAAATTTTAATGGAAATACTTGTACTTTAATTCTTGAGAAAGGACTTAGGCTACTCTTTAGGATGTACTTACATGCGGGAGGTCGTTTATACATATTGAGTAAATGCTAGCGGAATCCCCCGGTGTTACCCGCGTGTATTGACATACCGCGGGTAACGCCGCGGGGTAAAGCTAGTCTAAAAAAGTAGTCTAATTTACTCTTTATATCATCAGCTATCTATCAGTGACAATCCCGTCAAAATCAGCCGTTCGGTACAGCCGTTCCAGAGATTAGCCGGAACAAACAGAAAGTCAGACAAAAATTGAAAAAAAAAATTGTATAAGTACCGTGTAAAAAGCGGTTATTTTAATATTACTGTGGGGGAACGAGTATCATGTTCCACCCAACACTAAGGGAGGATCCCCCGACCAGGCGAGGTGATTATGCCTGGTGGGCTACTGCCCAATAGTTGATGTTGGGATGTTGTATATATGCTAATCGGCGCGAGAACTATTTATTGCGCGATTCAGGATTTGTAGTTACTCTGTGTAGTGCAGTTCGTAGGTACAGTGCGTTACTTCGTAGTTCAGTGTATCTTCGGTAGATGACGCTGTAGTAGGTTATTGTTGTGTTATATGTGGAAGTCGCCACATTACAAATAGACACTAAAATTTTATGTTGTCATGCTGTTGTGAGCTAACAACGTCAAGTATGATCGTGTTTTTATTTGACGACGTCTTCAGAAGACTAGGACGGCTAATACACGTGTAGTAAGTTCTAATCACAGACATATTTGGACAACAAACGATTTACTACACAAAAAGTATGTAATTAATCATAAATAATGATGTAATTAAAGTTGCAGATTGCAATTAAATTATTCATTAAAGTAGATTAAGTCATTCATATTATTTACACTTCAGAAATATAATTATCTTAATCAAATTTAATTTATCACAATAACGTGTCGTGCACGGTAACAATATTAATTATAATTCGAAAGTACCTCTATCTGTCTGTTACGCTTTCATGGCTGAACCGATGAACTGATTTGAATGAATTTCGGTATAGAAATAGACTGGAACTTGGAGAAGAACATAAGCTTCTTTTGTTGCGATAACTGATATACACGCAGATGATAACGCGGGCAAAATGAAACTAAATAATTTAAGTTAACCAAGTTATTTCAGCCGGAATACAACATATTTCATTTCCTTTCATTCTATATAGTCCAAAATCAAAATATCATTTAATAAACCTCCTCCTTTTTAAAGTCGGTTAAAAATACTTTAGTTAGTAGTAGTTCGCCATTTTCAAAACTGGAAACGAAATAAGAAATCAAGTAACCGAAGCCGCAGTTAATGGTTACTCTGATTATCTCTGATACACAATCTTAGTGGTGTAACACAACCGTCGACAGTCATGGATCTGAATTTCTGAACCAATTAACGGTCAGACGTGGTCCGTTTGATCGGAGCTGGCTTAAGACAATCGCTTTGTGTGATTGGAGTGACACACGGATGAAAAGGATAGATAACACTTGTATATCATCAGTTTTTTTTTTTTTTTTTTTTTATTGAATAGTGGGCAACCGAGCAGACGTATCACCTGATAGTAAGCAATTACCGCCGCCCATGGACACCCGCAACACCAAAGGCGTTACAAGTGCGTTGCCGACCTTAGGGGGATGGGAAGGGGGATAGGGAAGGGGTTGGGGCCTCCGGTATCCTCACTCACTCGGTGAAACACAGCGCAAACGCTATTTCACACCGGTTTTCTGTGAGGCCGTGGTATCACTCCGGTCGAGCCGACCCATTCATGCCGAAGCATAGCTCTCACACGGTAAAATTTTGGAGTTTAGTCCAACGTCCTAGTTAAGAAACGATTTTTATTCTAACCCCTGGGTATAAAAGAAGCAGGCTCAGGTGGCGGGGTGGACGCTGCGGACAATAACGGGAACATCGGGGTTCTCACACAGTAGGGGCGACCTACAAACTGTAGGTGGCCTGAGTTACGTCAGGGTTCCAGGGTTTTCCTTACTAGGGTGCATCTGGTTCCCCGGCTCCTAGTACCAAAAACGGCGTGCGGTTTTAGTCGGTTCGGGTCCGATATGCCATAAAGTGTATAAAAAATTAACATGAATGAACAGCAAAATCGAGATTTAGCTAAAAGTGAGGCATAAAGTTTCAGTGTCCTTATACAAGTCTCATCTTACAAACTATTAAAACAAACAACGCTGGAACGCTTATTATATTATTAGGGATAGTTTTCGCGATAACACTTTGACCCGAACCGAGAATTGATCCTGAGACATTTATGTTGGCAGTCGCATACGCATAAAGCTAGTATAATAAAAATATATCTATGTTGTTTATTTATTTGATTCTATTATTATTTTCACAATATAGGAGGCAATCGAGGGTATAGGTCGGCCGATGGTAAGTGACCAGCGCTGCCCAAGGACACCTGCAAAAGAAACAAGTGTATTGCCTCAGTTTTTAGGTTCACTGATCCAGAATCCTCTCCTCTTAAGGGAGAGGGTTTTTGACACTGACAATTACACTAAATGGATAAAAAAGAATTACATAAAGAAACAAGCTGATCCTCACAACTTCATCTGCATCTATTTTTAACCATATTTGGGTCCTGTTGGGCTAAGCATGATGTTAACTATCCTACATAATCTATTTATTAGATGATGATAAATCAAAAATTTTTATTCATATTTCTTGGTGTATGAATGATTTGAGCGAATAAATGAATTGGCTCTTTAGTACAGTCGGCACTAAATATGTTGTTATTTGATTAATATTTGTTGAATAACTTGCCACTCCGTGTGTATCCATCTAATCGACAGGTGCACCTGTATGTGTCGTCGACAGGCTATCACACGACTGTAGGGATCATCAATGCGAACAACTGACGCCTGTTATCGACACCCCTTGTATTCATGTAAGGATACTTCTCAAAATCTTCTTATAAGAAATTCAAAATACGTACAGTGACTT
Organism: Spilarctia lutea; assembly: GCA_916048165.1. Taxonomy (NCBI): domain Eukaryota; kingdom Metazoa; phylum Arthropoda; class Insecta; order Lepidoptera; family Erebidae; genus Spilarctia; species Spilarctia lutea. The sequence goes on along the minus strand of OU696496.1, from coordinate 13,020,459 downwards.
AGATTAGCAACTAGATACTGGCGTTATTCATTCCATGGTTGTGGAAGGAGCTCAATAAAGGGGCAAACTACGTAAGGACAAAAGCCCTACAATAAGAAAGTTAACTTGACACAAACCCTGCATCAGCCTGTCTGGCCATGATATAGCAGTAGACCACATCCTCTTTATTCATGAGAAGTATGTACAGCTGTTGACTATTAGAAGCTGTAATATAGATTACTATACTACACTGTTAGACGATGATACTACGATATACAATACCTTTAAAGTATCTGACACTTCCACCATCTTGGATTGGCTGTTCATTGCTGTAAATATAACTTTTCCGGCGTTTAATATACAAGGTGTCTCAAAAGAAATTTCATATTTAGTGGATTGATTAAAAAAAAAGGAAGCGGTATATAGAAAAAATGTTTATTTATTGTTAAAATACAGTTTTTGGGAATTCATTTCTTAAAAATAATATCGTCTAAATGTAAACCCTCACGTTGTTGGCACTCATTTAATCGAACAGTAAAATTACTTATGACTGCTCGACAGGTGGAGTGAGGGATGGCTGCCATTTCGTGACGGATATTTTCTTTCAAATGCGCCAGTGAAGTTGGTTTATTGGCGTAAACTTTAGATTTAAGATAACCCCATAGGAAAAAGTCCATAGGGGTTAAATCTGGGCTACGTGGAGGCCAATTTATGTCACCTCTCCGGGAGATCAATTTTCCTGAGAAAATTTCACGAACACGTGGCAGAGATATATTGGACGTGTGTGAAGTTGCTCCGTCCTGTTGAAACCATGTTCTTTGGTTATAGCCAGGAAAGTTTTGCAGTTCAGGTACCAAGAAGTTGTCTAACATCTCCACATAACGCTCTGAATTCACTGTAACTGTACGCCCCATTTCGTCTTCAAAAAAGTAAGGGCCGATAATTCCTCGCGCCGACATGGCAGCCCATACGGTCACTTTAGGCGAGTGTAGGGGTTTCTGATGTTTGCGTTTCGGATTGGCTGAACTCCAGTAGCGGCAGTTTTGCTTATTTACGTGGCCATTAAGATGAAAATGAGCTTCATCCGATAACAAAATGTTGGTAAACGTTGAAAATCGCTCAATCATCTGATTTACGAAATTAAGCCTCTGACCTGCATCTTGGGGCTTTAATTCTTGCACCAATTGAATTTTGTAGGGGTGCAGCTTTAGATCTTTGTGCATAATGCGATGTAATGATGATCTATGCACATTTAAAGCACTCGCGCGCTTCCGAATTGAAAGGCTCGGGTCGTCACGTACAGATTGATTAACACTCTCCACGTTTTCTACCGTTCTTGATGACCTAGGTCGCCCGGATTTTGATTTATCCAGCGTTGATCCAGTCTCTTCAAACTTTTTAACCCAATGTCGAATGAGAGGAAGGCTTGGCGCATCATTTAAGTGGCGAAAACCTCGAATACTGCAGAATTTTCTACGCGCGACTGTTGTCGAATCACCGTTCTTGTAAAACTCTCGCACGCTCAACGCGCGGTCTGTTCCCGAGAAACGCTCCATAGCGACTGAATCCCCAAGAGCCAAGCTACCAATTGACATAACCCCCGCACCCCTCAAGTACGCAGCGTTCACGCAGTAAGCTAAACAAATATAAAATTTCTTTTGAGACACCCTGTATATAAAGTGTAATTTGCATGCGTAAATCTTTCACAGATATTTTACAAGTCGGACTTAACAACTAAAATGTATTCCTAAAAACATGAGAAAGAAATAAGAATGTACTCTTTTATAATATTTCGGAATATTTCGAACATCTAACATACAATCTAGTCTCAAACTAAGCAAAGCTTATATTATGGGCAACTGATATAATTGTATTTTGTAAACAAATATATATTATTCACAGAAAACACCCATACTCCGAAACAAATATTTGCAGTTCATACAAATATTTGGTCCGATCCGGGAATCGTACCCGGGACTTCAAGCACAACAGTCGCATAAGCTACCACCACGCCACCGAGGCAGTTAAACCCGTTAAACCATTTTGAAAGGTTTGGACGAAGCATCGATATCACAATCGTCGCCAGTGACAATTTCTTCAACAAATGGGTTGTATGAGACAAAAATATTCTTAAAAATCACACAGTGTTAGGTGGCAAACAATGCGTCGAAGCACTTTGCATGGCACCTATTTTTTGTGTAATTACAACTAACAAATAGTCAGAATAAACCTCCTTTATATATTTTAGGGTTAACGTCCTTTATTCCAACACTATCAGTCAATTATTATGCCAAGTTTTTTGTATTATTTATACCAAAGATTAGATAAATTTTCAAACAAAGGACTATTCCAACATAAATATTTCGAAATTCATGGCCATAATTCTCTCTAATCTAAGCTATAAAATATGGTAAAACTACGTAACTAGTTAAATAAGAGCTAAACAGCACAAATAAAACGCTTTATATAATTCTGTTGATACCGAACAACTTTGTGCAATTATTAAACTTCGACCGTGTTGTTATCGGCTGACTGTACTAGGTATGTTTTCATTGCTACTAAACTATAAAATTTAAATCTAGTGATCCGCCCCGACTTAACACGCGTAGTGGAGCTTTTTTTCTACCACATTCAAAATACCCTAATAAATTAATTCTTCAACCTTTCTCGTGAAGCATCTTGTCAATGGATGAAAACTAACATGCTAAATTTCGTTTAGTACATTTTGGGTTTATCGCATTGAGCTGATCTCCGCGGTGTTATCCGCTGTACAACAATAACCGCTGGTAACGCCGCGGGGCATAGCTAGCCTAAAAAGTAGCCTAAGTCACTTTCTATATCACCAGTTATCTACCAGTAAAAGTTCCTTCCAAATCGGTCCAGACGTTTCGGAGATTAGCCTTAACAAACAGAAAAACGGATAGACAGACAGACAAAAATCATCATTATGGTACATGTACCTTGTATCCATACATAATAATATGCATTTAGTAAAAAGCGGTTACTTTAATCATTACTAACAGACACTTCAATTTTATGTATTTGTATAGGTGTATAGAAGATGTCGCGATATTGTGGTGCAGAGTGTTGTGGGTTCAAACCCTACATGGGAACAATACTTTGTATGATCCATAAGTTGTTACTCTGCGTCTGTCTTCTTTGTGTTCATTTCATGTTTGTTTGTAAAATCCCTCATGACACATGAATATCTAAGTTCTCAATTTTATTTCTGTGAAGGATAGGTTGACTTAAATTATTCAGATATAATTGAAACCCGTAACTAATATTTAGACACGAATAATAAGTAATTAATTTGCACAATTTAAATAAGTTAGTGCATGTTATATGTAATATTCGCAGGATTTCAAATGATTAAAAAACATAATAAGCTAAGTTTTAATTCTTATTCGAAAGACTTATTTTTTTTTAATGCGAGTCAATGTCGTAACGTCGTAATCAATGGGCACACCCAAAAATTAACATATCATAGTTTTTAGACGCTTGGTCCCTCCTTTACTATTCGCCTTTATAGGGCTGTGTCGAACAAACGACTGTTATCTCAACGTAACAAGATAGCGTCCCTCCCCCTCTTTGACCTCCTACGACCCCATTTTTATGCGGGGCGCGATTTACTGCCTCTTCATATACGGAGGAAATTGATTCTTGACTTATTTGTTGGATTCATATCATTTTTGTCTGAAACTATTGTAATATTTTTGTTTATGTAATGAGGGATATAGTTATCGGGGGCGCATCTTATTGGAATATTATTGTATAATTTCTTTTATACAATATTGTTTCCTGAATAGGAAGGTTTTTGAGGAAATTCGAGTTTAGTGTGGTGGATTTTGTTTTTATGGTTATGGGATCTGAATTTTTCGGCAAGAGACTGTTTAATTACAGATATGCTATCATGATTTCCCGATCACATCACATCACGGATTTCTGCAGCACATGTGTAAGCTTTTTCTTAGTAAGTAACTTTTGGCCTATCATACCACCCTGGCTAGACGAGTTCGTAGGGGTTTATGGCGTTTGTTGACTGCTGCTGACTTTGTCTTACTCGAATTACTATATTTTATACTATAAATTACTTATACTAAAGAGGTAGATGGTTCGATTCCTACTTGGTTTAAATTTTTGTGACGATTTTTTTTAGTGTCTTGGTGATTATACCAATTTTTTATTTGAAAAGGTAATCCTTTTACGTCAGTAGCAACATGATAGGGTAGTAATGCAGGACTTATTTCAGCACGAATAGGCTCAACCAGGGCGGTATTACCCGCATACATAAGGTCAATATAAAATGACAGCATTCGTGCTGTTATGTTTCGTTGGTTAGTGCGAAACCGGAGGCCCAATGATTTAACTAGGCCACCATGATGTGGATCATCGTGTTGCATTATCTGCTTTCGCAATGAGTATGGTGACAACCACATTTAGATTCATTCGTACATTAAAAAAATAAAACCATAGTATCCTGAGATACTATATTACATGTATGTGCCGATATAAGGATTCGTCTAGGCTGGGCGGCATATGGGTCCCGCAATCACTGTAAGCCAAGGCTTTCAACCAGTGCGTCCCGCCCGTAATGACATATGGAGCCGAGACGTGGACACTCACCGTTGGACTGGTCCACAAATTTAAAGTAGCTCAGCAGGCGATGGAGCGTGCGATGCTGGGTGTTTCTCTTGTCGATAGAATTCGCAATGAGACGATTCGAAAGAGAACTGGAGTAACCGATATCGGAGGATAAGCACTCTGAAGTTGGCCGGTCATGTCTCCAAGCGGACTGATGGTCGCTGGAGCTGACAAGTGTTAGAGTGACGACCAAGATTAGGCAATCGCAGTGTAGGGCGCTCTGCAGCACGATGGACCGACGACTTGAGGAAAGTGGCTGGCGGCGGGTGGATGCGGACTACCCAGGACCGGGATGGTTGGCGCTCTTTGGGGGAAGCCTTCGTTCAGCAATGGACGGCAATAGGCTGACGTGACGTGAAGAACTAAGTGTTTGATAAATTCACGTTTTCATATTTGTGCTGACGATCTTCAAATTTATATTTCGTTAAAGCCACGTGATTATATTAAAGCTATATCTGGCCTAAATGATGATTTGAACAGAATCGTACATTCGGCGTGCAGAAAACTCATTGGTTCAGCGGTATATTGTATTCGAAACTAAAATTGGTCCTAAACCAATTCCCAGTTTAAACATAACCATAATAGGCCAGTCAGTTGAGAGTGTGAATGAAGCTCGTAATCTTGGCCTGCTTATTGACTGTATTATCCCGTTTATGATATAATCGATAAAATAAAGCCTCCTATTTTTTTGGCAGGAAATTAAAGCTGACTTCACTACTGTCACATTTGAATACCGGGGATTTGGTGCACGGGCCGCGCCCCCTAGCCCGCACTGATCGGTTAATTCTGAGAGTTCAGAACGCTTGCACTGGATTTTGCTTCAGGATACCACCTAGAACACACGTTTTACCCGTCCTAAACGACAATTATATTCTAAAAATGCAGTCCAGGCATATATGTTTGGCATTATTAAATAAAGCAAACCATATTACCTATTCCGTAAATTAGAATGGGTGTCAAATTGAAGTGATTGTACCGCAAGACAGTGCTCGCAGCACCTCTCTATTTTGCCTCACAAAATAGCTGCTTTTAAAGGTAGTTTCCGCTTTGCAGGTACGAAGATTTGGAACAACTTGCCGCCATCTATAAGATCGATTGCGGCAGTATCTAATAAACGCACAGCGGAGACTGGATATGATCAACGTAAACATGTGTCTTATATAGCAGCTCCGAAATGCTGTATAAATATTGTTTTTGTTGTTCTTACTTTGTTATTGTATGTATTATGGTTTACGTAATATATATATAAAATAGCTTTATGAATGGTGTCACCTGAGCCCAATTGAAAATCAGTATCAGAAGTTTTGTCTGACACTGCTAAGTTGTGTCCGTTTCTGGCCTTGCAAAACTTGAACTAGATTTTCTTTAGTTGCAAAAATATTTCTTTCTTTCTTTCTTACATGTCACTTGAGCGCTAGGTCTTTAAGTTTTTTTTACCTTTTTATATTTAAATATTACGGGAAGCTTTACAAACACACATCTACAAAGATCCACGGACACAAAGAACATCCAGACTCAAAACAGCAATTTGTGAATAACATAAAGTGTTGTTCCATATGGGGTTTGAACCCACACTTGGCGCAGTAACAGTCATCATAATAGTTCTAAAACAGCACTATGGTTCGATCCAGACACGTGTTCCAAAGTTATTATTTAATTTTTTCTATACATTTACATAAGTCTACGTAATCAAGGATACGGAAATTAAAATTATTGGTATTATGATTAAATTTGCCTATAAAACATATTAATATTAGCTCTGCATGATTTATATTAACGAAAATTGATTTTTCAAGGTACATTTTATATTGCGAACTTGAATGACTGTAATGGATTGGATTATATATACGGATTGTATAATTTTAGTTTTTATATAATGGAGGATAATTGGGTTCTTTCCTCCTTTTGTAATTAGGATCGATTCTGACATGGGAGAGAGCTTTGTGTGATCCGCAAACTACTGTTCTGAGTGTGAGAGTTCTTTATTTCCGTCTTATGTTTGTAAGGCCTCCGTGAAAAAGGATTTACTCCTAGTATGGAACTTATCTAAAAAAAAGTAATGAGCTCAACGATCAAATGTCCGGTCAAACTGATGATCAGGCGAAACCGGTTGAACTAGTAGCCGAGACCAAATAATCTAGGAAATGCTAGGTTTTACAAGGTAGTACACCAAGGTAGTAACCTAGCACAGACAATCAACGTAAAATTACAGCATTTGAGCTGTTGGGCTTCGTTGATGAGTGCGAGACCGGAGACCCAATGATGCAAAAGCATTATGAGGCCGCCATGGTGTGGATCACCATACTGCATTGTCTGCATTCACAGTAAGTATGGTGACCACTACTCTTGGATTCTGCTTATGCTTTCCATCAGGCAGAGTAGAGTCATTTTGGCCGGGCCTTCCATTAAAAAAGAATAGTAGTAAAAACACGTTTCTATCCTTTTAATAAATAAATAAATAAATTAATAAATATTCCAGACAATTTAAAACACAACACCATCTAGTCCCAAGCTAAGCAGAGCTTGTGTTATGGGTACTAGACAACTGATATAAATACTTATATACTTTTTTTTTTGTAAATACATACATATTATACATAGAAAACACCCAAACTTCGAAACAAATATTTGTAGATCATACAAACATTTGGTCCGACCCGGGAATCGAACCCGAGACCTCAAGCACAGCAGTCGCTTACGCTACCACTCGCGCCACCGAGGCAGTCAAATAATAATAATATTCCAAAAATTTGGGTTTCGATAAACTCACTTATTCGGAGGAAAGCAATGTAAGAATTACTTAATATCAATGTTCTGTGTGATGCAGGCTTTAATCTGTTTGTTCGGATCGGACGAATCGGAACAAAGCGGCTACTTGTAGGCCACTCCAGTTAATATTCACTTCTGAAAGTTAAAATGTGACCTGAATGCATTGCTCTCGAGTGAACAGTATGCAATTTAACATATTGAACCATGTATAAAACATTTAATACGTTCAAAATTATGTACGCTTCATAAAGTATGCAGTCATAAATTGGATTAAATTTATTTTACTGTTTAATACAAAATCCTTTCAAACTATAGAAAATAACATAAAAAAATGATGACGTAGGAAACAAATAAGCAATATGATAATTAAATACACCTGTAACACGCAAGCCTCTTGGGTTCGTGTAGTGACGAATAAAAATACGGAGGAACACAGCCTCTTTTATCTCGTGGGTGTACTTAAAACCTACTAAGCATTTAATTACCTCGGTGACTCAGTGGTAGAATATCCTACAGCTGTATTTGAGATCTCGGATTTCATTCCCGGGTTGGACCAAATGTTTGTTGATCTGTAAGAAGTTGTTTCTGAATTTAGTTGTTTTATATGTATAATATATATATGTATTTACAAAAAACTGGCAGGAAGACACCAGGTCTACCAAGAAGGAAGGGGATAGATGACATCAGGGCCTGGGCTGGACTAGAAAAATATTACTAATTGAAAGAGGCTGCTCATGATCGTAAAGGGATATGGGATGAGGGATGGAAGATGGCTCCCCATGATGATGATGATGATGATTTACAAAGAAAAGGTGTCTATATTATGTATTTATATCAGTTGTCTAGTACCCACAACACAAGCTCTTCTTAGTGTGGAATTAGATGACGTTGTGAGTAAAGTAGAAATTCATATAATGAGTCTATTTTAAAAATATTACTCTGTCTACAGTCTTGTTAATTATAACATCGAAATAAAGTTATATTTCAATAAACAAATTAGTAATACCCGACATGAACGTATAATGAGTTTCACAGTTGATAGTGTAGAAAATAAAGTTACGAGTATGTACGGTAATGATTATGTTTTGATTGTTAACTAAATTAAAATTATCTCAATATATTTTACTTTTCACTTTGAATTTAATAATGTAACTTATTCAGATGAATATGAATTTGAAACTTGTTCTTCATGGGTACAAAGTAGCGTATAAAAAATTATATATGACAACAAATAACATAAGGCTTGCGCTGTGTTTCACCGAGTGAGTGAGGATACCGGAGGCCCATACCCCAACCCCCCCCATTCCCCTTCTCATCCCCCAAAGGTCGGCAACGCACTTGTGACGTCCCTGGTGTACCGGGTGTCCATGGGCGGCGGTAATCGCTTACCATCAGGTGATACGTCTGCTCGTTTGGCCACTATTGAATAAAATAAAAATAAAAAATAGAAAACTATTAAAAGACTTGTTGAAATAAAAGCAAATTAAAGAGAAGAAAAAGACGCTTTGGTTGACTTGAAGAAAATCTTTCAAAAAACGTTTGCTAATATAAAAGTGACATACAAATCAAAATCTTTTAAAACATCTTTGAGAAGATTCTTATACTAACTAGAAATGAAGATAGGTAGGTAAGTAATAAATTAACACTATGACTATTAATTAATGACACTATTTATTTATTTAATCATCCGCACTAGATGTTACTATAACTTTATATAATATGTATACATACTTATTTTTTGTATCAACTTTAAATACATGCACTACTCTATACTTTCCACGTCTTTCTTTCCATCTCATGGTTGCCTGTAAGAGATTGCCTTTGGGCGATAAGGCCGCCAATGTACCTCCTAGTTTTGTGTTACCTTTGTGAGTAATCTGGTGTACAATAAAGTGTTACATATTATTATCTTAGTGATGAACTTCAATAACAGTATTCTCTCTTATCACAAAAAAACTTTCATTTACTCTTGGCTTAATCTTAATCTTGGCTTATCTAAAAAATAAATAAAACGCAAGTCTGCTATACTTCATACTGCTTACCCATTTGCCCTCAATTTTGACGGGTTTCCTCCTCAAGTTCAGGTATACATAAGCGACGATAGTGATTTACCATTAAACAAAACGTTAACTATTTGTTTTAACATATGTATTATTATGTATACTTATATAAAGAAGTTGACATAGTTTGTAATAAGTGAATATAAATATATTTGTGTAGTAGTAGTGTTATCTTCCAGATCATTGAAGTAGTCTGAAAATAGATTTTATTTTCATGGGATATATATAACGCAAGACAAATAAACAAGACGTTAACGAACAGAAACAAGCAGATTGGTCAAGCTAATAACTGAAAGTCTTATTGATCCCCAAGATAAGAGTTGAACTTAGCAACTATAGGATTAGTGATATAATAGGAAAACGGAATTCTTTATAAGAAAGTTTCTAAATCAACAGAGTTAAATGTTCCAAAACCACCAATACTGTAAGGAGTTTCTTCTTTGCAGTAACAGGTGAAAGGCTCACAATTGGATTCTTTGTAGAAGAAACTTGGCAGTACATTATAGGCAAAAACAATGTGGGATATAAGTATTGTACATAGGGGAAAATTGGAAAATTTATCTAAACTATAGCTCGAGCAGTTCAGAGTCAAAAAGTGATACTCCAGTTGAATATTGGTGGAGAACATTTGATCAACTGAAGGATAAAAAAATACTTTTATGAAGATTCTGTTTTGGATTTCGTTAGAAGCTGTATATTAGTACGGTTTAAAGCTCTTTGTATTTCGAATACATGCAATAATATAGTTTAAAGTAATGAGCATTAGGTGCAATCAAATGCTGCACTAAAAACACATAGATGTATGACGTCATAGCATCTGAAACTGGCCGTTTATTATCACCTGTTTTGAATCTACCTTAGTTAAATAGCATGAACATGGAATCAGTCACAGCCCCTACACTGTTTTACATCATTATTTCAGTCAAACCCATACCATTGCGTGTGGTGCCATGTTTCGTTGATCATTTTATTTTTTAATTTTTAATCTTTTAGACTGTATAATGTGTGATATTTGCCGTGTATTTAGTGTAAGCTGTGTATTATTTTTATTTAGTATCGGGTTTTCTACAAATGGTAAGAATCTTTTGCTTATTATCAGATAAATAATTGATTTATTTATATATCGATTACGTGATACACATTTCTTTCTTTATTGATTTAACATTTCCATAAAATTTGTTTAGATATACCTATATTTGGAATGTATTGTAATATTTTTGGTGAGGTTTATTCATCATTCTTATCCACATCAACAGCTTTTATTAGTCTATTACAGCACATAGGTTTTCCTCTGTGGAGGAACGAGTGTAATGTTCCACCCAACACAAAGGGAGGATCCTCCGACCAAGCGAGGTGATCATGCCTGGCGGGCTACTGCCCAACAGTTGATGTTGGGATGTTGTATATATGATAATCGGCGCGGGAACTATTTATTGCGCGATTCAGGATTGGCAGTTTCTTCGTATGGTACGTTACTCCGTAGTTCAGTGTAACTTCGGTAGATGGCGCTATAGTATGTTATGTGTAAGTCGCCACACCTCAATAAGGAAGATTTGTTCCACTATTGGCCTACTACGGCCTGTGTCAATGACTATGGTGGCCTATCAGGCAGATAGAGTCATTTTGGCAGGCTCATACATAAAAAAAGGAATGACACAAGCCAAATAATTCGTTCCAAGGTTCCCTATAAGTTTTTGATATGGCATTGCTGAAGTTATAGTGAAGTTATATATTAAGTTTCTTTAGGATTTTAACGGTTTGTTACTTGTAATACACCTTCATTTTCTAATAGTACGTATATGAAATTTGTATATGTAATTGCCAATCACGAGATTTTGTGTTTGAATCCTGATTCAGGCTACGGATAATGAGAGTGAGAGAACAGAGAGTACACCTATATTGGCACACACACTCGTGCACTATAATATATCTTGTGCAGTTGGCTGGTCTCCGTTGAGTAGTCTCAACATGATTACAATGACGAATGAAGATGATGAAGTGATTAACACGACCGGACCCCTTCCAGCGCCTGCCCGCACTGAAGCGGGCACCGTCTGCTGGTAGACTCTCAAATTAGGCGACGCACGGCACACGCGTACGTCGCCTCTTCGCGGCTGGCCATTAAAGCGGATGGAGGGGAAAACCCGTCCCCACCATCCGCGGCCACACTCAGGGCAGCATGAGGCGCTGAAAGGCGCGCCTCCACCGCCCGGTTCGCCAGCGGCGGATCGGGTCCGAGTGGATGTCGTCTCCTTCTGCGAAATTACGTCTTCGCAGAAAGTCGCGACCGCGGTAAAAGTGCTAGCTAGCAACTATGTCACTTTTGACAACTTGTCACAGATTTGTCCTTAGGTTTTTACTTCTCGCAAATAAATAGAATTTTAGTTTAAATAATTCATATTCTAAGAATGAAATGAAACACTAGACAATATTAAAATGCAACTCGCTTTGTTTTTCATCAGTATTGTAGTTTTCAAAGAGTTCAATCCACGAAACCCGCAGGCACTTTATGCAATATTCTATTCCTAAGCTCTTTGATAAAACAAATACAAGAGGAAATTAGCCAGCCTTTGTGTTCTTCCGGAATGTCTTGACCTCATTCTCAAGAAAATAATCTTTGCATTTTATTGCATTAAGAAGAAATTAGAAGTTAGTTAATTAAATTCAAATGTTGCATTTCATTTTCTAAGTTTCTTCAATTTCATTTTCCTTTGGACTAATAACTTTATTTTAGTGTTATTAAAGTTAAAGATATTAGAGCTTTTTACACTGAGAGCTGCACGGTTGGCCTAGTGGTTTAAGCGGTCACTACGCTGCTTGCTACTGCGCCAAGTGCCGTGGGTTCAAATCCCACGTGGGGCGTCACTTTGTGTGATCCACAAAATGTTGTCCTGAGTCTGGGTGTTCTTTGTGTCCGTTACATGTATGTTTGTAAAGTCCCCCGCGACACAGGATGTATGTTCCTAATGCGGGAGTTGTCTTTCTTTAAAAAAAACGAGTTTAATAAACAGACACTTACATAAATCTCTATGTAAACCGAAATTACCATAATACAACATTTGTATTTTTTCTTTAATTACAGCTATCAGATCTTGATCTATTCGAGTAAATATTTATAATGTTTCATCTATTTCAACAAGAGAATTACGGTTCTCTTTAACATACAACATATTCCTAATTTTCTCAATTTTGATTACCAAAACAGCTCAGTTAGTTTGAATTACCAAATAGTTTTTAAAATACAGATACTTCATTCGTGGGTGATTTTACATATTAATTTAACCTGTTAATAAACATCCTATATTTGTCTTTCTGCTGCATCTTTCATCTCCAACAATAGGAATGCCATTCACAGTCACATTAACTCAAAATTGTATCACTCCAGTTGAGCAGGTTCATGTGAATATCAAAATTCGGGTTAACCTCCTGAATCCTCAACTAAGATCGAAAACTAAACGTGACTTCAATATGTATTTTCGGAAGTATCGTATCGTTAGTTAAGAAACATTTCTCTTTCTAGGAACTTATAATGGTAACCTGACTCCAGCCTGCATTAAACACTACTACCGCATGTTCATCAGCCGGATGGTCCCGCCGAGATATTATCTCTACTACCACGAGACAATATCTCCTGACCAACTTGAACAAGAAGGCTATGCGAATAATGATGAACCAGTAGATGTAAGTCATTTTATATCGTTTCACTTAAGCGTATGCGATGACCACCTGATATTCAATGTTTTGCCAGTCTAGGGAGAATGTTTTTTTTTTGTATTACCAAAAGATAACTCCACACTATTATTACAAATATATCCTATGTCACATGGAATTTTACAAACACTCATGAAACGGCCGTAAAGGGCACTGAGAATATGGTTCATACAAAAAACTTAGTCTGGTCATAAATACTGTTATAATTAAAAATAAACAAAACATTACTTTTGAATTGGAATCTGTATTTTTTATACGATTATTCATTGTGTTATCTTATTTTCGCGTCAATATATTGTAAAATAAATGTAATATTAAAATGGTGTGGGGTGATAAAGAGAACCGAATCGTTGTGATTACATTACATAAAGTAGGCATGGAGCCAAATGTTTATGTACCGGGCTATTGATGGGTACCATGAAACCTCCTCTGTTTGTGACAGAAAAATATCGAAAAGTAGTGTTCATACAAAAAGGCAATCAAAGCAGTGAAGTAAAGAATTCGAAGAAAGTCTGATCCTGTCTGAAACCAAAAGATTTTATTTTGGGAGATGATGAATAGCACTGAGAAACAATTTGCGTATTTTAAAAGATGACTCAGGACTTGCAGCCTATAAAAGACGCACCGGTCTTTTCTTAACTGATATTTAATGTGTATGGATGAGAAATATTTTTCAATCGAGCAATTTTTTAACCAACAAAATGACCATATTTATGCTGAAAGCTCTAAAGAAGCTTCCCAATAACTCAAAAAAGTAAACCGTGGGCATTATCCGACTTCAGTATTGGTTTGGTAGGGTGTTAGCTATGTAGCAGTGACAGCCATATTTTTGTGAAAATGGTATCAAAGCATCGGCACAAGTGTATATATAAGATAATATAAGATACCATTCTAGGGAAGATGGTTAAGCCTCTTAACAACACCATGTTGAATAACCAAGAAAAGTCCTTTCAGCAAGACTCGGCGCCGGATCATAAAGATCGATCTACCCCATCTTAACGAACGTTCCAGACTTCAACAGAGCTGAAGACTAGTCGTCATCTAGCCCGGATCTTCATCCATTACATTATGATTTATGGTCACTTTTAGGAAATAAAGATTACTCTAAACGCCATAATAATTTGGAATCTCTAAAACGATGTCCAGTGAAGACTTTACCATAGAAAGAGTGCGTGCTGCCATTAATGCCAGCAAATGGAAACTACTGCGAACAAGATTTATATATTTTTAATGGTATTTTATTAATGCATTAAAATACACTATAATAGTAATAAATGTTATGTACAATATGTTTTTTTGTAACAATATTTATGGCAAGACTAAGTATTGCCACATGAAAGGTTAGAATCCACAATACTCAGCACATAAAGAAGCGTCCATTAAAGATTTAATTTCAAAATGAAAATTAAATTTAGGTTTTTATGCCATATTTATTTTACTGAACATGGCCACGTGTTGTTGGGTTTTTCTTAGAAGAAATTCTAAATATCAGCCCGGGGTATGGAAGTTTGGCGATGTTTCTAGCCCGTGCTTCTTAAGCCGGTCCCGGTTGTCATGAACATCTATGGCAATCGTTATTGGAAAGTCAGTGCCTTCAAATATACTGACAACCAGTTCAACTTTAGATTTCAATTTGCTATTAGTAGCTCTGTGGAAAAACTGATATTTAGGTAAAACTGGTTGAATTAGTTGACGACCCCAAGATAATCTTGGGAATAATCAAGGCTAGGAAGATTATTTAATTCATTGAACATCTTTAATCAGAAGTTGAAATGGTAATTGATAGTAAGAGGAAAATACAAACCAAAAAGAAATGGACTTACTTTCCTTTAATTTCAGGTCCAATTTAGAATAGTGGGAGGGAACCAGGTGTCTATCAGAGAAGTACCATACCAGGTGTTGTACGGCTTATATTGTGGAGGTACCATTATTGCTCCTGACTGGGTTATGACTGCAGCGCATTGTAAGTAAGTACATTTCTTAAATAATATAATTAGTACTATGTATAGTTTGTTTTTTGACTTCCTAGCGTATGCCATAAATTATTTTGTTCTTACAGAAGATTGCTAAACAGAGTTTTTTAAGTAACTCGTTTAATTTCTTCTGCTCTTGTAGAGAGGATTCGGTTTTATTTTACTACTTTAATCCATATCACAGACCTAATGGGGCTTAAATGTTTATATTATAGTACAGGGTTAATAAACAACCGTGTCACAGAAAATATCGATAATAGGTGTAAAGCGACAAAAAATCTGAACATTTGTTGTAGTAGACAACCATGCTGACTATTTAATCATGGTTCTTTTATAGCTAATTAAATTCTTAAGAAGCTGCTAATTTAAGAGTGAAATCTCTTCGATGCTGTTAGAACTGAGATAAAATGTAATTCTCTGTAATTTCATTGCATAGTGTGTGTAGTTACTCACCTTTTTAATTTATGTATTAAACTATATTGCTATTACTTTCTTGTAAAATTTCATCATTTTGATAGATAAATTTTGGAAATTTGGATGAACTTGGTAGGTTTTAATTTATTTCTTGTAATGTGTTTATGTTTCCTGCTATTATTCGACTAGTCTCTAGATGAGCTTCTAAGGTGTTGTAGTTATTTAACTGACTAGCTGACCCACGCAACCTCATTTGCGTCTTCTATTGCCTGTAGCGTGAAAATTTTCCCCCGTTTTTCAATCATTCTTCATTGGTACTCCGCTCCTATTAGTATTAGCGTGATGCTACATAACTTATAGCCTTCCTCGAAAAATGGACTATCCAACACTGGAATATTTTTTCAAATCAGACCAGAGGTTTCTGATATTAGCACGTTCAAACAAACAAACAAACTCTTCAGCTTTATATATTAGTTTAAATAAGTTAATTTGAACCTTACTTTTTCAGGGATAAAGAACAGTTTGTTTTAGCAGGCTCCACTCAAAGGAGTCAGACAACGAAGTACCAGATTTGTGCACACTTCATTCACCCTTTGTGGAACATAACGAAGCTTCATACTCACGACTTTGATTATCAACTGATATTGTTAGATACTCCTATACCTGTGACGCCTAACTCCAGACCCATTGCCATTGGGAATCTCCAGGATATACATGAAGGAGCTATGGTGGCCGTAAGCGGGTGGGGTCATACGAAATATAAGGTAGTTTCAAAGTTAATAGAAGGATTGGGCTATATTTAAGAGTCTGCGTCAATAGCCGATATCGGGCATGTGCCTGAAGATTGCATTCTCTATCTTCAAATTTACAGCTGTTTATTATCATATATATCTATACATCTATCAGTCTATACATCTATCTATATATATTATAAAACAAAGTCAACCGCCGCGTCTCTGTCTGTCTGTTCTCGAATTACTCGTAAGATACTGCACGCATATTGATGCGGCTTTTACCAATATATTGAGTGATTCTTGAGAGAGGTTTGCATATATAATTTAATATATTTTTGATTAATTTGGCTAAAATATAACGACATTTTATTGAAGATGTTGGAAATATTTAAACCGCACACCTTCTCGATGTAACTTAAGCTTGTAGGGCGATAGGGTTACCAGTGCAGAAATTATAGACGTCTTTGGTACTTTTGATCGTTTATTCTAGTTTCTGTGTAGTTCATACAAATATTCACAAACTTGTACTCATACATAACCCTATGTTGGAAGTGATGAGGACTGCGGGGCTATCGCTCAACACTACCCTTCCTACGCTACGTGAGTGTCTTAAGAGGACTGCGGGGCTATCGCTCTAGAAGACCTCAATACTTAGCAGAACCTGATGACTGCGGGGCTATCGATCAGGTCAGCTATGCCTACTGGACATCAGAGTGGACTGCGGGGCTATCGCACTCTGAGTCGTCTAGCTGTCGACTGTTTGAATGGAGGCTGCGCGGCTCTTTATATAGGCCTTGTGCGACCCCCTCCACGATGTGATGCGCGTCGATTGAGACAGATAGTCGTTGTGCGAGGGAGAAAGTATTCGGGTTCATTACGCACGTTGCTGTCTGCTACAAGCTATATTATATTTTCGGTAAAGAACCCGTTGAATACCGTACCATACTAGGTTGAATTAATATTGATTATTATATTATTATTCATTCCCCAAATTTAAAAAAAACTATACTCTGTATTAGTACGAAGTTTGTGCAATGTAGACGGTGATGTTAATTAAGCGTTTTTATCTCACTCTCTTATAGTTTGGTTCTGACTTCAACATCTTTAATTTAAACTATAATTTTGTGCTTACAGCAACGGGGTATGGAAGACATTGTTCGTCGAGTTAAGGTACCCATCATGTCTCAAGCTTACTGCAGATCGTTGCCTTTGGACAATTACAAAACCGTTACAGATAGGATGTTCTGTGCTGGTCTAGTTAACGGGACTAAAGACTCTTGTCAGGTAAAATAAAAACCTATAGCTCAGCTGTCTGGCTGTCAGACTTAACACAGATTGATTTTTTTAGAAAAATGCGATATTCCCTCAACGGTAATAGGATGGGTCTGTCTTTATATAAAAAACCGACCAAGTGCGAGTCGGACTCGCGCACCAAAGGTTCCGTACAAATATGATGTAACTAAAAATTCATGGTTTTCGCAATTTTACCTTTATCTGTTATCTATCTATCAGACGTTGTTTTGTATCAAATTCCAAGATTCTGATTTCACGGAAAGTACCCTGTAGGTTTTGATTCCTTTGCCAGTGTTGAAAATTTGTAGCTAGCTGCAAATTTTTGGAATCAACAAATTACTGTATCTTTGGATTGCGTTGGTTGGATTTTTTCACAACTCTAAGGGACAGTAGAGCTGAGTATTTGATATGATTTTCAGCTTGATACCTCCACGCGTTCCTTAGAAATAGGGTTTTGACAGACAGACAGACAACAAAGTGATACTATAAATGTCCTTTTATTCTTTTCAAGGTGCGGAACCCTAAAAATGTGTAAAAAAATATTTTATGGTAAAATGTGCATTTTTGATTTTTTCAAATTAAAAAAAATACTAAAGTAAATACCTTGAAAACGCCTACTTGCTTGATAAAGATCTACCTTTGAGACTTATTAATCGATAAGGAAATATTATGCTCTGAACAGAAGATTTTGTTCAGAAGACTGACAAAGTGGATTTTAAAATACACATATAAAACATACTTAAATAGTATCACCATGATTTTAACATCAGTTTTTTTACCTATCACTATTTGGCTTCCAGGGAGATTCAGGAGGGCCAGCAGTAGTCAACGGCAAACTAGTCGGTCTGGTGTCATTCGGAGTGGGCTGTGCAATGAAAGACCAGCCCGGAGTATACAGCAATATTCCTTTGGTCAGGGGATGGATCCGAGCGGTCACCGGGCTACCACTTTAAAGAATACCAGACATTTATTATGTTAAATTATTAAAGGTTGTCGTTTTATTGCTTTTCATATATAATAATGTTTTCCATATTATCCGTTATTTTCCACCTTGATAGAAATCACCTATTGTGTGGGAAAAAAATCTTAAAATATTTGAGTATACTGGTTTTAATTGATTTAAAAATCTATTAGTAGGTACAGATTATATTTGTAGATGGCTATATAATATACTAGCTGTTGCCCGCGGCTCCGCCCGCGTTTATGTCGGTTTTTCCGTGTTTTTTCGCGGTCGCGGATATGTTACTGATGCAAAAGTTAGATAAAAACAATCGTTGATGCGGATTATATATCATTCTAAAATTTCAGCTCGATCGGTGCAGAACTTTTTGAGTTTTTGAAGCGTACACAAACCAACATAACATTTTATATATGTAGAGATATATATTGAAATATTTATACGAGTGACCCGTCTGAAGTCTTTGAATGATTTTTATTTTCTTTGCTATAATATACATTACCTACACCTTCCTCTTGAACTTGTTTTTAACAATCTATTGTTAAAAACGGCATTAAAATCCACTGAGTAGCTTACAAGATCAAAGCGAACATCGACTTTATTTTATATAATGTTAAAGTTTAAACTACTTTAACCTAAGGATCAGTTTCACCAGTTTTTGATAGTTATCCTTGTTATTATAAATGCGATATTCATATTGAACGTAAGTGTTTTCGTTACGCTTTCACGTGTTTACCGATTCTAGAATCAAAATCATTTGTAGTTATTTCACTATTTTACTCCTTACGACCGGTTTCGCCTTATCGCATTATCAAAGGTTAATCACCGGTCAAGTGTAAACATAAATAAAATAATAGTAAAATAAGTATATATAAGTGATTTTGATTATAGAATGTATTGGAACAAGTTCGACCAAGTGCAGACAATCGAGCGTATAAATTACGGAAGCTAGTCTTTCATATAACAGAATGAAACTAAAATCTGTAGTTATCTTGCACTTATTTTACTGCCTCGGTGGTGTAGTGGTAGCGTATGCGACTGCTAAGCTTGAGGTCTCGGGTTCGATTGTCGGGTCGGACCAAATATTTGTATGATCTGCAAATATTTATTTCGGAGTTTGGGTGTTTTCTATGTATAATATATATATAAAAGTATATAAGTATTAATATCAGTTGTATAGTACCCATAACATAAGCTGTGCTTAGCTTGGGACTAGATGGCGTTGTGTGTTAGATGTCCGGAATATTTATTATTTATTTAACTGGCCGATAAATTCAAAATAGTATATCAGTAAGTGGTAAAACTGATCATAATACTCGTAGTTTTAAAAAATACATAATTTTGGCCAATTTATGTGGCATAGAAATCAGAACTGCATCATTTTAGTGCCAACTTTCCCCGAACCATCCCCTTGCTTACTCCTATATCATTAAAAGAAGTATAAGCTTATCTATTTCTTTGTCAAGATTTATTTTCTTTAAAATTAAATTGAAATACAGATTTTCTACGATTACAAGCTATCAGTTAACATTTAAAACTAAAATGATGCGGAAGCATCTCTAGGCCGCCATGGTGTGGGTCGCCACACTGCATTGTTGCATTGTCTGCACGAGCAATGAATATGGTCACCACCCCTCTTGGATTTAGTAAAGTAAAGTTATATAGACAGGGCCATATGTAAATAAAAAACAAAACATTTGAAGTGCTGCCTTGTCTGGTTAAAGCTTCCTATTATTGGAGTGACGTGAGCCATCTCCATAGCATTTGGGCATGGGTGAAAAAGCGTCGAGTTCCGTCATCAATCTTCTGAAAGTCGTAAGAGTTAAGTGTAACGTGGAATGCGTACAACACATATCGTCGAGTCAGCATAACAAACATTTATAGTTTGCTCGTAAAAAGATGACTAAATCAGTGTTTTTGGTGTTTAGTACTGAGAATTTTCATATTTAGGCCGGGGTATCATAATGCTATGAGGATCACCGTGATTCTTTAACAAATGGTTCTTATATATTACATTTTTTCTGTTTACACGATATACTTAATATTAATATGGTAGCAATCGACAGTACGTATGGTTACTATGACACCGTGAACAAAAAAACTAAATGATTTTCTCGGATTAAACTTACAAGAAAACGAGATCACAAACATCTTCAAAATAGGAAGCGTAAAAAATAAACCTCCCATTCTAATATCATTAGTATCATACTGAAGGAAAATGTATATAATAAGATCCAAAAACAAATTACCTTAAGATATATATATTAAAGAGGACTATACAAAATAAATTCCAGAAACGCGCAATGCATTGCAACCAAAACTCGAAGGCTCTCCTTAAAAGGGCAACATAGCCTATTTCTTATTTGATAAGCTTATAGTTAAAAACTAAACTTTAATGGGTACTAGCCGCGATCCTCACCCAATTCCAATACACCACAGATAAGAAAATCATCGTACGTAGCACCAAAGAAAGTCAACAAAACAAATGCATTCGAGTACCTATATGCCCCGCACGAGGTCAAACTTATTGAAGAATTTAAAGAATATCATGTCGTTTAAAATCCATTGTATAACCCTTATAAATCACTCACTCACTTAAAACAACATCTAAAGATAATAAAGAAATCTGAAACATAACACAAATCAATCCACTTCTGAGGACTCTACAAGCCCTCGTTACGTATCCATCAACATTCAAAGAACATTTGAAATCCACCAAACAGCAATGTGAAAACATTTACCAAACAGTGGGTAAAGCAAAGTCAATTTGGTGGCCACTCGGTTGCCAAACAACGATCACGAGTTGATTTTTCGCATTACATCACCCATTCACATATTCAGCAGCCGCGTCCGCGCGCCTCCGAGGATAGTTTTGAAGAAACATACAGGACTTTAATTTGTTTATAAACGCTTTGATAGAATCTTTATAAAGCAGTGTAGTGTTATTAACACTACATTGTCATTTAACTAGGGCGCATTGTGCTACGAAGTAAATATTATGTAATACTAATAACTACATCGTGTTAAACAGACCTTTTAACTAAGCAAACTGATTTTGATCACCTTGTCTAGTTGACCAAGTAGACACATAAAATATACTTATTCTATATGTTGGCGAGACATAATGCATTTTCGTCTTAGTTTCCTTTCGTCCTTACTTCCTCCTAGTTAATATTTTTAGTATGGAACACAGAAAGGAGGAAAATTGAGGTATGCATATAATTTCAATGTGAGTTAATATTTCTATTTTTCATAAGTAATGTTTTTATTAGCTTGCTTCCTAACTATTTTATAAAAACAGCTGATATTACTGACAAAGGTTATATAAATACCCACTTATCGTCCTGATTTCTAAATAAAATGTATAACAAGTTATTTCAGATTACTGTCAGAAGCCTTGACTGGTCAAAATTAGTAAATACTACTTTTGATCGCAACGAAATAATCGATAACAATTTACTAACGATAGATGTTATCTGAAGTCAGAAGGATTAATACCGGTTAAAAATAATTTAGACTATTTAAGAATTTTGACTGTAAGACATATATTCCATTGAATCTACGAATGTTTGAAAAACAATTTTCAGTCTTAAAACAATATTTTAAAGCGCCTATTGGCAAACTATTCATCCGTATTGCTCTCCTGCCTATCTGCATTCAGCCGTCGTACCCGCGAGTGTTTTCCAAACGTTTTCTCGCGCACTTCGCAGGGATGTGACCATGATTTATTTACAGAGGGATGCTGTACACGTGACGTCTTCTTCTCTTATTTATGTGCGTCGTACGTTCTGATTTGACAACTGAGATATATGGCTGGGGAATTTTTGTTTAGTCTGACGCCGCAGGTAACGGTGCTTGCGATGCCAATAGTAATTGAATTATTTTACACAGAAAATCTTTCTTTCTTTGTTCTATTTAGAGAGTTCACTTTAAGAAGGAATGGTTGATAAGAAGGCCATTAAGTGATTTGAACATTCCCAAGAGTAATCCTTAAAGGTCTTCACAAACCACGTAATGATTACGTGACTTACTTATTACGTGGTTTGTGAAGGATAAATGGCAAGACTCGGATGGCAAACATGGTTTAAATTATTATTTTTATTATTATGAAACTTGAGTTTTATTTATTTGTGGAATAACAAACAACAACAACAAACCTAAATTATTTAATTGCTCAACATGAAAGGGATATCAATCGGCACCTATGGACTTACTCAACTGAAGTGATAGCACAGTCTCACAGAAAATAGGTTCAATAGCAAATCAATGAGGTTACAGGAAACTAACGATATGTACACCATTATGTCCATGGGTCTACTTGTAGTCAGATGACAACTATGATCATTTGGCCCTTATACCATAAAGTACAAAAAAAAACTCGTTGTGTTTCCACAGTAAATCCAAATATTGCTGCTGGCGGTAGTGTTGTGCTTCGGGTTGATAATCTTGACTAATACCGATTAGGTCATATTATTGCTGGGGTTTGTATACCGTTTGTACGGATATAACTCAAAACTATATTCATTTCTTCAAAAGGCCAACCCAAGCCCTATACTGCACTTGCATAGTTTTTATTTAATCAATGTTCAGGTACTTAAAAAGTCCATCCTATGGTTTTTCATTTCTTCCCAAAGTAAGTTTTAGTAACCGGGCACCTTCGGGAAGTGCGAAGTGTAAAAATATTTGTAAAAGATTTAGTTTCATAAATAAATATGATTTATTTAGCATGGCCATAATACCTCAAATAATCTTTATAAAAACAATAAAAGAAAAGAAATAGATAGAATAAATCTTGGCAATTAAAATGAAAATCCACGATATTAAAACCATTCAATATTGTTAGCCAAGATATTTCCCTGAGGGACGGCCTTCTCTAAATTAAAAGTTCTCTATAATAATGATCACTTCAGGAGTAAGGTTTTTTTTTCTTATTAATAATGTATTTTTTGTAAATCCGTGCTTTAAAAGATATGAAGGTAATTATGGTTGGATTTTTTTTAACAGGCAGGTTTAATGCCACGGAATATGGATTTATGGTTAGGGATAAGTAGTATTTTGAAATTATTAATTCACAGAATTGAACCCAATTATTATTTATGTGTTAAGATCTAGTATGGATACCTATTTTCGGTTTTCAAATACTTGATAGTTAACAGTTGAAAAAATAGGTAACAATTTTTCTAAATAAACCTAATTATATCTTTCTTTAATAAATAATACATAATTTAAGGTTTGTTTATACAAATAAAGAAATGTAAATAATATATTGGTGAAGTGGAATATAATACCAAAAATATATAGAAAGATTCACTTAATTCTGTGGGCATTGAATATCTTATCGATTTATATAAATAAAATACATTTTACGAGATTTTAAAGGTTTAAAGGGAAGAAAAAATGAGAGAGGGACTGATTTCGGCCTCTAACAAGCTCAGACACTGGAGAAAAGCCACAAATAATTACCTAACACGTTAAATGGGTCCTTAATATTCATTTCATAGAAACTTGCAAAATCCGTATTTATAATTTTCTTTATATACAACAACAAAGGCATTTTTTTTCATAATTTTATTCGTCACAACAAAAGACAAAGTGACTAACAATGGAGCAATGTGTGACGACTTGTGACAAGTTCGTGACGTCACCGACACGCGCTTACATCAGATGTCTCGCTCGATTAATGGATGGAATGATGTTATAGTGGGGCTATGAAAACAGTGCGTAACTGTAATTAAAACGCACTATATGTCGTAAATAGAGACAGGTAGTAGGGTAGGTCAATACAGAAAGTCTACCTTTAATATTAAATTGATGAGTACTTACTCCAAGTTCCGCAAAAAAAAAACTTTAGTATTTCAAACTTGGTTGGTATTCTAACCCTTTCTCAAAATCCATCAGGTCATTTTCTATCTCCTTTGATACTTTCTATAGTTCTAATTGAAAATCATTAATTCATTTAACACATTTATGTATGAACGTTAAATTGAAGCTTCGGTTAAAAATCATAGATCACAAACAGACATAACAGCATGTGCTGGATTATCAAGTAAAATTAGATGAAAACACCAAATTCTACTGAACACTTGGGTCGGTCTATAACTTCTAGTTTCCAAAATGCGTAGAGCCTTATGAGAAGAATACTGGTAAAGAAATTCATGGCCACTCTTTTTAAAAGTCATATCTTCAGGTACAATAATGTTAGTATTACATGAAAGGTAAACAGTATGCAAGCTGTTGCCACTTGAATTTCATTTTATTGAAATGAAAGTCACCCTAAGTCCCAGTATTAAATACTCGGTATTACGGTAATCTAATTTGAGTAGATATGTATCCAATGCCGATTTGAAATTTTGTTGTGTTTTTGAAAATAATATATAGTTATATAATTTAGAACTCGTATTCTGAAACTGTCTATTAGCAAAAGAAGTTTTGTATGGGTTATAGAAAACACTCTGTATTTCAGCTTACCAGCCGGCAATCGATTCGGTCGGTTAAAGTGCTGCCGAAGTGAAGAGTGAAGCTCCTCACTGTTAGCAGCTTAGCTTTTATCTTTCTTTTTGTTCTTCTTCTTCGTTCTCCTTTCTTGTATAAAATTGTGTAGTAGAATACCTCCAAGGTCGCGAGAACATGACCTTAAGGACTGCTCTATATGCCCGCTCCAATCTAATAACATTGGTTGCTCCTCTCCAGACTTGTATACAGTAAGAGAGAGATAATTGGCACAGAGCATAATAGACCCTAGTTAGAGAGCTCGTCTCTACCGAGCTACGCAACTTTTTAAAGATATAAATTAATTTTCTTGTTCTACCTGACAGAATCTCTATATGCTTATGCCAAGTAAGAAATTAGTCTATCTCTATTTCCAAGTAGTTTAAGCTATTTGCTTTTGTGATTTTAAGGCTGTCGTAGTAAATAGGGGATACACATTTATGAGCTTTGAGAGTAAGAGAAGACGGTGGCGACAAATGTGACCTGATAGAAAATAGTAGGCAGGTTGTTTTATTGGTGTTTAACCACTGCATCACATATGGGAGCGCTATCCCGGCCCTCTGATAGCACTGGGACCATCGATGACTAGTGCCGTATCATCAGCATATGTGAAGATTCTACCATGCTAAATAGCCAGTTTATATAAGTCATTAATGTATATAAGGAAAATGATTGGGCCCAGAATAGTACCCTGGGGCATGGCACGATAAATATAAGATAATTTATCCGTACTAAATAGATACGTTAGTCGCAGAAGAACAATATTTATTTATTAAAATTACCTACAAAAAAAGCAATTACAAACATATCAAACCAACGTACCACGTAAATACGTCATTTAATAAAATATTTCATTCACAACCAAATCGTTTCGTAATCACATATTACTCAATCAATTAAAGTGATTTGCTCGGGCGCATTTATTAATTAATTCGATCCACGGTACCATTATCAGAAGTTGATTAATCCTTCTTCTATTATGGGTAACTAATTACAAAAGTCGTACAAATACCATGATACACTTGTGTTTTACAAACTTTTGTTTATGTAACTAGAAATGTTCATTTAATTTTGAAGAAAATAAAGTTGAATGTTTTTTTTTGTATTTTAAAAGATAAGTCCTGCACTATATACATCCTGTACCATGGAGGACTTGAGAAACATAACCGAAACAAAGAATAACCAGATTCAGAACAATAATTTGTAGATCACACAAAGTATTGCCCCATGTGCCACACACAATAATACTTAGCGCAGTCACGGCGTGGCGACTGCTTGAACCACTAACCCTTCCGTGTAGTCGATCGTTGATCTACACGAGACCTCTCTTATGTTACAATGTTATAGTTCGGCAATTGTAGGCTACACTTCCCCACACTCTTTGGGAGTTGTAACGTATTATCATCTTCAATTCCATGTGATAATGGGCGACGCCAACGTCATCTACGTACGAGCGAGTCTCATACTCACATAAACAAACCACTCGCGCCCCATCACCATCACCCACCAAAGTGGCAGCAATGATTGCTGGCGGGAACAGGTTTCGTGCAATTTGGCCAACTAGGACTTCGAGTTCAGACGCCCTCGTGGGACAGTCCTCCAGTTCAAGTCGGCTGCGCAGTGGTGGCATTATGCCGTTTCCTCTCGTTCGATCTTATTCAGATATTCACCTTGGAAGCGTAATTGGCTCTCTGATAAGTCGGGGCCACTCGGGGCGACAGCCTAAATGGGCGGCGATAACTCCTTCAAACAGTTTCGCCGCCTCGTACAGCAGACATATCGGTCGAAATGACTAGGGAGAATCTGCAGCCCTGCTAAGTTTCTGGATAAGTACCAGCCTGGCTTCCTTCCAGTCGAAAGGGAATACGGAGGCAGCTGGTAAACAGCCGCCTCAGCATCTCCCCTTAGATCGCCAAAGCGCGCACTCATGTTTAATTCGGATGTAAAACAAATATTTGGTAATGTATACGCCAGAGCATTTCGTGGCCATACACTAAACGTTATTAATTGTCCAAGTTGAGTTATTATTTTTTGAGTGGTGCGCACTGTACCCTGTCCGAAGAGTCTGGACCAGGTGACGACATATGAATCCATGATAAAATGGAGTGTCACAACTTTTGAATGGGACTTTGTTTTGAGTACTTTTATTTTGAGAGCGTTCGCAAATTAATATTATGGATACTACATTAATTGAATATTACTGCTCGTTATTTTTATTAAAATGTACTAATCTACCCTACAATCTTTCTGTTGAAATAAAAGAGTTATTGTATTCTATTAATGTAAGCCAATTTAGCTTTAGGACCTTGAGTTTTGAGTATGGTTTTTAAACTTATTTATATATTCTATAGACGTTTAATATGTGAAAATTAAATTCCTTAATGAAAGTAGGTCAATAATATATGTAATCAAATCTAGCAAGTTAAATTTGATCCACTTCCCGATTGAACTGAAATTTGAAATATACCTTTAATTCTGATGACAATGCAATTATATGTAATCGATATTATTATTAATCCAAAATTGTGTAACAAAATGGCGGCGTCCATATTTCTGAACAACCCACCCAATATAGGTATCAAATGAAAGGATTTAAAGTAATTCTTTTTATTAACAAGTAATAAAAGCTTGATTTAAAAAAAATGATTTTAAATTTATCACTTGTTTTAAAAAAGTAAACTTGTTTCAATAAAAATACTATAGTCGTTCCAATAGTTTATTTAACTTTTGACAGCTCTAATACTTAATCAAATAGTGATACCCTGACCCGTTACCTATTCGATTTCTTTCATCGATCGATTTTATGCATTAAGAAGTTTTAATCGATTTAACAAACTCATTATTTTATAGATAATTTCGTACTTCATACTTCTATGTGTTTCAATGTGCGACCTCCTTTGTCAAAATAAAGAAGAAATGGATTAAAAGAATGTTGTTCAAATATGACGGTTCTATGTCATGAAAAAATATATAAAAGGAACTGAATTTTCAAAATGTATTATTGTATTGTGTTGTAATTCAGTGGTTAATATTGTATTTGTTAAACTATTGATGATCTTTATTAAATCTCTCTATGTCTATTTTAAAATAATCTACAGTATTTCAATGAGTAACCTTCAATATAGTTGAGTATTTATATTCCTCCGTATTGATTTATTTGTGAATTCTCACGTTTGGTTGAGTTGAGCGTATCGTTCCTGCCTTCGTTACTGTCAAAATGCCAAAAAAGAAAGTACTCAAAGGACAAACAAGAGAGTTTGTCTTGCGACTTCGTGAATACTTTGAAAAGGAAAGCCGTAATGGTGGGCCTCTTATACCAGTGACTCAAGTTAGAGACCGTGTTGCAGTAGCATTAGGTATTAGTGCTCCAACAGTGGCAAAAATAACAAAAGAAGGCTACGGCAGCAGTGGCATGGAACAGAATAAGCTATCTACACCTAAGAAAAAACGTCCGCCTAGTAAAGTTACAGCCGTTGACAATTTTGACGCTGATGCTATTCGTCGTCATATATACGACTATTACCAAAGAAAAGAGATTCCAACATTAAAAAAACTAACACAATCTCTTCGAAATAGTGGTTTGTTCCGTGGTCAAAAATCTTCTCTGACAAAGGTATTGAAAGACATTGGAATGTTATTCCAAAAATGTGACAAACGAAAAATTTTAATGGAACGCAATGATATTGCTTTGTATAGATGCGATTTTTTAAGACAAGCAAAAAAAATAGAAGATTGGTCGAATGTTGTTTTCACAGATGAAACTTGGCTCAATGCGAATCATACGCTGTCAAAAACTTGGACTGACAACACCGTTGGCTCCACTTCTACAGTACCAATGGGAAAAGGCGAACGACTGATTATTTGTCATGCAGGAACAGTAAAAGGATTTGTGCCAGGCGCTCTATTAGCTTTTAAATCCCAGAAAACAGGAGATTATCATGAGGAGATGAATTCGAACGTGTATGAAAAGTGGTTCAGAGAAATGCTTACATCACTCGAAGAGCCATCAATAATATTTATTGATAATGCACCTTATCACTCTCGTCAAATTAATAAAATACCAACACAGGCCAACAAAAAACATGAAATTATAAACTGGCTCCGTGACAATGGCGAAGAGGTGAATGAGTCCCTACTAAAAGTAGAGTTAGTAAAGATATTAAAAACAAAGAAGCTGCCAAAACGATACGTCATAGATGAAATGGCAGCAGAGCATGGGCATACCGTCCTCAGAATTCCCCCATATCACTGCCAATATAATGCAATTGAAATGATCTGGGCACAAGTTAAAGGATATGCTGCGAGGAACAATACAACTCCTCCTTTCACCGCAAGAAAAATGCTGAATTTACTGAAAAATGCGTGTGAAAAAGTAACTCCAGAAAACTGGGCGAATGTTGTAGAAAAAACAAAGAAGGTGATAATGTCGGATTGGGATCGGGATGTTGCATTCGACAATTTATCTATCCAAGAAATGATAATCAATATTACTGAGAACTCAAGTGATGATGATTCCTGGTCATACGAAGAAGATGATTCTTTATAATTAAAATTAGTATTACAGTACCTCTTTTGGTTGTTTTATTTTTAATCCGTAAATTACTACGAATTTCAACATTTTGTACCTGTTCATTACAAGTAGGTACCGCAGGTAGTTTTTATTTGAACCAACTATAGTAAGTCTAAACAATTATTTTAGATTCATTAATTTGCGGCGAATAAATTCGATCCCATTACTAGGTACGAGTACGATGGAACTGTTTTCATTACGCAAATTATTTATGCATTGAAACAGAGACATTTAGGGCATTTTAATGCAAAATAATAAAGCTTTTTACGTGATTTGATATAAAATATAATCACAATAATTTTATTGTATGTTTTATTAATATAATCGATAATCGATTTATTTCAAAACCGTTTTTATAGTCTGTGGTCATTAATTACGAATGACACATCCCTAAGTAGGCGGAGCCCGCCCATAAAGTACAGTATTATCTGTAGTACATTGTATCAAAAATTATTACAAAACTTTATGTGCGTGATCTGTCAAAAGTTAAATAAAGTATTGGAACGACTATAAATATATGTATTTACCAATTACTCTGAAGCGCCCAATGAAATATTTGTACATTCGTTACAGGATTTTTAATTTAATAACTTCACGCTGCAGTTTGTGTTAACTCAATCAACTTTTTTAGTGTTTTTTAAACTGTGGTAGCCCTTTTTTGTAAAATTTAATGACTAAGAATAATAATAAATAATAATATAAATAAAAATTTGGTACTATTAAATCAGGTTTCAATAATAAAATGTTATCAAAACTTAGTGATGCTTAATAATGGTTTAAGCAGTTGGGTCTGGTTGTGTTAATAATTCTCGGATTAGCGCCTTCTCAGGCGCAGAGTGGCATACTGTGGGGTTTTAGTCGGTTCGATTCCGACACACCGCCCCGCCACAAACCCTATAATACTTTAAGAAGATGTTCGGCTTCATTTTTTCCGACGTCTTCAACATATATCGTTTTATTTTAACCTATAAACTCAAAAATTTAAAATATTAAATACTTATACGTTCCTCAAGAATTCCGCTATCTATTGGTATAAACTGCATAAAAATCTGTGCAGTAGCTTTTGAGTTTATCGCGAACAGACAGACGCGGTCGAAGACTTTGTTTTATAATAAATAGTGAGAGTGAAGTCCATAACACAGAATGTACGCCATCATAATGAAATGTAACACAGGAGAGCACCCTGTGGAAGGGAAGATGCAACATTTGACATATTGCGTTTCGTTCTAATACTTACTAATACACAAATCCTACATGGTACAACATTTTGTGTAACCTACAAATTGTAGTCTTGAGTCTGGATGTGTTTGTGTCCGTTTCATGTATGTTTATAAAGTGCCCAGCGACAAAGAATGTGCATTATTTATGCGGGAGTTGCCTTTTTAAAACAAGAAGAAAAAGAGGAGTTTTCGATTCATCGGAATCTTTTTAATGTACTTTCAGCGACATTTACGTCGTTGTGTGTCGAGTGCTTCCAGGTAGTCCATTGTCAATTGAAACTTCTCCGGGTGAGTGAGGATACCGGAGAAGCCCATACCCCAACCCCTCCCCAATCCACTTAAGGTCGGCAACGCACTTGTGACGCCTCTGGTGTTACGGGTGTCCATGAGCGGTGGTTATCGCTTACCATCAGGTGATACATCTGCTAGTTTGCCCTATATCCATTAAAAAGAAAAAGAAACATTGTCATTGTCAAATATTTACATTGTCACCATGTCGGGACCTGATGATGGAATCCCAAGGCAATCCAGCGCAAGCCTCAAATTTTATAGACACAATTTATGTGTTTTATATACTTTCTTCATCACTTATTATTATTAAACCTAACACGGGAAAGGCTATAAAAACTCACAATCCCATTATTCTAAACGAAACTAGAAGCCAGCAACAGTGGCGTCAGAGCAAACCCTAATAAATTGCAGTCAGCCTCCGCTCAGCGGACAACCGACAGACGAGTGGCATCGATCTACGTCAGGGGGCATGTGGCCAAAAATATAACAGCACTTTCATTGTTACACAATTGTTCTTGACTACTTATTTGAATAGTTTTAATAATGGTTTAGAGTACATTAAATAGCCATATTTCAGTACACATGGCTCGACTTGGTTGAAGTGGACTTATTGCAAGTTTTCGAGCATTTTGCAGGGATGTTGTCCTTCGTAGTTTTTCCCTTAGTAGTCTTTTAAAACACTCACGAAGTGAATATGGGTTATGACACTTCGTATTCTTAATTCGTCACATCACCGCTAAATTGTTTTAAATAAAATTATAGTAAGACTTGTCCGCGTACGCAACGCATCACATCTGGCGCACATCACTTCAGAACGAATGATTCATTTAAAGATTATTTTCAAATGTAATGCAAAAGCTAGTTATAATCTACGGAAATATCAGTTAACTAAGAAACTACTCCTCGTTTTATTCGCAACAGCTTACCGTCGGTATTAAAAACTCTAGCGATAAAAGTTCCATGTCCTGTGGAAGTTTGTTCAAGTTGTGCAACTTGCACAAGGATTAAAAACTAATTTCTCTGTGCACTTAGTTATTATCGAACATACAACTAGTAAGCAGAACTGATATTAATATTGTTAAAGTTTTACTATTATTCTAAAATCACTATTGGTATAATACATCCTTGAGAGGATACTCTGAGACTGAGACGTATTGGAGGCACACATTTTGCTGTTTATTATTTTAGTCTTATCTATTTTTAACATGCTCTTATTAGCTTCATCTGCATTTTGGTTTGTTTGTAAATGTCTTTAAAAAGTATTATTTTTTAGTTTGTAATTTATATTTGGAACAAAGTTCCTTATCGCGCGTTGCGAAAGGGGGATAGACGGAAAAAATTAAGACGAAAAGTTGTAACGACACTTTTTGCTATTTTAAATTATATTTGTTATTAGTTTATTTTACATTGCTTAATTCACTATTGTTGTTATTGGAACGACGTCTTAATATTTATTATTATTAAATTATTTTTTTTTAGTTTAAAGTTTTTTAATTGTTTTATGGTATGAAACTAGTAGATGGGTCACCGAGTGGTAGAGGAATACCGTCGCTATAGGATAGCTGCATCTTTAAAGTCCCAAGCCAATCTCTGTCAATTGTGAGTATGTCAATTTGTTACTTTGTATCTTCTGTCCACTATATTCTTATATTTGTATATTAGGTACATAATCATGGTGTCAGAGAAGAAATTAATTGAAAGAACTAATCAATTTAATTCCACTTAAACTATACCACGTATACAATTTGATAGCCATAGAAATCGCATTCTTAATGATGATCACTGGAGAAACACACACTTAACAGATGATACGGCTGATATATCAAACTGGTCCTGTAAAAGTCCATTTGTTTTTCTTTTTAAAAAGAAAAGATCGTTCAATAATTCAGATAGTAGGAGTATTGATGATATATTATGACGCTCCCAGCTTCATTTACATATCCCAGTATATACGACCCAACTGGATATGACATTCACAGTATTACAAAACCAAATTTGCGTAACAAACCACCAACGGCCAAATCACATTCACTATTACAAAGTCGTTTCGAATTCAAACACGCCCGTTAGACATCCACCAAGTCTAATTGCTCGAGCAAAAAGACTAGGTCTCGGAGACAGTTTCTTAGCGAATCAATTAGAACACCTCCCTGTGGGAAAAAGGGGGGATTTCAATCAACACCGCTTTCAAATTGGAAATTTGTAGAATTGATGAGTTTAGAATTCGTTATCGCGCCGACGTCGCCGTGTGTTGGAGGACAAATGCGATTGATTATAATTAGTAAAGTGAATTACTGTGTTTAGTTTCGAATTAAATATCGAACTTAATATTTATATACACACTTGATTTACAACTAAGTCCTATTTGTTGGATTATATGTTTTTAGTTCAGAAGTAAATATGACAACATCACTTAATCTATACTAATCCATACTAATATTATAAAGCTGAAGAGTATGTTTGTTTGTTTGATACTTTGTTTGAACGTGCTAATCTCAGGAACCGCTGGTCCGATATAAAAAAATCTTTCAGTATTGGATAGTCCATTTATCGAGGAAGGCTATATGGTATATATCATCACGCTACGACCAATAGACGCGGAGCCCTAATGAAGAATGTTTAAAAAACGGGGGAAAATTATTACGCTGTGGTACGCAATAGTAGACGTAAACAGTTGCGAGGATTAGCTAATGAAGTGAAATTATATTATTTTCTTATCTTTTGAATGTTATATTACGAAGAAACTTTTTGCTATTTTCACATTCAAAAATTTATCTCTATCTTTTAATTGAGATAAAAAATAGTTTTACCATTAATTTAAGATATTTAATGCAATATTTAAGAAACTGAAGTAGTCCTCTGCCGGTGAAAGTGTTATTTTTCACTACATTATCAAGATTACTACAACTACTATGGAGTCCCTGTTGAAGACCATTGCCAACATGAATACCGAGTTTAACACACGCATGGAGGAATTTGAAGCAAGGGACAATCTCCAAAGGGAAGGCAGCTCATCCGCATCTTCTGCAAGCAATCTCCAAACAGAATTTAGATATTTTAAGGAGTTTGTACTGAAAGCGCTCAATGACACCCAACAGCAAGTTCAGTTTTTGGCTCAGTCCGTGGACAACATGGAGACACGGACCAGAAGGAAAATATTGTTGTTTCATGGTGTACCCGAGGATAAGGATGAAGACACTGCAATGGTGGTTAGCAAAATTATCGGTGAGAAGTGTAAGGTGAACAGTTTTTCCTCAGTAGATATAAAAAGGAGTCAGAGGAGGGGTCGGGTTTCATCACCTAATAAACCCAGACCCATCCTTGTAAAGTTTCAACAGGTCGCTACCAGGGATACTGTTTGGTTTGCCAAGACTAACTTGAAGGGCACCGGAGTTACCATATCGGAGTTTCTGACGAAAGCAAGACACGATGTCTTCGTGTCTGCCCGTCAGAAATTTGGCATAGCCAAATGTTGGACCCGAGAGGGAATTATACATATAGTGGGTTCCAATAACAGGCGGCACCGTATCACTACACTTGCAGAACTGAACGCTATTGGTGGCGATGTGGTGAAGCCTGTTGCAGCCACCAAGGCAACGGTAACTAGAACCAGGCGTGCGACCAAAAAGTTAACTAATTAATTACTGTTTGTTGACATCCAAATGACCTATATTTACAATCAACAAAGATAGTTGTATGTATGCTTTAGCGTCATATTATACTCAGTGCCTTACCTTCGCACTGAATGTTTACTGTTTCTGCGCTGGGTATTATCATGTTTACCCTATTTTGGTGTTGTTTTTATAATTATTATTTTAGTCATTAATATTACTTTTAACGTCAAATTGGGTGAGATGTCAAATGTGACAACAAGATTGCGTTCCAGTTTAACTCTTTTCAGTTGTTTAATCATTCTCGGTCTTGGATACTAGTCTTTTGAATTTTCACCCTTTTACATTCATTAGCAATCTTGAATTTATTTCTGCAAACTGTATTTCGCAAACGTTTCTTTTATTGTAAATTATTATTATTATTTTTTTTTTTTTTTTAACATACAACCGGCAGACGGATAGTTTATTTGGGTTTTGAAAAGAATATTTTATACTCAGTATTTGGTTACTATTTTTATTTTTGTTATATACATATACATATATATTTATTTATATTTACTATTGTATATTTTACTAGTATTTAGATAATCATATTCTTTACTGATGCTGTCACCTGTCACTAATAGTGATGCCGAAGAATATTTTTCGGTATCGAGTGATGACGCCAGCTTTATTAGTGTACCTTCGCTAGCAGATGCCATCTTGAATCATTTCTCTGATGTTCCCAGGAACTTCAATGTTGTTCATCTAAATGCCCAAAGCATACCGGCACATTTCCCTGATATGCTGACAACCTTCGACTGTACAAACATTCACGCAATTCTCATATCGGAATCATGGCTGAAGCCATGTCTATCCACCGTATCGTATTCGCTACCAGGCTTTCGTTTAGTAAGAAACGATCGTACTTGTGGGCGCGGCGGTGGAGTTGCCATTTATATCCGATCTCACATTCCTTTTTCCGTAGTTAATATTTCCTCACAGCCCCCACCCACAAATGCTGGCGAGCATTTATTCATTGAAATATTACTCCAAAACACAAAAATACTTCTCGGTGTTTACTATAGTCCTTCGTTACGGGTAGACTATTTTTCTTCCCTCGAAGTTCTGTTGGAAAATTTAACCCCTTCGTACAGTCATACCATAGTCATGGGTGACTTTAACACCTGTTTGCTCAAAAACGATTCTCGTTCTGCCATCTTGCGATCTGTTATTGAATCCAGTAACCTTACTATTCTCCCATTAAATCCCACACATAATTTACCAAACCGTAATCCATCTCTTCTTGACCTCGTCTTTGTATCCTCTGTTGAGCATGTCGCCAAATACGGCCAATGCTCTGCAGATTCGTTTTCCTATCACGATCTACTCTTTCTTTCCTATCTATTCCGTACTCCTAAACCTAAAACTAAAATTATATCACATCGTAATTTCCGTGACATGAACGTCTCGGATCTTTGCAGAGATGCCGAAAACATCGATTGGAGTCTGCTTTTGAATTCTAACTGTATTGATGATAAAATTAACCACTTCACAAATAACATTACGTACCTATTTGATAAGCATGCTCCAATACAACAGAAAAAGGTAAGACATCTGCCCGCACCTTGGCTTACGGAGGAGATAAGGGCGGTACAAAGGAAAAAGGCGAGAGCTCAGTCCAGGTACAAAAGTCACCCCACAGCAACAAACTGGGAAAAATTTGTACTCATCAGAAATCACTGCAACAAGATGTGTAGGAATGCTCAGCGCCGACATATCCACAAATCTGTTGAAGATGGTAACCCAGTTAGGGTTTGGAAGTTTCTCAGGTCATTAGGAGTCGGCAAATCACGTCCTGATTGTGCTTCGAAAGATTTTGATATTAATTCCATGAATTCATATTTTTCTGCCTCCTCCAATTATGGCGGGGCTACCAAGATTGCGACGCTGAACTATCTTTCTACTCTGCCGACTCCCGACTGTTCCCCATTTATTTTCGCTCAATTCGCTGCATGTGATGTTAAGAAGAGTATAGTGTCAATAACTTCGAATGCTGTAGGGAGCGACTGTATCAGTCGTAATATGATTCTTCCCATCCTAGATGAAATTCTACCCGTGATCACACATATCCTTAATTATTCCATATCCGTCAATACCTTTCCGTCTGCATGGAAGCTAGCTCAAGTTATTCCGCTCCCCAAGAAAAGTAATCCTTCCACCCTCACAGATTACCGTCCCATTTCCATCCTCCCGTTTCTCTCTAAAGTCCTCGAGCGTCTCACTCACAGACAGCTAAGCTCATTCCTTTCAAGAAACGGTCTCCTCAATCAACTCCAGTCTGGTTTCCGCCCTGGCCATAGTA
Source organism: Spilarctia lutea (assembly GCA_916048165.1). Classification (NCBI taxonomy): domain Eukaryota; kingdom Metazoa; phylum Arthropoda; class Insecta; order Lepidoptera; family Erebidae; genus Spilarctia; species Spilarctia lutea. The sequence continues at coordinate 12,983,399 of OU696496.1, read as the reverse complement.
CTACAACGGCTCTAGTCCACATTACGGATGATGTTAGGTCGGGTATGGAGGACGGAAAGCTAACGGTATTTGCCTTGCTAGACTTCAGCAACGCTTTTAATACTGTAGATTTCGATGTCTTGTTGGGTATTCTGCGCTCTCTTAACATATCTCCATCAGCTATTGACTGGTTTCGTAGTTACCTGTATGGTCGCCAGCAGCGTGCTTGTATTGAAAATATTTACTCCTCTTGGTGCACTACAACTGCAGGCGTACCTCAGGGCGGCGTTTTATCACCTTTACTTTTCTCAGTTTTTATTAACTCAATCACAAATCAATTACTTTCTTCCTACCATCTTTATGCAGACGATTTACAAATTTACTCACAAGGTACTCCAGATGAGTTAACAGAAGTAGTAAATACAATAAACAGAGATTTGATAAAAGTATGTGACTGGGGTAGGGAGTTTGGAGTGAGTGTGAATCCGACCAAAACGCAGGTCATGATAGTGGGTAGCCCCGGGCTACACTGTAGATTAAACTTCCAGCAGATACCAGACATTGTTTGCAGCGGCTCTATTGTTCCCTTCAGTGAGAATGTAAAAAACCTGGGGATACTTATGGATAGGTACCTATCCTGGGGCCCCCAGATTGGGGAAGTTAGCCGCAAACTATTTGCGGCAGCGGGGTCTCTGCGAAGGTTGCGAAACTTTCTTCCTACAAACACTAAAATTGCGCTCGCACAATCTCTTCTTCTTCCTATCCTTGACTATGGTGATGTCAGCTATCTAGATCTCACCGAAGACCAGCTAAATAAACTTGAGCGACTCCAAAATCTTTGCATTAGATTCATATTTGGACTACGCAAGTATGACCATATCTCAGAGTTTCGTTCTAAACTCAAGTGGCTCCCAATACGCTTTCGCCGGAATGTACATATTCTTTCTCTTTTATACAGTGTTCTGTTTCATCCTCATACCCCCTTTTATCTTAAAAAACGCTTTCAGTTTTTACACAACACTCATTGTAGGGACCTGAGATCATCAGAGAATTTGAAACTTGAAATGCCAAAACATTCCACCCGGTTTACAGATAAGTCTTTTACTGTACAAGCAGTAAGACTCTGGAACGATTTGCCTGAAACAATCCGTCGCGCCAAAACCTTGGCAGTATTTAAAAAGCTGGTGAAGGATTATTATCTGTCATTGTAATTTTTTATATTGTATATATGTATAATGTGTATATATTTTGGACTGTGTATGTATATATGACTTTATTTAAGTACTTATATGTAAAAGTTGAATATTTTGAATTTGTTGCTTTTTTTATGTTCACATCGTAAATTTAATATTTGTGCACCCCACTACTGCTACCCTAAATAATCTCGCTTACTTTAATATCCGTACAAAGGTTGTCTGTAAGAGATCGCCATGAGCGATAAGACCGCCAATTGTCAGATTTGTAAACTACAACTCCTTTTGTATATTTGTTATTGTGTACAATAAAGATAAATAAATAAATAAATAAATAAATATTTTTTAGATACTAAGTGTTTTATACGGCAATCAAAGGTTAAAAAGCAACGTATAGTAATCCATATGAATTCCAGTCATGACCAAACATTTTAACCTTTCGTTTTCACTATCGATCGAAAAGCCGACATCAATAAATTCTTAATTCATTCCTTCTGAACTTTATATTTTATATTCCAATATTTGTAGACAGTTTTTCACCAATGCAACACTTTAACGATTTTAGTTCCATGCTCAGAGACACTAATACCGTTTGGCCTTGCTATAAGACCAAATAAGTTAATTTTATTTTAAAACGATAACGCAATATTTGTTCTGGGTGTGTCCGGAATATATAACACTTTAGTTTAGAAGTCATAATCGTTATTCACTAGACGAACAAACTCTTTTAGCAAAGATTACTGCCCTGAATTTAGCTCTGAAGAGCATGTATGAAAACGTGAGATAATTACCCTTATAATCTCCAAGCACCTATTCATTCGCTTCATATTCAATTCTGGCTTTAAAACGGCCTCATTTCTATGGCCTTCAACTGAGTATATGGGTACAAGTGGGTCCAATTTTGCATACAAATAGAACCTCTCTCAATAGGCTTTTTAATTGATTTATTGGTAGTCGAATTTAAAAGAGCGGACCTTCGCTAGGGGGTGATACATTGCCAGCTTTGGTCAGTTAACGAGTTTATGAGATAATAAATTTTGAAACTATTTACAGGTATGTATAATTATGTAATTCCATAGTTGGGTAAACAATAGCGTTTTGTAGGTAATTATTTGTTCTGAGTCGAGGTGTATTATATATATATTGGAGCTATGGAATGATTGATCTTCTATAGATTTGTCTATCAAAAAATTGACATCCACAGATTGGTTTTTGCAATTTAGATATTAGCGGCTGTTTCATATATAAGTACATAGAAATTATGTTACTTTGCAACTCATGTACTTACTGACACTAAGAACTTGATTCTACTCACACGAGGGTAAATAGAAGAAGATGGAAAAAAGACTCTCAACCAGTCAACCTTAGGGTATTGTAGAATTATGATATTATTATTTATACGCATGGATTGAACAAGCTGGTTAATGTTGCTTGTATACAACTCAAACTTTCTAATTGATGAACTTTAATACACGAACGGATCTACTCTTCAAATAACGTATCTACATCGCAGAACAAAATGCTAATCCACTTCTGGACAATTCCCAAGTGACTACAGAATCGGATGTTATAACGGATGTTAATATAATAATCCATACGTACAATATAGCTCAGGCTGCATACATATTTATCGCACTTCTCTAGCTGGCATTACGCCAACCGCGCCGGAGTAGGCAGGACTAATAAATAATGTTTTTCGTGATAATATTATTGGGGTTTTGTTGTATTTAGCAGAGTTAGATGTCACTATAGGAGGGTCTATAATATTGGGATGTAGATTGTATTTTTTAAATTAGATTATTCAGTTAGAACATTGTTACAACTCACACCGAGTTCAAAGAGATGTTAATAAAAGTATGAGACATTATTTTCCGATTTTTTTCCCAAAGTAGGTTGAAATGGGCTGAATTTTGAATTTTAAATGGAGTTTTCATCATCAAACCTCCATAACCCAAGTTCTGGTAGATTTCAATCTTCTGTAGCCAGATTATTATCGGACTTTTTTGAATTCCAACTAAACTAGCAACTAACTCGACTGCCTCGGTGGCGCAGTGGGAGTGGATGTGACTACTGTACTTGAGATCTCGGGTTCAAATCCTGGGTCGGACCAAGTGTTTGTGTGATCTACAAATATTTGTTTCAGAGTTTGGGTGTTTTCTATGTATAATATGTATGTATTTACAAAAAAAAAGGTATTTATGTATTCTTTTCAGTTGTCTAGTACCCATAACACAAGCTCTACTTAGTTTATGACTAGATATCCGAAATATTTATTATAACTAAGCTCCAACGCAACATTGCCACTGTTGTTAATATGTCAACTGAAAATGGTATACATACATGTGATATACAACAGGATATACTAGTCTACTAGATACAGGATGGTACTGATGTGATGGTAAGGTATTAAGAATGGTCAGTCATCCATAGATTGGCTTGATACAGATTGCTTACCTTTGCAATGTCCTTATCTTATAACCTTAAAGCATCCTTGTTTCAAATTATATTGATATATTAATGTCGACAACATTCAGTAGCGAACCCAAGTTACACATACCGATAGAATATCTTAATTTGAAGCATCTGGGTAGACGTCTCATCTCGCCACTCCAATCCAGCGTGAAGATATCGGGACGTTGCCAGTTCAAAGACCACCCCGGTGGGGGATGATAATATTTACCATGGTGTTTAGTGAGTTTAGATCGAGTACTGAAGAATATGACTTCGAGTTACAACGAATAATTAATGACAGCTGTCAAAAAGGCGAGTTCTTGATGTTTAGTCAATGTATCTTGTTGTACTTGTTGATTTTTTGACATACAATGGTATTTTTGTATGGGAGATCGTTTTTTGTTTTTCGAAAGACGGTCCCCATTTCATGTCATCCACATTTTATATATTTTTTATCATTAATTTCATCATGACGACGACTTGAAGACTCGAAGACTTGATAATTGAAGACTATAAATACTTGAAATTGGCAGAAATAGCTGATCCGAGTGATCCGGCTGATTGCCATTTCATCAAAAAAAAAATCGTTTGCATAGTAAATTCTTAAAAAGCGACTGTACATGGATTATTTAAATTATGTTGTTGCCTTTTGATGAGTATATGGATGTTTATAAATTTACAATTTAGGTACGATGAAGTCGATTTAATTTATTTGTGCTGCTTATATTTTTGACATCAAATAACTTCTAAGCAAAAAGATGAAAATCTTTTCTTTTCCTGGAGTTGTAGAAAATATTAGTTTAGGTCAAATGTCCTATATTATAGTAGCAACTGATGTTGTATATTACAATATTAATACTAATTCTATCGTAGGTTGTTACGATATAATTAGTCCGCCGTCCACTGCTGATTGAGAGTCTCCACAATGTCAACTTTATATTATGACCAAATTCGCCATCAGAAGAACTCAGTTTAGTGCCAGCAACCAACGATCGGACGCTTTAACACCACATATCAACACGAGAGTAACACCAGAATTACACAGAGAGTCTACAAAGAAATTCAACCCGATTTTTTGGAATACGAGTATTATGGTATCAACTAAACTGTGCGACTAAGGTAACTAAATGGCCTAAGGTAGGATGTTCTTAGTGTAAAGATTAATTGACGCTTTCAATTATATGAACTCCAGTATTAACTAAACTATAGTAGGGGTAAGATTTGATAACAGATGATGCAGTAGGGTGAGGGGGGATGTCTATTTGTCTAATCCGGCGACGACTCGCGGTCATACGTATCGTACACGAGAATTTACTACTAGCTAGGCACTAAAAATTCATGGATTTTCCAGATTTTATTAACGTATATACGCAATATAAACACCTGCGTTTTATAACAGGTTGGTTTTTAGGGTTCCGTAGCCAAAAACAGAACCTTTATACTTCCGTAGGCCGTAGTTTGAAGTGGGGATTTTATTTTTCATATATTCATCAACCCCATGAGGTAGAGTATCATAGTATATATCTTTTAAAAACAATAATAAGGGTAGATGAAGACAATATTATGATAAAATAATATGTTTTGCGAGTAATTCAGTACCAAAGTGCTGTTTTTTTAATTCAGTAGAGCGTCGCCCACTCTCCTATCTAAAAGCCAGTACCAATTTGGAAACATGAAAAACCAGAGTTACATTTAAAAGGAAAACAATCACAGCTTTGTAAGTTTTAGAAATTTACGAGTAATAGTCGACCAACTAATACTTCGATATAGGCCGCCGCAACTGTTAATTTTAAATTATTATTATTAATGAATTTTAATGCGATTTTCACCAAAAGAAAGAGTGATTCAACAGAAAACACATTTAAAAAAAAAATACCATACGAAGCTGTGATTGCTATGGGATAACAAAACTGTCTTGCTACAGAACCCTATATAAGGTGCGCCTCGACACACACTTGGCCAGTTTTTTAGGTAGGCTTGTATTTTTTCTTTACACTTGTTCTATTATATTAACAAAGGGGTAAACAGGGTTTTTTTTACACAATACCTTATGTTTATGTAATTTTGTTAGCAAAAATGTATAGATAGACATATATTTTTAAACACAATGTTATAGTATGGTATAGTTATGTTTCGTTTTCGAAAAATTTAAATTTATGAAGGTTATGAAAACATTACATTTTATAATACGTCCTAGCATTGTTTTCCTTTCTTGCGTGCCTTTCTTTTTGTCATAATATAAAAGTACCTTGATGACCGAGATCTGTCAGGTATTTTGTCCCCGAAACCCCCTGTATATTAAAATCCTTGAAACTATTCCCAAGTATCAGATTATATACCTACACTAGCTGACCGGACAAACGTTGCTTTGCCATAAAAGGGAATATATGTTGTCGAGGTGGGTCAATAAAAATCGCGATAGAAAAATAGGGGTTGATCGTAGAGGGTTGAAAATTTAGGGTTGTATGTATTTACTAATGCTGTATCATAAAAAAATAGAAATTAAAAATTTTGTCTTAAAAATAAAAATAAAAAATTAGGGGTGGACTACCCCTAACATTTAGGGGGATGAAAAATAGATGTTGGCCGATTCTCATAGATACCGGATAAGCACAAAAAATTTCATCAAAATCGGTCAAGCCGTTTCGGAGTAGTTCGATTACGCACCCCGTGACACGAGAATTTTATATATTAGACTAGCTGTCCCGGCAAACGTTGCTTTGCCATAAAAGGGAATATATGTTGTAGAGGTGGGTCAATAAAAATCGCGATGGAAAAATAGGGGTTGATCGTAGAGGATTGAAAATCTAGGGTTGTATGTATTTTCTAATGCTGCATCATAAAAAAATAGAAATTAAAAATTTTGTCAAAAAAAAAAAAAATTAGGGGTGGACTACCCCTAACATTTAGGGGGATGAAAAATAGATAAGAACCGATTCTCATAGATACCGGATAATCACAAAAAATTTCATCAAAATCGGTCGAGCCGTTTCGGAGGAGTTCGATTACGCACCAACACGACACGAGAATTTTATATAATAGATATATTTATACAAAAATTATTCGTTTAAAGTATTAGATATAGATATATAACTACTCATATCACATACGTCAGTTTGATTTCAAAATAGGCAGAAACAAATTGCTGATAAAAAAACTTTTACTATTAGTCGACCTCAAAAAAGGAGGTTTTCATTAAAAATGGTAAACGTTATAATATAATAGATAAATTACCCTTTTTTTCTTTTTTATTGAATAGTGGGTAAACGAGCAGACGTATCACCTGATGGTAAGCGATTACCGCCGCCCATGGACACCCGCAACACCAGAGGTATCACAAGTGCGTTGCTGACCTTTGGGGGATGGGATGGAAACTGTGATGGAGGAGGGGTTGGGGTATGGACCTCCGGTATCCTCACTTACTCGGTGAAACACAGCGCAAACGTTTTTTCACACCGGTTTTCTGTGAGTACCCTAGACAGAACAAGTGATCGAGCTCATTCCGCTACTATTCGTTTAGGGTTAGAAACCAGAACCCATAGTAGTCAGGGTTACTAATACCTGGAGCAACAGGTCATTACAGCTCAGAATATGTGTAAGAGAGACTAATATTATAGTTAGGAAAGCGTATAATACGGTTTTGCTTACCCCTAAGTAAATAAGTGTAGGGAAGTAAAAATCCTAAGCATGTATTCATCGTTTCTCGCATTAAAACCTGCGTTTACAGCCAATGTTCTACTTGTAAGGGTCGTACCGAGTTGTTTTATAGCCTATAGCTTTACGATAAATACTCCATTCAATACAAAAAGTATTGTTTAGGGTTGCAAGCATTAGTGCGGTCAAATAAACGCGTCTCGGGTTCCATTCCTCGTACCAAATGTTTGTAGGACCTGAAAATATTTATTTCGAAGTTTGTGCGTTTTCTATTTATTATATGTGTATTAACAAAAAAGTATACATGCAAATAAATAAAGAGAATAATAATCATAATATTCTTTATTGATATAAGTATTGCAATACATTATGGGAATCCCTAACACCTGCGCTAGTAAAGACTGTGTTGCAGGTGTTAGTATCTTTCCCAAGATTATAGTGGCAATAGCATTACATCAGTTTGAATATATGGTATTTTATGCGAAACAGTCAACAGCAAATAAACAAAATTATATCTAAACTTGAGAAACTAATTTTATGTATTTATATCAGTACCCATACTACATGTTCTACTTAGTTTGGGACTAGATAGCGTTGTGTGTTTTTCTAGCGGTGTGAAGTGAGTGAAGTGGCGAGACAATTATCTTCACCGTTGTGTCACCCTCGCAGTGGTAGCAGTATATACTTATCCCAACAAATCTGGTCAATCATTGTCTGTTTGTTTTACCGGGCCATTTCCGCTCTTAGCCTCTTGATTGGGGTTTTGTACGTGAGTTTGTCATCTTCTTACTCCAGCCAACCTAGTTCATCCCAGAAGCTCGGAGTGGAAGGGAGTGATGCCGATTGGAGGATGTCCGCCCGTTGGTCTGCCACACTTCTACATTCTGTGAGACCGTGCTGCGGCGTTTCTTCTGCCCCCATGCATCCCCTGCACAGGGGGCTGTCTATTGCGCCTATAGTGAATACGTGCTTATTTAGGAGATAATGCCCTGTCAGGATACCTATGATCCTTCCTGAGATCGTCCCTTTTTAGTCTAATCAGGTTGCAGGCAAGTCGTTTTGATGCTACCGGAACTGCACTTTTTGTTTGCCTGCATCCTTCAATAAATCATACCATAATCCGAAAAGCCTCATCCATTTCTTGTCCACAAATATTTTTGAGTGTAGTGAAAAACAAAGCAACCGTATTTCCTCCAAGGGAGGTCAGAGGGAGGATTGAGGGTAGTTTGTACATAATTCATAAGGCACTTGATTGGCGGAACTCTACTGCCAATATCTTACTTTCGGGATATTGAAAAAAGCTTTGGGAAAAGTTTTTGTTAGATAAATAAGTGTTACGTCGGTGAATCAAGAATGAGTTTATCATTTCGCTTGTTAGATATAGGGGTGGGGTGTGAAAATAAATTATTTACTTATACAAGGCGTCTAATATAATCCTTTAGCGGTTTATTAGTTTATTTTTGGACCATATTTATTTAAAACGAAACTAATGACAAACTCTTGGACCCTGTTTCACCGGGTACTGATAAGCTTCTGATAGCTTATCTGACAGAAAATTTTACGTATTATCACAAAGAGGTGTGTAGTAACTGATTACTGTAGTTGTTAATTATCACTCTTGCAATGTTCCTGCCTGCCTTAGCCGGGACTGAAATATAAAAAAAACGGAAGGATTTTAAACTTCAAGGTGCATTTAATGTTTTAAAAGGTTACAAAATGAATCTACACTCGTTGTGTAGGGATGGCACGCCGCAAGGCAACTGGTGTTGCCCGGCTTCACAATCGGGTGGCCAAGCGACAAAGCTTACCTCGGCTAAACCAAACACTGTGTGCCTACAGTATGCTTCTTAAATTATAAAAAAAAATATCTCATAGCTGGTTTAGATCTAAACTGTAACTGTTGTGCATACAGAAAAAGAAACAAAGTTAAATCACGTGACAATAAATATTGATTTTAGGCATGAATATACTGATCGTCGCTGGAGATGAAATGTGTGAACGGAGACCGTGATTAGGCAAACGTACTGTAGGGCACTGAGGCACGATGGACCGACTACTTGTATTAAGTGGCTGACTTGGTCTTTGTCAATTGTTACTTGTGTCATTTTAGAACATACGATTTTCATTTAAGGTGTAGTTCTGATTTAAAATATATTTCACCATAAAATTGGAACTTCAGGAATAAAAATATATGTGATATAAAATAAAAATTACTTGTTCAAAGATACTTCTTCGGTTTTGTAGCTATCCTTCACGGAGATCAAGCTTCATTTTAAGGACTGTAATATATAGTATTAACTTTATTGTATTTCGTAAAGTTAATCAGAAATAAATCTCACTCTCTCACTTTATTTTATATTTATTTATAAAACTTTATTGCACACCACTACAGTAAACATTTGTACAGGGATACATATACGAAGATCAACATTAGGTTACAATAGGCGGTCTTATCGCTCACGGCGATCTCTTCCAGACAACCTCTAAATATATTAATAACTGTACTTCAATACATGGACCACGTGATTTTTTTTAAAATATATAACAATAATAATATCCTTTCATATCTTACACACGACTGTCTGATCCAAAACTAGGCATAGTACGAGTATATCCTGTACTATGCTAACCATACTTATATATTTCAAAACTAGCTAAACCCCGCGCCGCTACCCGCGGTACGACATGAACCGCGACCAACGCCGCGAGGCAAAGCTAGTATCTTTATACATTTTAGCCTATGTATTATTCTGATGTAGGTATAAGCTATATTATTATAAAGTTTCATCAAAATCCAAATCAAATCAAAAGTATTTTTTGCGTGAAAGAGCAACAAACATCCTCACATACATACTCATAATCTTTCACGTCAAATAAAGCAATCATAACACAATATCTCACACGAACCCATTACTCAACAAATATCGTTTGAAAACTCCTTAAAGACCCGAGCAGAACTGAAAGCACCTCAATATAGATATTTCAGCGCAATGGCGTTGTAAGCTTGTATTTAAGTCCGCACCGACAGTAACGAGGCGAGGATGGCACGAAGAGGTGAGGGAGGGGCGGGGGGCGAGGGACACGGGAGGGGACACATTGACAGCTGCAAGCAGGACAAGTGGACACAGACTTATGAAGACCTGGATATGGTGGTATGCATATTTTCTGTTAATGATGTTAGTGTTCATTGATTTCATTCCATTGTGGTTTAATTGCCTCCTATAAAAAAAATACATAAAGCAGTCATAAGCACTGCCGACAGAAGTGAAAACTCATAACTATAAACAAACGGTTGTTTTAACTTACCTGAAATGAACACCTATGCTTTTTTTAATAGTGTGCAATAAAAAGAACTAAAAATTATTATGATTGTAAGTAGTAAATGGAAGTAAAGCTTTGATACTCCAATAGATGTCACTGTTTTCAAAAAATTGTAAACAATCTTTTTGATTTACAAAAGGTTTTGTGTAAGTAGAAAATCGTTATTTTAATTTATTGTAAATCACTTTAAGATACTGAAATATTAACTTTAAGTATATAAAATCATATTGAGAAAGGACAACTATCTAGAAAAACGAATGCTACCAAAGTATATCGGTAGATGGCGCTGTTAACAATAAACATCCGTCTTACGAATTTTTCGATCAGGACCTGTGACCTGAAGCGAGTTTATGGTCACGTGACCTGACGCCCTGACGCGAGTTTATACATTTTTACGCATTCCAAAAACACAGCGCCGCTAAAGAAGTTTTCACTTCAAAAAGTATTTTTCGTCAAATAAATTGACAGTCAAACTTCAAATAGCACATTGTAAACTCGGTACTTTTATATGCCGTAACACAGTCTCGACTAGCACGGAAGGTAAATAATCTTTTTTCTTTGTATACCGTCGATTGACTCTTGGTTTTATTTTTTTCTCAACAGTCTGAATTCAAGCTGTTGCTCATTTAATCGTAAAATTCTAAATAGTATTGTTTGTGGTTTTGTCGTCATCGCTCACAGGTGCGTTTCGGTTACATCTACGTCAGGCTTTTTGTTCCGTATTTTCATCTACCCTCATATCCAAGTTTTTTACCTAATCATAATCAATGTATTTTCTCAATTGTATTTTGAAAAAAAAAAAAAAAATTGATTGGTATGTGTGTTTCAGTATGTGTATCTTAGTGGTATTTTGTTGAATTGGAAAGCTTTATTTTGAGTATTCTAGTAATAACTCTTTTAATTTTCTAAGTATTTCCGAAATATCTCTGAAATATTTATTTAAAAGATTATTTATTTTGCTTTCACATTTAAACGAAGAAAACCCTGTGGGTGGGTGTTGTGAAGCCTCAAGTTCAATACAATAATTGTTAGGTTTTTTAGCTTAACCTTTCATGTGTGTATACCTTAATTGTAGATTTTATTTAAATTAAGAAAGAAAGAAATTATATTTAAAAATTAGTAAACGTTTATATGTATTTCAATACGGCTATTTCAATTTCTGATTGCTTTATACTTGTAAACTACTTCTAAGAAGAATAAATAAATAAATAAAATACTAAAAATGTTAACTTTAATTTCCTTGAACGTAAGCTTGCGGTATTACTTAAGCTTGGTTATTGCCATATCTACTTTTTCTTAGCTCCAAAAGCCTGCAACCGTCTGACATACAGGTATGAAATTCCTGCGACGACGCTTAGATGATGGTTCATTGGTTCCTACGATTGGATTCGACTGGTCTCAGTATAGTCTGTTGCGTCCGACCTGAGTGAATGTGATCGCTCAAAGAGTTATGAGAAAGCATTTAGCAATAGTAATTTAAAATCTATCACTAACTGGTTGTTACTGACAACTTTAACACATTGCAAGTACGTTTACTATTATTTCGTGCAATGCCATGGTAACCAATTTGTGCAGCAGCAGACGGAATATCTGGTTGTAAGGGGAGATCTGCAACTTCAAAATTACAAGCCACGTCATTCTCTATTCTCTCTCTTCTTATATATTTGTAAAGTCACACGTGACCAAGATCCATACCTGAAGCAGGAGTTGAACAAAAACTACATAGCCATGCTTTTATTTGGAGTTTATATTAGATGAAAGCGTATGCAAAAACCGCTAACTTTATTAAAGCTGTTTCAAGAGTCTGGTTTAGCCTGCCCCATTTACATAAGCATGATTCTACCACGTGTGTCTTTGGAATCATACAAATCACGCATAAAATTCGACGACGATTTTATACAGCAACCGAAACTGAGGCATGGAGGGTCTCAATATGTTAAGAATGCTCACACATCTGAATAATGACCTGGCTAAGTTTTCATAACTTTGCAATATTAACCTATTCAGTTACAATTTAGTCAAGTAAGCCTCGACTATTGCTATTCGACAATATCAGAGACAAATAATATGACAAAGAGACAACACAGGCTTGAAGGTAAACATTTAACGTTGACTATAGGTACACACTTACTTGTGACGATACATTCTCTTGTTGTTAACGTATGCCTTTTGGCAGCCTGTGTTTCTATAGCTACTAACTGAGTGGTGAATGAAAGATAAGGAAAACTGCAAATTAGATCATTCGTAAAATTTCTAGACATTTCTAAACCCATCGAGACAAGGTATAAGTAGTACAAAAACATATATTATAAAGAACTAAAGTAAGTTTTATTCTTGTACTCTTGGCTACTCCCACGGCTGGGATAAGAATAAAACTTCAGCAAAAGCTAGTTATTAACTTTGAGCAAAGATATTTTAACTATCAAATTATATTTAACCGAGTTCAAAGTTCTGTGTTCTTATAACGTTACCTTACAGAGTGACATACCCCAAAAAAGCTCAGCAAAACATTCAAGGTGATATTCTAAACAGCGAGAGAGAGAACTATAAAATAACAGTTCTATGTCTAAAACCTGTAAATACGCTGGAAATGCCCATAGATAAACATCGAGCTGACTTTTCCAAGAGAAACAATAATAATTTAAGTTTGAATACTAAGAAGAACTTAAAGCTTCAAAACAGTTTTCTTCTAAGTTTTCCGTCTCAGATCTTGAAACTTCCTACGATAGATCTTATTTTATCTTTCAAGGAACTAAACATTTCTTCAGAAATACAACGACAAATAACGGAATCAGGAGTAAAATCAATCAAGGAATATGAGTGAAAGAGAATAAATATTTAATTAATTTCTTTCTTTGTCTTCTATCATCATAATACACTGACACCCCTTACCCATTTGATGTAACGGCTAATAACATAAAGTATTCCTACTCTTCGTAAGAAGATGCGTCCAAAACTGACACACATCCATATTTCCACACACATAACTAGTGAACGGAGCGCATGTGCCATGTGTATGCTAATATCACACACACAAGTACACACTCACACATAACTATATAGTGTCTAACACTCATAACACATCCGTATATTATGACAGCGGCTAAAGATTCGGGAAAACAACATTTATATATTATCAGGGCATATATCGTAGTAAAGTGGAGCGTTTTGGAGTCCACAGTAACAAGAGGAGGAAAACACCATAGTTAGGCATGTCGCCAGTCCAATATTCAAGATTTATGGACAATTTCATTAGACCAAGTTGTTTTCAATTACACCGACTAGTAATAATATTGTAAATGTGATTAAGCAAAATTTCTTCAATTATTTCTGTATTAATTCCTCAAAATATTTTGAAAGAAAATTATTTATAAATATTAAAAAACTTACAAGTAACGTGAATGTTTTAAACACAATAAATGTTTACTTTTGGTGTTCAAAGACTATGTTCAGCATGGCAAATCAAGGAACTTAGCTTTGAATGTTTCCAAATTTGAATGGAAAAATCACAGTCCATAAACTTTCTCAGACATGTAGAGGACGTTTAAATAAGTAATTCTAACTTTAAGTTATAATAAGTATCGGTCTTGATAGGCAATGTATGTTGTTGTTGGTCAGACTATTTGATTCTAGTTACATGACGGTCTTGAAATAACACCGATATCAAACTACTGTTATGTTTCTTTACTCAAGAAAGGAAGTAATCGAAAGCTTAACATTCCTCCTTCTATACCAGGGAGGAGGAAGCACTTAAAAAGCGGGATACTGAAGATGTAAGCGTACTTGTATCTTTTGTGTTGTAGATGAACATACTGATGTTCTCCTAGCCCATTACGGCCACGACAAACATTCTCAACGGAGACCAGCCAACTACGCAGGAGATATTACAGTGCACAAATGTGTTTGCAAAACAGGTGCAGTCTCTGTTCCCTCTTTTTCATAATCAAATGGGACGATTAACCGACACGACCAGGGAGAGAACGGGTGCTGGACCGATAGCTTTACGCGCTCTCCGAGGCACGAGAGTTTCGAGCTGTTATTAAGTATTTCTATAATCAGAAAAACTCAGTAACACTTTTGACCCCACCTGGAATTCAAACCCGAGACCTATTGATTGGCAGTCGCACACGTCAACCGCTACACCAATGAGGCAGATGTACATACACACATACATAAGTGGACCTGTTTGTTTTGTTTATGCATATATTAATCATATTTAGAATGTATTTAGAGCTATGTAGAAAAAGTAGTTGTACTTCAATTAATACATATTAAAAGTCAAAGTTTCACATCAGATAGTCTTAAAATTACATATCGGTGTAAGATGCGGCCACGTTTAGCTGACGCACCGCAGTCGATGCATTATGCATGATGTTACATTTTTATTGTTTGAGAGGAGCTCCTAACTTAATGTCACCATCGGTTAACTCCAATACCAAAGTTTTGGCCAGAGAACCGTATTTCAAGTTTTAATTCACTGTTTCTGTAATGAGCTAGCTGTTTGGTTACAAACAAACGGGTCAGATTGCGTTCATGCTCTTTGAGTTCTAAGACAGGTAAATAAAAAGGCTTGAATTTCGACTTTATTAACATTATTTAAACTGCCTCGATGGCGTAGTGGTAGCGTATGCGACTGCTAAGCAAGAGGTCTTGGGTTCGATTCCCGGGTCGGACCAAATGTTTGTATGACCTGCAAATATTTGTTTCGGAGTTTGGGTGTTTTCTATGTATAATATGTATGTATTTACAAAAATAGAATATATAAGTATTTATATCAGTTGTCTAGTACCCATAACACAAGCTCTGCATAGCTTAGGACTAGATGGCGTTGTGTGTTAGATGTCTGAAATATTTATTACTAAAATTACTTGACATTTTAAAAGATAGGATCGTTTTTAATCGAAAATATTAGGCAATATGAGATACGGAAAATGATTGAAATGCAAAATCTACATTAGCTTGGATTCTGCTTATGCTTTCTATCAGGCAAAGTCATTTTGGCAGGGCCATTCATAAAAAAAAGCTGTAGAGCTTATTACGTAACAAGATATTTGCACTACTCGACTCGTGCACCGAGGATTCCGTACAAACCTGTAAGTATATTAAATGATGTAACTAAAATGAATGCTTTTGCAATTTTTCCTTTCTTCGTGCTCTAAAACGTTGCTTAGTATAAAATTTCAAGATTCCGAGTTCACGGAAGTACACTGTAGGCTTATATTTCCTTGCGAGTGTTGAAAATTTGCAGCATAAACGGCTGTATCATTTGATATATGATTGCGTTGGCTTAGTCATTTAATTTTTTAAGATTAGATTTACCGTGAGAGAGCCTCGCTTCGGTATATATGGGCCAGCTCGACCAGAGTGATACCATGTCCTTGCAGAAAACCAGTGTGAAACTGCGCCTGCCCTATGTTTCACCGAGTGAGTGAGCATACCGGAGGCCTATATCCCAACCACTCCTCTCATCCCTCTCCCTATCCTCCAAAGGCCGACATCGCAATTATGACGCCTCTGGTGTTGCATTGAGTGTCTATGGGCGGCGGTAATCGCTCACTATCATGCAATACGTCTGCTCGTCTGCCCCCTATTACATTAAAAATAATAGAATTTCAGCTTGATTCCCTTACACTTTCTTGGGTGACAACAAAGTGATCCTATAAGGGTTCCGCTTTTTCCTTTTTATATACGGAACCCTAAAAAGGCTATCTATTTGTTTGCATTTTCTTCTATGGTTTTTGTCTGAAATAGACCTTTCCATAGAAAGGGGTATTTATTTTTAATTTGAAGTCTTTCTTGGAAAGTGCCTATGTTCAGTTGTAATTGTATTTATTAATAACTCTTAACTTTATTCTTCTATTACTTTCTATTACGCTTCGTTTTACAATACAAAATATACAACTTTCTGTTTATATTTAATATTCTCATATATAAATTATACCCGAAAAACCCTGCATCACGTTTTAATTTTATCCAAAACCTTTTGTGAGAGCAAAATATGACGATAGAGCCGACATAACGAAGTATGTATTTACATACAATATGCAATGTCCGAGGCCCATATGGGCAGCGCAGCCTTCGTTATTTCACCTCACCCCTACGCCCCTATGCTCCATTCAACCCCGACGGTTGTTAAACTAATTTCGACATGAAAATATTGTGCTATTACAAATTGTTTTCATCAAAACTTCCTAGTAAGATTTTTAATATTTATGTTAATGTTTTAAAGTGGAGAATAATAACTTATATTGAATATACTTTAAATCTGAAAAGTGAACACAGCCGAGTTCGAGTTAAACTCTGAGATTTTCATATACTTCTGTATATGCTAATCCTTACTAATAATATTATAAATGTGAAAGTAAATCTGTCCGTGTGTTTGTCGTGCTTTCACGCCAAAATTACTAAACCGATTTAAATTAAGTTTGGTACAGAGACAGTCTAGAGCCTGAAAAAGGACACAGGCCACTTTTTAATGCGAAAAAGGAGTTGTGAGGGGATATGAAAAGTTGTATAAATACTACCCAAAGTGACTATTCCATCTAGTTTTATATAATGCCTAAGATTAAAGAGAGTTAGGTTTATTCTAAGCCCGTAAAGATAAAGGTACATCACTTATAATATTACGTATAAGTTATATTCTGAATACATTTAGTATTCAAAAAGGCTCTGATGTTGAAATTTTGATCTAAAAATGATGTAGTTAAGATTGCATGACTAAATATATTTCTTTTTAAAACTTTCTTCGACTATTTATGTAATCATGATTTTATCGCTTTAGATACTGTACTGAAATACTATTAAGATAGTGTTTAATAGTATCTGAAGAAACAACAATATTAAGCATTAATATTGAGCGATGGTTAATTAAATGTTAATAAATATTTGTGTGTGTACGCGTGTGTGTATATATGTGTATGAAACTAGCATGATAGGTGTATTTCATTGTGTGCCACCATTTGTACATATTCATTTAATTTATGTATTACTGGCTGAACCACGCAACCGTTTGCGTCTTATATTGCCCGTAGCGTGAAAATTTTCCCCCGTTTTTGAAACATTCTTCATTGGTGCTCCGCTTCTATTAATAGTAGCGTGATGATATATAGCCTATAGCCTTCCTCGATAAATGGACTATCCAACACCTAAAGAATTTTTCAAATCGGACAAGTGGTTCCTGAGATTAGCCGGAACAAACAGACAGACAGACGGACAAAAATTTTAAAAATATATATTTTGGTATGTGTACCGTATATGCATTCATATGCATGTAATAGAAAGCGGTTATTTTAATATTACAAACAGACACTCCAATTTTATTTATTTGTATAGATTTGTATGTAAACTGTATTATCTAGTGTGCAATAAAGATTATTTATTTATTATAACATCACCTTCACTATCATCACAGGTTGCCCTAATGCGATAAAGAGGCCAATTTACATTTTTATTATTACATACACACACAAAGAAACACATACATTATCTCAATAAAAGTAACAATCTATCTTAATATTAAAAATGTAAAACAAAATATTGCAACTCTTTTAGATTTTAGACATTTTGCGAGTACACTCAATTGACACAAAAATATAAGTCTTTGTGAACTTCGTTAATTAGATGGATAATTCGCGTTGGGGGTGCTTCTCAAGTAGATTAGTCCTGGGTACTGGTAAAGCTTATTCTTATTATGGATTATTCTATTGTATTCCTTGTCCGAGGGCCAAAATAAACAGTTACACATACATATGCACCACCAAATATTGTACATCTCTGGAAAAAATTCAGTAGACTAAACAAAAAATAACCTCACGTATATTTTAACACGTAAAACGTTTACGTCGATTTCAATAAGGGCACATTGATGGCAAAACGCAGGTACCCCAAAACTCTTTCTTTTAGATAGGTTCCCATTGAAAGCATAAAAGGTAGAATGGCCAGGCTTTCAAAAATTCATAGGACATTCTTTGTAGTAGATCCACATCAATTATTATTAGGATCACGAGGTTGCTTTTTGTGATCTTGTTAAATTTTCATAGACAGATAGAGACTGTGATTCGTGGAATAATGGAAGAGATTCCGGTGATATCTAATTTATAATAACTACTAGTTTTTGACTACGGTTCCGCCCGCGTTTATATCAGTTATGGCGGCAATTAGAAACCCATGTGTTATCCTGATGTATAAACTATAAAATTGTAAAGTTGCATCTGTACAGGCTTATTTGAGGAATGTGGAATCCTATATGGAATATCTTTATACGAAAATGTGTACGCACGTAGTGGTATGGACTTGTATAAATTATTAATTATATAAAATCATTACTTTTAATTACTACAGAATTGCATACTAATAACGCAGAATGAGTTTGGAATGAAATAATTTGCAAAAGTGTGAGTGAAGGAATGAATTATTTACAATTAGATTTTGACCACGAGTCCGCCTGTGTGTATTTGTCGGTAAATAATATGTACTTCCTCGAGTCTTAAAGTATCTCCATGTCAAATTTCATTGAAATTAGTGCAGTGGTTTACCCGTTGAATGCGTATAATGCAGCCAAACAGACAAACTTACTTTTGAATTTATAACATCAAGATGGAGTATGGCAGTATGGAAGTCTGGATTCACACTCATATAAACGTGTAAAAAACTGTAATAAAAGACACAAAATACCTAGTTCTTGACATTGATCTGGTTCTGATGAATGAACCTGGATGTACCAAGCTTTGCTAGGGATTTCTTTTTTGATGAATTTTCTTAAAATTAAGACTAGCTAGATCGATTTATAGCCTCCGAAACACTGTATACAAAATGTCATGATATACAAGAATTGTGCGTATAAAGGAATTAGATGACCAATACCAAATATTCTGGTTGCCGAGTTTACATAATGAAAACTAAAGATCAATATAGTCTGAAAGTACTGAGCGCAATTTTTATCATACACTTAACTTAAAAGTTGACATAGGTTGTATCACTTCAATGAAAAATACAGCGAGTCCATGGATTTAACTAGTGATACACATATGAAGAAAATAAAATAAAAATGTTAATAAGAATCGATCATACTCGTATTATATTTCATATATAAACATAACTTTATAATAATATTAAAAAGACAAGAAAGGATCACAAAATTCGCAATCTTCAGTACGGATTAAAAATTGCCAACAACAACACATTTCTTATCTAACAATCTAAGGCTAGGCCACAAAAGGAGCGTTTTTGTTGCGATATAAAGTATAAACACAATGGGTACATGTGTGGCGGTATAATGCAGCATTTCTAAATCCCATGAATACGGTATGACAGCGCGGAAACGAGCCGCTTTATACCGTATGTAGGGTGGGGTGACACTAAAAGCGGGGTTACACTTATAATAACACTTACAATATTTAAAATAATCCAATAATAAATAGTAATGAATGCACGTGAAGCCGTCGCTTTCAGTTGCCTTACGAATATTTATTTCACAGTAAAATTAGAACGAACAATACGTACTTTCAGCTAAAACAATGTAGGTTTCAAGTATCACTACCGATATTACCGAATAATATAATACGACCAATAAGCAAAATTCTGCTAGCTATTTATATATAGCTATATATATATTATTTTATTTAACAATAAAATATATGTATTGCAGTTATTGTAATAATCTGAGCCTTAGAAACCATAAAACCTTTTGTATGTTTCATAAGTCGGCCGGCAGATGTGAACTGACTAGAGGGTGCGCTTTTTTTATATATGTATATATGAGCCTGCTAAAGCCACTCTACTCTGCTCATGTAAAACTAGAGAAGAATCCAAATGTTGTGGTCACCATATTTAAATAAGTAAGTTGCAATGTTGAGCAATTGACACTAGTTCTAACAATTAAATTAAAAGCGTGTTTATAATATTGTAGATCGCTGTCGCTGTGTTGGTCGCTGTAAGTGCGACCCAACCTCGCAACGTTATAACCAGCGCGCAGTGATTTGCGGCGACATGGGGATCACTCGTAAACTAGTTGATACGTCACTCATAAAATATTGAACGACATTTAAATTACGCGTGGAGATAAAATATCGCAGGTTTTTGATCGGATCTGCATATTTGGATAGCGTTTTTATTGAATTACCAGCTGTGACCCATGGTTTATAGTTTGTTCATCCCACGGAAAACTATTTTTGGTATAAAAAGTAGTTTATATGTTAATACAGGGTATCAACCAGTTCCATATCAAATTTTATCAAAATCAGTCTAGTCGTTTGAGCGTCAAGAAGCAACAAGCATAATATATTATAGCATATACTACAAAACTTTTTTCTAGGAATGTGTGTAATTATTAGCACACATAACTTAAGGGCTGAAGTGGTTTGACTTCTCCCTCTACCCCCAGAATTAATCTCTTTATCGTCATTATCACCAACAGCTATTGGCGATCAGCAAAATGATTATAGAATCCATAAATCGTTGATGATTGTTGATGATATTTTTACCATTTTACTACAATAACATAAATATTTAAATGAACTCAAAATTCCTCGACCCATTTAGAAATCTTTTTTAAACCGTTTTAACACACCAGTCATGATGTACTTACGTAACAATATAGGCAAAGAAACCCGAAGGTTCCACGTCACAAAAACAAGATATGTTTCGTCTAATTGGAGCAAAAACTCACGAACGGACACAGACTAAGTGATGTTAATACTTTAACTCTGGACAAGGGAAGGTTGTTTACATATATCGTATGTACATATACGTCTTTATTTTCTATTTTACACAGAGGATTTTGGCAAAATATTGTAAATTTTTAGGTGAAAAAAAAAGATTAGAGAGAGATGAGAACTAGTTATTATCATCATCATCAGCTTTTAATTGTGTACCATCAACACCAATATATATATAAATACCATCAACCGTGGGAGAGCTATGCTGCAATGGGTCGGCTCGACCGGAGTGATACCACGGCCTCACAGAAGACCGGTGTGAAATAGCGTTTGCGCTGTGTTTCACCGAGTGAGTGAGGATACCGGAGGCCCATACCCCAACCCCTTCCTCCCATCCCCATCCCCCTCCCCATCTCCCAAAGGCCGGCAACGCACTTGTGACGCCTCTGGTGTTGCGGGTGTCCATGGGCGGCGGTAATCGCTTACCATCAGGCGATACGCCTGCTCGTTTGCCATCTATAACATAAAAAAAAAAAAAAAAAAAAAACTATCAACCGTAAACCGACTTTACAGACAAGCAATATTTTTTGTTCTAATTGGACCTGAGCGATAGACATACTAAGATAACTTTTACTGTGCGTGCGTATTTTTAATAGGTACAAATCAAATAATTACTTGAAATTCCACTAGGCGCCTAATGTGCATTTTCAATTCAAGTTTTTACCCCTAATTTTTTAGAAGATAAACTTCAGTCAAATTCACTTAGTTAAACTAGTTCAAGATAGTAGAGCCACTCTGATTTCAGCACGAATGGGCCGGCTCGACCGGGTACTACCCTCGCACAGAAGATCAACGTAAAATGACAGCGTTCGTGCTGTCGTGTTTCGTTGGTGAGTGCAAGACCGGAGGCCCAATGATGTAGAAACATCACTATTCCGCCATGATTTGGGTCATCATGCTACATAGTGGCATTGTCTGAATTACCAATAAATATGATGACTGCCATTCTTGGATTTTCCTAACGCTTTCCATCAGGCAGAGTAGAGTCACTTTGGTAGGCAACACAAAAAAAGTCTTATGCTACGGATTAAAAAATATTTAAGTTAAACTTTAACTCTTGTACATTTACATGATATGTTGTACCTTTAAAAGGAATCTTTTTCAGTTCAAATCTGTCTTTCCTTTTTATATTTTCTGTGTAAAACCGCACGTTAAATTTCAGTAACATTGACAATTATTTTACACTTTATACCAGGTGTTTTGCAAGTTACTTCATTTGAATATGTATCTAGAACAAAAACTCATTGCGATGACCCTAAATAAATTTGAGAGAAAAAAAATAATAATTTTTTTATTCAAAATTACGCAACATTATTAAGTCGTTGTGATGAGTGAATAAATAAGAAATACATCAAAATGAAGGCAGGAAGTCTTGGTCTTTATTATATGTACAATGTATAAGAAAATTGTTGGTTGTCTTTTTAATCTCACAGTCACATTTGCCATATTGTCACATTCGAATACCATCACAGATGAGCACAGAGGAACTCAGACTTAGATTTTCAGAGAACCTAAACAAATATCGTCCTTCATTAAGCCATCTTGGCAAAGTTTATATTATCCCCAACAATGTCAATGATTGTATCCGACAAGTATGTACGAGTACATGAAATTATTCGCTGAGAGCAAAACTTATTAGTTGCCGATGTCAGTCCGTAGTATTTATTGAATTAGGTTAGAGGAGCCATGTAGTAGATGGAATTTCTTGGGACTTTGGTATCTATTGACTAGACATATTCATACTGAAATTATCGTTTAGTTTTCTATCTTTATTACAATTTCATTGGGATTGGATATTGTAGAAAGTTTCAGTTATTTATTAAACTTGAATAAATAAAATAAAATAATAATATTTCAGAAATCTTACACACAACGCCATCTAGTCCCAAGCTAAGCAGAGCTTGTGTTATGGGTACTAGACAACTGATATAAATACATATACACTTTTTGTTTTATAAATACATACATATAATATATATAAAACACCCAAACTCCGAAACAAATATTTGCAGATCATACAAATATTTGATACGACCCAGGAACTCAAGCACAGTAGTCGCATCGCTACTACTGCGCCACCGAGGCAGTTGCAATAAGAATTAATAACTATTAGATCAACATGCTAGTTAACTTATAATATTCATTAAATATACAATTATCAAGATAAATTCTGAAAACATTGTGATAATTAGAGCATAAAGTAACGAAATTTTATACTTATAAATCGCCATGATAATGGTACAAAAATGAGGATGTCACTTACAAGTACGATCGCCAATGCATCACAGACCTCTCCTTCCATTATTGACGTAAATTTCTAAAAATATTTCCGTTGTCACTCAATGACCTGCGCTATTTCTCTCTTTCAACGGCATTCGTTCACACTTCACAAAGTAGGGCGAATCTTGAGTGACACAAATTGCTGGTCATCCTACGTAAGGCGAATTGTAACAGAATAAGGCTGGCTATAAAGTATCAAACTTTGACTATTTTATTAATTATATTATTTTAAATGTAGTTGTTTCTTTTTCGATATAAAGATGTATTGTTTGTTTTTTTTATTTTGCACTTACCTTACTGACCAAACCGTATGGCCAGCGTGGTATAGTTGGCACTTACCTTACTGATCAACCCGTCTGGCGAGCGTGGTATAGTTGGCACTTACCTTACTGATCAACCCGTCCGGCGAGCGTGGTATAGTTGGCACTTACCTTACTGATCAACCCGTCTGGCGACCGTGGTATAGTTGGCACTTACCTTACTGATCAACCTGTCCGGCGAGCGTGGTATAGTTGGCACTTACCTTACTGATCAACCCGTCTGGCGAGCGTGGTATAGTTGGCACTTACCTTACTGATCAACCCGTCTGGCGAGCGTGGTATAGTTGGCACTTACCTTACTGATCAACCCGTCCGGCGAGTGTGGTATAGTTGGCACTTACCTTACTGATCAACCCGTCCGGCGAGCGTGGTATAGTTGGCACTTACCTTACTGATTAACCCGTCTGGCTAGCGTTGTATAGTTGGCGCTTACCTTACTGATAAACCCGTCTGGCCAAGTATAAGTCAAAGTAAAAGTCAAATCATTTATTTCCATAGGCCCCAAAAGGCACTTGAGCACGTCAAAAATACAAACATCAAACATTATTAATACAAATATAAAAAAAAAACTCAAGTACTGAATTGATCAGTGATAAAAGGATGTAACTCAAGTAATCAATGATTTGAATTACCGGAGCTTAGATTGATTTCGATTCAACTCAAAGGTTTAAATTGAAATCAATCCAAGTACCAGCTCCGATGGGTATTGCATTCATGAGAAGAGCTGGTGAGAAACTCATGTGCACCATCTTTTCAAATAATTTATACAAAGTTTGTTTGTTTTTGACAACAATACTTATATGTGCAAGTTAAGGCAACCAAAACACAAAGGCTAGAAAGCGGTCTAAAGAAATATTAAAGTTAGGGAAATCAATTTCTTGTCTAATAAAATAATAAAAATTAGTCCATAGCATATAAGGTTGCAATCACTTACACATCAAGGAGTAAAATCAATGTGTGCATATATCGTGGTCGCAGAGAGAAAAAAAAAGTTCAAAATGTAATAAAATAATAAATACCAATATAATTATTTACACCAACAATGTAAACACAGATCGCCTTAACTTAACAAAATTCAAATGTCAGGTAATAAAAGCAGTATAAGATGTCAAGAAGTAATTACAATCAAATAAATTATATGAAGGATTGTAAATAAATAAATACATTGCCCATAAATACAAATTACTCCAACCAGCACATAACAAGTCCATACCAAATTCCCATTCACATCCAAGGCACTGCGTCGGTCAAGAAATCGTTTATTGTATAATAGCCCCTTTCCATAAGACGACTCTTAACGGAACTCTTGAACTTTTGCAGGGGTAAGTTCAAGATTTGGACAGGAATTTTGTTATAAAAACGCACACCAAGTCCTTCAAATGAATTGCGGACCCTTCCCAGGCGATAATATTGGATAATATTGGCGATAATATTATATATAGATATAAAAGTATAAATCTAGCACTTTGGGCTTTGTGTAGTTCATCAGTCATTCAGGGCAAGCCGTTTTATATAGATGTAGTACAGTTACCATAACAATATTAAATAAGATATTGTTAGCTGTTGAAAGCGCAATTGAGACGTCTACCAAAAGTTTGACTGAGTGTCACCGAGTAAGGGCCGTCGCAAACTCTCAAACTTAGCCTTTGTTACTGATAATTGTGAGAAACGTGGTTTATAATTTAGTGTGTACTCCAGATAACTTGGGAATAATAATTATGCTTGTTTTATTGCTAAACATTTTATGCAAATGGTTTAGTATTAAGTTTAACCTAATATATATGTGTCATCAAGAGTTACTATCACGTATTTTTAACCGATAACAAATATACTTATTAATAAAAGTGTATTGCAACGCAGCTAAATCTCCAATGACTTGCATCACGAATAAAAGTCTTTCATTCAACAACCCTTTAATGGAGAACGGAAAGCACCAACGTTTTTTAATTTATAAAAGTAGTTGCATGAAAAGTCTATTCAAGCGAGTAATGCAGACGATTTTATCAGAACGTGTGTTTTATGTATGTGTTTTCAGGTTCCGGATTTCAAAGGTATTGTAAGGTTCTTGTGTTAAAGTTATCTATATATATTTTCACGCAGGCAACACGGACCAACGAATGGACAAGAATAACAATAGCATCTTTCTTCGGTACAAAACAGTCTGTCATTACTTGAGGGGAAAGCTACACACATACACATCATAAACTTGGACGCAAAAACAATCGTCTATTACTACGAACTCACACATTACAATATTATAACAAAAACATTTCGAATTTCACGCACACATTAATACATTCTGTGTCATAATAGCGTAGGGCCATTCGGGCCTATACTTTCGATAGAGGGGAAAGCCTTCTTATGGCTACTGTGTTGCTCTGTGCACGCAGTCAATGTTTTCAAATAGCTGTGTTATAGGTGTGTATGAATGGCGTAGAGATTTTAAGAGTAGCCTTACCGATCTTTATGGATTTGATTCCTACATGGGACAATATTTTGTGTAATCCACTAATTGTTGACGAATTAAAAGTTAGTCAAATAAACTATTATATCTCTAAATTATGCCCAAAAGTCCATACTTAAATAGTTTTCATTATTTAAGTTTTTTCTTTATAAAACCTATCTATCTACATTGATACACGATATCACTATAACAATGAAAATTCAGAATAAATATAAACCACACAATGTACAACCTTGCATAAAAGTTCGTCCAAATCCCATTAAAACTGTTAGACACACCCTTTCCTCTATCCTCCCTCCTCCCTAAGTACTCGCTAAGTTCATTTTTACTGCGACTGGACAAAAAGTGGTTTGGTAGCTACGGGCTTTTAGTTCGGACAGCATGTTAATTCAATAAGTTAATTGTGAATGTTGCGCGGTTTTTTAGGGCTTGCAGTGTATAAAATTGCTGTTGTATAAACTGCAAACAAGATATATATTAGGATCGATCTATTATCACAGACAGGACTATTGTTGCCATTGAGCCTGATATTGTGGTTTCAAATCGATTGGACTGCCACGCAATGAGAAACGACGTTGATATCGCCGTTTCTCATGCAGTGAATCTCGTGAAAGATAAAAAGAAAAACAAATGAAATATTAGGATTTGTTTCAAGAGATTGTCGACATGTGGAATGTAGATTCGATGATTTATTGTTCTGTTCCCGGATTGATAGCCAAGACCCTCGACCATCACCTTAAAAGGTTCACATTAGACGGCTGGATCAAGGGTCTGATGCAGAAGGCGTTTGCGCTGTGTTGTGTGAGTGCGGATACCGGAGGCTCATATCCCTCCCCATGCCTCTTCCCATGCCCTAAAGGCTGGCAACGCACCTGTGACAGCCCCGGTGTTACGGGTGTCCATGGGCGGCGGTAATCGCTTACCATCTGGCGAAATGTAGGCTCGTTTGCCACCTACTCCTTAAAAAAAATGTGAAGATGATTTGCTTTATTTTTTATTTTATTTTTTTAAAAAGACAACTCCCACATTAGGAATAAACATCCTGTGTCGTGGGGGACTTTACAAACATACATGAAACGGACACAAGGAACATCCAGACTCGGGACCACAATTCATGGATCACACAAAGCGTTGTAGGTACCGCGTGGGATTTGAACCCACGACACTTGGTGAAGTAGCAAGCGGCATGGCGACCGCTGACACCACTCGGCCAACCGTGCAGTCAAACCGTTGCGCATAGTTGTTAACAGGAACTGGATGCGAGAAGCCCAAAATCGATCTAAATGGCGTGCAATGAGAGAATCAATATTCAGGATAACACTTTGATATACTGACAATGATGAAATAAAAAAATCGTCACAAAATAATACATTAAGTACGTCAATATACACGTTTATAAATACTCACTTCTCCCGTGTCTAGACAAACCAATTAATACTTTATTGACTTTTATTGAACGTCACTATTAACCCAGTTTCCGTTATAAATTAGGTTAGGTATTTGCTTCCGCTGCATTTTTGAATTAATTTATTATTTACTTTGAAAGCATATTGGTGATATATCTATTAATATGGGATGGCTTCGAAATAAAACGAATTTTCGATTTCTAACAGTCTGAGTTACTGTTTTAGAATGTAATTATTGGTCTATTGGGTTTTCGTGTAGTGATGGATTTAGAATATAGACTGTTACCCCTATTCATCCCATGGGTGTCGTAAGAGCCGACTAAGAGAACAAACTACGCAAGATCATTGCAAAGAGAAATGAAAAATTAAAAGAAACTCTGTTACAAAATTGTATGGCCAGCGTGACCGAAACCGCCTCTCGCATGAGAACTTTATGTTCAGTAGTGGATCATTAAGATCTATTGATATGATGTGGTATAGTCGTTATTGATCCTATCTGATAAGTAACAAATTGTTGGTTCGATTTTGTCCCAAGACAAATAACTGTATGATGAGATTGACCATTATTTTGTAACGTGTGACGGTATATTGAATAATGGGAAATATATTTTGACGGAAAAAATATATTTATCCTGTTGATTGCAATTAGCTTGATTTATATCGGATCGTTGTCGTTTTGTTGCCTATTTCATATAAGCTTAAGCAAAGATAATGAATATTCTTTCTATTCAATGAAGTTGAGACATTCAAGCAGTAATGCTAGAAATGAGCATAATATTGTTTCACATGTCGCAGCAATTGTAGCTCGTGAACGTCTCTTTGTCATTGATGTCACACTCTGTATTATTATAAACTACTGCATAGTGTGGTTACTGTACAGGAGCAAGCAGTAGTCCAAGTTAGTATCACTTATAATTTAACGCGGCTTCGCCACCGTGAGTTGAACCCCCTTTCAAAGAAAAAATCTGTTTCAAGCCATGGAATGATTAAAAGACTGTTAATGAAAGAAAGAAACATAATTTGTTTTAACGACTTTACAACACAACATATCATTAAAATAATTGGTACATAATACAGTATTGAAACATTAACTTAAAGCACAGTTATGTATTAAACATAACAGGAGGTAATACTCGTACGTGTGGTTATAAGGTTAATATTGTAACAATTTATATAATGTCCATACATTCTCACTACACATATTAGAAATACAATACAAACAATTGATGCAAAGTTGCGTCGCAGTGTACATTAGAAACAGATTCTGATCAGCCTATTGCTGCATTATATACAGTGCTAATTTTCAGCAACACCTTGATGGTGATACGAGCGTCTAGAATAGTCAAACCAAAATCAAGATTTGTATTTCGAAACAAATTTACTACATTATATTGTTATGAGATAATTTACAGAGTATAGCTGAGAATGAGCTGACATCGTTTACAATGACCATCCATCACGATTTAAATAATGTGCTAGATATTCTTCATTCCATTATATTTCCGGGGGTTTATAGGGTAGCAATACTTTAATAATACTATTAATGAAAAATCAAATCATGTCTGTATTTACAGTACCACATATCTCTATCAATTGAAGCCAACTCTCCTCCTCAATTTACGCCAGGGTTTTAGATACACTTAAGCACACTTTAGGATTTTTTTAATAATTAATTTATGACAATTGACAAGGAAAAGTTTAAAAAACTTTGCCACGTAAAATATTTGTATATTTTTTTATTGTCTATGTAACCCGACCCATTATTACGAATCTTTTGATAACTCATTCATTAAAGTTATTTCAGCAGTTAAGGTGCTGCGGTGGGACATATAAACAAACGTAACAAAGTATATATGTATTTATATCAGTTGTCTAGTATCCATAATACAAACTCTGCTTAGTTTGGGACTAGATGGCATTGTGTGTAAGATATCCGAACCATTTATGTATTGACTGTCGAAATGATTACCCATTTTTTGGCTTTGCTACAGTCGGCTAAAAAGGTTCTGCGATGCACTGTTTAATTAACTTCAAACGAACCTACTGCCGTGTTTACTGCGGCACGAAGCGTCTCTAACAATTAGCAGCGTGTTCTAACAACAAACTTACTTGGCGTGTTGCTAGAATTGTAAACAGCGTCACTCACAGTCTGTCATTCCACCTAACATAGTATTCATTACTTGGATCTAAATATCATTAGCATTGTATATTCCCGGAATGGTTCTAAGTCATCTTTCTAATCAACCTTTTTATCCGACTTCTTTGAAATCAAAAGGAAGGTTAATTTTCGCAGTCTACGTGTGTTTGATGTTCCACCGGCGCAGTGCGTAAACTACTGAATTAATTTTAATGTTCGAGGTGGCAACACAAAGGCTTTTTTAATTTTATCAAAGGTTACACGTAGTCGGATTATAGATTTTTAAATTTTTTGTGACTGCTTCTTTGACTCCTATTCTTTAAAGTAACTTTTTGAATGTCATGTATCTAAATCGCTCTTTCTAAAGAAATTATAAACATACTCGCTGAATCCTGTGGTGCTACCCGCCTATGTGCTATCCCGATGTATAAGCTATATATTGTAAAGTTTTATCAAAATCTACACATTACTTTTTGCGTGATAGAGAACCAAACATACTCACTTACATACTCACAAACTTTCGCCTTTATAATATTAGTAGGACGTATTTAATAAATGAATATTTATATTTGCAAACATAAGACAAAGGAATATTAAAACAACACGATACTTAATAGGTAGTACGCGAAGTTTCAACTTGGCACTTACGGCATGTTATAGTCCTTAATGAGAGCTGAAAGATGTTCACTCCTGTTCTCAGTTTAATGCATAAAGCCTACATAGTTAAGAGACGGTCTTATGTAGAGAAATTTCCTAGGTTTCTATGGTTCGATATATATTTTCTTACAAACAAATTAACGGCTCACAACATGGTGTTACTTTTTTATATGGAATAGGCCTGAAACGAGTAGACGTATAACGGTAGCGACACCCGCAACACTAGAGGCATCACAAGTGCATTGTCAGCCTTTGGGCGTAATTTTCTTTTAAATGGTTTATTTTGACTATGCTCGTTATTTCTGATGTATTTTATCTTAGGTCTTGTGTAGTTTGCTCCCTGAGTCGTTTTTTACACCAACTACTGGATGAAAATAGTTTGGTAACACTGAATATTCTTAATGTACCACTATCATATATGGATGTGAAATATGTAGAAAATGGTACGTGAATATTTGAGATTCAATTGGAGTTTTTCTACACGTAGTACCATCAGGAGTACTACAGCATTGTTATAATTTTAAAATGTCTTTTCTAACACTAAAAGAATAACTGGCTCCGTATAACCATTTCGTGCAACAAAGCAATAACTATAACAAAACATTAAAACACACACAATGCTTTTAACTCCACCCAAACATAAAATTAAGAGCATTCTATTAAAACGCCAACAGATGACAAAATATGATACCTACAATAAAAATGTGTATTACTTTAAAATATTAAAGGTTATTTGATGCGACAACGCCGTAATGATATTTTTGGTGAGTAAAACAATGGGTTGGTTTTTATTATACAGGAAGTATAATTTTTGTCAGTAATAACTGGCTTGTTGGTCCAGAATTTAAATATAGACCCTGACAAAATTATCCACGTAGAATAATTTTACCGAAATCTACACATTATACACTCTTTTGCAAAAAAAACGGGCACTTAAGCAAAGAACTATTTTATAGTTACTATTAGTTTGTTTGACAATTTTAGGTATTGTTATCCTCAGAATTTCATAAATTAATTAGGAAGGAATAGGTATCATCAGTTTTATCATAACATTTTGATTAAATTATTGAGAAATAATGTTTAAGCTCAAAACACTATTATTGTACCTGCTCGCTAAATAAAAATGAAACGCGTTAATTTCTTTGTTTTTCTTGAATACATTAAAAGCAGATAAAAGTTTAGTATTGAGTGTGACCCCCTCTTGCTGGAATCACGGCTTGCATTCGTCTGGGCATGCTAGCGAGTATATCTTTTATGGTTTCTTGGGGAATACGTTCCAACTCCGCGGTAATCACATTCTTTAACTCTCTGATGGTCTGCGGAGCCGGCTGCACTGATCTCACTCGTCGCTTCAGAACGTCCCAGACATGCTCTATGGCATTGAGGTCCGGACTTCTAGCTGGCCAGTCCAAACGACGAATTCCGAGTTCTAGCATATACGCTTCCACATCGCCAGACCGGTGGGCGCGAGCGTTGTCGTCCATTAAAAAATGAGTTTTCGCCAAGAGCGGTTAAAGCGGGTTGTGCATAAGGAATTAGAACTTCCGTTATGTATCGGTGTCCAGTCAGTGTACCGTTTTCGATGAAGACTAACTCCGTACGATCCATGGAATTTATTCCTGCCCAAAACATAACAGAGCCCCCTCCATAAGGTGTGATTTCTTCAAAACATGCCTCTGCAAAGCGTTCTCCTCGTCTACGTAGCACTCGCCGACTTCGGTCTTCACCATGCAGAGATATCCTGGCTTCATCGGAGAACAATGTCCTATCCCAGTCTTCATGAGTCCATGACACACAATTTCGAACGAAGCTAAGCCTGACAACTCGATGTCCACGGAGTAATTTAGGGCCGCGTGCCGGGCGATGACTGTGTATATTGGCAGCGAGAAGCCTCCTCCTGACCGTCCATAGACTAATTTGCACATTTCTTACTTCTTCGAGGCTGTTCTTGAGGTCCACATAAGAAGATTTGCGATTTCTCAACGCTTGACTAACTAGAAAACGATCATCCCGTGGTTCGGTACATGTCTTTCTGACAGAACCAGGCCTTCTCTTGACGGAACCGGTCTCTTGATAGCGCTGCCAGGTCCTTCGAACTGTCGACCGACTCACATTTAGCCTCTGAGCCACGAAGCATTGGCTGCAACCTTCTTCAAGCAGTGCAATAATTTTGCTCGCTTTTATCACTTTATCTACCATTTTCGAGATTGCTAAACAGCAATAACAATACTTTTAAATGTCAAGGACATCAGATAATTTAATAAAAATTGTCAAAAAGATAATTAGAGTCGATATTAACTATAGGGAATTCGCGCCACAAAATGTAGTTAAAAGTTGTTTTCTTTGAAAACCAGGCTCAGTCAAAAATTTGAATTTGGAATGTACTCTTATAAACATTATGGCACTTTTATAACTGGCCAGTAACATGTTTAAATGCTTAAAACCTTTTTTGTATTTTATTTTTTTCATCCAGGAAGAAAATCGAAACCGCCCGTTTTTTTTGCAAATGAGTGTATTATAAGCTAGCTCAAGAATGTGTTTATTTGGTTGAACTCGCATATCTCAGGAACTACCGGTCCGATTTAAATATTACTTTCAGTGTAGTGTTGGAAGGCTAAATATGATCACGCTATGAGTAATAGAGCGGATTATCAACGAAAGATGATTAAGAAACGGGGAAAAAATTATTTCGTTAGCAGTCAACTACTGGATCGAACCAAGTGCCGTGCAATTGGAGACGCCTTTGTCTCCAATTTCACGGCACTTGGTTCGATCCTCGGCTCCTCGCATACAGTTCCTTCCAGTCGTCTTGCTTAAATCATCACGCTATCTGATCTTTGGACGTCCTACACTATGTCACAACATAATCTGGGTGCTCAAAGATGTTTAAATTAAATGCCATTGCACCTTCAGAAAATACTCAATAAAAAAGAAAAATATTACAGTAGTCAGTACAAATCCTATTACGCTTAGCGTGTTTCCTTAGTAAGTAGAGTTTATAGTACTTTTACAGCCAGTATCGCATTGCCGCGGTTAAATTGAAAAGTAATCACTTGGCAATGTATTGCATTGTTGTTGGCCCATGATCAGAACTATTCAATGCATTTAACTACTCGCACTCCTAACTTTTACGTAATTCGATTACATGCAATCTTTACAGACTTAAAAGGAGCAATGTTTCTTGAAGCAGCTGCTCAACATTTAAGTGCTTGAAATTGATAAATAGATTGTACTTTCGTGTAAGTAAAGTAAATAATATTGTGTGTGTGTGTGAGTCAGGAGGTTCAATGATGCAGAAGCATCTACAGGCCGCCATAGAGTGGATTACAATGCTGCACTGTTGCATTTGAGTTTGGTGACCACTTTTGAATTCTTTTCATGCTTTCTATCAGGCAGAGTAGAGTTAATTTAGCAGATCATACATAACAAAAAGAAACATTCCCGCACCAGGAATATTCCTCTATCGTCGAGGACTTTACAAACATGTATAAAATAGACACTAAGAACACCCAGACTCGAACCAATGGATAAACTACATTTTTGAATTTTTATAATTTTGGACTTCGTATTTGAAGATATGAGATGATAAAGCGGAAGAGAAAGACTTTTGAGTATACAAACATAAAAAACTCTAAATTGAGAATCCCTTTTTGTTCAATCGGTTAAAAATAAGAGAAATCAAGTCACAATACGAGTTCAAAATCAAATAAAAATTAAATAGACAGCATAAAAATTTTCGAAATAAAGTTTTTCAATGTACGTAATACTTTTATAAGCATAGAGTGCAAACAGATCAAATACAACACTGTTGCACTTCAGTTAAGGTTTTATTTTCAATGTGCATTTCCATTATCCTGTGTCCGAGACGAGATTTTTGTAAAATTGACATTTAATGTTAAGATTTTAAGGGTACAGTTTAACTGTTCAACATTATTTAAAGTAATAAGAGAGCAATTAAGTGTGTGTGTATATAAATAAATAGATAAATTTTCGAAAAAACATTGTGGCCTATGCAAATAAAGATAAAAATAAATTGAAAAGTTGTACTACTCTATGTATGTTTATAAAATACTAGCTGATCCACGCAACCTCGATTCCGTCTCCTATTGCTCGTAGCGTAATAACTTTCCCCTGTTTTTGTAACATCCTTCACTAATGCTCCTCTCGAAAAACAATACTTTTTAATAAATTTTTTCACCTTTTAATCCGTCCCTGGACTACGACAAATATTTTAAAACCAAAATCGGCTAAATCGGCCTAGCCGTTCTCGAGTTTTAGCGAGACTAACGAACAGGAATTCATTTTTA
The DNA here is from genome assembly GCA_916048165.1 of Spilarctia lutea. Taxonomy (NCBI): domain Eukaryota; kingdom Metazoa; phylum Arthropoda; class Insecta; order Lepidoptera; family Erebidae; genus Spilarctia; species Spilarctia lutea. The sequence continues at coordinate 12,948,515 of OU696496.1, read as the reverse complement.
TAAATATAGGTGTATATCTGTAGTCTAGTTAGTTAGTAAAGACTCTATCTCAGACCGATGTGAGATATGTCAAATAATTACTATTAAATTTTATGATTTTGCGTGAATCAGTTTCATTAAATGCAAAATACATTTTGTATATAGTAATATCAAAACATTGGAGGTTTTGTATCTTGTAAGTTGTGTTCTGATAAAATAAGAGTGCTCTGTAGTTAACGTTTAGTTTAACGTTAGTTTCAAGGTATGTATCTGTATAACGAAGCTATAGCTTGCTTCACGATGACCATAAGGAGAACATAAAATAAAGCTGTCCTCAATCACAAATCACAGTGAATAATACATTTGGAAACGCAGAGAATCATTCGAAATCGCAGTGAGCTCGATAAGAAGCTAGTCACTTACGTACGTACGTACGTACCTATGAACCTTGTGTTTGAAATAAAGAATTATTATTATTATTACTTACCTGCACTACCCCCAGGCTCGTCAAAAGTCCGGCGATATAGACTGCACGTTGAACGATCGTCCGCAGTTTTTTTTTAATCTTCACCGTTACAAATCATTGAAAATAAGAATCATAGCTAATCTTCATGGTGCCAGTATTGTATACCTTGTATGGACCTCACTCAAGCAATCTGATTAACGTTATCATTGTCTTACACTTTGTCATATGATATGATATTCCATATCTAATACATGTTTCGTACATTTCCATTCAATGGAAACGCACCCAATTCTAGCAAAAGGAATTCTGATTCAAGCGTCGTCGTACCACTAAGAGGAAGGATATGTGAGGGGGTGAAGTGTCGATGTAGCGGGGGCTGGAAAAGTGTCCCAGTGAGCAAATAGCTTCCAGACCCTGGCGACACATTTCTAGAAAACTGCAAGTACAAATACTTGAGGGGCAACGCGTGATGCACAGAAATGGGGTCATTTTTGTTAACTCACATGTCGTTGGCTGTTATTCAGGAATATTTTGTATTATTGTAAAATCATTTCTAATACGAATTGGTGTGTAATAATTGAAGTTTATCAAACTCATATTTGAGTCATAAAATTCCATGTTTCTAGCAGTAAATCTTATTGGTTATCTTTTCGTCTATTTGTCAACCCGTTTTTCAGACCCCAGTGTATAACCCTACAACTTCGTAATAACATCAAAAGCTGTGAATCTCACTGCTCGGTTATTGACTGAACTGATTTACATATCACACGAGTAACACTTCTATCTATCTGTGCGTGTATATAGAGCTCATTAGGATTCAAATCTGATTGTATCATCGCTAAGTGGATATGGAGTTGAATTCAAATGTTATCTCGCTTTTCTTATTCATCATAATTATATATTATACAAGTTTAGAAGGTTCATTTGTAGCTAACAAATTTAGTATAATAAGAATAATATCTTGCAATTTTTATGTAATAGGGTTCAAACGAACAGACGTAACGCCTGATGGTAAGCGATTACCGCCGCCCATGGACACCCGCAAAACAAGAGGCGTCACAAGTGTTTTGCCGGTCTTTGGAGGATGAAGAGAGGGATGGGGTGGGGGTTGGTGTATGGGCCTCCGGTATTCCCACTAAATATTTTTAAATACACATACATATACATTAAATAGTAAAATGCAATCGCTTTGTAGTCTTGTAAGCTTAGATCTTTTATACCAAGCAATGGTTGTTTTTATTGTTTAACCGAGAGAGTAAGGATACCCATATTTACGATGCCTCTCGTGTTGCGGGTGTCAGTGGGCAGTGGTAATTGTTTACCATTAGGCGATAGATATGCTCGTCTGCCTATTATTCTACAAAAAAAAGGTGTGGAGTGATGTAAGAGGAGAATTTATACGTATGCATATCATAGTGAGGAAAGTGACAAAGATGTGGTAATGTGATGACGTAAAAAATCAGGGCGGTTTCTTATCCATACTAATATTATAAATTCGAAAGTAACTCTGACTGGCGGTCTGTGTATCTGTTACGCTTTGACTACTAAACCGATGCACCAATTTCATTACAATTTGGCGTGAAGATACGACTCTTGGCTAGGCTCAATAAAAAAGGAATATCATGAAAAGCGGGCCCACGGTGTTTAAGTTCCTTACAATGTATAATAGGGTTTATATTTCCTTTCGTGTGAATATCACATCAACCATACCGATGCCACACATCACGATTCAATGACGCCATAAAACCATAAAATGTGTCAAAACTGGGTCCCATTTGCCATGCGAATTTGTAACAAATCAATGTTTATAGCGCACTAGTTTGAAACGGTGACTTTTATCATATTTTTTAAATGGCTTTGACAATTGTTTCATAATTTATAGGTGTTTGTGGATTTTGAAATTTACACCAAAATGAAATAAAAGGAGTATATGGTTTTTATAGATGACCTACTCTGGAGCATTTTATTATGCAGGATGACACTAGGCGATTATACTAGCAATTCCAATATTTTTTTACGTGGGAAAGCCACGCTTCGGCTAGAACGGGCATGATCGGCCCGAGTGATACCACGGCCTGACAGAAAACCGGTGTGAAATAACGCTTGCGCTGTGTTTCACCGAGTGAGTGAGGATATCGGTGTTGTTATTGAAGTTTCGTTGGACGTCCAATGCTAGACATAGTTCTCCCCTAATACTTTGTAAAGAAAATTAAGAATTGAAAGCGACTGGCATCCATTATTTTATACATTCTTTTTTCTGAAGGTCTGTGAGTGGTCTCCACTAGTCTTTGGCGCTATTGGTCACCACAAATCTTAAGATAGATACTTACTTAAGCTTACTACATGCTAATTCTACAGCTTTTATAAAAAACGACAATATAATGACAGTCCGAACCTTAAATGTTTTATTTGGAAATATAAAAATAGATTTGAACCATTTCATTTTAGTAAGCAATAATTGCAGTAAACCTTTACGCCTTTACTAATAAGTAGTCTTATTAGTAAGACAACGTAAGGGCGTATTTGTTAGTTGCACTTTTTGTAAAATCACTTAGCAAGTTGGTTTGGAACTGCCGTAAACTCCCTGTCGCTGAAAAGCCACAAAAGTACCCTACTTACTACATAACACCTTATTTATATATCTTTATACGATATGTATAAAACATAACAAAATGAGTTTTTATAGTACGGTAATGAGTTAAGTTAATGAATAACTTGTAGTCGTAATAATTGTCGGTCTTGTCGCTCACGACGAGTTCTTCTAGCCAACTTAGAAATGAGTTTTTTTTAATGATTTTTAGCAATATTATAGAATTTTAAGTACTAAACTAAAGCATAAATATAAGTGCTAAAGGTATCAATCGAACTAAATTGTTCAATGGGAAAAATTGTGTAGAGAACTTCGCGTAGTGAAGCAATACTTTAGATATTGTTTTTATCGTATCTTGGTTAAGTTCAAAAGTGTTCGTCTTACGATAACTTGGACGGAAACACTTCGATTTTATTCTTGGGAAACTTAAACACTTAGGCGATGAAAGTTTAAGGCGGTCTGGCTTGTTGTTTAGTAGAGGACATTCATTTATTACTTATGTGTCATACTCGTATTTGTTTTACGTTTCAATCAAAAATACTGGACAAGATCTGATGTTTGAATTATTATTTTTCTTCTTTTGATGAACTGAGTCTACTCTGCATGATGGACAGCATGAGTAGAATCCAAAAGTGGTGGTTACCACTATTGCGAATGTGGGTAATACAGCATGTTTACTCACGTGGCGGTCTGAGCTGCCCCTTCTTGCCGCGCTTAAAAGACCCGGGTGGGAGAGAAAAGAAGAACCAAACCGTTTAGTCAAATTATTTATTTGTTAAATAAATATCTTACGTTCTTATGATATGTGTGCAATTATACTTAGAGTTAAGTATTTTTCATAGATGTGGTATTGTGTATTTAAGGAGGATTTGCAGCATATTGAATACCAATTATTTGCCTATATATTTCCAATAAATATCAATATGTAAATCTATAGTAACACTCAAAATAACATTAAAAGCTTGTAAATTATAGATCGACAAATAAAAGATATAGGAAAAAACTACCATTTTATTTCCGCACATCTAAATATCTCGAAAGCCCGGAAAAACCTGCCAACCGCACTCCAAAAACACATCAAAGCAAAATATTAATATTGGACAAACATACATACATTGTAGTATATTAATGGCATTATTCTCTTAACAATAAATTTTGACATCCAATGCGGATTGTAACAAACAATTTGATTTATTGAATAGTCTGCAAGCGTCAATGGATTGCGTTAGTGTCTGGAATATCGACAGATCTTAGAATGTATGTGGATATTTATCAGTCTTTATGGTAATAACTGTTAGAGGATGGCGAGGGGTGGAAAATAGGGGGTTGGACGTATGAAAGATCCTATGCAGTAATTTAGGTAGGAAAATAAATATATATTATGTTAGGGTGGTTTTAAATAGCACTGATAAGCGGCTTCTATATCAAAGGTACGCTGAGTATCTAGAATTATCTTCTGAGGTACTTTCTCTTTGCAGAACTGTTTAACTATTATGATGTTGACGTGCGATAACCATACTTATAGTAAATATGGAGAAATTAAAATCCAAACTTAACAGAGCTTGTATTATGGGTCCTAGACAACTGATACAAATACATATATACTTTTTTTTGTAAATACATACATATTATTCATAGAAAATACACAATTACGAAACAAATACTTGCAGGTCATACAAACGTTTGGTCCAACCCGGGAATCAAACCCAAGACATCAAGCATAGCATTCGCATACGCTGCCACTGCGCCACCGAGGTAGTCATTGGCAGTTTCTTCGTATTGTACGTTACTCCGTATTTCAACGTATCTTCGGTAGATGGCATTGTAGTGTATTTGTGTCTTAGTGTCTCATGTGCAAGTCGTCGCAAGGCAATAGTAGAAATACTTTCCGTATTATGAAGAAGTTTTCTTCGAACTAATTTCCCAAATTATGTTGTGTTTGGCTTCTAAGTCCACGAATTCCAGTTGTCGTCAGACTTCCACAACCTAGTTACAATAATAAAATTCTGTAGACTTTTCCCGGACTTTTTAGGGCTCCATCTACCCGCGTCATGAAGTTGTACTTCTGAATTTTATTACCATGTGGAGTACGAATAGTAAGTTCTGTCCATATAGCATTACGTAAATTGGTCGGAAAGTAGAAACTATTTCTTTGTGCTCCCCTCGCGGACAAATCGACTGTTTTTCTGTACACCCACGTCTCGATTTACACGCTACTTAACCTCGACTTACGTAACCGAACTTACTTTAATCGAATATTCTTTCTTATTTATTTGCAACTGATGGTGTACAACGTGCAAATAATGTTCGCACACCACAAAGTTCAAGTTTATTATTTATATCACTATAAACTTACTATTTCATTACATAAAACACTTCAGTTATTTATATTCTAAGAACATGACTAATATTACAAAAGGGAATATTATTATTTTTTTGGTGGGAGAGCCACGCTTCGGCATGAATGGGCCGGCTCGACCGGAGTGATACCACGGCCTCACAGAAAACCGGTGTGAAATAGCGCTTGCGCTGTGTTTCACCGAGTGAGTGAGGATACCGGAGGCCCATACCCTCTCCCCACACCCCAAAGGTCGGCAACGCACTTGTGACGCTTTTGGTGTTGCGGGTGTCCATAGACGGCGGTAATTGTTTACCATCAGGTGATGCGTCTGCTCGTTTGCCCGTTATTCAATAAAAAAAAGGGAACGTGATTTTTTATGTTTTTTATTCATTTTATGCCTAAACTACTTAACCAATTTGAAAACTCTTTTACTAATAGAAGACTACGCTATCAGCGAGTAACATAGGCTACCTTTATCACGATAATGAGCATAGATGCAGGCAAAGCACGAGGATCAGTTGGTATATAATATATATAAAAAAAAACATGCTCACTAAAGCCCACAAGCGAATAAACACACTGTTGTTTATCTTATAGGCAAATACATATACATATTTTATTCTATATAGTAATATAAGTCACTGTATGAGAGACGTAAGCCGATATGTCAGTATATATTAAGAATTATTACCAGTAATAAGTTTAAGTAAACAGTATTACATAAAATACCATCTTTTACGGGATATAAGCTTTTGTTATAGGGGTTTTACGCATTATTACTTCCGATGATTGGGGTTTTCTTATGGATATTGTTTGGTTATCTTTACTTACATATATTTTGAGGAAAACAAAGACAACAACACAACATGGCACATTGATGATTACAGCTGATTACTGATACTGATGAAAAGCCGCTAGGTTTTAATTTAACGTGTACTGCAAACAGCGCAGCATAAACATGCTACACTTTTATATCTCTAGAGTTGTAGTCAATGGGTGATGAAGTTTACTTACTGTCAGGTATGACAGTTGCTCTTTGGCCCTCTTCTCACTTTTCAAAACTTTTCCCCAAGTAATTTGGTGTTGAAATTTAGTGCACTATAATACGACTGTCCTTATGTAATTTAATTTTTTGATTTTCGGCACTTTATGAAACCTTTAAATTACAAAATTAACCCCACTTGTACTCATTCCACTATTTAAATTAACTTTAATCCTGAGAGCTTAACCTTTGAAACTACCATACAGCAGAACCGAAATCTTTATAACTCTAAGCAAGTGAGTTTCTAGAATCATATGCTGAACTTCGAAGTTTCGATAATTGCTATCAGGCTTTAACAATCCTAGGTTTTTACTTAGGGCTCAAAAAATCTACCACGATTGTCAGTCGTAGATATATGTATGGCAACTGAAACCTTAATTTTATAATAGGCCATCCAACTCGGTTACCACTTTATTCCCTTTCCATTTATATATAGGTACCAATGCAATTCCAAATAAATATATAAGAATATTTTCTGCTGACATCTAAAATTTACTGCACACACATCAAATTGCACATCAACGATCACAGATTCATTGGCAATATTCTTATAAATCTCAACAAGAATAGTGTACAAAGCACTTTGATCCTTCACACGGGCAATCAAGTTGTCAATGTTAGAGCTCTGACGAGGGTCTGGAGTGACCTGTACTCGTGTTATTGGACCTCTGTCTATCTGCGGTACACATATTACAAACCTATGTCAATGTAGACGAAATGCTTTAACGAATAAGTCTGACTGCTCTTTGAATATACTTTTTTCGAAACGTTATTGTGTTCAATGACTTTTGTCTTTGCACTTTTCGAATATTTCTTGACACCTTCGGAGTTTTACTAAATTTAGATCGTTCTGAAATAGGCGACATTAAGAACTCTTTTATGACCCGATTACATCTCTTTTATTGTACTTCATCTTTAGGCTGATTTACATTTAAAACAAAATTTCTACCCCTAATAATGAAGAACATAGTTTATAATAATTCATAATGAAATAGAGTTATTGTAGCAGGTGATAATTATTAAAGCCTTCTTTAAAAAAACTTGTCTTTTACTATTTGCCTTATGATAGTTTCAGAAGTGTGTTTGAAGTTTTGAAGATACAAGATCATAAGTTACTGAATTTAGTTTAATTTCTGAAGTTATCAGTGTTGTGTTGTCAGTGTGAGCCAAAACTGTTAGACCTGCTTACTTGATAATAGAATTTATCGTTAAAAGATTCTACCAAAAACGATTCAGGGGAGTTTCAAAACAAAATCTGAATAATAAAAAGCTCTTATCACCGAAATATTGCCTTGAAGCAAACTGCCATAACTACGATCATAATTTCACCCACATCTCGAGAGGAACTCAACAAGAATGGCGTCAAATCAAAACTTTTTATTACATAAAAACTTTCTTAAGCCACCGTCGAACAATGGCGCGAAATGGTTAACATCACTACACAGCCAAGAATCAAAGAGCATTCCCTATACTTTTGTTATTCAAATTATTCTGAGATTTATTCCCTCTTACAACACTGCCTTTTCAACCACTGATGCAGACGTATTCACCTCTCCATCTTTCGATATAAAGTCTATTTTTCTCTGTTCCAATAACAGATATAAGATTGTAGATTTCCTTTTATAAGAAAAGGGATTATATTAATTTCATCTTGTTGCTGACGTGGGGTCCTGTATCATACAGACATGATTCTTTTCATTGTATTATAGTGGAAATGGATTTGGTAAATTATTATATTTTTATTTCTATTTATAGATTTTGAACATGTCTTGTTGATGTTCATATCTTTCATGCGAATGTTACATGAAACTACAAGCTTTAACTTTTTACAATAGATCGAGAATTTTCTGAAGTACATCAGAGGTGACAGATTAATAAATGGTGATGAAATATTTAATGCTAAAAATAGTCTCATAAAAAGTAGTGTTTTTTTTAATAACTTAGTTAGTTTTACATAACTAAGCTCCTACTTTCGTCTTCTATCACATCCAATATTTTATACTCTCCCCGTTCTTGCGAGAGTATAAAAAATATCAAGATAAGAGTAATAAAAGATATCGTTAAAGATAAACCTTTTTCTAGTAAATAAACAAAAAAATTACAATCTTGGAATGGCTCGCAGCAATTCTATTATCCAAAAAGTGGGTCATGATGTATTTATGGCAGATAATTCCCATAAGTCGGGGCACACTTTCACGTTTTAACAGATTCAGGGATCCTTTCCGGACTTTTTTAAGATATTGCCGTATTTATATTCGGGATTACTGTGAAAGAAAATAGCGTGAGAATAATACTAAGTACTACCCGAGTATTAGGAGGATTCACAAGTACTGGGAGGATTAGCGAAGTATTAAATATAATCTATATTGTTGTAGAGAATGTAATTCATTGTAGACCTTGGTAAAAGTTTAAAGTAGTTAGGTTAATGGAATTATGCCGTATTGAACATAAATCGGTGAAAAAAACACAAAGAGAACTTTACTAAGCTAGAATAGTTTATTTCTTTTTTGTTCTGCTGGAGGGCGAATAAATGAATAAGTGATCTAAGGGTAAGTGACAACCATCGCTTATGGGCTTGGCCTTAAGAGCCTTAAGCACGTCATCGTCGTTTGAGTCCTCCCCACCAGCATCAGGTGGAAAGCCAGTCATGATCATTCCATCTGATAGATGCGTAGGAGTACACACAGTAGTGTGTTATGTTTTTAGTGAATAAGGAGCAAACGAGCAGACGTTTCGTAAGTGATTACCAATGCCCATGGACACCCGCAACACCAGAGGCGTCACAAGTGCAATGCCGGCCTTTTAAGATGAAGTATGCTCTTTTCCCGAAGGTTTGAAGGTCGTATTGGTCCGGGAATATCGCAGGCCACAGTTCATTCTACAGTTTTGTTGTACAAGGCAGAAAGTTCCTATAATCGCATATCGCATAGTTGTAGACTGACAGCCATGTAAGTGATGGGGATGAAACTGCTGTCGCGTAGGACGATGGAGGGAAGAGGCGGCAGGTATCAGTCAGAACAATTCCTTGGAGTACTCCCAAAAGTAAAGGGCGGCGGCATAGCGAAGCCACGTCTTTACACAGTGCCAAAGAGCTCAGCCGAATTGAAAATCAATGTGCTCCAACTTTGCCTCTGCATGTCTCTTTTGAAGGACCTGGAGGCAAAGTTATACTCCTTCTTTTATGACTCTTTAGCAATAATTTTCTTTTCCGTACCTCAATCAAAACCTTCCCCAAATAAAACTCTTTTGTTAGATCTAAGCTTTCGATAACAATTGGCGTTTCACAGTCACAAAGCCTGTATGTATTTTATATATTACACAGGTAAGTACACACACAGGCAATTCACGAATAAATTGACTCAATTCAGAGATCTCCTGACAAAGTCGCTTAGCAACATTCCTATTATAAGTTATACAATCTTATAAAGCGAGGCCTTTACCTTTGAATACAGACGAAACTTGTATCGCTCTGTTGTTATTATTTGTTTTCTTTTGTTCCGTTTTACACATTCAGGCGTAACCCTGAGTCTCTGAATGTTATATAACTTCTCCCTCCAATAATATTATTAAAGATGCTTTTGTCTTATTTAAGTATGTTTTTCGTAATCTTAAGTCTGAAGTAAGTCTTGCCTACAATCTCTTTATTAAAGATGTTGACTGTAGTAATCCGTTTTATTTGAAGTCAAGAATAGAAGGTATGAAATGCCATTAGAAATAAGATCTTCAACAGAAATGGTATTATGATACAGTATTGTGATTCTAAATTTTATCTACAAATTTAGAGTATGATATGATTTTTTTTTATGTAATTATGTATTATGCAAACGAGCAGATGTATCGCCTGATGATAAGCGATTACCTTTTTTACATAATTACAAATAATACATTCGTATCGGTATTGAAATTAAAAAGCATTACTTTTCATTAACCAGTTTGTCAACCAGATGTCTTTAAAGATTTAGTTTTTATTGAAATCAACTTTATAAAGAGAATACTCTACAATTTACAAGCCGAATTGATAACAAGCAGGTCACTGCGAATAAATTATGTAAATGAATAAATTTATGTCAAATTCAACGTCATATGCCTTGAAGCGAAAAGATTGAAATTTCATAAAGTAACCATCCTTGTAGTTTATTTTTAATGATATTATATTCCTACTACTAGTTTTTGTCCTTGGCTCCGCCTGAGTGTATGTCGGTTATTGCGGTAAAACGTAGCCTATATCATTTTTCAACACTCAAAGTATCTTGATGCGAAATTTTATTATAATCGATGCAGAGGTTTAGCCATGAAATATTAATATAATATTCATATGGATTCTATTGCCAGTAGGTCATACTTCTCCTCATCCTATTTCTTTAAACGCCATAAATAACTGTTACAAAACATACAAAGACTGCCAAAATTATTTCTTTGGGACTCGTTGTTATCATTCTAAATTAAGATTGACTGTTTAGATTGCACCAATAAACTATAAAAGTTCTAAAATCTTGAGAACAACATTTGTCACGTTTGAATCGTCAACTGCGAAGATGTTTCAAATCGGCTGGTCTCTCTGGCGCTGAGCAGAGATATGGCCACGGTATGCATCTTCTATCCCTTTTACTATGTGGAATGATCCGAGGAATTGTTTGAATTGATCCCTGCTGCTTCTTTCCGCTATCGTTGCACGCAACAGCAGTTTCATACCCATCACTTAAATGGTTGGCAGTTCACAACAGTGCGCTTCTTTTGCCTCGCACAACGAAGCTGTGGAATGAACTGTCGCCTGCGGTATTCACGGACCAATCCTTTTTAAAAGAACAGCAACGCACGCCTCTGGTATTGCGGTTGTCAATGCGCGGCGGTAATCGCTTAATGATTATTAGGCAATCTGTCAGTTCGTTTGACCCTGAATAACCTTATTTCGACAGTAACTTTCAAATGGACTTCGGTACCTACTTGACCAAATATTACTTCAATATTAAAGATATCATTATCATCATAATCACCATCCTTTAATAGTTCACTGCTGGACAATGTATCTCTTATAATAAACAATGATAAAAAGTTATAAAAACTATTATTTTTCTGGTGTCTAGCATGTAATAAATAACGTTCCATTTTTCCCATTCAAATTCGATCCACATAAATTATTTTTCGGTCCAAAATACCTCTCAAAAATCATGTTGATAAGTTCCAAATGAACGCTAATTAACCACATACTTTATCTATTTATCTCATACGTTGATCTTCAAACATGTGCCGAAACTGTCTTATTACACGTGAATACTTGTATTATATTATACACACGTTAACACAGTAACGCGAACACATCAACTTCACGAGTTGTGTCAGAAATATCTTCAGAAAACATGTTAAAACATCCCCAGTCTGTAGGTGCATACCGAGTAGGTTACTGCATAATTAAAGACAAGACTCCGGAGTTCGAGTCTCATACAGACTGTTTTACAATTCACTCGGTAATTATTCAGACGCGCCCGGGGGATACGCTAGTTCATAACGGAGACATCGGCTCTGTTAACTCGTCTAATATTCATTTTGTTTCAAATTGTTTTGTAGTCTCTTTTGACGTTAAATGAAAGGTATTTATTGCAGTAATCTGTTACGATTTAACTTGCTTTAGATAAAACTGTACAGGATTTTCAATTCTATTGTTTATTTTCTTCTGCTTGTAACTGAGGTATATTCTACATTTAATCCCTTTGAAACTGAATAAATATTAACTGAATAATAATTAAAACTGGACAATAAATATTAACTGGACTTCGATCGATACGTCGACACCAAGTACTCCAATATTGGCTGAGGCAGATAGAGGAGTGTTTTCAAAACGAGGATATACGACCCACGGTAGTTTTTTAGCGGTGAACGCGCAAATTTGTTTCTTTGTCGGGTTGAAATAGACCAAATTAAGTCTACCCCAACTGCAAAATGAGCTGTAGCCTGCGGTGTCCCTGGACCAATTCGACCCTCAAACCATCAAGAAAAGAGTGTACTCCTTCCTAAAAGACCGGCAACGTACTTGTAACGCCTCTGGTGTTGCGGGTGTCCATGGGCGGCGGTAATCGCTTACCATTAGGCGATACGTCTGCTCGTTTGCCATCTATATAATAAAAAAAAAGAAATTAGCACCGATGAGATCATTACCAGTGCAGGTTTCTATATATAAACAAATGAATAAAATTAAAATGCCTGTTAATAATTTGTAATTAACAGTTTTTAACAAAATGCATAAGCTACTTATGCATTTTGTGAAAAACTATTCGTTACTAACATCAAAAAAGCAATTTTAAAATTTTCGTCTGTCTATGTATTCCGGTTAATGTCTGAAAAGGCTAGACTGATTTCGACAGGACTATTACTGGCAGATAACTGATGTTATAAGAACTAACTTAAGCTACTTTTATTTTTGACTATCTGCAGTGCTTGGGGGACTCATAGTTATTGATATAAAGTATATTTAGTAAACATACAAAATGCCTTAGCTAACTAATACAGCAAAATGTCAGTGATTAAATACAGATTTATTTATTGAAATCTGGTTTGTTACGCCACTTAAATCTCCCATTTTCCTTTGAAAATTATCAAGCAGTTTACGGCATAGAATGAGGACGTTTGTACGTGGAGCAGGCACTTGAGCGAGTTCCATCTCTTGCACAATTAGTAGCTTTGTACAGAGACTGTCAGGAATATGTAGTGCACTTATCTAGCTTGAATAAGTCTCTATGGGATTTAGTGAGCTCCTTACTATTTCATTCAAATTTAAGTATTTAAAAGCGGTTCGATGGGATACGATTTTACTCTTTGGGTGACGGCCCGAGAGGGTTTCCACACGTTAAAAAAAGGGTACTTTACTGTTTTAGTGTATTAATCTTGCTTCTTCTGAGCCTTTTTCTTCTTTACTAGTTTTAGATTGGGTCTTAGTCTACTATACTTTGGTTAATCATATTTTTAAGCAGTGTAACTGCCATTAAACATTGGCTATCCAAGTAGGAGATATCGAAGTTCTATAGAAAGACTGCCACCGCACTATTGCTCCAACTACCCGTAACGATTGAAACAGAGGTCACTGGAGGCACAACTCTTCTCTGAATTAAAAGAGGGAGGGAACTCAAGGTGTTGAATGATGGTGTAGTTTTTTACGTACGAGCCTACCAAAGTGACTTTACTCTGGCTGATGGAAAGCATAAGCAGAATCCAAAAGTGGCCACCTTACTCGTTGTGATACAGAAAATGCAACAATGCAGCATGGTAACCCATTCTATGGCGGCCTATCGAGATGTTGCTTCATCATTGGACATCCAGTCTCGCACTCACCAATGTAACACAACAGCACAAATACTGTCATTTTAGGTTGGTCTTCTGTACCGCCTTTCGAACCGGCACGTTCGTGCTAAAATCAGCGTGGCTCTATTACCTAGAAAGTTAACGTTTGGATGTGTATAAAATATATATTTATCGATAGCTATATAAAATGAGAATAGATATTTTAAAACAAATTTATCTTAAGATTATTAATATTTACATATTCGCTTACAGTTTGATGCAAACATGTTGTCCAATAAATTCACTTCGTTACAATTTATATGTCTAAAGTTTCACTTTAATAAAACCATTATAAACTACAAATATACATCTTTTTGTATACCAGAATATAAAACAAACCCTCGCTGAAGGAAAATCAATTAAAACAGTTTTGTTTTAAAGTTTTTTCTATAAACAATACAGCACACGTATAATGTTTACCCAAGTCATATTGCACGTTAACTTCAAGCTATTATAAGCTACGGACCTAGAAAGCTCGGGAAATAAGAAAATATTTGCTAGGAATTTCTAGCTGAGATTTTACTACCTCTGATGTATGTAATTTTCCGTGTAAATTCCATAGAATAGCGAGACGCAATAATGCACGATGTATCCTAAAATGTGGTATACCTTTAAAGGCGCGTATTAAAACGTGTTAGATAATTCTTTGTAACCCTTGTTAAAGGACATTATTGAGATCAGGGTTTCTTATGTATGACTATGTGTTTAAGTAAAAAACTGTATAATTTTCTTTTGTCTATTTGTGTTTGGGATTATACTGTTTCAAGTTCAAATGTAGAAGAAGGGGCCATTCAGAAATGTTTAATTGGTTTGTGTACGTGTCAAAAACTCAAAGAGGTCTGCATCGAAGAAGTCCAATTTTGCCACGAAATACAAACCGCAAACCACTTTAAAGATTGTTTATATATACTTTTCAAAGTCAGTTTTGGTACTCATTTTAAATCTAAAGGTCTGCTAGGCTCATGTTATTGGAAAAAGAATTTTTGTTTTAATTTTGACCACAAAGTTCGGTCACGTTTTTTGCATATTATTTTAAAATTATGACATCTGACTCACAACGCTATCGTATCCCCAACTAAGCAGAGCTTGTACTATAAGAAGTAGGTACACAACTGACATAATTAAATAGGAACTACGAAACACATCTTATCAGATCAAATAAACATTTGGTGTGATCTGGAAAACGAACCCTTAAAACTCAAGTACGGTAGTCGCGCATCCCCACTACCTACATTACAGTACAGTATGTTATCACATCGATGGTACAAAATAAATACGTCATAATCGATCAAAAACATGTTACACAACTAGTTATAATAAAATATAAACATTTGGAGCGGGCATATTGCAACAAATTGCATATTTATGAGCGGAGTAGCGGGCGCAAACGCGCCGTATGATAAATATCTGGCGGATAGGAAGTCGCGACACACGCGTTTCCTGTGCTCGGCGACTTCTTCAACCAAAGGTCTTTATATTTTACGATTTTTTATGTACGATACGTATTTATGAAGAAAGTAAGGAGTTAAAAATACGATATGTTGTAACAGCTGAATAAGGGTGCAAGCTACAGTGGGCAACATAACTGCAATGTACTAAAGTTTGCGTAATTTATACTCTCGGTTGTCGGCATTTGATGGAAATGGTCAGAATTAAAGTTAATTAAAATTGTGGAATAATTGAACTGTTAACGTTGAAGATTAAGAAATCTTAAAAATTAAAGCTAGTTTTAAAAATTTGAGTAATGAGTAACAAATGTATTTAAGACAAAAAAATTCAACTTATGCATGGCATGCTTTTACACAAATGGATCTGCTCGACCTCATGAGTTTACACCTGTTAAGGTAGGTAGGTATTTGGTTTATGAAACAAATATTGTCAAAAAATTTGTATGTGAAAAGCTGAGGTAGAACCAAAAAGACTCTTTGTCTACAAATAAAGAATAATATTCTCTAAGCCACTAAATAATGATTAACACCAAAACTAAACATAACTGTGAAAGCTCAGAAGCGTGGAACTAAAAGCTCATTTTTATATTAAAATCGTGTAGTGTAAGACTTTTACGGGAGTTAAATATTACGGACCCAGTATATGAAATATTGCCTTTCATATGCGTTGTATTTTTAATATACTTTTGAACGTAACAGAACTAATACATCCTTGAGGATAGAGGAGGAGTTATATGAATTTAATGATCCTACTGTCAACTATGTTACGTAGTCTCTTTTATCCATGGTTTGGATCTATATTTTATTTTATTTTAATAGGGGTAAACGAGCTGACGTATCGCCTGATGGTCAGCGTTTACCGCTGCCCAAGGACATCCGCAACACTGGAGGCGTCACAAGTTCATTGCGGGCTTCCGGTATCTTCACTCACTCGGTGAAACACTGCACAAGCGCTATTTTACACCGGTTTTCTGTCAGGCTGTGGTATCACTCCGGTTGAGCCGGCCCATTCATGCAGAAGCGTGGCTCTCACTTTAAATTCAGCTTCAGCTCTTGAAGGAATTAGATTTTATTATTCTCAATTCTTCAATTAACACAGTACGGCGATGGCCACAAACTATAGAGAAAGAATCACAACACATGGACTACAAACTCTAACAATTTTTTTTATTGGTAATCTACTTGGGCTAATCTATATAATACGAGTATAAATTATATATATATCTGAATATAAGTTTGTTTACGTAAGTAAGTAAAAGCTAAAGTACACAATATATTTATTATTACCACTCATTTAAATACATTGATGTACTCCTAGCCGATTTCAGCCACTATGGTCAATATGTAAATGATCCTGTCAGTGGCTCTACACGTCCTAATAGAAATCATGAGTCACCATACTCATTGCGAATGCAGACAATACAACAATGCAGCATGGTGACCATCAGTATGGCAGCCCATTGAGATGCTTCGGCATCAAAATCGCGTCGCATTGTATTACAGGTTAGTCTTCCGTGAGAGGGTAGTATTATCATCATGATTATAAAGATTAAAAGAAGATCAATGAAGATGTTCGTGTTTTTTTGAGTCAGCTTTGCAAAAACAAAAATCATTATGTACTGTGACAAAACCAGTCTCATAATAGTCAATATAGATCGTCTCATACAGTACCACACGTCTTACAATTTCCTCAGTGAGGTAGTATCATCTCCACCTCGATATCTAAATACACAATTTAACAACATTACCTCACGATGTCATAGTTATGGAACACGATAGAGTAAATCACATTGAGTTACTCTGTGAGCTTCAAGCCACAGTGTAAGCTATGCTGCAGTAGAACTACAGAATAGGGCGTGGAATTTATGATACCTACTCAATATGTAAATGTAATATTGACATAGTCTTCTAAAGTTCTCAAGTATTATTAAAGAATTACATTTTTCTTTATGTATGACCATGCCAAAATGACTCGTACTCTGCCTGATAGATTTCTTTTAGATACTATTATTGGGATATCTCCTTTACATTAAAAAATAATCTTCAAAATCGGTTCATAAACGACGAAGTTATCCGCGAACACACATAAAAATAATATACATATATATATATGTACGGTCGAATTGAGAAGTTCCCCATTTTTTTTGTTCGGTTCAAAAAAAAATACTAATAATCACCATCATCATCTTTGGCTTCAGAAAACACAGATGTTATGTTACTCTTTCGTTGCTGTTCAATAAGTGAGCAAGGAAAGTGGAGTCCTAATCTTTTCCCTATAAGTATATAAGAATAAGAATTCAAAGGTGCAGACAATGCAATGACAAATGAGCAGATTCGTCACTACTCACTTGTCGGTACTCAGTCGTCTTATCCTTTACCTCTTTACCGAAAAATAAAGCTCGCATTTTATCATACTATAATTTTCTTACGCTGTGACACTGTTACCGACATAATGTTGTTACTCAGCACCCTAGACAGGCAGTCTAGTGTCGGTATAGTTTAATTTTACTCATTTACTTTATAGGACATATTTTCAAATTTTAAGAATATGGAACACACTTCAAATGAATGTCTAGCTAGGCTTTTTTTTAAATTGTAATGATAGATGTAGTTACGTGTTGAAAACTATTTTTTCCGACAGAAACAAAGCGCTCAATATAGACAATGTAGATACCGATAAACAACCCCCTTTGGGAATGTAAACGCGAAAGCTTTTTATTGTTATTATAGTTATTTTCAACGATAAAAAGCCAAGCTATATCATAAGAAAACATTTCTCACTGCCTTAATGTGCCTTCGCTCGTGATAATCGCAAATGCCTGTGCACTATTTTATCAAATAGTTTTTTAAGTCAGTTCGCTTCCCATACCAGACTAAATGCCAATATTTGGCGCATGATTGAGTAACAAATGTTATTTACATCATTTACATAATTGTAACCCTCACACAATTCAGACTTTGCAAACTCTTCGTTCTTCGTCCAAGTTCCCGCTTGAAATCAGGAGGTTCCCTAACCGTTTTGTATTTAAAAAGACGGTACATGAGCTCTTTCTACATGATATGTCAGAATTATCAAAAGGATAACACGCCAACCAAATTCGTCAAATCCGTAATGCATTTGATGTAGATTGATATGTATGTACATCAAATGCATCAATACATATTAAATGTAAATATATAAAAGTACAGTATGTTTTATGTCTATACCTATGTATGTTTATTGCTAATTTATGTATGTCTAATGTCTATCTTGTATCCGAAGTTGTATGACCTATGCGCGCCTACCTCACAAGATTTCTGCATCACTCTAAGGTTGACTGGTAGAGAATGTCCTGGGCATTAAGTCCGCCGATGTACAAAAGTGCATAAAGATATAAATAAAAAAATGTCTCTAACACAGCAGTCTGATCTCAAACTAGACAGATCATTCACTATGGTAACCAAACTACCGCTTACATGCATATTTTATAATTGATTAGTAATCATTTTAACTATTATCCTAGATTAAAATCGAACCCGTTGTACTTTTTAAATCTAGCTTACCGGTAAGGCTTACCAACCACTAGACCAACATGTAAATTGTTATTATCTTAACTCTTTTAATTAATTACAGGAATAAAGTTTCCCGTGCTTGACACAGAAAGTACAAAGTAATCAGAAGCAAGCCCACCAATACGCCATATTGGTGTATTGCCAAATTGATACCAAGAACTTGAAATAAATTCCGTCAGTAACTCCATTCCTTATTTAACCGTATCAGGAAACTCGAACAAAGTAAATAAAATCGGTCGATTTGTGACAAACTCGTTGGGAAAGTAAAAGTATTTTTATTTTGCCAACAGCTTTCAGAGTTTGATTAAGAGACTCTCGAGGTGTACGCGTCAGTACTTTGGATATTCACACCTAACAGTTTATTATAGGGATAAGATTTGGTGCAATGGTTTATGTTGAGTATGAAAATAATAGTTTAAATTAAAAATGAAAATTTATTTTGAAATCTTAAATATCTTAATTATATGACTTGACTGCCTCGGTGGCGTAGTGGTAGCGTATGCGACTGCTAAGCAAGAGGTCTCGGGTTCGATTCCCGGGTCGGACCAAATGTTTGTATGATCTGCAAATATTTGTTTCGGAGTTTGGGTGTTTTCTATGTATAATATGTATGTATTTACAAAAAAAAAAGTATATAAGTATTTATATCAGTTGTCTAGTACCCATAACACAAGCTCTGCTTAGCTTGGGACTAGATGGCGTTGTGAGTTAGATGTCCGGAATATTTATTTATTTATTTATTTATTTATTTATATACTCGTATTTTCTATAATTTTCATTTCGGGGAAATTCTTGATATATTTGTGTTTAAGGAGGACATATTCCAAGAGACGCTCATAGCCAGTTGCATTCGGTAATAAGAAACAATCACCGAGGGTAAGTAACGATGGCGTCCTCAGAACCTGGATGGGTGAACGCTGGTGGCATGAAACTATTAGTTTCTCCGTGATTCGGTGGTCATGTTACGCAGACGATCCCGATTGCTATCATAGGATAACAGTCGCGAAGCTCAGTTGGAAAACTATAGGAGGCTTAAAAACATCCAACGGCAAGATTATGTAGCCACGACGTTGTATTGCCAGTCCCCAACCCCCACTTGACTTGCGTGGGGATGTATGGCCTTAACTCTCTTCTGAGAGGAGACCTGAGCCCAGCAGTGGTATTGGGTTGATGATGATGATGAGAACATTTCTTTGCTTTTGGTTACGCAGAGTTAAATTTATAATTTTGTACATCAATTATTTTGTCCCATTATTGTTTTGTTTAAAAGGGTGATTTCCTTCTTATGGTCTACTTGACGAAAAAATTAGAGGTCTGGGAAAAGAAGACTTAAGAGTTAAAGTTACATCCAAGGTCACAAACTGACAGCATTTTTATTTTTATTATACTACCTACAAAGCAAGTGACTTCAGTCATTCATAATTGGCATCTACGTTGTATATACAAATGTATAAAACCGCATGTCTACGAAAATGCGAAGAATACAGTCTACGGCCTTTGAAGACACAAATACTAGAACCGCAAACAGAATGAATCTGCTTTGAGAAGTAACGATTCCCTTGTGTTGGCGTTTTTAATGTAGTGGATAATTGTCTCTGACTTCCAGTACAAATATTAAATGAAAAAGTTAATAGTCGACTTAAAATGTTCTGTTAAAAATATGAGGAGACCCATTTTACTAATATTATAAACGCGAAAGTTTGTACGTTTGTTGCTCTTTCACGCAAAAAGTACTGAATGGATTTTGATGAAACTGTACAATAATATAGCTTATACATCAAAATATTATAATTATAATTTATAAAGGTACTAGCTTCGCCTCATGGTGTTGCCCGCGGTTATTGTCATAACGTGGGAAGCACCGCGGGTTCAGCTAGAAATGATATTTAGATTTATACCATATTGAGTTTTGTTTTGAGAACCTGGTTGCAAACCAGGTTTTACCATTTAAGTGTTGCTAAGTTGTAGCTAGTTTTCTGTAATAACACTCGGGAGTTAATCAGCAGACTGACTCACGCATTTATAGCATGTGGTGTAAATCTATTATTCGAGATTTGGGAATGTTACACAGCTCTGACTACTGGATACTCCTTCAAGTCAGGTCTGGGTAGGTTCTGAGAGTTTTCATTAGTATTGTAAGTGTAAAATAAGGTTATGTAGATCATAAACGATGGAGTTCAAATTATGCTAATTCTGAAGAAAGAAATACAACAGGACTACAACCTTTTGCTTTTGAAAACCAACTAAAATGCAAATGGCAATCAATTGTTAAACAACTTACGTAATTCGCACCGGATTTTCATCAGCATCGATCACAGTACCACCGAGACGATAATACCCGGACTGGTGTCCAACAGAAAGAGCTTAACTATTTCACCGAAACAAGGTCTTTACTGTGATTAAGGAATGGATGCTTGAACTGCGGATTTTTGTAAGATTGTTCTTATTTACAATTGGAATACCTTGTTAAAAATACGTGATTTAATGATAAACAAGGTTTAATTAACCGATTCTAAAAAAAGAGGAGGTTCTTCATTCATTTGTATCGTTTTATGTTTGTTACCTCACAACTTTCGACTGAGTGAACCGATTGTGATGATTATTTTTTATTTAAAAGCTGATGTTTCCTGTGTGATACACTTTCAGTTTGACCTGTTCTTAGTTGTTTTTCTTTATAATACGAAATTTTACAATAATGTCCATTTACAAATATTATCTTCACTCTTAATGAGGTAAAGAATTTTTTTGGATTTTCTCATAAAGAAAGCTTAATGAAATTAGTAATAATATATGACGACAGGAACACATCAGAATACAACGAGAAAGTCGTTATAATACCTTTTTTAGATTTATCTATTTTATAATCTAACTTAAAGGCTTTGATTGTATTTAAACTCTATATGTATAGCAAATAGAGGTAGTAGGGCCACACTGATTTTAGCACAAACACAAACGGTTAGGCTTGATCGGGGTGGCACTACCTTCGCATAGAAGATCAAGGCAAAATGACAGCGTTTGTGTTGTCGTGTTTCATTGGTGAGTGCAAGTCCGGGGGCCCAATAACACAGAAGCATCACAAGGCCGCCATGGTGCGGATCATGATACATTGTCGGCATTTGCAATGAGTATGGTGACCACCACTCTTGAATTCTGCTTATGCTTTCCATCAGGCAGAGTAGAGTCACTTTGTCAGAGCCATACAAATAAAAATATACCATTTGCTTCTTCCTTTAGCAATTATTTATACATTGGTACGAATATCCTGATTATTTGTTTAAAGATCCGTATCATCACTCTAGATGTCAAAGGTAAATGTGTCAACAAAATGATTTATTTTTACTTTTATATACTAATCTATTACAGATACATGCTACACTATTTTTAGAAAGCACAAGGATACTACAGTCCTTAAAATATAGCTGATCTCTGTGACAAACAGTCTCTAAACTCTCTGTGAGGCTACGGAGACAACGAAGTAAATTTGAACAAGTGACTTTATTTTGTACCAGCTGTACTTTGTAAACGTGAAATTAGGATAATCAAAAGATTATTTTCTCCCTTGAACTTCCACAAATATTTCAAAAGCAAAATATGCCAAACTATTCTCGAGTTTAGTCACACTAACAAACGTCACAATCGTTATAAAGGAGTTAGCACCCTGTCATAAACCTTACTGCCAACTTCAAAACCGAGAAAGCTTACCTCGTTTACTGGGAATGCCCTGATTAAAACTAGCGTTAGACATGTAAACAAACCTTTCGGGCCTTCTGTAGGCATCAGTTGTTTAAAACATCCATCAAACTATTGTATGTACCTACAGGGGCTGTTTGGAACCATGTTTTCAGTAGGTCTACCGGCATCGCAACTATCTAGTAACACATACCTGAGACTCCACCAGAAAACATAGAAGCCGCCATTTTATTGGAAAGACACGTATCTTTAGACACTATTATTCTCATAAGTAATTCGTAAGACATGAAGAAACAGCCAGTTGCTGGTATGTCTCTAAACAGAGAAGCAGTTGTACCTTTGTACACATTTTTGATTCCTCCTTGATCATAGGGCAACTTGAATCAGTGAATCGTACGGATTTGAAGGAGGCATTTGGTGCGCTCTGATGGCCCCACAAGAAATGATGTTAAAGTTCCTGAAAACGCCCCGGCTGCAAATAGTTTAGACATCAAGGGGTCAGTGTCCTTGTCAATAAATTTCTTGCCGAGGCCAAAACTGAAGAATAAAATAGGGTTCACTGGGACTGATATTATAAGAGGCGCCATCATGCCTCTGAATAAGCTTTTAAAACCTTCCATTTGAATAGTCTTTATGAAAGTCATGCCTGTATATAAAGGCGTTTTACCGGGTTTTGGAACGGGCATAGTCTGTAATATGACTTTTACTGTATCCAGTGGGTAGCCTAAAGTAATACTGAATACGCGACCAAGATCACCACAGACGAAATAATTGTATAGGCTATGTTTTTCAGTCATTTCTCAGTGTTTGGAAGTTGTGTTTTACTTTTTCCTTTTTGTTTTTCATCACAGTAGATGTCAGTCGCATGGAAATTATTCACGGTTTTTGTTGTAAAACCCATGCTTTAAACTTATTAGTTTTTATTGTACCCATTATGTGTACTGGAAATCAAAATGGTCTGTGATATTATTATTATTTTTTGTGTTCAATGATCGTAGTACAGTAAATTTGATTTTTTTGGATATTTTTTATTTTACCTATTGTCAATTTTTTATTTTGACGGGCATAGACAGAGCATGCATTATTTTTTGTCAAAGTGGCCTGTGTTGCACAAAATATTTTTTTATATTAAATGTTTTTTTAAATTACTTGAAGGTAACTTTGTGGTTAAAGTGAAAACAAAATGTTTGTGTTTTAACTGAGTACCTAATATCAATTTATTACCACCGATGTTATAGGATTGTTGTATGTGATTAACATTTTTATTACATGTCAGGAAACGGGTCAAGTGACTAAAGGTAACGAAAACGCCTGTAATTTAGAGGTGGTTCCCTTTTTTTTAAAGTAATATCGGTTTCAATATTTCTCACAATATTATATAATTCCACTCTGATTGGTTGTGTACTAATCGCGTTTTAAATGTTAATAACCAACTAGCTGACCCGACAGATTTAGTTTTGTTCAAAGTTACTCGTCAGACTTAATCTAATAGAAAAAAATAACTAGGTGTTGTTTTTACTATTTTCCTCACAATATTTACGTTTTTTCTCTGCCTAGAATCTTCCTTGTTGCTTTCATCAACAACCCACAATGTTCTACTGCTAGGCTCGTGTTTCCTCTTAGGAGAGGGTTAAACAATACTTCCTCACGGGTTATGCGGGTTGGGGACTGGCAAGACAACATTGACGCTACATAATCTTGCCGTTGGATGATTTTAATTAAGCCATCGTTTTTTTCTTGTTCTTTTACAATAATAAAAAAAACTGAATTTGTCGAGCGTTTCTTAACTTTTGCGCTTAGCAACTCATTTTCTGGCACCTGTAATATAATGTTTAAATTCATTAGTACGGGTGCTAACGTTTCACATTTACATTGTTCCATATATTATATTATAATTATATTTATTGAAGTGTTTGATTTAATGTGATAATTTTGAAAATCTTTATTTGTGGTTTAAATATATATTTATAAATATATAAATTTTGTTTATATAGATTACATTTAGCCATCGAAAACATGTCAATATTTCGGACATCTAACACACAACGTCATCAACGTCCCAAGCTAAGCAGAGCTTGTGTTATGGGTACTAGACAACTGATATAAATACATGTATATTTTTTTTTCCAAATACATACATATTATACATAGAAAACACCCAAACTCCAAAACAAATACTTGCAGATCATACAAACATTTGGTCCGACCGGGGGATCGAACCCGAGACCTGAAGCACAGCAAGCATACGCTACCACTACGACACCGAGGCAGCATGTAAAGGTCAACTCAGACGAGAGTAGCTTACGAAATGAAACTTTTAGTTTAGACAAATTACATTTTCAGATGACACGATGAAACGTTGACTTCACATTAATTTACCCCTTACGTCTCAAACCTGAATTATGTCAAGAAAGGTATTAAAGTTATGAATTGTTGAAAGGTAGAGAGCGTACCAAATTATTTGAGTTAATATGTTCAAAGTTACTGTAAGCCATGTTTTATTCAAAATACATCTTTTTCTTCTTGAATATAGGATTAGATTATGTCTAGATATTTGTTTTTTCTATATACAATCTTGTTATTTTTGATAAGTTTTTATATTACTTTAATTCATGTAATCTCTAGCTCTAGGTTACAAAACACGAACGATGTTTAACTTAGTAGATATATATATAATTCAACCATCTTCTTATTGGTTTTACTCCCTGAGAAATTTATATGGGATGAAATCTTTAGTTTTTACATAAAATAATATGATTTTCTCTTCTTATCAAACACTTATATAGTATACATTCCAATTTAGTATTATGTTTTCTATCCATCGGTTATGCGATGCATTGACGTGAATGGTAGTCACGTTGGAGACTAAAAATTTTTAGTTAAATTAAATTTTATGTAAAGACTGGATTGATTAATGGAAAGATTTTTTTTTTATAAATATGATTATGACTTCTCACAATTTCTTTGTAGAATTGTATTGAGCCACGTTGTATTATAAGTATGCAGTTTCGGTAACCTTATTTATTAGATAAAAAGTAAAGATAGATTTCTACGTGACTTTTCTTTTTATTATATAGGGGTAAACCTGCATACGTATCGTCTGATGGTAAGCGATTACCGCCACCCATGGATACCCGCAACACTAGAGGCGTTTCAAGTGCGTTGCCGGCCTTTTAGGAAGGAGTACGCTCTTTTCTTGAAAGTTTGAAGGTCGTATTGGCCCGGGAACACCCCAGGCGACAGCTCATTCCACAGTTTTGTTGTGCGCCGCAGAAAGTTTCGGAAAAATCACACAGTTGGTACCACCCAGGACAAACCGGCTAACTGGTGTCGAAGTATAACTCTCCCAGGGTTTAATTATAATCTTAATTATAATTTACTCCTTAAGAAACGTTTAACATATTTATCCGTGGTATGAAAATTTTATGAACAGTAAAACTGAGCGTTAGCTAAAAGTAAGATGTTACGCTGCAAACAGAAACAAGACAATCAGCGCTGGAACGCTTATCATTAGGAATAGTTTTCTCGCGACCTAAATGACGTTAGCGCCGAGAATTGAATAGCACTTACGCGTTACGTTCAACTTAGCTAAGTGCGTAACGTACAAAAACAAAGAAGCTTGTGGCGCCACGAGACACAGTGGTAATCTGGTGACGTAATCTCTAACATAGCATAACTGACACACACCGTTTCGTTTATGATCAACAACTAACCTTTATAAAAAAAACATGTCTTGTTACGTAAAATAGAGACTGTTAAAAAATACAGGTACTTCACAAATGATACTGCCATTTAAATGGAGAACATGGCGATTAAATGTCTTAAGCCCACCTGGTACCCGGTAACTGTTGCTCATTTGTTCTGCCCGCCCTCTTGTCCCCCGGGATAGTCTTAATGATAATCGTTAGTATGCCATTGCAGCACTTGTTGTAGTAAATAAAAATTTGCAATCATTTCCTGCAGATGTTACGGTACTTAGAGATCGTGACGATGTAACGATTTATTTGGTGAAAATATACGGACAGAGGATGGTAGCGGGCACGTTAGTAGTTTAAACTACTTCTAGCTTCACGTATGAGAAGCTTCATTCATATCACTGATTTTATTGTCTAATTCACGTAGCTCTTCCTACGTTATTTAGTCATGATATAAATTAAATACATAAATATATATATCGGACGTCTAACATACAACGCCATCTAGTCCCATGCTAAGCAGAGCTTGTGTTATGGGTACTAGACAACTGATATAAATACTTATAATTTTTTTTTTATTAACATATTATTCGTAGAAAACACCCAAACTCCGAATCAAATATTTGTAGATTATACAAACATTTGGGAATCGAACCCGAGACCTCAAGAACAGCAGTCGCAAACGCTACCACTGCGCAATCCACATCATCATGAACAGTCTACCGCTGGTCATAGGTATAAGTCCACGTTACCGTTACGTATGAAATGAATTATATCAGTGCTCTATTTTTATCGTTTTATTATCGGGTGTGCTCACGGACATAACATTAATTAAAAATGATTAGATAATTACTTATATTGTGACATAAAAGAAACACACCTACACCGTTTACACGTTATGATAAAAAGATAATTTATCTGAATTAGATGGAAATCAACTTGTAATAAAATTTAGCCGTAAGAAACTTGTAAAATATAATATTACCTATATACCTATAAATATGTAACTGGATGGCGTCATAAAAATCGTTTATATTGACAAACTTCAAAGTTTTGTTATTCGTCAATCTATCATTATGCTAGAAAATGCTAGATCTTGCAGAAATCTTTTGCCAGAACTGAGAATAATGTGATTCTTTTCCAATTGCTGCATTCACTTAGGTCTCTTTTTTTGGACACAGTTATCAAAATCACTTTTTGTTTTAAACGAAAACTTATGCATTAGATATAAAATCATATAATGTGTCTCGGCGGACTCGGTGGATCACACAGTCCCATGTTGGGATTGTAATCACCACACTTGACGCGGTAGAAAGCAGCCAATATCGTTTCAACCACTCAGCCATCCGTACAGTCCAGTAGTAGTAGTGCAGTAATCTTTTTAAAAGCAACGAACTAAATAATATATGTAGCGTCACAGCCCACAATCTTCCTCCTTACAATTCCATTCTCATCTCATTACGTGACTTTATTATTCACGTAACCATTGCGCAATCAGTCATGATGCATTATTTGGATCACGTACAAAACCTGCAATGTATTATGTACACTCGGTCATATGTAGTACCATTCTGTTTAATATCCGTTCGTTTATCGGTGAGATTTCCTTAACAAGTTCCCTTTAAATGTGTTTATCAGAAATATCTAGTAGAAGTATACCTGAGATTTGTGTGAGAGAATTTTCTATAGAAATATATACAAACAATAGTACAAACGTATCCAGAATTAAGCAAACTCTACTATTTTGTTTTTTTGTTACCAAATTGCTGATAAACATACTTACGAGTATATATTTCTAAATACATACATAATCAAAGCCTCATAGCAAGATAAATGAGATTGTCGACTGTGTTAATGAATCGCTCCATCTACAGCTATAAACCGTATGAAAATTTGTAAATTATGGTGAATGTTGTGTGTACCTGTAATGGGCATGCATACTAGATAATATTGTTGTATAACTTTTTAAAAGATGTATCGTATGTATGCTGTTGGTATACCTAAATAAATAAATACTTTAACGGTATTGCATACTTAAATCTACAGGCAGCCACAAAGGGTAGGGTTTCCTCGTCATCATAAAAGACAAATTATTTTGCAGTGATCCACGATATCTAAACGTTTAGATGAATGTATCAGAATTAGTTTACGAATAAATCTAACTATTTGCTATCTTTACCAGCAGCAAATTCTTGAATTATTTAGCACTTTCCTCCTCCAATCTCTTATTCATTTTTAATAGCAAGCGGTCAGCTTAAAGCACAACCTCATGGCAGATTGCGGGCTTCGTACAAATCGTCGAGAGACTGTTCTTACAAAGATAAATTAACATACGAATTGATGTGACTTTTCGATGTTTGAAAACGGCTTAACATTTAATTAAACCTACTCGATAATAATACCTAAAACAGTCCTACCTCTCCTTAACTTTAAAATGTTTTTTTTGAGGTTAGCTCTAAACCAAAAAACATACAAGGCCTATGACGGGCGTCTTTTTTCAAAATAAAAACAAGACAAGCAAACAGGGACAAATACGATTAAGGTCGGGGCAGACAGACAACGTAAGGATGTTCGGGAACTGAATTTTAACAAAAACGGCTCATCTCTGAAGAGACCTTACCTAATTGACTTTTTAATAACACCCTCCGAGGGCCAGGTAACTTCAAAGGTACATTTAGCTACTTTACTTTGGAAAAACATGAAAATAAGAAAATATTTTAAAATATAACAAGGCTGATTAGATTAAGCTTTAAACGCTTCTTGTACGAAGTGTTTAATAAGTAAGCTAATTACATGAACCCTTATTAACATCATTTTTAATTATTAACAATATGTTTATATTAAAATTCACACAATATATTTGTGTGCCATCTAGTGAAACTGATTGGAACTTCTACGTTGCTACTAACGCTACATCGCGCAATAAAAGTTTTCCGATTCGAACATTTGAAAATTATTGATTTTTAAATATGAAATGTCTTGTAGGCCTTCAAGTGGTATTATTATTGATTTGATTCAAAACGGACAAAATTTGATATAGCCCTCCTAGTGCAGATACCAGTTTCTCACATAGATTTACTAACTTGATCATGAAACACTGAATTCATGACCTGGTTTTATCATTATTCTGTATGAGAGAAAATTGATAAACGATTTATTAATTTTAATTTATTGATTCTTTTTTGTAGAAAATGTTCATATGACTGGAAATACTCATTCGTTCATACATAATAAAACTCTACAACCCTTATATAACAATATAAACTACGAAGGATAGCTAATATTCCAGCCTATACAAATTTTAAAATCAACAGTTTCATAAAACTCTTAAAATCCTGTAAATATGTATTTTGACCTGTCATAGTACAAAAGTCATGAAGAAATTCTGTTGAAGTTAAGCTGATCAAAAAATAAGTATTTTAAATCCATAAATTTTCATTCTTAAAACAATTTCTAGAATCTCCAAATTGAAACACGAATAACGCAATAGGTTTAAGGATTAATCGAGAATCTCAAATCGTCAGTCTGCACACTCCACAATGGATGCGATTGGCTTCAACAAATAAATCATACGACCAAAGCGGTGATCAATCATTCTACAGATATCATAAATACACGCGTCTATTCCAAGCATTCTGGCGCTTACAGTAGTGCTGTTTCTTGTTTCACGATTTCTTCCATATACATCATTAACATATATAGATATTTGTAACTTAACCTTGCTTACGCTTGTGACGTTACGTCACATTTTGTATATCAAATTTTGAAAATGACAAACTTCTATAAAATCGTTCCGTACCCTTTATTCTATCTTCTTAGGGGTATTGCTAAACTGTCCCGTTCGACATGCCACCAGTAGGTGGTATCCAAGGGGATTACCGCACGGAGGAAAAAAAAGGGGTATTGTTAAAAATCCTTACTCGGTGTGCTTGCAACAAAAAGCAACAGCTGCCAATGTGTCAAGTTTCTTGCCCCCAGAATCAGTGTCCTTTTCAATTATACACTTATAAAGTCAGGGCAAGTAATTTTATACTTATGTATAGACTACTATACTAGTTGACAATATATAATAATATTAATTTATTTCCAAATACAATTTTAAATTTTCTGGTTGTACTTCAAAAAAGTATTTTAATCGAATACCTATTTACCTAGAATCAAATATAAATTTTGTATTTTAATTTTTTCTTTGAAAGTGTGATATAGGTTGACGTTAAGAGTCGTCTTGTGGAGAGGGGCTATTATACGATGAACGATTTCTTGACTGATGCAGTGCCTTGGATGTGAGTGAAAGTGAAATAATTTATTGGATTGTAATTAATTCTTGACATCTTATTCTGCATTTATTACCTGACATTTGAACTTTGTTAAGTTGAGGCGATCTGTGTTTACATTGTTGGAGCTTAAATAATTTGTATTTATTATTTTATTACATTTTAAACGTTTTTTTTTCTTTTTCTCTGGGACCAGTATGTATGCACACATTGCTTTTACTCCTTGATGTGTAAGTGATTGCAACCTTATATGCTATGGACTAATTTTTATTATTTTATTAGACCAAAAATTTTTTTTCCTAGCTTTAATATCTTATTAGACCGCTTTCTAGCCTTTGTGTTTTGGTTGCCTTAACTTGCACATAGAAATACTGTTGTCAAAAACAAACAAGCTTTGTATGAATTATCTGAAAAGATGGTGCACATGAGTTTCTCACCAGCTCTTCTCATGAATGCAATACCCATCGGAGCTGGTACTTGGATTGATTTCAATTTAAACCTTTGAGTTGAATCGAAATCAATCTAAGCTCCGGTAATTCAAATCATCTCAGTGCATTTAGTATTAGGAGTTTTGTTTTATGTTTTTATGTTTGTATTTTTGACGTGTTCAAGTGCCTTTTGGGGCCTATGGAAATAAATGATTTGAGTTTGAGTTTAAAGTTGAGATAACTTGCCTCTGCCTAGATACCTACAGACAGGAATACTAACTTTACATACCCCACACATGGTAGTCTTATTAAAAACTAGGCAGAAGGTGTACTATGTTGATTTAATGACAAATGTAATATATGTAAATATTACCAGGTTGGAGTGCTGTTGGGTTTGTCTTACAAGAAATTCTTATCAGCAGCCCAGAGTACGGAACATAGCGTTGTCCCTCACCTGTGCTTCGGAGACTACTTAAGCCATCGATCCCGGTTGTCATAAACACCTATGTCAATCGTTATTAGAAAGTCAGTAACCTCAAATATACTGACAACTAGTACAATCTTCGAATTCAGTTCACCCTCAAGGTTGCGAAGGTCCGATGTCAGTCGCTCCGTGGAAAAACTAATATTCAGGTAAAACCGGTTGAACTATTAGCCGAGCCCAATTAATCTTGGGAATAATAAAAGGCTAGGAAGATGATTACCAAATACATAAATTTTGTAAATAAGCTAACATCAGATACGAAACAAATGCAGGCAGGAAAAGTACTATAACGACATCAAGTATCTGCCATTTTAATGACGATTGTGGTCTGTGTTGAAGCTAGCTCAAAATGTAATAAACAATATCGAATTTGCAGATAAATCTTAAACAACATTATATATGAGACTTAGTAATAATACATTATTATCTTAAAATATTACTAAAATCCTACAGGAATCATAAGCAAAGATATTTACTGCGAAACTAGATGGGAAGAATTTAATCAAAGGAACAATCTGGCTCATTCCTCTATATCTCCAGTTTATTCCAATGTATGCCTGTCCCAGTTCGGCCCATTATTTATTGCGCATGGGGCTCACTCGCCTCAAATTGGCCAATTACATTAGTACAAGGCAGAACCCAGAGACGTACTTAGGAAGAGTGAGTGTGAATTTTTTACAACGCATAAAAAATTTGGTTTTAATTCGCTCTTGTGAAGGCACGAAAGGTTAGGTCGCTTTATTATTCACGTTTGATACATGACTAGTTTTTTATAAGGTTTTGGTTTCGTAAATTGTTGGACTAACAGTGTTATATACTTACTAGCTGAACCCCGCGGTGCTACCCGCGGTACGATGATAACTGCGGGCAACGCCGCGAGGCGAAGCTATATCTTTATAAATAGTAGCCTATGTGTTATTCTGATGTATAAGCTATATTGTGGTAAAGTTTCATTCAAATCCATTCAGTAGTTTTTACGTGAAAGAGTAACAAACATCCATACATACATACATCCATACTTACAAACTTTCGCCTTTATAATAGTAGTAGGATAATGGTGTTATTTCGTATTTAGAAGATTATACATTAGTATTTATTTTTACAAAAAAAAGTATATAAGTACATATATTAGTTGTCTAGTACCCATAATACAAGCTCTGCTTAGCTTAGGACTAGATGGCGTTGTGTGTTAGATGTCCGGAATATTTATTATTATTATTATTTAAAAAGACCGTATAGTAGTTTTTAAGAAAATCATACTTATATTGTAACTATCACTAACAACCGTACTACTAAATTCAAAGTAATTTAATAGGAAATACGGTAGAGAATATTATTTTATTTGTTATTATTACACGCTTTTTATTAGCTTCACCTGTATGTTTATTCGTATTCGACTCCTTTGAACTTGACTCTGACCCACTTCAAACGGTCAGTTTTCATTTAAATTTTGTGGACTTATCTAGGACCGATGACAATACATAGAATGAGGCGCTCATAGCCTATTTGCACTTGGTGATTATAAACAATGACCGGGGATAAGCAACGGCGGCGTCGTCAGTACCTGGATGGGTGTCCGCTGATGGCATGTTACCATGAGCATCTGCGTGATTCGGAGGTCACGTTAAGCAGTTGTTCCCGGTTGTTTATTCTAGGGTAAACAGTCGTGAAGCTTAGTTGAAGGCCTTTGGGCGGCTTAAAAACATTCAACAGCAAGATTACCTAGGCACTACGTTGTCTTGCCAGTCTCTAACCCGCACTCGGCCAGTTTGGGACGTATAATCTTAACTGTCTCCTGAGAGGAAACCCGTAAAATGCGTGGGGTACTTCCTGATTAAAAAAAAAAATATTTCAGCAAAGTAACCCCACGCTATTTTACATTCAAGTTATTTTATAGTGTAGAAGATATTGGAGTAATTCCTTTTATTTGTTCTTCACGGAACTTAGTCTAAAGTAAGTATTTGTAATTTGTATTTTTTTCTCAATACAAAAATATTTTTAAAGGTTTAAAACAAATCTAAGATTGTTTAGAAGTTATAGAGCAAGTGGTGGTCCGTTTTCTTTACTGTAAAATACCTTTGTCCCATTTGAAAATTAACTCCAAGGAAGTGTAAATTATAAGGGATCCCAGGAACTTGTAAATCACTTCGTTAAAAAATTTATACTTAGGTAACGCCGGTTGAATATTGGAATATTCAACTGGTGTTACCCAAGTATAAATTTTTCTTCCTTTCTTTAAGACTTTGAACTTAGTTTTACATTTTGCACCTAAAATGCTAGGACGTCTTCCCCGTGGTACAATCTACTTCACCTCAATTATTATGTACCTACCCTAAAGTAATCAAGTGTTATTTTTCTCTACCCTTCAAAACGCCTTTGAAACTAACAATATTTTGAAGTGTAAAATGAGACGGGTGCATAACGAACCCTCTCATTAAAAGCTATAAATTACTTCAAGAAATTAATACCTGAACGTTTAATTTGAAACATGATACTTCGGGTGGAGAGGTTTAAGATTTACGACTGAAGACGAAATGGACCCACTTTTAGGACGAAATAAAATATTACTTAGTTTTAAGTTTAAACAAGGGTTTGAATTGAGATATAAAAAAATAATAACCACTATCAAAATAGTATTCTTCTGTCTTCTTTTCTCCTGCTCTCTCTCTCTGAATATGTTTTCATGTCAATTAATTATCACTATTTCAATAAGTTTAGCCTATGTCGTAGTCATTATGATGAACACTTTGTTTCTGGGAGACTTTAACGCCCACCATGAGTCCTGGTTGGGATCTTCCAGAACTGACCACGCGGGTCGGACTGTCCACGCATTCGCTCTCACACATGACCTCACCCAGTTGGTACTCCAGCCCACCAGGATACCAGACATACTGAGTCAAGCGCCTTCCTTGCTGGACCTTCTGCTGACAAGCCAGCCTGAGCAGTACAGTGTATCGGTGCTCGCCCCTCTAGGATCCTCCGATCACTGCCTGGTGTCCACCACTGTGCCTCTTGATGCCCCCCCACGAGCAGTGGCAGCAAAAAGACGGCTATGGCACTACTCGTCTGCAGACTGGGATGGAATGCGGGACTATTTCGCATCTATCCCGTGGGCACAACGCTGCTTTAAATACAGTGATCTGTCGCAATGTGTGGCCGCTGTGGCCGGCGAGATCACTGTCGGAATGGAATACTACATTCCCTACAGTGAGGTCGCCGGCGCAACGACCCGTCGTTGGTTCAATCGGGAATGAGCTCATGCAGTTGCCCAAAAGCAATCGGCCTACCGCGCATGGACCAGGGCCCGCGCTCACGGCCACCCCGACGTGGATCGACTAAAAGCAGCGTTTAACAAAGCCACTAGAGAATGCAAGAAGGCTTACATCACAGCGGATGCCCAGCGCATTGCGCGGCTTGGCCACGAACTCGTCGCATACCCTACGGGTAGCCGAAAGTTCTGGCGATTGGCTAAAGCCGTGCAGTCCAACTTCTGCCAGCCTTCGCTACCACCGCTTAAGTACCCCGATGGATCACTTGCCCATCAGCCGCAGGAAAAAGCAAAACTGCTTGTCGAGCTCTTTGCGGCTAACTCCCGAATCGATGACCGCGGCATGCACCCACCTACCATTGCGGCCTGCGATGCAACAATGCGGGATATTCGCATCCGGCTGTGTGACGTCCGTGCGGAGCTTCGGTCACTCGACGTCCGGAAAGCCAGTGGACCCGACGGTATCCCAGCGGTGGTTCTTAAGAACTGTGCACCAGAGTTGTCTCCGGTTTTGACGCGCCTGTACCGCCTGTCATATTCCTCGGGAACTGTTCCGGGGGCCTGGAGGGAGGCGAATGTTCAGCCTATTCCCAAAAAAGGTGACCGCTCCAACCCGGCCAACTACCGCCCAATAACTATCACCTCCATTATCTGCAAAGTGTTCGAACGGATCATTAACAAGCAATTGGTCCACTACCTGGAGGATCACACCCTACTTAATGATCGTCAATATGGTTTTAGGCCGAACCGATCCACGGGTGATCTTCTAGCGTATGTGACACACCTTTGGGGTGAGGCTATTGACAGGCACGGTGAATCTTTGGCTATTAGCCTCGACATGGCCAAGGCCTTTGATAGGGTTTGGCACCGTTTGCTTCTCTCCAAGCTACCGGCATATGGCTTGCCCCCCAAACTCTGCAACTGGGTTGCCGCATTCCTGCACCAACGCCGCATCAGAGTACTTTGTGACGGCGCGGCCTCCGACGTTCAGTCGATTAACGCAGGTGTGCCGCAGGGTTCCGTCCTGTCGCCCACGCTGTTTCTTCTGCATATCAATGACATGTTAGCCCTTGGCAACATTCATTGCTATGCAGACGACAGCACAGTTCATGGACGATATTTTGGGCGAACTGCAGCAAAGCCAGCAGATGTAGAGAATAAACGACAGGAGCTTGTCGTTGAGCTCGACCATGTTCTAGGCCGCATTTCACAATGGGGCTGCGAGAATCTGGTCGAGTTTAACGCCAAGAAAACACAGGTGTGCGCGTTCTCTGCCAAAAAGTCTCCATTCCTTCCCCTTCCAACTTTTCAGAACACTCAACTATCATTGCAAGGCAGGCTCGATATCCTGGGCATGGACATTTGCTGCGACCTCAACCCGCGCGAGTACGTTGAGAGCGTCACTAAGGCGGCCTCGCGGAAGTTAGGCATTCTTAACAAGGTGAGACGGTTCTTCTCGCCGGGGCATCTGTGTCTCCTTTATAAGACTCAGGTTCGCTCGTGCGTGGAGTACTGTTCACACCTTTGCGATGGAGCCGCGCGGTATTTGTTTGACGCTCTCGACCGGTTGCAACGGCGAGCAATTCGCATTGTCGGCAATCCCGAAGTCACCGAGTCCCTTGAACCTCTGCAAATGCGTAGAGAAATCGCCTCTATGGTAGTCCTCTATCGCCTATATCATGGGGAGTGTTCTGAAGAGCTCTTCCAACTGGTCCCCCCTTCTCCCTTCCTCTACAGGACAACACGTGCTGGCCTCGGAAGTCACCGCTTCAGAGTGGAAGACATACACTCTCGCACTCATCGATTCGGCTCTTCCTTCCTGTGCCGAGCGGTTAAAACCTGGAACTCATTACCAGCGCATGTGTTTCCGTCCCACTATGATCCCGGGTCCTTTAAGCGGGGCGTGAAAAAGCATCTCACTAGGCCGCCATAGTGCTGGTCACCATGCTGCACTGTCCTTGTTCGCATTGAGGATGGTGGCCACCACTCTTGGATTCTGCTGGTGCTTTCCATCAGGCAGGGCAGAGTCATTTTGGTAGCTAAAGTATAAAAAAAAAAAAAAAGAAATTTTGAAAATTAGTGTACCTGATCATAGCAGCCTCCGTAGCGAGGTTCCACAATAATTGTTGAATTTTATGTAGGTATTATGAACTGTATATAATATTCTTCAATTTGAAGCATAGGGTCTACCGACAATCCTAGCTTCTACGAACCAAATTAAAATTTGTGTCCAAAGAATATTCATCTGCCAGCGTATTCGTATTTCATAATTGACTTACAATATTTTTTTAGTTACCAATTATAATTTAGTTTAAATTAATTTACAGTAATGGATCACATATATAAATAATTGATTTTGCATTAACACATATGTAGGCACAATCACCAATATCCAATCAGTGAAATAAATAACCATGATAAAAATGGAACTGAAGTGTCGTAAATTCTCTATGATAACAACAACCCAAAATACAGATGGAAGCTAGAAAAGAAAGTAAAGCACAATGATTTTAAATTCCATAACCATTCATTGCTGTTATTTGCTCTTCGAATATGAAACACAGATTATTACAATTCTTTCGTGAACGTTTTATTTCTAGTCAATACGTGAATACCTGAATTTTGACATTTCAATCTCTCAACATGTCAAATAAAATAATATTGAAAACTCATTGTAATAGTAATAATGTCGGAGAAAAGTAGTCCAAGCAAATACTTTGCATGTGGAGGTTTTGGAGGTGTGTTTCAAATAACTGTTGGCTATCCGATGGATACCATAAAAGTGAAATTACAAACTATGCCTTACCCAAAACCAGGTGAACTGCCCTTATATGCAGGCACGATTGATTGTCTGATGAAGACCGTCAAAAACAATGGCTTCAGAAGCTTATACAGAGGAATGTCAACCTCTCTTATATTTGGCGGTCCAGTAAATGCTTTACATTTCTGTAGTTTCTACCTTGGCAAAGAATTATTGGAATCACATCCAGATAACGTTCATTCATTACCTGAACTGTTTGCTGCTGGATCGTTTTCAGGATTAATTACATCAATACTGACCGCTCCGTCGGAGCACGTTAAATGTTTACTTCAAGCTAGAGATGAAGGCAGTCCACATCCCCAATATAAAGGTCCAATTGACTGTTTAAAGCAATTGTATGCTGAAGGTGGAATAAAGAATATATTTAAAGGTACAATGGCCACTATATTAAGAGATGTGCCTGCAATAGGAATCTATTTTATGTCTTATGCGTCAGTTAAAGATGTTATAGTTCCGCAGGATGCTAGTGCAGGCAATAAAATGATGTGCACAATATTTGCCGGTGGCTTTGCTGGTATGTGTTACTGGCTTGTTGGGATGCCAGCTGATGTATTAAAGACAAAACTGCAATCAACTCCTACAGGCACATACCCTAAAGGCGTAAGGGATGTTTTCAAACGATTAATAGCTATTGAAGGTCCAAGTGCGTTATACGTGGGTTTGACGCCAGTTATGATAAGGGCTTTTCCTGCTAATGCAGCAACCTTTGTGGGTTTTGAACTTAGTTTAAAATTATATGATTTCATTATGCCAGATCTTTGACATTTTTCGGTAAATGTTATTTAGGTGTAGTTAATCCAATGAAGAAGATCAAGTTGCTCTGAGATATTCATTACCCATTTTAAACTTATTATTCCTTCGCTGAAAATGTATAGCAGACTAAAAGATATTTATCTATAAGCGTAAGGTCCTTTTGGATGTGTTGTTTTTTTTAAATATCTGATACACGATTAACAGCCCTTCAACTTCCCTAATTCTTTGTGGAATGTAACATTTCATTTCAATTATCTCCGTAAGGAAGATATATTTGAGACCAATATTGTTAGACCAGTATAATTTCACTCACAATTTAAAGACACGTTATATAGTTTTTGTAATTGTTAACGTTTTGCTTTGACGTGAAGTTTTTTTATTAGTAATTGTTTATGTTTTTTATTGAAGTGCAGTTACGATTGCCAGCATCATACAATCTAAGCTACGCTTGTATCTAAGGCTTGTTAACTTAACTTGTGTCTTAGGCTGATACAAAATCTAGATTGATTATGAATATTTAATACTTCAAAGGTGATCACAGATAAATAATATAAAAACATAAAGTTGAAATTTTTACGCAACCATGCTGTAACTTCACGCTCACAGTA
Source organism: Spilarctia lutea (assembly GCA_916048165.1). Taxonomy (NCBI): domain Eukaryota; kingdom Metazoa; phylum Arthropoda; class Insecta; order Lepidoptera; family Erebidae; genus Spilarctia; species Spilarctia lutea. The sequence continues at coordinate 12,909,744 of OU696496.1, read as the reverse complement.
GTGGGTTTATCTTTTTTAAATTTTATTGTAGTGAATAAAGTTTTATTCCATACAGAGACTTGCATTCTTCGTCATCGTTCATCGTTTTAATGATTGAATTTGATTTTTAGAAATGTATTTTAAATAAATTTTATTTTAAAAATGTGTATATTTAATGTCCCTTTTAAAATCAATATTATCAACTATGTTGTAAATCTCATTACATGGGATAAAAAAAAAACAGTCGAATTGAGAACCTCCTCGTTTTTCAAGTCTGAAAAATTTACTTGAATTTGTGCCACTTCCCTTCTTCTTTTTGTAACTGCAAATTTTATATTTTTTTTTGCTTATTCTAGTGTCACTTTGTTTGATTCTCGGACTATTAAAGTGCGCTATTTGATTGACCTATAAACTGGATATATCTGTACCACAGACAATGCCAAAGTTAGCCGTCAGAAGGTAAGTCAGATGTCAGAAGTTACACATGATGTATATTACTGTTAATAAAAAAAAACAGATGTAATTTTTATTCAATTTTTAATCAATTATCGTGACAATCCAAATATTTCTTAGAAAGATTGCCTTTAACAAGTCCCGTTCTCCCGTTAATATTATTTGATAAATCTTAGGGTCACAATTATCTTTCTTCCCCTCACCCCTCTGTTACATTTGAGTTGCGAGTGTTTATAAACGGATAAGTAACTGGCAGTCGTGTGAACCACGGTGCTACACCCCTACAACATTAAACAAGTTTAAACTATGAACGAAACTGAATTCTGTGCTTGTGTGAAAAATTTAAAGGGAAGTAGGTCCATAATTCTCATATAAGTTTTGACAACTTTAATATTTAGCAAGAACTATCTTTTTGGCAGAATTGTCGATGATTGTAGAACTATTATAATAACAACACATCAACGATACTATTGTTCAAATCTGACAAATGACATATTTTGTGTGTCACGGAGCCACATGCAAATAGTGAATACTCATAAGTAACTATATGAAATGTATCACAGAGTATAACAGTAATTACTGAAATTTTACAAGTGACTAAATGTGTCGACGTGATCACATAAATTACGTTTATAATGACTTTTGATATTTCAATGGTAAGATGTAAAATCAAAAGTTTGGACCGAAAAAAATGACAGAAAGAAAAAGCCCTCTCAAGTATTTTATATGTGGAGGGCTAGGAGGCTTACTCGGCGTAAGTTTGGGCTATCCGATGGACACTATAAAAGTAAGGTTACAAACCATGCCCACACCTAAACCGGGCGAAGCGCCTATATACACAGGTATGGTTGATTGTGTCAGAAAAACAATTAAAATGGACGGTGTTAACGGTTTGTTCAGAGGGATCATAGCACCACTTATAGTTGCGGCTCCAGTAAATGCTGTAAACTTTTTCGGTTTTGGCATCGCCAAAAAATTAATTGAAAAAGACCATAACCATATTCATACAGTGCCCGAACTATTTGCTGCAGGAGGGTTTGCCGGCGTCTTCGCCTCAGTTTTTGTGGCGCCATCAGAACATATTAAATGTCTTCTCCAATTGCATGATGATGATAGTGCACATCCCAAATATAAGGGGGCAGTGGACTGTTTTAAGAAGTTGTATGCTGAAGGAGGAATCAAAAATGTGTACAAGGGTACTGGAGTCACTATATTAAGAGATATTCCAGGTTCTGGCATGTTCTTCATGTCTTATGAGACACTGAAAGAAATAATAGTACCTGAAAATGCTAGCGGTGCTCATAACATGTTGGCTACTGTTTTTGCGGGTGGTTTTGCTGGCAGCATGTACTGGTTAATTGGAATGCCCGCTGATGTACTAAAAACAAGGTACCAAACGGCTCCTACTGGCACATACACTGGTGTGAGAGACGTTTTCAGGAAGTTGATGGCCTCAGAAGGTGTGAAAGGTCTGTACCATGGCCTAACACCAGTTCTAGTCAGGGCTTTTCCAGTAAATGCATTAACATTTGTAGGTTTTGAAATTGGTTTGAAAGTGTGCAATTGGCTCATCCCGGATTTGTGATATTCATGTTTGCATGAGAGCTGAGTGGTACTTCAAGAAATGACTGAATAATTTTTACGCGTTTATGGTTTTTTATGGTTGTCGGACTTGCATGAACTAAGGTTAAAGTTTGATTCGTATTGCAATACTGTTCCTGATTATTTTACAGAGAAACCTAGAATATTGTATAATGCTTATTATATGCAGTTATTATAAATTTTTCACACATAAAATGTAGAATGAAATATAGTTTCCTTAGCATTTATGATTTTTGTTTGTAGTCTGTGGTGCATTCTTTATTTATAAAGATGAGTTTTAAATGTTATGTTTCGTCTTTCATTTCGGTAAGTGGCAATATGTTTATTAAAATTGTGACGGGTTCAAGGTCATTTTTCTATCCAACGCGAGAGCAGTAATAAATTATAACAATCATCTGTTTGTTTGTTAAATTTTACTATTCACTTATTGACAGGCCTACAACTAAGAGGTATACGAAACCGAAAGAGTACGTAATGTGAAAGAACCGCGAATCATGATTTAAAATATTTGCTTAATTACAATTATAGTAGGTACTTACCGGATTATAATTGTGTGTCAAATAGATCGAATCAGGTTTTCAAGAAGGAAAATTAGTTAATTTTATGGAGGACAGCAATGAGTAAAACTTTGGTTTAGTGAATATCAACATCCAGAAAGAAATCAATAGGAAACAGAAAATTTCGATTTGAATAAAAAAAAATAGAAATGCCTCAGTTACAAACGTATTCGGTAGTAGCAAAAAAAGTAGTGTCTTCATCGCTAACACATGATTTAGTAGTCATCATCCTAGCCTTTATCATTCCCAAGATTTATTGGGGTCGGCTACTAGTTCAACCGGTTTTACCAGAATATCAGTTTATCCAAGGAGCAACTGGCATCGGACCTCTGCAACTCGGAGGGTAAACTAAATTCGAAGAATGAACTAGTTGTCAGTAAGTTTAAGAAAACTAACTTCCTAATAACGATTGTCATAGGTGTTTATGACAACCAGGGTCCGATGGGTTAACGTGCTCTCCGAGGCACGGACGATAATTACCGCCATCTTCACGCTCCGAGCTACGATAAGGAATTTCTTGTAAGAAAAATTTCACATTAGTCTCGAACTGAGAATTGAACCTGAGATTGGCAGTCGCTTACGCCAAACGCTAGACATACGAGGCACTCGGACCATCATTATTAAGCTATTGAAGTTCCCTGCTGAACCTAGGCATTTTCCGTAGTAAATTTGTGACGCGAGTGAGGTCAATGAATGCCTTTTGAAGCCAAACTATATAATTGGATTCTCCCAATACATAATGTAATTATAATGTCCAATGTCTCTCTCTATTCGAATCACAACATGTTGTGAGTAAAAAATCAACGAAATCCAAAAATTAAAGAAAATCCCAACATTTAATCTCACCATCCATCAGAGGTAAGCCTTGCACACATAATTTTAAATTAAAAAATGACCTCTCGGATAGTCCATTAAAGCCCAATTCACATATCATAAAAATTGTATACGGTGTCCGGGCGGACAGCCGGACGAACAGGAACCGGACGAGTCCGGATCAAGCTGAGATTACCGGACAGCCGGGAGATATTAAAACATCACGGCTAAATAACAGAACGATTATCACGAAAGCTTTTTAACGGTTCACGGGTGGTCCAAGTCAAAAGCAGTACCAACCATTGCAAATATCGGATCGACTTCATTCCAAGTCACTAACAGTTTTTGTTGTGAACGTTGAATAAATTTGTTTGAGTTAAAAAACTACTATGGTCATTTTAAGTTATAATATTACTTAGCTTTTGATTGTCATTCAATTCACACAATTTTCCAGTAAATATAGACATATTTATCTTGGCAGAGTCATACTTTATCACACATTGACTGCCTGCATTTGGTAAGACCATGGCCTCACATGGCTGGTGGTGTCTACTGGTAGTCGCTTAACATGAGGTAAACAAGGTTTGCTCGTTAATATACAGTTAATATAACAATACAGCAAGCACAAGGTGAAGGTTTTTATTATTTGGATGAACCAACAAAGTTTTGCAATCTAGCTGATGGATTGAATGATTCTGTATTTCCTCTAGTGCTCTTGACTTGCAACATGCAACCAAACAGTTATATTTTAACAGCCATTTTGAATTGTGCGAGATTATTCATTCGAATGTTTTAATGTCCACGTAATGGAGGCTCTGTGGGTCCTAAATAGGCCCAGACGAGATGAACTGGCGTTTTGAAACGTTTTTATGTGACGTCACGTGGAGCGAGATTTTCGGATGATGAAGTGAAGCACTTAAAACGATTCATTGTGCTACAGATGCTGCGTGTCATAAAGTGCGAGATGTTTTTTTCACGTTGTGTAATAATATATTTTTCAGAGTTACAAAATAAGTGATAACCGTGAAACTAGTTTTAACATGCTAAATATAATAATAGAGTATTTTATTGTTTGACAAACTAAAGAAGAATATGGTTATTCATTGGTATTTTCATATCAAAACTGAATTTACTATGAAAAACTTATAACTTCATGAACAAGATAAACATTTTGACGTGATAACGTCTCATAAATAGATGAACGCCGGCTGCACGCAGGAAAAGGGATGACTTATTGTCACGTTCCGCATGGACCGAGCGTGCGAGCGATAGAGAAGCACTATTAGCCTAAGCGTTCGGCTTGTGACATATTTTTCATTAAAGTTTTTTTTATGACATTATTACGTAAAATTATCGTCCGTAAACCAAATTTACAGACAACCATTTTTTGCCTTACATTTTATCAAGTGAGTCAGGTTACCGGATTCTTTGAACTTTTCCTAGGAGAAAGTCATTATCTCCAGATCATGGCCCACTGATTTGGATATAGAATTGGGATGATAGAACTTCAAAAATAAGGACATTCACATCATTGTCATCCTATTATATTATATATAATGGACATGTCTTACATCTCAATTTAACTAAATATTTCATGGTATCATGATACGATATTTTTTTCCTCGTCGTCGAGGGAAAAATTAGGTATATTTAAGTTGATTACTGTTACAGTAAAGTTTTTTTCCATCGTGAAAGACATAAGTCGGATATATACGATTAGGTAATTACTTGAAATTTCCTTAATTGTGTTTCGTCCTTCGAGACAAACTTAAGTTCATTAACCCCGGAGCTTAACGCAGATTAACACAAGGCAATGTTACTCCCTGACATCGTACTAAGTAGGCAAAAACAGGAGCTTGATGGAAAAGGGTCTTGTCTTTGATAGTGAAATATAGTTAATTCTTACTAAAGTCTTACATAATGTTTTGTATTCTAAGGACTTATGAGAACCGTGGTTAATTTTAACTTTTTATAGGATATACGAGAGATATAGATGAGGCCATGTGACCCTGGCAGAAGCAAGCTCGGGTGGAGGTGCGGATGCTGCGGAGCGTTCCTGGGGAACAGTAATGGGAACATCGAGGTTCCCACACAGTAGGGTGGCATCTACAAACCGTAGGTAGCCCAAGGTACGTCGGGGTTCCAGGGATTCCCTTTTCCTTTCTAGGGTGCACCTGGTTCTCCGACTTCTAGTACCCAAACAGCGTGCGGTTTTAGAAAAAAAAGTGGGACAAATAAGCAGCCAAGTTATCTGATGATAATGTCACCATGAACGACCATCGTCTAGTGACACCTACCTTTTGCAAAGCTCTATGTCCTTATCTCAAAGTCCATGGATCGGCGTCTGATTAAATATTTTCTTAGTAAATAATGTTAAGTATTCTTTAAGGCCCAAATACAGCAGTGGACTATCAAAGGATGTTGATGATGATGATTGTTACTTGGTTGTACTCTGTTTCATTAAAAGGTTACGCTGAGACGTAATCTCGTTTGGTTTTTTGCTTCTATGCCTTTCATATTGGTATAATTTTGGGTCGTGATCCAAACACTGATTACGTGATTGTGGCATACCGCCAATATAGTTGAGCTCACTGCTATTACCAGAATTTCTGCTATCGTTGTTATAGCTATCCTTTTCTCAAAATTTCACTCTTTTTTATTGCCTCTACTCAGTTTCTAGTGATCATAGTATGATATTAAGTATATACCGACCTTTTCAACAAGTGGCCGATCAGTGTGTGGATAGAATCACTCGGTAGTTAGCCTTTGACTAAAAATTTTCAGTTCATTTATTGACCAAGAAAATTTGAATTTAGAAATGTAGAAGTAAGTCTGTTGGCATCACTGAGACAGTAATAGGCTTGCTCACTCCTAGTACGTAAGTGGGAGTAACATTTTAGTTGTCAAACTGTAGGCATTTAATAAGCCTATAACTTAACGAAATCATATCTTTCCAGATAAATATAGAATTAGATTAATTGATTCATCATAAAACGGTGTTCTGAGGTAAAAAAACTTATAGCAGCAGAAAGCAGTCAAATTGAGAACCAAATAAAAAAACACAAATATCTTTTTTCGAATAAAAGTTAGTTCCTATCCTTAATCAAAAATATTTGCCCTTAGTAACGAGATTGATTACCAAATAATAATATTCAATTGTAAATTATTATTGATGTCGTTTAAAACGTAATTATCACACACTTGCGAACTTTATCGAAAATTGATTCGTGATCGAGATGGCTGTAATTAATGACGTGCATTGCCATGATTGGCATGTGCAGTATGCGTCGTTATTGAAAATTTAAGTTCAGTGAAATGTATTAAAGGGTCTACCTTACCTTACTACCTACCGGCCTGCTACCAACTAAACCGTATATTTGGCTATAAAATGTTAAGGTGCTTTGTGGATGCTTCAAAATTCAAAAATTTCATAGTGTATTAAAATTTTGTCACGATATGTAAACCGTTTTAGAAATCCATACGAATATTATAAATTCGAAAGAAGTCAAAGTCTTTTTGTCTAATAAACTTTCAGGGCTAAACCACTGCACCAATTTAAATGAAATTTGGCGTGGATATTCTGCGATTCTTGGGAAAGAACATGGGCTAGTTTTCATGCGATAATCGATATTCACATAGACGGAGCCGCGGGTTAAGCCTTGTAGTTTTATAAATTCTATTCATTTTACCGACTGAGAGTGAGTGAGTGAATATGGTGGATGGTAAGCAATTACTGTCGCCCATGGACATCTGCAACACCAGAGGTGTCACAAGTGCGTTGCCGGCCTTTAGGGGAAGTGGAGGGAGATTGGGGAGAGGGGTTAGGGTGTGGACCTTCGGTATCCTCACTCACTCGGTGAAACACAGCGCAAGCGCTATTTCAATCGTTTTCTGCGAGGCCGTGGTATTACTCCGGTCGAGCCGGCCCATTCATGCCGAAGCATGGCTCTCCCATGGTAGAATACACCAAGGGTCCCCTAACTAGGGAGCGGTAGTTATTGTCACTCGTTGAGTTCACTTCATGGAATCAGGGAGATAGGTGTCTTTCCCTTCCGTACCGTACCATCACAAGTTGATTTATTTTATAAACTAGAAACTAATTAAAACACATAAAACTGAATAAGAAACTACTAAAATGGCTATCAAACTAAATCTTTTACAAAAACTAATCACTCCGGTCCGGATAGATCTATTCCTTTTCAAAATACGTACCACGTTTTTTTTATAAAGTGGTTGAAAGCATAAACGTGACTACTGTACTAAGAGGGCACCCTCCGATTGCAAATGCCGACAGATACATGGATGGAAATTAAATTAGTATTTTATATGTGGGATATGATATTGTTTTCTCATGGGTAAATGTATATTTGGGTTAACGTTGGTAATAGTTATGTGTTGAAAGCTGCGAGGGGCTTTGGGACCGACACGCGATGTGTGCTATTTAAAATGGTATAATATGAATAGATTTTGTACGAAGAATAAAGAAGAAAGAGAAAAGTAGATGACAGTTAATCGTCACACGATACAACAACTTTTAATCTACAGCTGGACATAAGCATCTTCACGTCAATGAGAGTTTAATAGACCTCTTTCAAGTTCAAGACCAAAGGATGCGATTTATATTTATGACATTATATAGTGTAGGAACTATAAAATATCTACACGTAAATACTATACTCGGCTTTGCATTACCAAAGTCACCTGGAAGATAATGTCCATGATATTAAGTGCGCGTTATGCATTAAATTTTGCAGTAATAAATGTTTATTTATTTATTTATAACTTCATGCACATGTACATCGGCGGACTTAATGCCAAGGGCATTCTCTACCAGCCAACCTTTGGGGGGTGTAGAGATCTAGTAAGGTAGGTGCATCGAGGTTCATGTTGTAACCTAAATTTATCTAACCAACACAAAATTCATATACTTAAATACATACATACATCCATACAAAAATAAATATATAGGTACATAATAAATATACTTACTAATCGTACACTGGAAAGTAGACTTTAAGTAGGAGTACATTTAAATAAGTTATTCCGCGATTTGAAGAAGGTGATTGTGTACGCTCTTTTTAAAAATGTAACGGTTTGTGGACATCCTGATTTCGAGTGGGAGCGCATTCCAAAGCAGCACCGCTTGCACAAAGAATGAGGCGTGAACGAAATCGGAGGTGTGGGAAGGACATAGGAGGAGCAGATTATTCGTAGAGCGGAGGTTTCTGTCGTGATTCGAAGAAAGAAAATATAAATCGGGGTCAAAATAAGTAGGTGAGAATGGGGAATTAAGGAACGAAAAGAGAGAAGTCAGCGCACGCTGATTACGACGTAGACGGATGGGTAACCATTTTATAGAGCGTGGTGCTTTATGCTATATCTAGCTTTGATTGTCAGAATGAAAAAGCGTTTTAATATCATATCTAAAAGCTAAATATCATTTCTCACACATCTCTTTTTAACCCCTTTGTTAATAAAAGATACCAGGACATTCATTTGTTTTCATGTGTAAATATGTGTCACCTACAAACCATATACTTTTATATTCTGTTCTATCATGCACATTGGGTGTAAGATGAGTGAAAACAAACCATTGAGTATTATTTTTTTGTCGCGAGCTGCTTTACAAAGCATGAAGGAAAAATAATAATTTCTATGTTGACTTTTTCCTTTGTTCATGCCGCATTTTAACATGCCATTATAATGATTACAATAACATTTAATATGAAACACGCTTTACAGATTTCGGGTATAAGGTAAATATATATTTACCTCGAAATTTCAAACTCATTTTCATAAATATATCATCAACAAAGGGCTTTGTTTATTTGAGGCCTCGCTTATTTGAGTTTTTGTAAAATCCTTATACCGCACACCCTACTTCAAGCTATTACGGAAATGTATCATAATATTAACTTTCCACTGCAAACATAACCTAATTACGTGTATCACAAACAGAAAAATACAAATATTTTCATTTTGTACTAAAAAAACTCGTTAATTTTTGTAATTATTACAGTTGTGATAGCTTTTTCTGTTGACTTTATAAAGGAGCTTGTACATTAGTCGCCTACAAAAAAAATTTAAAATGAACGAAAATCGACATTAAGATAATAATTGCTTGTAGACTCTAATTGTCTTGCCCCATAATCATCATTTAATATGTCATTGAATAACATTGGCGGATACTTCAGATGATTTAAATGAATCGTGGGGGAACGGGTGTCATGTCCCTCCAACACAATCAGAGGTTTCGTCAACCAGACGAGGGGATCATGCCTGGCTGATCGCGGCCCGGTAGTAGGGATTCGAATGTTGTATGCGACTAATATGCTAATCAGTGCGAGAACTTCTATATCGCGATTCAGAATCAGTAGTTACCCCGTAGTTCATAACTACGTAGTCCGATGTTAAATTCCGGTATAAAAATAATGTATCACGGAACCCGAGTTTAAAGTATCAGTTTACTATAAATTTAATTTATTGACGCAAAATAAAATTCCATACTTAGGTAGCCATATATTTTCGCCAACCTTTGGATGGCGCAGAGTTGTGTGTTATGTTTTGAATATGAGACACCTACATTTTGTACCTTTTTTGTTCCTGACATTCCCGTGTAGAATACACAGAAATGCCCGAAACACATCAGGAATACTATCGGATTACTTGAAGTAAAGTAATAATTTAATTCATAACCTATGGATATTCAATCAAATTCATTAACTAACTAGTGACAGTTTGAAGTGATATAAAAAGTTCCTTTAATCAGTGTGCAAGCACCTTTACAAGAAACATATCTTTGTTCTGGAAGCCTATTTACAAATACGACAGAGTTCTACTTACTTTTAAATAAGGTTTCGCGTCGTCTCGAGTTTTGCGGCGGTTATTATCTTGTGATTTTTGGTAATTATTCTTTTTGCGTATTTCTACTGTTCATTATACGAATCTTAGACTAATGAATATTTCTGTTTTGCATTACAATATGCTTATTAGAGAAATACAGACTTTATACTGTATTATTAGTACAACTGCCTCATTGGTATAGAGGTAGATGTATGCGACTGCCAATCAAGAGGTCTCGGGTTCGAAACCCGGGACGGGTCAAAAGTATTATTAAGTTTTTCTGATTATAGAAATATTTAATAACAGCTCAGAGTTTGGAAGTCAGGGTCTGAACTCCCGTGCCTCGGAGAGCACGTTAAAGCTGTGGAACTTGCGCTTGATCTCTCCTCGGTCGTGTCGGTTAACCGTCCAATCGGATTATGAAAGAGAGGGAACAGGGAGTGCACCTGTGTTTGCACATACTTGTGCACTATAATATCTCCTGCGTAGTTGGCTGATCTCTGTTGAGACTGGCCGCAGTGGCCGTAATCGGCTGGGAGAACATCATTATCATTAGTACACACATACCCATGTGCCATAAGGACACAAAAAGAGTCTTTTGGGCAAATTTTGAAGATCACAATAGTGTTTTATGCATTTAAATAAATTCATTGTAATATTCATTCCTCTAAAGTACTATCTGCGCAACTGATAAGGAATAAGGTTCCTCGAAATCAAACGGAGATTGATTTCTTACACGGAGTATTATCAATATTCAACGCAGCTATGCTATTGGTTCTCTGGTTACAATACAAATCAATAGCCTATTTAAGTCCACTGTTAAGTATAGATTTTTTAGACAAGGGATTTTGGCCTTTTACATCACCCTCGCCTATGTCCGCCGTAGGCCTTTATTCCAAGTTTTTCTCTGGGATGAATATGTGAGTAGTCCATATTTTATCATTTCGATTTCAGTGTATTTTTTTAATAAAATAAGTTTTTGTATAAATAATCATGTCTTTTATAGTATTAACTTTAAGTACATCAAATAACAAAACCCGAAAATAAAAAAGAGATATTATGTACATAAAGTTTACAAAGGATGGCCTTACTGTAAAAAGCAAATCCTTTCAGGCAGCTTAAGGGTGGACAGTAGTGTCTTGACGTACGTGGGTGGCTTTGGTGTCAAAAGGTCAAAAAATCTTTAAAGGGTTCGTGTACCTCAATGTCATTAAGAGGTTAAGGGCATGACATCAAGAAAGGGTTCGATGATATAAGTTTTAAAATGTATAGTTACCTTCTTATTACATAACACAATAATAATTTAATCACAGTTTTTTGTTTTTATTATTGAAATTCTTTTTAAGTTTAAGAACGAGTTTTCTGATATATTCAAAAATGTTCTGAAATCAATTTTTGTTGGTCAAAATTACTCCTTGGTATATGGTTCACCTATAACCTTTTACATACAACTTTTGATATACATTCAAATGAATTAAGGAGCTGCTTTGTGTATAACGTGTGGAGTAAAAAGAATATACAATATACGATAATTACTAAAATGTATTAATTCTTAGACAGTAGGCACAGGCAGTAGGTATGAGCTACGGATATAGTTGCTATAACCACTTAGATGATAAACTAAAGAAAGAACAGTTTAGAAGTACCTGAGACTGATAAGCTTCTTAAAAATATTAAAATCAAAAGAGAGGAGCGACATAAAGAAAGTAATTATAACAGAAATTAGCTTGTTGATGTCTCTGCCTATACCGACAAAAGAAATTTCAGTTAGTTAACTCATACATAAAAGTAACTAAAAAACATTTGTTTACTACAGAATCAGTTAATTTATTTATTTTAACTATGGAAAACAGTAACTTCAAGTAAAATCAAGCTTTATCCGCCGACGCTATTCTTTAACTGTATCTTTTGGCTCGCCAAAATCCGAAGTCCAAAATTGACTAACACAAACTTGTCGAAGGTGTACATTGGCAAGTCGCCAGCTCCGAGCCTCTCAATGGCGACTAATGGCCCGTCTTACTTACTGATATTGAGTTTATACCAAACCTTTATGAATTTTAAATTCGCTGAAAGATGTACCGAAGTGCTTTACTTATTTCTGCTTTTTGGCTTGCTGGAAAAACAATTTAGACTTTTTTAATACTTGAACTATTTATGTGTTATACTGCGAATCTAATGATATGAAATTGATGAATCCAATTCAGTATTATAGTAGGTAATGTTAAAAATACCGAGTGAATTCTCGCAAGTGGCTTTGTTTTGAGAAATTCAACTCAGAATTTATTTGATACTCTATCTATTCAATTAGGTGTTAGTTACTGGAACTTTCCTACTCAGCACGTTATAAACACGATTAACACGATATAACACATCCGTCATGAAGTAATTGTTTTTACATTGCGCTACATATATACTAAACTTGGAATATTTTAGTGTTTAGTAACGCATATCTTCTATTTTTTTTCTCATAATGCAAAACTAATATTTTTAAATAATGTTTCTCACTTCTTTTCTATTTCTACTGTTTGTCATTTGTGCAAAGATTAAAAAGTGATTGCTAGCTAAATATCTTTTAGATTATTGAGAGCAATTATGTCCAAGGTCAGATTTACTTAACAATTTTTTGGTCGAATAAGGGTCAGTTTTAACTACTTGCTGCTTAAGTCCTTGATAGACTAATGTGTTTACTTTTCATGAAAATCGTTGGAGCCGTTTCCGAAATTCAGAATAAATTAATTGCTTAAAGGTATTAGATTAATCAGCATCTTTTATCTATTAGATAATGTTAAATGCTAGCTAGACTAGCTGAACCACGCAATGTCACACGCTGTACATCAATAATTAAGTATTGATACAAGTATACTTCTGTTTGTATTTAATGAAAAGCTATTTGACAGCCTCGTTGGCGCAGCGGTAGTGTATGCGACTGCTGTGCTTGAGGTCTCGGGTTCGATTCCCGTGTTGGACCAAATGTTTGTATGATCTACAAATATTTGTTGCAGAGTTTGGGTGTGTAATATGCATGTATTTACAAAAAAAAAGTATATAAGTATTAATATCAGTTGTCTAGTACCCATAGTACAAGCTCTGCTTAGTTTGGGACTAGAAGGCATTGTGTGTTAAATGTACGAAATATTTATTTATTAAAATATTTATTAATTTGAATTGACAAAATAATAGAATTATTTGTATATATAACTATTTGAAACTTCAGGGACTGGTGAAACTATATTTTGTATATATTTTTAAATATTTTGTAGGTGATAAAATACAGATAAAATCTCTTACTTTTTCCCAACACAGTCAACATTTATTAGTCGTTTGTTGACCACCATCAATACTTCCTTCAAATGATGAAAATCTTAAATGGAATTTTGGCAACATTGCAATGAATTTGTTATTCTGTTCCCATTTCATGTCCGGTTTCTTTTCTGTGAATTTATATAAAACTACCTTCGTTGTCGTTTCGTTTCGTCGTGTCGTTCGTTCGTTCGAGTTGAATCGAAATCGATCTAAGCTCCGGTAATTCAAATCATCTCAGTGCATTTAGTATTAGGAGTTTTGTTTTATATTTTTATGTTTGTATTTTTGACGTGTTCAAGTGCCTTTTGGGGCCTATGGAAATAAATGATTTGACTTTGACTTTACCTAATATAATATCTTTTTTTAATTATGGAGTACTAGCTTTCGCCTACGACTTCGCTCGCATTTAATAAAAAGTATCCATGTTACTTCTAGTACCTCCAAGAACATATGTAAAAAGTTACTTTGTAGTTGTAGTTTTTGCGTGAAAGCGTAACAAACAAACTTACATTCACATTTATAAAATTTAGGATTTAAAATTTTTATGTAATTTTTTTGTCTTATTTCTTAAAGTATTGTTGATGCAAAACTGAACCGTTGGAGCCATGGTTCGTACCTCAGTCTACATCTAATTTATTTGGTATTAGAATATGTGTCTGTAAGTCTCAGAAACTTAAAAGAGTGATCAGGGATCGCTAGCGTAAAAAAACTGTTTCGTCTGGCAAATAGTGAAAGGAGTATGCAGAGTCGCCGGTTGACCTCCATTAATGGACAGGTACCATAAGAAGAAAAAGAAGAATGTAGTCAAAGATGCATACATTAGAAACTCGCTGCTGAATATTACTCTGAAAATAGATTCAGGATTCATTCTAGTAGGTAACTTTAACAATAAGAGCTGCAAAATATTCAGTTTGACCTTTTGAAATTTCGATAGACCGCAACAACGTCGTTCACCATACTGAAATTTTACATTGTCTGCATTTGTAAAGAATATGGTGACCACTAGTCTTAGATTCCGCTCATGCTATTCATCAGGTAGAGTAGAATCACTTTGGAAAGTTCATATAAAAAAAGAAAGAACGAAATCAGTGGAATCTCCTTTCGTCTAGTATTAAGTTTTATAGTTTGTCGCATCAAGTTGTATTTTCAAGGATAATCTTTTCATTCACTCGTCGGCAAATAATATTATCTCTCACCAAAACCGATTACATACAGTCAATAAATTTCATATGACATACATTACCCCTGTCTATATCTTTCTCACAAAACCTGCTACCTACTATCTTATTCATTGAATATATTGAAATCCTCTTAGAATTGGTACTGCTCTATATATATTCAACATATAATATTTCGTAGTATCGCTATCAAATATGCAGTATTTTTTTCATAAAATCTTTATTAGATTACCTCCTAGGTTCGGTATCTTTCTTTATTGTTAAAACATAATCAGTCGTGCAAATTCAAGTATGTTAAGGTCAAACGTTGGTATTTCATAATTTTAATTAAGTCGAGTTACTGGTATGCGTTCTCAACATTTTCATCAATGTCAAAATATTCACTAGGATTTCGTTATTAGATTTAACTTCAGGTAAATAAAGATTTAGTTAAATTGAAAACCTTCTGCTCGTTAGAAATTTCTGGTCTAAACTATTTAAAAATTAAAAAATTGTTAAAATAAACGTTGCTAGCTCTTTTAAAACTCAAAAGTGTTAAGTATTGTCATTATTTTGGTCAATCTCTATAATAATATAGTTAAGTTGCCAATAAGCCTGATATTGTGGTGATAGATCGATTAGAGCGCTGCGCAATGATTATCGATATCGCCGTTCCTCAAGACGTTCGAAAGTCGAAAAAGAAAAACAAATAAAATATTTGGATTTATCTCACGAGATTGTCGATATGTGGAATGTGGATTCGGTAATGATTGTTCCGATAGTCGTATCTGCTCACGGATTGATAGCCAAGAACCTCGACCAACACCTTAAGAGGCTCACGTTAGAAGGCTCAAGAAGGATCAAGGGTCTGATACAGAAGGCAGTCCTTCTTGACACGGCACGTATAGTGAGGAGGTTCCTGTCTTTGGAGCCCTATCCACCGGTTTCTTGGTCCCTGTACCCGAAGTCGGTGGTCTACTATTTTCACATTTTTAAATAGAGAGACAAACTTCTTAGCACTCCATGGATTCACTGTGCGGGTGCCGGGTCCATCGTGTGGCAGAGGGAGAAACTCAAAGCAGTTCCCAGGACTTACGACCTGGATGTAGGTTTAAGGAGGCCCCCTTTAAGATGCGCATCAACGCTCACCTTCACTGCTCGAGTTTCCCGCCCTACCTAGCCAAATTTGGTAGGAACCTGTTAGTGCAGCCTTGGATACTCGTTCTAAAATAGAACTTACTGCAGATCTCGACAGGCCAAGGTCTTTCAGAAGGTTATAGAGAGATTTAGCTGGTATACCTCTCGCTCCTACTTCTACCGCGTATAAATTAACCACATAGCCATTTTTGTTAAGTTCAGTTGTTAGATCGTAATATTTATTTAATTTTATTCTATGGTCTTTAGGAATATTAGTTTCCCACGGAACAGTAAGCTCTACTAATATTATGTGTTTAATTTGTCTAGCGAAAAGGAATATGTCCGGTCTGGATGACGAAACACCAACATCCTCTGGGATTTTATAGTGCTTATCATACGTATCCATCAAAATAGTCCAGTCAGGTGCAGTACCTAGGATTGAGAAAGGCTTGCTTTTAGATTTGGTAGTTGAACCATCCTTTATAAAGTTAATTTCTCGTTTATTTGTAGTCAATCCTTTTTGGGCTCTAGCTACTGAAAGACTTACTGCTTCACGTATGATTTCTAGTACTCTATCATGTCGGCGTGAGTAATAACCCCTATCAAGCAGCACCCTGCACCCTACCAGTAAGTGCCTAGCAGTACCTACTGCCTCACCACACGTATAGCAAGATTTTTCAGATGCTTTCCCCCATCTCACTAGGTTACTTTGGTCTGGGAGGGTCATTTGGAAGGCATTCAGATAGAATTTTAACAGGGCAGGAGACCAATCATATAGCAAGGTGCGCCATTTCAGGGCTAACGGGATGCAGAACTCACCTATAGTTAACCACTCACTTTGCATTTCTAGATTCATTGCATGCACTTTATAGATATCATTTTCATCTTGTTGTACAAAGGATTTTATTATTTCTCGGTCTCCCTTCTTCTTTGCGAAACCCAGCCCGACTCTATTAAACTGTGCACCAGCCATAAATTGTTTATGGAACTGAAGTCTTGACTCAAGCTCTGTAACATATTTATCTTTTGGGAGTGATGAGACTATTTCATCCTGGGATTGTCCCAAGACATGCATTTTGGTAACTCTGAGGTGTTTATAGAGTTCCGATGGCTTCTTTAACTTCATCCCAAAATTGTTTTGATCCCTAAATAGAGTTGAGGGATCAGCTAAGTGTGCAATTCCGAGCCATAACTTCAATATCTTTTTGACATTTGCATCTAGTTTTGCCAGGAGGCTTTTACCGATGTCATATACAAGGAAAGGCCAAGTCAGACGCGACGTAAGATAATTGTCGTATATCCAAACTTTTTTAATATTGTTTAATGGTTGTTGGACTACCTTATTTAAGTCATTAAGAAAATTTTCGACAGTTATCTCTAAGGATGGTGTACGTCCTTTGTAATCAATCTTTCTACCAAGAAATTTGAAAGGCACTGCTTCAGCAATCGTGGTTACACATTGTCCTCCTATTGAGAGTCCCGGATCATATGAGGTATATTTGGTATTCCGTCTACCCAGACATAAACAGTGGCATTTACTTGGCTTTGCCCTCAGTCCGTCAGTCCATGTACAAAACTCATCCACTTCAATTAATAACTTCTGACATTGTTTTGGATTACGTGTCAGTATTGCAAGGTCGTCTGCAAAGGCTAAGATGGACTCTGTGTATTTGTTGTTTATTTTAAACCGATAGCCCCATTTTTTTTTAGCCCCATGTTATTGTTTATCTTTTTATGTATTTAAAAATGTAATTAGTATCTATATATAAATGAAATAAAGAGAATAATAATAAATATTTCGGACTTCCAACACACAACGTCATCTAGTCCCAAACTAAGCAGAGCTTGTGTTATGGGTACTAGACAACTGATATAAATACATATATACTGTTTTTTTTTGTAAATACTTACATAATATTCATAGAAAACACCCAAACTCCGAAACGAACATTTGTAGATCATACAAAGATCTGGTCTGACCCGGGAATCAAACCCGAGACCTCAAGTACAGCAGTCCCATACGCTACCACTGCGCCAACGAGGCAGTAGAGTCTAAAAAAAAAACTACTGTCTATATACGACGTAAAATATTTTGTTGCTATTTTTTAAAAATCAGCATTTTAAATAGATATTTTACTGTAAAAATTATGATATAAAATAATCTGACCTACTATTTTTTAAAAACATCACGAATTTGGTCATGATATATTCTACAGAGTCCCGTTTTACCAACATTCCTTGTCATAACGTATTATCTTTTTTTTCTTTTTAAAAGGACAACTCCCACATTAGGAATAAACATCCTGTGTCGTGGGGGACTTTACAAACATATATGAAACGGACACAAAGAACATCCAGACTCGGGACAACAATTCGTGGATCACACAAAGTATTGTACCGCGTGGCATTTGAACCCACGACACTTGGCGCAGTAGCAAGCGGCATGGCGACCGCTGAAACCACTCGGCCAACCATGCAGAATCTCCATCCTTTGTACATGACCAAATCACTAAACGACAAGCTACATTTATTCCATACTAAGAATCATTTTTCTGTTTAAAACACAAATGTACAAAAATATCAAATTCGAAGTTTTCTGCTTACGCCAACAATTGATCCTGGAATTGAGAACACAAGAGATTTTCCATCTAAGTTCAACGATAAACTATTAAGATGATTGCCTTATCCCTGACCGCCATTATATCTTGCCCTTGGTAAGACATACGAGATTGTCTGATAGATTATTTATTGATCTTACACGAAGTACGCAGAAAAAAATGTCAGCAGCCAAGTTTTGGTAGAATTCGCAGCTTTAAAGTGGTTCTGTACACTTGTACTATAATAAACATTTCTGGTTTTATGAGCGAAATTTAATATCAGTCTTATAAAATATGTTTTATGATTTTACATAAAATTTAGTGTAAAAATTCCATTACTTTTTTATGTCCTTGAAACGTAGCTGTAAACTATGGATCTAATGACGACTCAAAGTTGTCTATAGTTAAGTTAGGTTAATGACTAACATAATACACATCACATCAACTGCCTTTAACAGCTCACTGCTAAACATAAGCCTCTCCTTAGAAAATAAGTGTTGGTCTACTACAACTGCCCAGACGAGTTGATATAGAGTTTGTTTTAGGTTTTCCTTCTCTTTGCAGTTAAGTTGTCTTTTTTATGTAATAGAGCGTAAAAGAACAGACGTATCGCCTGATGGTAAGCGATTACCGCCGCCCAAGGACACCTGCAACCCTTAAGCGTCACAAGTGCGTTGCCGGCTTTTGGGGGATGGGGAGGGGTTGGGGTATGGGCCTCCGGTATCCTCAGCTCAGGCGCTGTTTCACACCGGTTTTCTGTGAAGCCGGTTGAGCCCCTTATGATACCCATGGGATGAATAGGGGTGCTGACACTTCGTATTCTTAATCCATCTCCACATGGGCCGACGTGATCCTTGTTGATCCGTGAATTTACAGTAACTCTATCTAGTGACATGTCTATAACAGATTGACTGCACAGTTGGCCGAGTGGTTTCAGCGGTCGCCATGCAGCTTGCTACTGCGCCAAGTGTCGTGGGTTCAAATCCCACGCGGTACAACACTTTGTGTGATCCACGAATTGTTGTCCCGAGTCTGGATGTTCTTTGTGTCCGTTTCATGTATGTTTGTAAAGTCCCCCACGACACAGGATGTTTATTCCTAATGTGGGAGTTGTCTTTTCAAAAGAGAAAAAAAAAGAGATTTTGTATTGCGGCTATTATAGTTCTTATATCAATAAGTGTTGCTATTTATTTTCAACGAAGTTCAAAACCTTGTATTTCAATTGTGTGCAACTATTTTTTGTCTTATCATTGATGATACTGATAACTTCGTCACTTATAATGTGTCTCTTAGCCCTTCCCCGCAAAAATCAAAGGTCAGCAACACATTTGTTGAGCTTCAATTTGCTGTGACAGAAAAAATTGTCTTGAAGATCGAACCGGAACTATAAGACGCCATTTTTGTCCAAATAACTATAAGAAAAGCAATTTGCAGAGTTCTCTTAAAGTGGAATTGGTATGCGGTATTTCATGTTCTGTAGTGCATGATCGCATAATATAAAATTTCCTTTACGCTCATAAATTTTAGTCTGGCAGTCAAACTATTCTTATCTAGACAGCACATATCTGCAGAATCTCTGATGAACGTGGAACCAGAATAACATATAGTTGAGGAGCTGAAGGTTGATTTGAATAACATTTCCATAAATAAATATGTTCTTTATTTTATGTGATCGTAGTAACACGTACTTCTGTTAATCGATTGTATTTATCAATAAGTGGTTTATATTCTAGTAGGAGAGGGAGGCTGTTAAAGGATGTCGACTTGTGTGGCGTGGGTTACATGTACAAAGAGATGATAGCCATTTACTATTAGATGTTATTTCGTCTTCTTGTTTGTCTCTATATATTAAAAAATGCACCAAATGAGTGATTTTAGTCAGTACAGGTTATCGCTAAAGAAACTAAAAATGGCTATATACAAGTATTACAAAATGTAGACTGTCAGTCAGTTCATTGATGCAGTAGTTTTTAAAAACTTTCAATTTTTTTCTAATCTAATAGTTCTTCTATTAAAAGACTCCAGCTCCTAGACTAACACAAAGAGCTTTTGCAAAATGCTTGGTTAGCAAAAATAGCCCAACCAAGTAGATTTCAAAGCTATTGTGAACATAAAATTGTCTTATCTACCGTAGATAAGAATTTGAGGTAAACAAAATTAAAAGAACCCTGCAAGACAGCCACTGTAGCCTCCAGCTATATTATCTACAGTCTAGAGTCTTTGGAGTGTCTTCAATAAGTGCTATATCCATATATATGACCATAAAAGTTCAATATTTCTAAAATAAACAGTTGTTTTATTTAATTTTATTTATTTATCTTTATTGTGTACATACTACAAAATAATACATAAAATGAGTCACAAAATACATATATACAACAATTGGCGGTCTTTTCGCTCACGGCGATCTCTTCCAGACCACCATAATATTATTATTTATTAATTTTTAAACACTAGATGGCTGAAGAGTAGATGTTAACTAAAACTATGCAAGTTACAACTTTTCACAATGACGGAAAACTGTTTTAAAATTATTTCTATAGATTCTTTATTTTATTTTATAGAAGAACTACAATCCGGGCGTTTGTTTGCCAGATGACCATCAAATAATATTCCACTACTTGAACAGGAGTGAGCCGTAATTCCAGTAGTGGCATGTCAAGAACTAGACTGGCTTCCGTCCAAACTGGGTGTATCTAGGGCTCTTCACTGCTCGCCGCCTAGGAATAACGATCTCTCCGTACTTCGGAAACGAGAACCACATAACATACACAAATTTGAACTTTATCGCCTTGAAAATAAAGTAGGTGGAAATACTGGTCCTAAAGTTGCTAACGATAAGACAACCTTGGTAATAGATGCAGTGATAATATTAAATTTTGAATTTTATGTCGAAAAAAATAAAGAAATGATAAACGAAATAAGTGATTTAAAATTGAATACCACCGAATCTCACTTGAGTTATCTCTGATTGTTCTCTTTTAGTATCGAGTGTACATTTTGGTGACAAATTGATATCGTTTAGGAGATAAAAGTCTTTGCCATTATAAATCTCTGGATAAGTTGTTTGTGAAAATTCTTCGGTACATTTAATGCACTTTCACCGTGGGAGAGCCGCGCTTCGGCATAAATGGGCCGGCTCGACCGGAGTGATACCACGGCCTCACAGAAAACCGGTGTGAAATAGCGCTTGCGCTGTGTTTCACCGAGTGAGTGAGGATACCGGAGGCCCATACCCCAACCCCTCCCCCATTCCCTCCCCCCATCCCCCAAAGGTCGGCAACGCACTTGTGACGCTTTTGGTGTTGCAGGTGTCCATGGGCGGCGGTAATCGCTTACCATCAGGTGATGCGTCTGCTCGTTTGCCTCCAATTCAATAAAAAAAAAAAAAAAAAAAACTTAACTTTACGGTGTTTCCCCAAAGGACTTGACTTTTAATGTTATTAAAAGTTAGGCTGCCTCTGTATTTTTGTTGGAAAAAAGAATCTCTATGGAGCTGTAATCACCTTCTATAAGCCTCTGAAAATGGAACAGGATTATTTGAAGATGTAACCTTTTTTCTTTCCGTTTTTTTTGCGATTCTTACATATATTTATATGTATAACGATTTTTTCCATTTCTTGTATTTTATCGACAAGATACTACTTACTATATATCTACCTGATGTTATCACCGTTTACCTGACTTTTTCCCTTCATCATCATCACCTTCAACAGACTGCCTCTGTGGCGCAGTGGTAGCGTATGCGACTGCTGTTCTTGACCAAGTGTTTGTATGATCTACAAATATTTGTTTCGGAGTCTGGGTGTTTTCTATGTATAATATGTATGTATTTAAAAAAAAGTAAATATGGATTTATATAAGTTGTCTAGTACCCATAACACAAGCTCTGCTTAGCTTGGAAATAGATGGCGTTGTATGTAAGATGTCCGAAATATTTATTTATTGGTTTAGTCTCCAGAATGTCAATTTTTGTGTAGTATATTATTTATTGTCAAACCTCAGAAATGAACCTTTATTTATCCCAAAAATCTGGAAAGCATTGATAATTTTCAATGAAAATAACTTCAGACTAAATATTCAAAGTTGTGATGGCAATAAACAGGTAATTCATCTAAGTACTTAGTTTGACAGTATAATACTATAAAATTGTCCCGAAAACTTAATGTTTTTCATATTCTTAAGTAAGAACATCATTCATAACGAGTGGATCAATTTTAATGTGATTCTCAGTACAATACTTAGAGGTACCGGAAATTAAATGTGTCATTAATCATGCTTTCCTTTAGTCTATTCAACATTATTTTTTTGGAGATTTGTTTACAAAGGCCACACTGAAATCCAATATCATCGTTATCATTTTCTTTTAATTTGTGGAGACTTACGTTTTGATTTATTACGCATTTAATGAGGTTAATGATTTAGGTATTATTAGTAATCATTATTGATTACTCTTCTATATGTGATTTTTCATCATTTATTTGTAGTCGATCGATTTCACACTATTATAATAAATATTTTAATAGCGTCTTTTCATATTTCCTTATGGCTGATGTAATGTGTGGCATTGTAATTTATGTTATTGAAATAAATAAAATATAAAAATATTTGTCCTGGGCAGGAGCTCCCACAATTTTATCTTAGTACTTAGGATCACTAATTACTTGTCTAACAAATCTGACAAATGATTTGCTTCCTAAGTGGCCTAGTCGACATTTAAGGACACTTTTTACCACCAATTTAGATAAGAAGTACGTCTTTAAAAGCATTGAGACTAACATTTTAGTTATTTCGATCACAAAATAAAATGTGTCGCGAGTTTGAATATACTAAATTAAAAATATCGGATAAGTTCCAGACGTACTCGTGCATAAAGAGTACCGTACCATTATGTATAAAAACCGACCAAGTGCGAGTCCGTGTGGTTTTTTAATTCTGTAAATTAAGGTATAATGTAAAATTATGTTTTCCTTCCACTTTTCCTTTATCTGTGCTATAGTATGTTGCTTTGTACCAAATTTCAGAATTCTGAGGTAGTTATTGGTAGTACCCTGTAGGTTTTAACTCTCTTGCGAGTGTCTAAAATTAGCAGCATAAATAGGTGTATTTTCTGATTGCGTTGGCTTAGAAGAATATTTTTTTACAGCTCTAAGGGACAGTAGACTTGAGTATTTGATATGAATTTCAACTCGCCACCTTCACGCGGTCTTGAGAAAACGGGTCTTGAAAGACAGAGAGACGGATAACAAGCTGATTCTATAAGGGTTCTGTTTTTTTACTTTTGAAGTACGGAACCCTAAAAACGTCCTTGATTATGTTTATTTCATTCTGCTTTTAGTATTTGTTGTTGTAATGGCGACAGAAATCATCAACATCTGTGAAATTTCGATTCTCTAGCTGACACGATTCATGAGATTCAGCCTGGTGTCAGACGTACAGCGGAATTTTATTAATAGGGTACTGTTTTACCCTTACCTACTCTTTGGGTACGGCACTCTAAAAGCATTCTCCTGCAGACTTATTACATGTACATACACTAGTATGCGACATAAAACCGCTAATCTGGCTTAAATAATTTAAGTACCACATAAGTAATAGATGGCAATATGCTATTACTCTTTCAATATCTTCCTGTCATTACACCTACATTGTTTGCTATGTTTAGTGACACTCTGACACTATTCCAAAGGCAATAAAACGATGAACGTCCGCAACATCCGACATCAAACTGACATTAAGTGAGGTTTAATGTCGGGTGCTTGAACTAGTCTGTTTTATGGGAGGAACAGATTCTTCAAGAAGTCGTTCAAACATCGTGTATTGGTAGTTTAAAAATGTAATTTTGTTTTTATGTTTTCATGTAATTTAACCATATTCAAAATAAATGAGGTGATTCTTGATTCGTTTGTATTTTCTTTATGATTATCATGTCCAATTGTTTCTTAGGTCTAGCAGCTAGCGTATGCAACTGCCTATCAAGAAGTCTCGGTTTCGATTCCCGAGTCGGGCCAGGGAGAATGTTCGTGTGTATTCGTATATGAAATTCTTATCAACCGGTCCGGAGTATGGAAGATGGCGGTGTTACCCGCCCCTACCTTGGAGAGCACATTAAGTCGTCGGTCCCGGTTGCCATGAACATCTATGGTAATCGTTATTGAGAAGTTAGTGCCCTCAAATATACCAGACTGTTATGTTAGACTAGTTTCAACCTTCGAATTCAGTTCACCTTCAGGGTTGAGGTCTGATGCCGATCGCTCCGTGGTAAAACTGATATTAAGGTCAAACCGGGTGGAACTAGAACCGTGGGAGAGCCACGCTTCGGCATGAATGGGCCGGCTCGACCGGAGTGATAACACGGCCTCACAGAAAACCGGTGTGAAATAACGCTTGCGCTGTGTTTCACCGAGTGAGTGAGGATACCGGAGGCCCACACCCCGTACCTCATCTCCCTTCTCATCCCATCTCCCCCTCCCCATCCCCCAAAGACTGGCATCGCACCTGTGACGCCTCTGGTGTTGCGGGTGTCCATAGGCGGCGGTAATCGCTTACCATCAGGCGATACGTCTGCTCGTTTGCCCGCTATTACTTTAAAAAAAAAAGCCTACCAAATAATCTTGGAATAAGACTAGGAAGAAGAAGATGTCCAATGGATGAAATAGGACTGCCTTGGTAGCGTTGTGTGTAGCGTATGCGACTGCTGTGCATCAGATCTTGTATTCGATTGCAAGGTCAAACCAAATGTTTGTAATATCTGCAAATATTTGTTTTAGAGTTTGGGTGTTTTTTATATATATATAACTAGCTGACCGACGCAACCTCGTTTGCGTCTTTTATTGCCCGTAGCGAAAAATTTTCCCCCGTATAGGGTTGATTTTTTACACCTTGTGTCCGAAAAACCCCAATATCTTACAGAACCCTATTTTTTTCCAAAATAAAATATAGCCTATAGATTTACCATAGCAGCGCCATCTATTGATTACTTACTCAACCCAGTCGAAAAGTATCGACATCTGTTAGAATCATTTTGAGTTAACAGATAATTGTGACTGTCAAATAATAACAGACAAATAATTAGCAATAAATTAAAATTGCGACTATAATTTGAGATTTAAACTATCCTATCTCTCAAGTTGGATCGAACTACACATAGTTTGCGAATTTTATTATAATCGGTTAAGTGGTTTAGGAGTCCATTGAGGACAAACATTGTGACACGAGATTTATATATATTAAGATTTTAATGTATTTACAAAAAAGTACATAACAATATGCAGTACCCATAGTACAAACTCCGATTATTTTCAGACTTGATGGCGTTGTATGTTAGATGGCTGAAATATTAATATATTATTGTAAAATTTATTAATGAAAATGACGCAATATTTTATACACTTATGTACATAAATATACTAGCTATTGTCCGCGTGTCTATCGGTTATTACAGTAAAAATTAGCCTATGTCCTGCCTCAAGAATCAAAGTATCTCTATGCCGAATTTCATTGACATCGGTGAAGTGGTTTGGCCATGTAAGCGTGACAGACAGACAGAGTAACTTTCACATGTATAATATAAGTATGGATTATTTTAGAGGGTCCGAGAACAAAATAAAACTAACTCCTTCGGTAACTAATTAATTTATTTACATATTCACATATAATTAAATTTCGCAACATTGAAATAAGTATAATATACAATATTTCTTAACAACTAGTACAAATATTAGCTTTATTAATTATCTATCACAACATTCAGTTTCCTTACGTAAAGTTGCACTGCGCGCGGCTCTCTCTCTCACTCTATTCCATTCATACGCACGTGTGAGAGGGATAGAAATGCAGGGGTTGTTTAAGCACTTTACTGAGATTTTTCTAGTTACTTTCTATCGGATAAGTCAATATTCATTTCCTTGGAGTGATCGAGATACTGTTTGTTCTACGTCACTCAGGATTTATTTGGACAAGACCGGCTTGGGTAACTAGACTTAGGTATACTTCAAAGAATTGATTTATTTTTACCAATTCCTAATGAAATAGTAACAATTCCTCACATTTTTATCCTTATTACTTGAGATTACATAATTATAAGGGATGTTATCACTGGATTATTAACAGGCATAATTCATAACTGTTTATGTTTTATTTATTGCCAAATGTGTAGTGTATGTATATTGCTAGTTTGAATATAAAAATCTTACAAAATATATATCTTACTTTTGAATCTGGCAGAAGGTGTTTCGCCCGAATATTAGAATGTTTAGTGTATTTGTTTTGTTAAGTTATTATTTTTCATTACTTTAATTTGTTGAATGATTATAATTAAAGACAGTATTTGTCAGTTATGTTAGAAGTGGAATTCCATTTTTGCCTATTTGCTGAAGATATTAGTATTCTCTCTATTTGCTCATTTTATTTAAATTTTACTATTATCATCATGTGAACATTTCAAAATTCAGATCGAAAAGTATTAAATTCTTAGATGTATTTTCAAAGACAATCGAAAAATTGAAGGTTCTTGTGACTCGAGTCACAAGTAATTTCAACAGAGTGTCTTAACAAAACCATTGATACACTGATATATAATTATAACTTTTCTACTTAACTCATTATAAATTTATCTAAATAAATGCTAGTAGGTATATAAAAGAAAAAAGATAGCAAAAGTACAATATAATTTAAATACTGCACAGTTGGCCGAGTGGTTTCAGCGGTCGCCATGCCGCTTGCTACTGCGCCAAGTGTCTTGGGTTCAAATCCCACGCGGTACAACACTTTGTGTGATCCACGAATTGTTGTCCCGAGTCTGGATGTTCTTTGTGTCCGTTTCATGTATGTTTGTAAAGTCCCCCACGACACAGGATGTTTATTCCTAATGTGGGAGTTGTCTTTTTTAAAAAGAAAAAAAAGAAAATACTAAGAAATAAATTGAAGTTTTTAATCAACAAAACTTAAAAATTTGCTAAAATTACCCCATATCTCATCATTAAAGAATTAATTTATAAAAACAATACAACACAACAAAATAATTCTGACTATAGGTACTAAATATCCTGAACGGGAACGGGAGAGGGACGATCTCGAGCGAAGAAGACGTCGGTGATAAGAGGGGGTCGTCCCAGAGTATAACGCCTTAGGCCTGTGGTCGGGGTGGTTTTAGTGAAAAACCACATACTATTGGCTCCTGTGTCCCTATGGAGTACGAGACCTGAAGGGATTTTCCACCGCGTCAATAAAAAGAAAATGTACTAAACACCGCTTTCAACTCTACATCCAATTTACAAATAATTTAAACTTTCATCTGTGTGCATAGGATGAAACAAACAAATCGAACCAAATCTAATGTTCGTTAAAAGCCCATGTTCATTGACAGATTTTTATAACTTTTTGACTAGCCTCACATATTTTCATACCTTGTATTACTTAGCCAGGCTTGTTGCATTTGTATAACGTACCTAATCCCTTCATTTACGTTAATCAATACCGACTTATACGTTTTGGAACCAAGAAACAAAATTTAATAAAATTACTTTTGTACACGATTATCCCGCTCGTTGAACAATTCTTGCACACATACAAAACACCTACAATTCTACTATGTACAGTCGCGCGCAATGCAATCAGCGAGTTTAATTGAGTGTGTGGTTATGTGCAACAGTGCGCGATCATAACGCGTACAGAAGCAGCACCACAGCACAAACACACGTTAGCAGAGTACTGCGGGGGGTTGAAGAACCTGTAGAAGAAAAGACAATTATAATAAATCTTTTAAATATCAACTACAAATGTGATTGAGACCAAGATCCTAGCAAGAATTCCTTAGTTATTATTATGTCAAGGATCTCCAAATTACAAGAAGTTTCAGTGACGTCAAGCACAGGTTGGAAAAGTGCAAGAAAGAGTGTTACATACAATTAAAATCAAGTGGGATAATTTAAAATACAGTCGACTCTCGTTAATTCAAACCTGCGATAATTCGAACCTCTCTATAATTCAAAGTTATCACGAGTTCCCTACAAAATCTCTTTATATTTCGAACTAAATCAATACATTTTTATGCACTTGGTAATTCGAACGAAAAAATCATTGCTATATAACAAAACGACGCGTTAATTCGAACTCATAGGCGTCTAACACTCGACAATTCAAAGTTGCAGAGAGAAAGAGGCGGAAAGATTGTAAGTTTAAACTTGTATCGACGTACACGAGCCTTTCTTTTTGTTATGATTAGTTTGACTATAACAGAGTTCTTTGGAAAGATTAATTAATTCACATTATGAATACATATGTATGTACACGAATGTACCTATAAACTTTTGACATTGTTATAGAATAGCAGTTAATAAATAATAATTGATCAACACTTAATAATTCGAAGATTTATTTATTTTCTCTCACAAATTTCGAACCATTTGATATTTAAAACACTCGATAATTCGTAATATTTTAAGAGTCCCTCAAGTTTCGAATTAACGAGAGTCGACTGTATACCAAATCTAAAACATCGATCCCAAATAAAGGAAATAATATTGATGAATCTAAAATAATAAGTCTCTGACAACACAACTTGTTAGGAACCGAAACATCTAATCATTCAGGCCAAGTTTATTACGTATTAAACCCATAGCGCGAGGAATCTGCCAAAGATTTTATCTTTGCTCCTGCCGCATTATATTCATGATTTTACATATTTATATGACTGCACGGTTGGCCTAGTGATTTAAACGTTCACTACTGCGCCAAGTGCCGTGGGTTCAAATCCCACGTGGGACATAACTTTGTGTGATCCACAAAGTGTTGTCCTGAGTCTGGGTGTTATTTTTGTCCGTTACATGTATGTTTGTAAAGTCCCCCGCGGCACAGGATGTATATTCCTAATGCGGGATTTGTCTTTTTCAAAAAAAAAAAAAAACATAACCTGAAGGTCGACTGGGAATAACTGCCTCAATGCATTAAGTCAACATATGCAATAAGTTTCCAATTAATAAACTGAAAACCAAGTAAAAATCGTAAACAGTTATGAAAGCCTTTGGATGAACTGTTATTATACTAGTATAATAACAGTTCACTCAAAATTTTAATTGTAAGTGAAAACTGCCGTCATGAAGAAACTACTAACCTGAAGAGTCTTCCCTGGTTACCGATGCAGGATAAGGTGGATCTGCTTCCCTGATGAACATGGGCTCACTCATTCTGGAGTATATATCAAATATTGTTGCCACGCAGCTGAGCGTGAATTGACCGTTCACTGGAGGGATTAGCGTGTACCTGAAGATAAGATTATGTGTTAAAATAACTGTGCTTAAAATAACTTTAATAATAATAAACAGTTTTTGTATTTAATTTTTGTACCGCCTAGAGATCCATGGTAGTGATTGTTTTTGTATTTAATTGGCTTCTAATATCAACGATTTAAATTCCATAATTTTTACAACATTGCTTTAAAAAAATAATTTTGTTGTTAGACTACAATGAAATATCTATGAATTACAAAATGAGTTGTCATTATTGTTCACAAGATGGCGTAGTAACATATTTTTGAAATTAAAATGATTAGCGTACGATTTTCTTGACCCGTCAATAAAATATTGTTCTTTTACTAAATTCACCAGTATCTCCATCTCATCATCATCTCAGTATCAGTAGTCTATTCATAAATAGCTATTCAATTATTTGATAGTTTTTTATGTAATAAATATTATAAAATAATGTAAAATATTTTTGGCACTCTGACACGTGACGCCATCTTGTTTTCAGAATAAGCAAATGGCGTATTCAGAACACGTACAAATGCGTTTTGTTATTTCAGTTGGTACAACTTTATGTACAGAATTAAAATTATTTTAGCACAGTTCTGAAAACATAATAAACACGTGAAAATGATTCACTTAATAAACGGTATAAATCTCATAACCATTCATAACATATTGCCAGCGGTACATTTGGAAAACTAATTCTAATTTAAAATAGTTTTTATTGAGTAACTAAGTAGAAATTTAATCACTTTAATCATATACTGATTTGTTTGACCATCGTGGCTCCTTTCTAAGATCTAGACTATTAAAGTATGTTGATTGGTTGAGTAATGATGCTTAGAAACTATGTGTCGAAAAGCTAGTGTAGGATTCCAAAGTCTATATATGAATACGTGATGTAAAAACTTTGTACCCCTTTGTACGAAAATTATGCAGACGGAGGACAATTAAAGGCATAAAAAGCGAAAAAAATTAATAAGATGAGTTATGGTCAAATTACGACAGCTTGGCGAGTACGAATTACAATAAATTCACATTCGTTGAAGCTGAAGATATTTTCCTTTGACGATGTCATATTTGGTTTCCAATACTTGGAAAATGATCGAAATTCACTTACCTTAAAGTTTCCTTATCATCTTTCTGTTCTCTTTCGAATCCATAATAGTTTTCTTGGTAAGCTCTGTTTAGGTTAGAACTCGTATATGTTAAACCCATTTTGTAATGTTCTGCTTCAAGTATTGTCACTTCAATGTGACTAAATGCACCACGTTCTTTGAAATCCAGGTCTGATGTCCTCCAGGAGACAGTTTCTGCTATCTGGTGAGGAATAACATTTTGTTACTAGCGCATAAGATAATGGAGGTTACGGATGAAAAGAGAAGAATATATTGCATGTAACATGAGTAACTGTTTGTAAATTAATGAGCATGAAAAATAACGTAACACATCACATTACTAATTTGGATTGGATTTTGTTGACTTCAACAAAGCATACATTCATCTCATACTTTTATACGATTAATAACTGCCTCAGTAGCGCAAGTGGTAGCGTATGCAACTGCTGTGCTGTAGGTCTTGGTGTCGATTCCCGGGTCGGACCAAATGTTTGTATGATCTACAAATATTTGTTTCGGAGTTTGGGTGTTTTCTATGTACAATATGTATGTATTTACAAAAAAAAGTATGTATGTATTTATTTTAGTTGTCTAGTACATAACACAAGTTCTGTTAAGCTTGGAACTAGATGGCGTTGTGTGTTAGATGTCTGTAAATATTTATTGTTATATAACACGTCTCAAACATTTTTCATGAAATTTAGTATGCGGGGGGTGACGGGGGCGATAAATCGATCTAGCTAAGATTCAGTTTTAGAAAATTTACTAAACAGAATTCCATGTATAACTCTGTCATCCAGGTAGCAGCAATTAAAAAAGAAAGGCAAAAAAGTATCAATTTATATTATCAATAATAATATAGTTTGTAATGATTCTAAAATCTCAAGTTTTCTCAAAATGTCTTAGTAACAAAGTCTTAAATATTGTCAAAGCTTTTGTGTATGTTTCTACTCTGGTCTAGTTTCCATACATAACTAAAAACATAGCTGTGTTGTCTTGAGTGAAGTAATCTATCACAAAAGTGTAAAAGACGGTCCGTCCCTATCTTAACATGAAATATTTTACTTATTCGATAACTCTGAAAAGCGAAAAACGGTCCAAGTCATAATTTTCATACGTGAACACGAAACTCCGTAAATCAGCCAACATAAATAAAATATTACATTTTGTACTGAAATTTATCACTTTTCTCTTGCTTTTATAAAAATATTTAAAGATATATCAAAAATCTAGACAATTGCTAAACTTGAAGAGGATTAGGCAGCTGTTTAATTTGAAATACGAGGTATTGTTATAAATATAATAAAGAATTATTTATGAATGGAAATTTAACCTTTTACCTTCAAGTCTTTTTAAGTTCAAACTTAAGACATAATCACACACATCTTTAATGTACCTTTGTAAGTATTTCTATTTACTTTGATACAAATTCATTTAACTACGGGGATTTTTTGTTGATTTATTAAGTTATTCCTAGTTATAACATAAAACATTTACATAAATCTAAACATGCCTTTAAGTTAGGGAATAGAATCATTGAAATTTCATATCATTCTGCCTCGGAGGTAGTGGTAGCGTATGCGACTGCTAAGCTTGAGGTCTCGGGTTCGATTCCCGGTTCGGACCAAATGTTTGTGTGATCTACAAATATTTGTTTCGGAGTTTGGGTGTTTTCTATGTATAATATGTATATATTTACAAAAAAAGTATATAAGTATTTATATCAGTGGTCTAGTACCCATAACACAAGCTCTGCTTAGCTTGGGACTAGATGGCGTTGAGTGTAAGATGTCCGAAATATTTATTTATTTATTTGTAATAGAAATTATCTAGAAATCCAGTAAGATACACCTTGGTTTTTTTTTTATGGAATATGGGGCAAACGAGCAGACGTATCGCCTGATAGTAAGCGATTACCGCCGCCCATGGACACCCACAACACCGGAGGCGTCAAAAGTGCGTTACCGGCCTTTGGGGGATGGGGAAAGGGATGGGAGAAGGGGTTGGGGTATGGGCCTCCGGTACCTTCACTCACTCAGTTAAACGGTGCTATTTTACATCGGTTTTATGTGAGGCCGTGATATCACTCCGCTCGAGCCGGCCAATGCATGCCGAACCGTTACTTTCCCACGGTAACAATATATTTAAAGAATCTTAAATATAAAGCACTGTTGCAAAAAGAAACTTTCTACATTACAATTCTTAAGATATCGAAATAAAACGAAGAAACAGCATCCTCTCCCACTAATGAATGAATGTTAACTCATGAATAAAACCCATTGTCTCACTGCGGTCAAAATAAAAACGCTAAAACTTTCCAACTCCGCACAACGAATTCAGACTCTTGAAGGGTTGATTTTAAGAAAAACCAAAGTGTTTTGAGCCATCAAGTAAATGTATTATTCGTATGAGTTTTTTTGCTTCAAAATAATATTTGTGAGGTTTTTTACTTATTCAATATAAAATTGTAAAAGTAAATGCTAGTTTTGGGTAAAAAAATTATGTATAAGTTTCAAGTATCTTAAAATTTAATCACACGTGTTTGTAACAGCTTGTACATTATTAAATTAAGTGTGTATATTGTAAGTACTTGAAGCAAGTAGCTGGGCCAGATTGGTTACGTACAGCAAAGGACAGAAACAAATGGAAATCCTTAGAGGAAGCCTTTGTCGAAAGACAAGCTGCTATAAAGAAAGATAATCCGAATGCCGAGAATTTGTTTTAGTTTAAGTTACGAGTAATTTAAAGGTTTACATCACTTTTGTTATAATTTTCTCTTAAAAGTCATGTTTTGGTTACGAGTAAATAAGGTAAAATCTAACAGCAATAAAGGTTTATTTTATTTTTTTATTTATTTATTTAATAATAGGTATATCTGAGTAACTCAGCTGACGTTTAATTCATGATTTTTTTTTCAAAATCCAATGAAGAAAAGATCTAAAATACACACTATCTAAACAAAATATTTGTGATAAAATTCTTTTGTTCAAAATTTAACTATACATCTGACATATAAGGTAGACTATTTAACAAAATTATTTTAAAATCATTATCACAATATTATCGCGCCCTTACCGATTCTATTTTGAGACATTGATAAGTATAACCTCAGTAAATCCTTATTATGATTGACTTGTTTATTACTAGCCGAATTCCAGAAGTGAAAATCTGTACAGAAATGAAATCTTGTTAAGACGAGGTTAAGAATATCAGAGCGAACAAAATCGATAGAACGAGTACGTTTTGGTGATGCTCATCGCAAGTACAGGATGAGAATTTATTCTTATACTGAAGTAGCCCAATAACTTGGAGTCCTGAACCGTACCGTGTCCCGTAAGATACTTGAATAACGGCATCAACTGGTAGACAGACAATGTATATAAGATATGATGGCATTAATACTTACTTTTTGATGATCAATCATCCAAGTAATATTAGGGGCTGGATACGCCTCGTCGACGGAACAATTAGCCTTGAAGATATCACCACGAGCATAACTCCCACTGGATATTGTCAAACGCGGTGCACGAAACGGTGGGTCTGAAAAGCAGAAGCATTATAGCCTATGGTTGTACTGAAATAGTTCTGACCGACACTAAATAAGGGATGGTCAGGGTTTTAATGCAGGTTATTTATTTAGCAATTAGAAGTAATTGTTTGAAAATATTGTTCTCCTCTGGGGTCGGTCCTTGCTTGCTTCTAGATCAGGCCGTTTTTGTCCAGCATGTCTCTTACAAACATATGAAATATGAAGAAATATGAGCCTTTTAGTTAGAAGGTTCCATTTTGCATGTAAAAGACCGCGAAGAATTACAATCATTTTACATCAATTTTTCATGTTGATGGCTGAAATTCAATAGTAAATGTGAATATAATAGTCATCTAATAATTTGGATTTCAGAATAAGTTAGTACTAGAAGTACAACAAAACATTTATTGCTATTATTTAATCTGTCTCTAACAAAAACATTGTTTAACACAGACATAATCTTGAAATAAATTCGTTACATATTATTTTATTTTCTAGATATAAGAATACGAGTATGTATTGTAGTCGTACCATTATTACTTACTGAATAACGAAAAGTTATAAGGGTTTGTATAGCACTTTACGTATAATACTTTACCTTACTTACAATTTTTTTATTTATATGTTTTCATCAACAATTGTATCGCTTTCAAAGTAACAAAGTAGTTACGTACAATAGTTATAGTAATAATGGTATTCTGTATATAATAGAAAGAAAGAAAGAAAAAGTATTTATTTAACGACATTGCAACACAACAGATTATTAAATGAAATGGTACATAATACAGTATTGAAACATTAACTTAAGGCATAGTTAAGTATTTAACATAACAATAATCAATGTTATTACAATTTATATATACCTTTACACATATACTGATGCAAAGTTGCGTCGCAGTGCACATTAAAAACAGATGCTGCACAGCCTATTGCTGCATCATATGCGATACAGCGCTGATTTTCAGCAACACCTTGATGGTGATACGTATGTACAGAATAGTAAAACCAAAGTGAAGATTTGTGTTTTGAAACAGATTTACTATAGTGTACGAATGTTTTAAATAATTGCTTCGGGATAACTACCGGGTATCGTTTACAATGTCCATTAATTACGATTTAAGTACCTACCAATTTCAATTAGGATTCCATCTGTTGATTTAATAAAAACGCTTTTAAATTTGTCTTAAATGTTAAGATTGTTTTGGTTGTTTTACTACTAATAATACTATAGTTACTTTTATGTACTATTTCAATTTTGTAAGGGGTACTGATGTTTTTCTTTGAGTGTTATGAAGTTCTCAATATGTTGAAAGAATCCAAAATTCTGATATGCTGGTCTGTTGGTTATCTCATCTAAACTAAGAACTTAATAAGTTACATTTGCTGGGCACCGACCCGGGATATAATTCACCAACGAAATTGCTCGGTTAATGATTATGCCATGTTTCTATCTTCTGGGCAACATATACGCAGTCATTGTTAGACCTAATATTTTCAGACTTAATATTTTTTGGTTGAATTCACTTGTGTCTCAAAAATTGCCGAAATGTCTTTTATCCAATTCATAGTCCGATTTTTGAGGAAGATTTAGATTAGATTAAACTATAGGGAAACACTAATAATAATAGCTTGTCTGTTATGGCAAGGGTATACATTGAGACTAGATGGTGTTTTGTCTTATTTATTATCGACGATAATGACGTATATACTAAGGCAGTACTTGCCTATCTGTTATTTAAATTACTATGTGTATTGTATAATCTCTAGGTATATGTTTTTATTTGCCGCTACAAAAGTTTTTTTTATTGTATAGGGGCAGACGTATCGCCTGATGGTAAGCGATTACCGCCTGATACACCAGAGGCGTCACAAATGCGTTGCCGGCCTTTGCGGGATGGGGAGAGGGACTCATTCACGGCGAAGGCGCTGTTTCACACCGGTTTTTGGTGAGGTCGTAGTATCACTCCGGTCGAGCCGGCCCATGTATGCCAAAGCGTGTCTCTCCCACGGTAAAAATAGTATAATAATACAAATAATTCTTACCAACAACAGTTAGTGGTGCAGATCGTATGTCAGTGTGGAAGAGTGGCGCGTCAGCTGATACCTCGCACTGGTAGTCACCACTGAGTCGACGGTTTAGATTCACTATACGAACTTGCTGGTGATCCGACTGAGTCAGCTGTTAAAGGAAACATCATATTATATTAAATATTTAAGAGGGAAGGTATTGAGTTTAATTCCCGCACATTTGTGTTATGAGCATTATTATCTGTTCTGTGTCTAGGTATAATTTATCTATAATATGTATGTATTAAGAAATATATAAGTGTATTTATCTACAGTCTGATTACCGTAGTACACGCTCTGCCTTCTTTGGAATCGTACGGCTGTATGTGAGATTTATGAAATTAATATTATTATTAATCGTAATGTAGTTGGCTGTTGCTTTGTAAGAATTCCTTTTATTCTTATTCCTTCTACTAAAAGCACCAAAGTTTAATTTCATTAATGAAATATAAATCTAAATACCACTTCAATAAATAACTTTTTTGAAATATAAAACTATTTAATTGAATGTTTATCAGTTTTATTTTACTTATAAAGTCTTTTTACTACTTCAAAGCCTTTGTAAAAATCTTGTAGACCAATTTTAAGAAATATACAAAAAAACAGTAATTATATTTTCTATTTGAGTAAATATGTATAGTTTTTATTACTCAAGGAGATTTCATTTGAAAATTAAATGTAAAGATGTCTGTTTTGCATAACAATTTTATGGACCTTACGCATACATTATTTGATTAAGTACTTATAGATACTAATACTATTGTTAAAAATA
Organism: Spilarctia lutea; assembly: GCA_916048165.1. Taxonomy (NCBI): domain Eukaryota; kingdom Metazoa; phylum Arthropoda; class Insecta; order Lepidoptera; family Erebidae; genus Spilarctia; species Spilarctia lutea. Next base: position 12,872,571 of record OU696496.1, on the reverse strand, counting down.
TCTAATCTAAAAAAGTCATTAAAATTAAAGTTCGTTCCGTCAATTGACGTCTTAAATGTCAAGAATTGATTAAAATTAGTTATGTAACACTAAAAAATAGATGTCACCTAAATTTATTATTTATTGAAAAATAGAATTTTGGGAATATAGTTGGTTTCTTTTTAAGAATGCTATTGTACATAAAATTGAGATGATGAAGATTGGTATTGGAAATATTCCTAAAAGTAAATTCTAATATTGTACTAATATTATAAATGCGAAAGTTTGTAAGTATGTAAGTGAGCATGTTTGTTGCTCATTAACGCAAAAACTACTGAATGGATTTTGATGAAAATTTACAATAATATAGATTATACATCAGAACAACATATGGGATACAATTTATAAAGATACTAGTTTCTCCTCGCGGTGTAGCCACCGTTATTGTAGTACCTACCGCGGGTAGCAGCGTGGGGTTTAGCTAGTCAAATAGAAATGTGAACGAAAGTTTATTTATTACGAATGAATGATTAATTTCTTAACTGATGCTAATCAGAATAGTTTTGATGATATTAACAGGTCACTTACACTAGTCCAAGATTGGTTTACAAGCAATAACTTACTATTGAACTCGAATAAAACTAAATGTATAAAGTTCACTTTGCCTAATGTTAAGAAACTCAACACGAACATCATAATAAATAATGAAATGATTGATCTCGTAGAGTCAACTATGTTTTTAGGAATAACCTTGGATTGGACCATAAGCTTCAGTGGGGCGCCCATATATCGTATCTAGCAGGGAAACTGAGCTCCGCGGCATTCGCTGTTTGGAAAGTTCGCCAGATAACTAATATTGAAACTGCGCGAATAGTTTATTTTAGTTATTTTCACAGTGTCATCTCATATGGTATTTTACTATGGGGCAAGGCAGCTGATATTCAAACCATTTTTGTAATTCAAAAACGGGCAATTCGTGCGATTTACATACTTAAAGTTCGAGATTCTCTTAAAGAACGATTCAAGGAAATAGGTATTTTAACAGTAGCATCTCAATATATATTTGCTAATATTATGTTTGTACGAAAAAACATAGATAAATATAGTAGCAAAAGTGATCATCATTCACTAAACACAAGGAATAAGCACAAATTAGTAGGCCAATATTATCGCCTTAACAAAGTCCACAATTCATTTGAAGGACTTGGTGTGCGTTTTTATAACAAAATTCCTGTCGAAATCTTGAACTTACCCCTACATAAGTTCAAGAGTACCGTTAAGAATCGTCTTATGGAAAGGGGCTATTATACGACAAACGATTTCTTAACTGATACAGTGCCTTGGATGTGAGTGAGAGTCTGGCATTGGCTCATGTACTGGTTGGGGTGATTTATTTTTATACGCAATGTATTCATTTACTTACAATCCTTAATATAATTTATTTGATTGTAATTAATTCTTGACATCTTATTCTGCATTTATAACCTGACATTTGAACTTTGTTAAGTTAAGGCGATCTGTGTTTACATTGTTGGAGCGTAAATAATTTGTATTTATTATTTTATTACATTTTGAACGTTTTTTCTTTTTCTCTGGGACCAGTATGTATGCACACATTGCTTTTACTCCTTGATGTGTAAGTGATTGCAACCTTATATGCTATGGACTAATTTTTATTATTTTATTAGACAAAAAATTGATTTTCCTAGCTTTAATATCTTATTAGACCGCTTTCTAGCCTTTGTGTTTTGGTTGCCTTAACTTGCACATAGAAATACTGTTGTCAAAAACAAACAAGCTTTGTATGAATTATTTGAAAAGATGGTGCACATGAGTTTCTCACCAGCTCTTCTCATGAATGCAATACCCATCGGAGCTGGTACTTGGATTGATTTCAATTTAAACCTTTGAGTTGAATCGAAATCAATCTAAGCTCCAGTAATTCAAATCATCTCAGTGCATTTAGTATTAGGAGTTTTGTTTTATATTTTTATGTTTGTATTTTTGACGTATTCAAGTGCCTTTTGGGACCTATGGAAATAAATGATTTTAGTTTGAGTTTGAGTTTGAGTTTGATGATTAAGAATATCTAACAAACCCATTCTCATTGTACAAAAAGTGGATATCCATAAAAATATTGTAATTTCCTTTTCCAAGAAAATATTTTACTTTATTCAGTTACGAATCTGGGATGCAATGTTAACCTGAACTATCCAGTCTGACAACCTGATAACTCAGAAGGTGATAAGAACAACGTTAGAACGTCGGGTTAGATTACTGGATTGACCAAATGTTTATATTATCTGCAAATATTTGTTTCGGAGTTCGAGTGTTTTCCATGTATTATAGTCGTATGTTTTTCTTTATAACATAAGTATATATTTATATCAGTTGTCTTATATCCATAGTACAAGCTCTTCTTAGTTTGGGATGGTGTTGTGTGACAGATGTCCAATAAAAAAAGCTAAAAATGTAAATACTCACATCAACAGACGCCCCTGGTAATGGAAAAACCATTGTAGGTGGCATTTCTCGTGGCACAAATCTGTAGAATTCTGTCTCTGCTTTGTACCATCTGATGGAATACAATGCAGCATCTTCCAAGTCGTAGGAACATCTGAGGATAGCAGACTGGCCTTCTCCGGAGAGGACAGCTCTTGGAACTGAGATGGAGAGGTTGCGGAGGGACCATACACCACCTGTTACAATGGACAAAAAATATTATGTTTAAAATTATTAACATTTACAGAAGCTCAAGCGACTTTGTAATTTCTGAACGCAACCTTCAATACTTTGACAAGTGATTTCCCCCGTTTTGTTATCTGTCAATTATTGTAACTTGGAAGGTATGATTGTGCTCTCAATAAAATGTTTAAAATAAAGAAGATGTTTCCATTGAAAGAGAAATAGTTAAACAAATATCTCAACAGCAGAGCATGGTTGATCAATAAAATATGGCGTTGGCGAGTAATACAGTTCCAAAACTGATTGATGGCGGCGGATTCTCGAATTGGAAGTTTCGAGTAAGAATGCTACTGGAGGAAAAGGGCCTAGTTGATACATTATTGCCCGAAACGAAGTCTAAAAAAGAAGACGATGCACGAGCGCGTTCAATAATAGTTCAGTGCCTATCGGATACTTACTTAGAATACATCAAGAAAAGTACGACTGCGGCTGACATGATGACACAACTAGAAAATATCTTTCAACGTAAAAGTGTTTTCAATAAATTATACCTACGTAAAAGGCTAATATCATTAAAGTGTCTATCTAAGGAAAAGCTTCAGAACCACTTCCTGAAATTTGATACAATGATTGCAGAGTTAGAGAATACAGGAACAGCCTTAGATGAGAGTGATAAGGTTTGTCACTTATTGCTTACTTTGCCCAATGATTATGCGACGGTGATAACTGCACTCGAGACAGTGAGTGGTGATAAGGACCTATCATTAGAGTTTGTCAAGTCAAGGCTATTAGATGCTGAACTAAAAATAAATGGAGAAGGTAACAGACAGAATGTACATCAGATGGAATCAAGTTTTATAACATGTTTTAAATGTGGTAAAAGGGGCCATATATCCTATGAGTGTAAATATAATGAGCATCAGAATAATATGCAGAGCCAAGGTAGAACTCGTGGCAGAGGCAAATTTAGAGGCCGGAGCTTTAGAGCAAGAGGTATAAGAGGGTCATCAGCAAGCTATGCTGGACAAGATCATGACCAGGAATGCACATTTATAGCCTTATCTGCCAAAAATTGTTTACAACAAGAAGACAGCTCAATACAATTTATTGTTGACTCTGGAGCCACACACAATTTTATAAAATTAGACCATGAAGAACTTATGGATGAGGTCAAAACCCTAAAGGAGCCTATATATATTCGAGTCGCTAATGGACAAAAACTTGTTGCCAAAAAAGAAGGGATTTTGAGGTTAGAATGTCAAAATAGCCCTGTGAAAATTGAAGGATTAATTGTGGAAAACCTTACACACAATTTGTTGTCTGTGAGTAAATTACAAGAGAGAGGACACACAGTGGTATTTAAAAATGGACAGTTGAAGATACACACAAATAATAAAACCTACTACGGAACTCGGCTTGGCAAATTACATGTATTAAAATTAAACAGAAAACTGGAGGAGTATTGTGAGTACACAAATGATGAAAGAAATGTATGGCATATAAGATTAGGCCATCTAAACAGAAAAGGTATGGCGATTATGAAGTTGCCATACACAAATGACACATGTGATATATGTTTGAAGAACAAAAGTACAAGGTTACCTTTCCAACCCGTGGAACATGCACAAGCTCAAAAAATAGGAGAGCTCATTCATTCAGATGTATCAGGGCCCATGAGAACATTAACTAAAGAAGGTTTTAGATATTTTCAGACCATAATAGATGATTACTCACATTTTACTCAGACATATTTGATGAAAAACAAATCAGAAGCAGCTGACAACCTATTAAAATATATAAATGAAATTGAACTGGAAAAGGATGTTAAGATCAAGAGGATTCGCTGTGATAACGGAGGAGAGTATTCATCTAAATTATTTAAAAACTATTGTCAAGATAAAGGAATAAAACTTGAGTACAGCCTACCATACAGCCCACAGATGAATGGGAAAAGTGAACGAATGAATCGATCAATATATGATAAAGCTAGAACAATACTGGATGAGTCAAACTTACCAAGGCCATTATGGGGCCATGCAGTTTTAACAGCAACATATTTAATTAATCGATGTCCATCTAAAGCGATTAACTTCAAGATACCTGCTATAGTATTTGGAAGAGAATTTAAATTAAATAAATTGAAGGTATTTGGATGTCAAGGCTGGATGATGATAATATCTAGAGGAGACAAGTTTGATTCACGAGCAAAGGAAGTAAGGATGATAGGATATGGAAGGACTGGATATAAAGTATGGGACCCTAAGACAGATGAAGTTCTGATTTCAAGAGATATAAGGTTCAATGAAAAGAATATAAAATATGACAATAACATAAACAAATATGAAGAACTAGATATTCAGATGGAAGAAAAAGATAAGATAACTAAGAAAATACTAGAAAATAAAGAAAAAGAAAATGTAGTGACAAAAGAAAATATGATAAGAGAAGAAAATGATAATACAGAAGAAAGAAAAACAAGAAGTGGAAGAGTTATACGGAAACCACAGTATTTACAGGATTATGAACTACAAGAAGCATACTGTTTAGAAATGCACAGCTATTTAAATAATGAAGATGAACCACAAAGCTATGAAGAAGCTGTTAGTGAAAGATGGAGAGACGCTATCAACACAGAACTAGATGCATTGAAGAAAATGAATACCTGGACAGTGACTAACCTACCTGAGAATAAGACTGCTATAGACACTAAGTGGATCTTCAAAACAAAAGATAATGGTGTAAAGAAAGCTAGGTTAGTAGCACGCGGTTTTCAACTAAAAGCACATGAAGATTTTGGTAAAAACTATGCGCCAGTTGCAAGAATTTCAACTGTCAGGACACTATTAGCACACGCAGTACAAAATGACTATAACATAAGACAGCTGGACGTTCCCACAGCTTTCCTTAATGGAACATTGGAGTCTGAAGTTTACATAAAACCACCAAAGGGAGTACATGTACTGGAAAATAAGGTACTGAGATTAAATAGAGGATTATATGGATTAAGAGAAAGTCCAAAGTGCTGGAATGAGAGATTCAATGATTACATTGAAAGAAAAGGATTTAAAAGATCACTTCATGATTTTTGCTTGTACACTGCAGAAGACATTAAAGTATCAATGGTAATATATGTGGATGATATTATTTTAACTGGAGATGATCAAAATATGAATAAAGTGATACATAACTTAAAAGAGGAATTTCAAGTAAAAGATTTTGGATTTCCTAAGTTGTTCCTAGGAATGGAAATAGAAAGAAAAGTGAATAAATTAAAGATTACCCAGAAAAATCAAATACATAAAATGTTAACAAAGTATAAAATGACTGACTGTAAAAGTACAACTACACCAATGCAGATAGGCTATCAATATAATAAAAATGAAGATATCATTCAAGATGTACCATATAGACAACTTATAGGCGGACTCATGTTTGTGGCAACTGTTTCCCGACCAGATATTGCATATGGAGTCTCATATCTTAGTCAGTATTTAGAGAAACCAACCAAAAGCCTATGGACACAAGGAAAACGGATTCTGAGATATTTAAAAGGAACAGATACCACCGGACTGATATATGAAAAATCTAAAAATAACTGTATAGAAACTTACTCAGATGCAGATTGGGCTGGTAATCATACTGATAGAAAGAGTGTATCTGGATCTGTTACACTCTACAATGGATGTCCAGTCTCATGGTTTTCAAGAAAGCAGACATGTGTAGCACTTTCAACAGTTGAAGCAGAGTATGTAGCAGGGGCTACCAGTGCTTGCGACTTATTATACATCAAGGGACTGTGCAGTGATTTATGTGTAAGTGATATAAAGTCAATGCTGTATATGGACAATATAGGTGCTATACAAATGGCTAAATCTTTTGAGAATAGCAAGCGTGCTAAGCACATTGATATAAAGAATCACTTCTTAAAAGATTTAATCATTCAGAAAAGAATAATAATAGAATACATACCTACTAGTGATAATGTTTCTGATTTGCTTACTAAAAGTTTGCCTTGTGAAAAACTTTCATTCATGAAACTTAATTTAAACATTGCTTAAAGATGTTATTTATTTTTTAAGTGCAACTCTAAATTGTACTTAATGTATTATTGAGTTACATTGTGTTGCATGCTATTGATTTTATTTTTGTTAACTTGTCAATGTAGTTTACGATTGATTAACTTTATTATTGTTGAAGAAAGTTGCAATCGAGGCGGGGTGTTGTAATTTCTGAACGCAACCTTCAATACTTTGACAAGTGATTTCCCCCGTTTTGTTATCTGTCAATTATTGTAACTTGGAAGGTATGATTGTGCTCTCAATAAAATGTTTAAAATAAAGAAGATGTTTCTATTGAAAGAGAAATAGTTAAACAAATATCTCAACATCTTTTAGATGGGACAATGGAAGAAACAAAATTAGAATAAACAAAAAGATATTGGACGACTAAGCTTTGTTTTGCTCTAAATGTTACTTCAAACGGTAAGTAAAAGTCCCAATCCCAAATAAAGGATGAACTGAAATTGTAGTAATTAAAAAAAACAAATGTGGTGTAGATCATGAAGAAGATCATGTACGTGACCATAATTCTTTCATGTGTACATGCCATCCTCTTAACCCATCTCAAACCAACTCTAGTGACCTCCGTGATTCTACGTAGTCACAATTGTCTAACCTGTCTCCTAAATTGACTAACAGCCGATGTTTCAAAACACCTAATTAAAGATTTGAGTCTTGTACATTAATAGCAATTAATTATACTGTCCCGTAATCGAATACACTTAGATTATTATCACCACTCATCACTCTATTGAACAGATATACTTAACTCTAATTAGACCTAATTCAATATGGTCAGTAATATTAACTCTGCATCAACGTATAATTTATATGATTGGCATTTCATGTTTCTCTATTTAATAGGGTATTCATTTGGGAACGCTACCAGTAGGCGATAATGCGGAGGAATTTTTTGTATTTTTACAGGTATTATAACGTGCATATTGATATTTTAGTTTATAAATGTGAGATGTATTATATGAATAAACATGTTGCCTAAAAATATAACTTACTATTTATTAAGTGAAAAACCATTACTTAGGTGAAAATAATGTATTAAATTGTACTAAACTTACACATGACATACGCTCTTCATCTACAGACACAACTTTCTACCTTCTATATTCATCTCACAACACTTTTTTCATTCACACAAGATGTCATCACTATTCTATTGTGCTTTATCATTCTCTTCTCTTACATCATTTTGCTCTTCCCTCGTTGGCAGTCTCGTGGGAGATCACAATCTCGTGGTAGCTGCAATAACTCCCCAGTCAAATTACCGTAAGCTAACGCTATGCTGGTACCACAGTAACTGTGGGGTAAAAGCAGCCAAGGTGGTCGGTAATGGCTACTGACGATTGCCCTTCATGCACAGCTGGTCGTCTTTTTGTCACGAACCGTATGTCGAAGATCCAGTTCCTGATCGACACCCGTGTCTCCCCGAGGTCTGCGCTATGTCGTCGTCGTACCCGCACGGTGTATTATATTATACATATGGTTTGGACATCTTAATTTAGACTTTGGTTTACGTAGAACTTTATCTTCGCTGTTCGTCGTTGTTGACGTCACAAAGCCAATTATAAGCGTAGTTTTTTTTATAACATTGCTTTTGAATTCCGTAATAAACGATTAATCGATTAGTTAACATCTGTATCAGTTGTGACAACTGTAGCTCGAGCCAGTATTTCTACTCTTACCTTTACACTCTTACCGTGGGAGAGCTATGCTTCGGCATGAATGGGTCGGTTCGACCAGAGTGATACCACGGCCTCACAGAAAACCGGTGTGAAATAGCGTTTGCGCTGTGTTTCACCGAGTGAGTGAGGATACCGTAGGCCCATACCCCAACCCCTCCTCCCATCCCCTTTCCCATCCTCCAAATGTCGGCAACGCACTTGTGACGCCTTTGGTGTTGCGGGTGTCCATGGGCGGCGGTAAACGCTTACCACCAGGTTATACGTCTGCTAGTTTGTCCATCATTCAATAAAAAAAAAAAAAAACAACTCTTAAAGTGGTAATTGGCAAGACTTTTATGAATTTTAATCAACATACACCACTTTCCGCCTTAAATTTGTATATTTATCTTTTATCTCGTAACACAATTTTTCACAAAACAGGAGGTTCAAATCTTATAAAAAAGGAAATTATTATTCGTATTGTAAACATGTTAAAACATGTTACATCTTGCTTCTATCAAGCCTCACCCTTGTAGCTCGCCGTATTTCAAGTAGCTAGTGAATATGATTATGAATGAAATGGTAACACAATTTCAGCTTCCTTTTAAGGGTGAATTTATATTTAGTTTCTGATTTGTATACAGGGTACGCCGTAATTGATTTAGAGGCTGTATAAGGAGAGAGAAATTCTTGTTCAGAGTAATATATTTGTTGATATCGTAGGAGTACGAGACTCATCACTATTTGAATATTAAATTTCTTAATTTTGATTCATTATCATCATCTTATCGTAGTCTACTACTGAACATGTGGTCCGAGAGCTGGCACCAATTTTTGGGTAGGTATTTGAAGCAAGCTGAAGTCACGTGGCCTCGCCAGAGTCAATAGTAACGCGGCAAGCAAGAACGAAGACAGCTCTCTCTCACACTACAGCTTGTCTATAGCACTACAGGCTCGTACCCATTCATTATTTGTTTAATCACCTGGCAGGTAGAAAGCCCCACCGAAATGATCTGTCTTTTTGGGAATCTTATTTATTAGTTATAAATAACACTCCATTAAAATTTCAAGCTGCCTCAAAAACATTTTTTTAAATTTTTTGCAAAATATTTTTGCACGTGTCTGGCAATGTTAAAACCCCGATTAAATTATCTGGCTTTTTTTTTCGTATTCATTAAGTATTACACTGCAACATATATAAATTGCGTTGTGCCTCAAATATATTGGGGAAGAAAACAACAATTTTTAAAAAATGTAGGGGTTGATTTAGTCCCGCTACTCACCAGCCAGGTCTGCAAGCAATCCCGAGTTGGGATATAATTGGAGAGGTATCTGACAAGTTTTCAGCTTGCCTCAAATACCTACCCAAAAATTGGTGCCAGCTCTCCTACAAATATGCCTATCGGATTGCACGCTACTTGTTTCGGTCCCCGTCTTCGCGCATCCAGCTCCTGCCAGCCATCTCGTGCAAATCATCACTCCACCTGGCCCGTGGACGTCCTACACACCTTTAATGAGACGCGGTTTCTGCTCAAGAATCCGTTTTCTCCAACGGTTATCGGTTCGCGGCTAATATTATTTTTTTTAATTAATTTGTTGTTCTAATGAACTTAACAGATTATGTTTTTGGGAGTTTCGTAGTCTTCACAAGTAGTAGGTTATTCCTACTCAATTGAAATAATTGTATAATGACTACAATCATTTATTGTACTGTCATATGTCCAAACTAAATATCAATTGCGTTATATTAATAAAATTGTGTAAAGTTATAATTATTAATTTTGAACGTCTGACACTTAACACCATCTAATGTTAAACTCAGCACTATTTATTATTATATGAAAGGTAGATAAACTTTTTATACATATATGTATAGAAAATTTAAGTATATATTTTTAGTTTATATTTTCTCCGACACAAATAGTTGTAGATTGTGCAAAACATTTAATTCTCTAGATCTCAGTACAACATTCACACATGCTTTCATTGTACCACTCCACTGTCATACCGATGAATGATCGAAAACCCGTATTAACATCTCAAAACAGCTCACTTTTAAGATTTATAAATTTCGGCCTTAAAATATCTCTCTATTTAAACAAACGACATTGTATCACAATTTCAACTGAGTTGCCGTGATGTGAGGAGACCATGATATATTATATGATTAATTAATTTAGTTTCCTATGCCTCACATTAATCATTACACTGAAAGGGTCATTTTAGTCTCCAACGTCACTGAAATGAGGCCTCGTGTCATTTGTGAAGGGGGTAATACCCTATTGTGCTGAATTACTAATGAGGTTATAGTGAAGACAGTTTGCAACATATGGTATATCTATTGAAATAAAAATGAATCAGCGAAAAGTATGTACGCGCATAACTGCCGATTGAATGTACCAAGTAGGATAATTATTTTTACTGTTTTTTTTTGTCAGAACAAGGTTTATACTTAAGAAAATTAAAAGACAACCGGAACTGTAATTTTTTTAGACGACTCGTTGTAAACTGTGGCGAGGTTAAATAAATAAGACAAGCTTTTCGAAAATTTTGAAAATAATTTTAAAATATTTACAAATTTTAGCAAATAAAAAATCAACTTCAAAAACTGGACTTAATTGAAATGGTACCACACGGGAAGCACCAAATTTCATATAAAAATATAATCATAAAAATTGGTTCACCCAATCGAAAGAATATATATATATTTTCGGACATCTAACATACAACGCCATCTAGTCCCAGGCTAATCAGAGCTTGTGTTATGGGTACTAGACAACTGATATAAATCCATATGTACTTTTTGTTTGTAAATACGTACATACTATACATAGAAAACACCCAAACTAACAATATTTGTAAATCACACATACACTTGGTCCGACCCAGGATTTGAACCCGAGACCTCAAGCACAGCAGTCGCATTCACTACCACTGCGCCACCGAGGCAGTTATGAGGTAACAAACAAAAAAAAATTGCTGTTAATGACGGGAAATCGGTGAAAATTACTGCGAAGATTCGATAAAATATCAGTGAGAGTGTCGAACAAACGCAAAGTGGTGTTAAGCCTCGCTATAGCATAATGCACTCAAGTTAAGTTGAAATTGATTTTATAAACAGTAAAGCAAAGTCATAGTTGCATTACGTTAGTTTAACTTAGTACGTTAAGCAAGTATATAGCATATACATATTTAGTATAGTCTTTATGCTTAAATCGCGGCATTAATTATTAGTGTAGTTTAAGAAGTTGTAAAAGTAGTGAAATTGTAGGTGCTTCTTTTACTCTCTTTCTCTTATTACACCTGTGAGGAGTAAATCCCGAATCTTTCATTTTTTTACCTTATCCTAATCTTCAACCATTAACATTTGGTCCTTCGAGCCGGATATTGAAACTTCGTGGATCAGCTGTTAATTAGTGGAAATCGGTGCTAATTATTGCGAAGATTTGATAAAATTACAGTGACAGTGTCGAACAAAAGAAAAGTGGTGTCAAGGCTCGGTATAGCATAATTCACTCAAGTTAAGTTGAAATTTATTTTATAAACATTAAAGCTAAGTCATAGTTGCATTATTTTAGTTTATCTTAGTACAATAAGCATGTACATAGTATTCATACAAAAAAATTGTTTAAGGAGTTGTATTAGTAATTTAATTGTGTAATTTTACCTACTCTGATTTTCTTATTACACCTGTGGGGAGTGGATCCCGGATCTTTCATCCCAACCATTAATGAAAATGACACCCCTATGATCATACATTACAAGTTATAATGCAACCCGTAAAGTGTTATGTATAACGAGTAACGAGGTTACAAAAAAGTTTCCAAAGGAATCTGCAGTCCCGGGAGTAGTCCGAAAACAATATTTTGTAAGGCGACAACTGTGGCGTGAAGTTTTCCCGGTAGACAGCTTCAGGGAAGGTAGGGCTGCTACTTTCTTAAATATTTTTTGTATTAAATTTCCAGTTTAGTTAGCGTTAAAGTTGTATGTTTAAATATTTCGGACAAATATTTTCGCACATATTTTTTTATTTTGTTTTTATTTTTTAAATAGACAACTCCCGCATTAGGAATATACATCCTGTGTCGCGGGGGACTTTACAAACATACATGTGGCGGACACAAAGAACACCCAGACTCAGGACAACACTTTGTGGATCACACAAAGTGATGCCCCACGTGGGATTTGAACCCACGGCACTTGGCGCAGTAGAAAGCGGCGTAGTGACCGCTTAAACCACTAGGCCAACCGTGCAGTCAAAAAAGTTTTCTTTCGTACATCTAACACACAACCCCATCTAGTCCCAAGCTAAATAGAGCTTATTTTTATGGGTAGGTACTAGACAACTGATATAAATACATATTATAACTCATTTTTTGTAAATACATACATAATATACATAGAGAACACCTAAACTCCGAAACAAATATTTGAAGACCATACAAACATTTGGTCCGAACCGGGAATCGAACTTGAGACCTCAAGTACAGCAGTCGCATACGCTACCCCTACGCCACAGAGGCAGTTTAATCAGAATCCTTAAAAGTTTTAGAGATTAAATAAATCATAGGTATTATAAACAATTGTTATTGTAGAAATGGTAAAAATTCTTAAGTTTCGCCAAAACCAAATTTCTAAGTACAAAAAGTACTGTACTCGTATTACAGATTATTTTCTTTTTTCTTCTGTTCAGCTGTTCTGAATCAAGTATCTCAGTAAATCAGTATAAACTGTCATGCCTATTCCCATTGCTCTAAAATTTCACATTATTGATATTGACTTAGATTTTGTCACAAAAAATAAATAGACAAAAATATAATTTTATGACACCAATCCGATCTGAATCAAAATCGAGACCTCAAGCATAACACTCATACATGTTTCCACTGCACCCCGATGCAATCAAATGCTCATTGTCTGTACCAGTTCATCATCTAATGAAAGATATTCTGGTTTAGGCTTAATTACATTTTGTCTTGCTTAGCCACAAATAGGCAGACACAACCAGAGTGATATAACCTCAACAAAAGATTTGCTTTTACGGCTTCCAAAAGATGTCTCCAATCGAAAGAACTAAAAAGACAGCATCAGTATCATTTGATCTGTCTAGGAGATCAGTTTGCTAGCTCTTTAATATCACAGAAAAACCTACACATATATTACACAGATTCTAGTTTACTGGTTCTGAATCACAGTTTTGTTGCAAAACAAAGTTACAATAAAGACTGCCCATCATTTTCTTTCCCATCACCGTCATTACGAGCAAGAAATAAACACATTTACGTCGCTGACAACCCTATTAATCGTGAAGGGGGGAAGACCACTAATCACCCGGCCACACCTGTTTCACGGTACCCCTGGACTCAGATAACACATTGTATACTCGATTGTGTTGATTAACAATTGATACAATGCGTACATTGTTTAGCTGCTGTATTCTAAATATACTGTGTAGCGAGCAATGGATGGTGAAATAGAGCGATTATGTAGGCTGTTGGTTGATTTATAGAGGGATTAGGTACGAGTATTGTAAGATGTAGTGCAGGATTAAGGCTTTTCTTGTAAGTATTAAGGTTCTAATGAAGCTTAACCTGCGTTTATTGCAACATAATTTAAAGTTTGAAATCTTGAAAGACTTATAACGTTTTCTTAGAATATGACGTGACGTTCAATATGCCTCTGTCTTTTATAATAGACGTATTGTATCCATAATGTTTTTAAGAGGTCTAGATTTTTTGTTAAGTTTTTATATTAGGTGGCCTCGACGCACTCGTTAATTAAAACCAGTGAATTCAATTATGCAAATATTGTATTACACATCGCTTCGAGAGTTGCGAAATGTTTAAGGAAACTTAATAGTATAATATACATTCTGTTATAATTTAAGATTATAATTTACAGCACTGTGTTATTTATATATGCGGAAGCTTGTAATTGGCATATAGAGAAACAATATCATATTTATATTGTAAATTTAGCTGTAAGCTCCCCGAATAAAATAAAATAAAATAAAAATAATAATAAAAATGTCTTGTATCATCGTTAGGTTGGAAACTTCACAGGCCACCTACAAATAGTATCGTATAAAATGATCATTAAATTAGAGTTAGCTAACCAAACCAGCTCTTCTAACTAAACAATCTAAAATGACAGAAAACTAAGACAATTACAGAAGCTCCACCGTCATCCTAAATCAAGATAATTTCACAAACAATCAATTAAGGTGTGGGCATGCATAATCTCATAGTCATTAGGGCCTGTATGTTCGCAGCTGAGAAAACACTCCCCGGACTTGCGGTTTGGGACATTTCTACCCCCACATTTCACCCTTCACCCCTTTTCCTATGGATGTCGGGGATAAATGTCTCTTACATGGATTATAATAACTTTATTGGGATCATATGGACACTTAATACACAGAGTATGTGACCATATGTATATTTTTAAGGTAAAAAATTATTATTATCTATTTCATTTCTCATGATATTCGTCATTCTTTTCCTATGACCTGAACTGTGGAATTATTTTATTTAAAACTGATTTTTCTCTCTCATCGTTAATTTCATTGCCGGTTTCAAAATAGGTTAACTTTACATGTGTCTTTCTGTGTGTTCATGGGTCACTACTGTTGGAGTTACAATATTAACTCTGCGTAAGAGATTATTCTCATGTATATGTTATTCATGACCAGTCAAAAGAGAAGTACCTTCAGTGTAAAACCCGAGTAAAACTCTTATATTAATAAAGCCTAAATGAGTTTAATAACAACTGGGGAACACGAAACTCATGTAGTCACTGTCAGCCTGAAACTCTAAGCATTTAAATGTTGAAACTTTCCGTCGCCATGTCTAAATATATACGTAGATATGGCAAATGGAGTTGGCATGTAAATTACTGGGGATATTAACGTGCTCTGTGATTCTGTTTGTGATTTCAAGTCTTTACGTTGTGTTTGAGATAATAACGGAGAAAATAAAATCATTTTCAGTTGAAAGCATTTTACCACCAATGCGCAACAAGAATTCGTGGAATTTTGTGTTCACGCGTCATTTTAGAATACGATTTAATTTTGGTAAATATTACAATTGGTTCTTTGAAATATTATACAAAATATATGTGGTTAATGATTCTGAGTAAAAAGCTGGAGGTTATGTTCAACGTATATCAGCAGTCTGGTACCCTATACACTTTGCCTAATTTTGTATCAGTTTTGTAAAGATATGCGATATACACGTGTTCGGTAGACAGCATTAGGCTAACCCGTGAACAGAATTGACATTATAGTCCAGTAAGATGCCTATTGACAAATTTAAATAGATATTTCAGAGAGTTATGGAGTGGCAATCACCTACTGGAAGACTCAACCTGAGTACCACAATGCAATGGTTGTAATGAGAGAAAATAATGAATAAATCTGACGCAAACAATAAGAAAATTAAATTAATATGATTATTAAATAAAATTTGCTGCTGCTGATGCATGCGCATTATGCAAATATCTGCCTCGTTGGCGCAGTCGTAGTTTATGCGACTGTTATTCTCGAGATCTTGGTGTTTGATTCCCGGGTCGGACCAAATGTTTATATGATCTGCAACTATTTGTTTCGTAGTTTGGGTTTTCAATATAGAATAAGTATGAATTTAAAAAAAACGAATTGATATAATATATAATATAATATAATATCTTTATTTATTTCTCCTCACAAAAACAAGACCTTATGCTACAAGATAATGAAAAAAAAAAAAAAAAAGTTCATTTGCAGTCTAGTGTATGCGAGGAGCTGGTGTCTATTTTAGGTGCAAACCTGTATTACAGATCACCAGGACCTCACCCCACGGTAAAGAATCAACATTAGGTTAACATTAAGATATAATAGCAACGTACACGAAAGTTTATATCTACTTTATAAGGAGACAGTACCATATATGTTATGAATTTGTGATTATTCTATGTATAACTAAATTGCTATTTGGCCTGAAAGTATTGTATGTCTTGATTTATAGTGCGTGTTGTGTTGTGTGAAAATGGGAAAATGTATGTGTTTTGTGACTGTGGTTATGAAGAGAAAGTGTGCATGTGCAATGTGAGTGTAGTGTTGGTGTGAGGTCTGAGAATTAGAAAATGCAAGTGATGAGACGTATGTCTAGGCCCGGATTTGTATATAATTTCTTAAGTTATTATTTTTGTTAATTGCAAATTCCCTTAATTAATTCCTCCGTAGTGTTATAATTCAAAGTTAGTAGCCAATCTCGCACGACTATCCTACATTTGATCTTCGTTAGTGAATAAATAGATAGTATCCTGTTTATTTTGTTATAAAGATTACAGCCTTGAAAGCAGATGAAACGGTGAGCAAAAAATGTGTTAAATGTTGGCTTTGAACAGACAATGTCCTTTCTGCGTCGATTCCCAAATAACTCAGGGTTGTAAGTTAATCGGGAATGCTGTATTGTAACAGTGTGCAGTATATAAAGCTGCCTTACCGTAAGAACCCCACACTGCTTATATACCTCAATAGTTGGGTGGAAGAACGGTGATGTATTTATATCAGTTGTATAGTACTCATAACACAAGCTCTGCTTAGCTTGAGACTAGATGGCGTTGTGTGTCAGGTTAGCGATTACCGCCGCCCATGGACACCCGTAACACCAGAGACATTACAAGTTGCCGGCCTTTTAGGAAGAACGCTCTTTTCTTGAAGGTTTGAAGGTCGTATTGGTCCGGGAACACCGCAGGCGACAGCTCATTCCACAGTTACAGGTATTTTTATAAGTGTACGTCTATATACTTACAGTAACCAACATGTGCCATAATATAAATAAGTAGAAGTATACAATACATTTAAATTTGCATCCATTAAAATTGGATTGTATGGAAATGTATTTTTCAAAAGAAGAATTACCCAACTAAACGGCTTTTGTTTACACAGAAAATGTTTTTCTACTTCTAACCATCTTTATTGAAGTGAAACTTTTTTATCGGGGTTGTCAAAAAATTTAGTGTAACATTTTTTCGTTACGCGTCACATTTATCCGTTACGCGCCATCTTTTTTTTTCCCTACCACGCGTGATTCGAAGTATACTTTCTCCAGCGGAGTAGGGATTGGTAAATGTCTCCAATGTATTTTGCGGCCCGTTTTGAGTAGTTACGTTTGAGTTTTTTTCCTGTTATTTATAAACTGAAACAATTGTTCATTTATAGTCTCTACTTTATTCAGAGATAATCGTTTAAATTCTGCTTGTAAATCGATGGTGGACGTTGACGTTTTTCGACCATGATAAAATGTTTTATCATTATTGAGAGTAGTTATATACAATCCTTCAAAAAAAATTTATAAAATAAAACAAAAAACATTTTCAAACACAAACAGTACCAAATTAATACTACAATGAAATATCACATTACAAACAATATTATTTTATTTAGTCCACAATGTAAATAACTACACACATCACATTCCACAAACTTACTTCATTCACACCACAGATCGCGAAATATTTACTCAGGTCTCGCTCCTTAACTTTTATTGCACTTGAAATAAGAATTGTTACGAATATTGCTGGTTTATAAGTCTTTTGTCGTTATACCTTACGTCGACATATGATATTTATTTTTTGAAAAATAACGTCATAAAGAAGTTTCACTTCTTACGAGTGTACGCTAGTACACGCAACTTTTTTTTTTCTACTAAAAGTCGAACAACATTTCTCCATTAAAACTACATACAAAGGAACATTAACTGTATAAGAGTATCAAACGGGTCTTTAAAAAATTGCTCGCGTCTACTGGCAAATTAACCCTCGGGATGTTTCTATTCTCGTCAAATTGCGCATTCGCTCGAAGCTAATGAACGTAATAAATGTTAGGCCGTGTTCGCAAGAACGTCGATGTATAGTGAACATCGAGATAATGATCGTGCCTCCTGGTAATAACTGGATGGCTTGGTAATGGTTCGATATGTCTCACCCGTGAACGCTTACCTACTCGATATGTTGTTGTGTTACTAAAAGTGGAATTAACGTTTTAATTATTTTATTCAAGTTTTAGAAACTGTTTTACTGTAAATACTCATATTATTATTTATATAGTGGGGTTTGTAGTTAAGTGGTAACTGAGGAATTTAGTATTTTACAAAGTTAAGCAATTCTAGTAAGGTCAGTCTATGGATGGGTGAGCATTCTTAACACATTGAGATCCGTCCGAATCTCAGTTGCTATGCGAACGTCTTTATCACATCACATCCGTAGGGATTTTATAGTAATGTAGTAATGATGAATTTATTCGATGACTTAGATGGAGTTTCAATATTTATCGATGATATTTCAGATCATGGTCCTCATAAAGGAATTCATAATGGAAGATTACATGAAATCATGCAAGGAGCAATAAATTTTCAAAGTCAAAGTGTAATTTTTAGTGACAGATATTTGTTATTTAGGTTATGTGTTTAGCAAAGATGCTACTAAGGTAGTCCAAACTAATGTCAAAGCTATGGTAATCTGCCTACACCAAAAATGACAAAGAGTTACAGAGAGTATTAGGTATGATTAATTATTTAGGTCCTTTTATAAGCAATTTGTCGGAAAAAAATTCAAATATTGAGAAATCTTTTGAAGAAAGA
Source organism: Spilarctia lutea (assembly GCA_916048165.1). Taxonomy (NCBI): domain Eukaryota; kingdom Metazoa; phylum Arthropoda; class Insecta; order Lepidoptera; family Erebidae; genus Spilarctia; species Spilarctia lutea. The sequence continues at coordinate 12,853,548 of OU696496.1, read as the reverse complement.
TTCTGTCTGGACTTGGGATGAGAATGATTAAGTATATTCAGATAGATGTCTTTAAATATTAAAAAAGGAGATTACTAAATCACCAGTCCCGGATCATTATAAATCCAAAATTCCATTAGGTTTGTCAGTCGACTCGTCAAAGTTAGCATTAGGTGCAGTCTAGTGAGGCAACCGTGAGAGCCGGAGTTGCCCAAGTCATCGAACGAATACGCGGGTTGGTCTCGAGGTGACTCTGCATAAATACGAGGCTCAAAGCAAGCCACCTGATCAACTCAGCCTCGTAGTAGGAGGCACTCGCATCGATATCGAGCCCTCTATGAGGTATTAGAATGCTAAATCATTATCATTATTGCACCTGATAGCAATTGCGAAAAAGGTATAGTCAAATTAAGATTGTCAGACAATAGGTCATATGTCATTGAGGATGTCAATGGAAATAGGTATAGGAGGAATAGAATTCGTTTAAGTATAAGTACAGTAGTACTTTCAGTAACCATCTTATGTAATCCAACTCGTCGCAGAGTGAGAGCAAGGTGACAACCAGGAGTTGAAGCCCCAAGAATCCTCTCAGGAATCCTTACAGTACAAAACAAGGTTAGGTCGAATTCTAATAATAATAATAAATCTTTATTACACAACAGATAACTAAGTAAAAAAAAGTCTCCGGATGAACCTGAGCAAGACGAAGGTCATGTATAATGATCTCGTTACTCCGGGGCAAGTAGACATTGATGGCACGCCTCTCGAAGTTGTCAAGGAATATATCTATCTCGGGCAACTAATGCAGTTGGGTAGATACAACTTTGAGAAGGAAGTCGATAGGAGGATCCAGTTGGGATGGGCGGCGTTCAGGAAGTTGAACCATATATTTTCGTCGGATATACCACAGAGCCTGAAGACTAAAGTCTTCAACCAGTGTGTCCTCCCTGTAATGACGTACGGTACCCTAGGATTATTCCAGAAGCTCAAAGTCGCTCAGTGTGCCATGGAAAGAGCTATGCTAGGAGTCTCTCTGAAGGACAAAATTCGTAACAAAGTAATCCGTCAGAGAACCAAAGTGACCGACTTAGCTCTGAAAGTTGGTAGGATGAAGTGGCAATGGGCTGGTCACATATGTCGCAGAACAGACAACCGCTGGAGTAAGTCTTGGAATGGAGACCGCGTCTTGGCAAACGTAGTGTTGGACGCCCGCTGGTCAGATGGCGGGATGACTTGCGTAGGAGGGCTGGCAGCGACTGGATGCAAAAAGCAACAGACCGGGCTCTGTGGTGTTCCTTGAGAGAGGCCTATGTCCAGCAGTGGACTATTACGGGCTGATGATGATGAACTAAGTAAAAGACTTATAGCTACCTAGCTTTACCAGTAGAAATGGCAACTTATCGCTTAACATGCAATCTCTTCCAGGCAACCGTGGGATGGAAATAAATAAAGGATATAAAGGGTAGTGTCTGGTGTAATCGAGAGTAGTTGAGGAAGTAAATATACATAAATAACCTATATTGTAAAGAGTATCAGTTACACATAGTGTGGACGATGATACAACTACATATAAAATAAATATAGTAAGCAAAATTCGTAGATGTTATATACACCAAATAAAATACTGTCACCTAAATGACAACAATAACAGTTGATTGTGGAATATTGATATCTCCCAAGTAATGCTCATTTATCAGTCGCTTAAAGACGGTCGTGATTGTGCACGTCTGATTGCGACCGGCTGGGCATTCCACAGTAGCACTGCTTGGATGGAAAAAGAATGGTCTAGAAATTTGGTAGAGATTCCAGGTATTTTTAATTTCAGGTTTTCTAACGATCTCAAGAATTTGGAATGTGAATCATGTAGAAAAGTGGAACGTAATTTAAGGTAACGTGGAGTGAAAGGTCGAAGTTAAAGCCAACTCGAAGGCTGATTGAGGAAATTGACTAGTTCTATGTTAAGAATAAATTTAATTTATACGTTTGTTATAAGCTGTATGACATAAGGATGTTTTTCGAACTCAACAAGGGGGATGTTAGGAAGTCGCATCGCTTTGTTACTAATTAATATGTAGAACGTACCGTCACTAGGAGTGTTATGGAAGGCACTTCTTGTGAATGACGGACAGATTGGTTCCGGAAGTGACTAAACTGTGTGAACTATATTAAACCAAATCAATCCTGATCACGTCTTTTACCGAATCCTCCAAATACAACAGGTACTACCAAAACTCGAACGGGTATCTGTAACTTACAAAACTTGTGAGTATACTTTTTTTCTGAGCTTTGAAGGTTCTATTAGTACCACAATTTAAAAAAAAATCCATTACTTTTATTTTCATTATTGCCTTTTATAAGAAACCTATGTTTTCTTTATTTTCGTGTACAAAATTTAGAAATATTAATTTATATAGGCCAAAAACGTAGTTCGTATTCTACTAAACCAAACTCATTAGATAACAAACTAAATGTAATGTTTACACCAGCAAATAATTTGAATATCACGATTCGATAAAAATAAAATATAACGATGAAATTTATGTATAGTAAAACCCTATTATCTGGCGGTGAAAATGTTGCCATAGATACGTAATGTGGGAGAATATATACGCTTCACCAATATACGGAGGCTGTACGGCTACAAGATTGACGCAGAGATATTCCAGAATGATGTGTTGACTAGTTAGCGGGAATAATGTTTCTTTGTGTTTATTTTGGCTTTGTTTTGGTACTTTCTGGGTAGAAAATAAAATTAAGTGAGATGTATTTTTTTTCCTTTAGATTATGTATGTACTAATGTAGAAAATTTCTGGAAAATATCTTAGAACTTTACTTATAATTTCCTACGTGAACGTGAATGTATTGTATGTAATTAACACTTGGGTTCATCCAACAATTTACTTTTATGCATCAAACAGCAGGAGTGCCAGATATATGAAACATAAAATGATGTTGAAATCTATACACAGAACTATTAAGCCATTTGCTTTAAAAATAACATCTTTGGTTTTTTTAAAGCACAATTGGATCACCTCAATATAAATGACAAGTCACTTAAGGACTACTGTGAAATAAAACAAACAACATAATAACAAAAAAATCAGGATCAACCTCAACAAATTGCAATAAAAGGGAAAGGAAATCCGGATTCCGTCAACAAAGAGTTTGTCAGGTACCTGAATCTCTACTCAGTGGTGTGTGGGGGGACACATCACTGTACGCAATCCTGTTGCTAAGAAGAGCTATGTACGCAGGTGTGTGTAGGTACCTACAAAAATGTAATACGTAATTTCCGCTCCACGGAACATCCTTAGGGACGGATGAGCAGCAAGTGAGTTCATTTGTACAAAATAACATAATGAATAAATTTTCAGGGTTCGTACCTGTAAAGAACCCGTGTAGAATCATTTTCCTGAAAGTAACTCTATAAAGACTACTATTATTCTATTAAGATATCAAATTGAAATAAATATGTTTTGAATCCTGGAAAATTTTGGCAACTTATATGAGTATATATATATATATATATATAAATATATATATTGTCATAGGCAGCAACCAATAGAATCCTCAGAATATAATTGTGTAAAATGTATTTGATTGCATACATTTAAAGTCGTTTGTTTGCTTGAACGAGCTAGTCCGAATTAAAAATTATTTCAGTGTTCGATAGCCTATTTATCGAAGCAATGAAGAAGATTTCAAAAACAGGTGACAATAGAAGACGCAAACGAGGTTGCACAGGTAGTTATTTCATCTCCAATTTTATTAAAAAATAAAAATGTACAACTATTTTTATTTTCAAAAAATCAGCCTACATGTTCAAATAACACATTTTGTATGAACATTTATTAATTTGAAACTTCAAAATTTTATGTATAATAATAATTGTAAAGCCATTTTTATCTATGAACGTGAAACCTTTAATGTTTAAAGTTAATTATTCGGAGCAGTTACATTGATCTTCTCCTAGCCGATTTCGACCACGGCGGTTAATCCCAAGGAGACCAACCAACTACGCAGGAGATATTACACTGCACAAGTGTGTGTGCAAGCACAGGTGCACTTTCTGTTTCCTCATTCTTTCAATCCGGTGGGACGGCTATTCGACACGTTCGGGGAGTGAATAAGCGCAGGACTAACAGCTTTATGTGCTCTCCAAACCACGGTATTTTCCCCAACTTTTAAACACCGGGCTGTTATTAAGCATTTTGATAATCAAAAAACTCAATAAGACTTTTTGTCTCGACCCGGAAATCGAACTCAAGACTTACTTAGATAAAGTACTTTTAAAAATTTAAGTAGTTGACTTGGCATTTTATCGTACAGTTATTTTTTTCTGAAAGCCATGTAGAACCTGCTGAAGAAGTTGTACAAGTGCCGATCCGTCACTTTCCGAATCTGAAACTTCAAAGACGCTTTGATCCTTGCCAAACAGAACCCAAACAAATATGAACTGAATACGCCTGTACAAATGACGTCTAAACTTGATTACGTCATCCAAATCTAAGCCCCTGTTACAAGATAGTGGGTTTAAAGACTTAACCTAAGTACAGAATTATACAGTTGATTATTGTATGATGTTTGAACAAGATCCTGATTGTAAAAATAGATATTTCATATCCTAGTACAAAATCTGAGTCTATTAAAAACCTGACTGGAACCAAAATTCAAGATATTAGAGCTACTCTGATTTCAGCACGAATGGCTCTTGAGGATAGTACCCTCCCATAAAGGACCAACTCAAAATTACGGTATTTGTACTGTCGTGTTTCGTTGGTGAGTGCGACACTGGAAGTTCATTGACGCAGAAGCATCTCAATAAGCCATCATGCTGCATTGTTGCATTGTCTGCATTCGCATACCACTACTCTTTGATTCTGTTTATGCTTTGCATCAGGCAGCTTAGGGAAATTCTTCTGATACCACTGGTAGCATGTTGGTCTAAAACCGCCAAAAACTGATTAGTTAGACCTGAGGTAAAATTTGTTTGTTTAATATAATTCTATTGTTAATTACTTTAATCATTCTGTTTTAGTTCTAGCCTATGTTATGGAGTTTAATGAAAAATGAAGTCTTAAACATTGAGCCAAAATATTTAGATTTGTCGTGTTTTTAAACTTTAAAAACCCAAATTCATTTATAGCGGACTTTACTTTTCTTATGAAAATCTTAAACTACAATATTGAGTGTCCTGATCTGCTTGAGCAGATATATTTTCATGTGCCATCTAAGTCACTTCGCTCTAACCCAATTCACATTCCTGTAGCTAAAACAATTTATAGACAGCACAGCTACTTGGTACGCGCAAGCAGAAATTTCAATGAATTATGTAAACTGCATGATATTGACCCCATTTTGATTAGTGTATCCTCGGCAAGAAGGCTTCTAGGCCTTATTTTTTTGAGCATAGTGTTCATGTGAGACATAGTGTTCCCTGAAATTGCGTTAAAGCAATTGTTTATTGCGTGTTTGGCACTTGCGTATTGTTTTTCTTTTTGATTTATGTTTGGTTTATATTTTGTTTCTCAATATTTTATATTAGTATAAAACTAGAAGTGAAAACTTGGTGACTAATCTGTTTTGTTTTACTAATGTATCAAGCTGTAAGTTTTCCATGAATAAATAAATAAACATAAACAACTGATATAATTTAATTTCAATGAAGTACAATTTATCATATCCTATGAAAAAGATGTAAATGACTTTTAGTCCTTGAAGAATTATTACAGAGCTAGAAAATAAACATTCAAAATTTTCCAACAGCGAAGTTAAATAGGCATTCTCATTACACAAAAGAAGATTACAGTCAACAATTTTCCTTTCTCCAAACAGACACCTTATTGAAAGACACAGACTTTAAAAGCATTAATAAACAGGAAAATGTCATCGACGCCAGACGCTAGGAGAGTGAGAACATGAGCTTAATTCAGTTGAATTCATTTCCTCACATTTGCGTCGAAGCAATTCCGAGATCTGTGTGACATGGGAGTTAATGCGGAGTTGCGAGTATATTAGTTTTGTATATTAAATTTGTATTTCTTACTGCGTTTTCTCTGCAGTTGTGTCAAATATGTTTCTGTGTAGAGGAATATCTGAGATAGGATCACGCCCTACGCGCGAAGGTCTCGCTGCATAGTGGAAATTTCCAGGTTTTCTGATCAGAAATTTGGTAGTTAATCCTGAGTAGTAATCCTGACCTTCAATAGTACTAGTATGTTTGTTAGAGTAAGAACAATTAGATGGGATTGCCAAACTTTGAGTAAATTAACAGCGAATGAGACGTTTAATCTAAAAGTTTTATTAGAAAATTACTATTTCAAGTATTCGCTTAAGCAAAAATATTATATTTTGCTTTTTCTACTATTTAGCCGTGTTCAATTTAATGAGCTTCTTAATTTATCTTTCATCATCTAATTCATAATACCAGAAAAATTTAAACGAACGAACGGCTCTACAGTGTCTTGTAATCACATTTTGTTACAATAAAATTTATTATTATTATTATTATTATTATTATTATTATGAATACAACGGATTATGTGAAGACTTTGAATAACCTTTTTTTCTTATGGAATTGGAGGGAAACGAGCAGACGTAGAGAGCAAACGAGTAGACACCCGCAACCGTAGAGTTGTCACAAGTGCGTTGCCGGCCTTTGGGGGATATGGATCTCCGGTATCTTCACTCTACTCACTGGGTAAAACACAGCGCAAGCACTATTTCACACCTGTTTTCTGTGAGGCCGTCGTATCACTCTGGTCGAGCCAGCCCATTCATGCCGAAGCGTGGCCCTCCTACAATAATAACCGGTTCAATAGTGTAAACGCAACTGCCAAAACTATTAACCTACTTTTTGACTTTGCTGCAGTCGAGTAAAAATAAACTCACTTAAGATACAACAGTTGATTTCAAAAAAGAGAAAATATATGAAATGTTTGATATATATAATTCTGCTTCGACATTTGAGCAAGGCTTCAGTCTGACACCCAACGTTTTTTCTTCACACATATATTATATTGTGAAACAAAAGATTATTTTCGTTTGGTTTGGAGAGCGTGGTGGCAATATTGAAAAGCTTGGCTTTTCTCTGGAAATAGATTTCCTTAAAATGTTTGGTGTTCGTTTTCTTTGATATATTTTTACATAGCCACTTAATATATCCCTTGTGCGTATAATTTACCTACATTTTAGTATATACGCAAATTGTGTAAGTAAAAAAAAGTTTAATTTAATATTTTTATAATATGGGGCCTAATCTATACATCTATACAATTAAATACAATCTAACCCGAGACCTCATGCACAGCAGTCGATACGCTACCACTACGCCACCGAGGCAGTTTAAATGTTCTTGAGTGGATAGAAGTGGTATGGTAGACCTGAACCTCATTTCTAACCAAAGCTCTACGTGTAGACGTGGACTGTTCAAAACAGTTGATACGGTGAGAGGTTCTTTAGTAATCTGACAAAAAAAGCTACGAGATAGTATCAATTTTCATTTATTACTATGTTTGTAGTTAACTCAAATTATTATGCTTTCCACATCAAACGAGCAAATTATATTACCAGTATATTTTAATAGGTACTCAAATAAATAAATGTCTACAAAATAAATAAAACAACATTCAATGTATGTTTGTGAACGAAACGTATAAAGAAACGTAAATTATAGTCTGTGTATTTTTTAATTGAAAGAGGTAAACACGATATTTACTCACCAGTTAATTTAATAAAGTAACCAACTTGTGGCAAAAAGGAATATTATAAATAAAAATAAATTTTGTAAGCACTATGGCAAAAATATGCTGGAGAGTTTCAGGTGATGATATTATTATGTAAAACTAGCTGAGTCCCGCGGAACAACAAACGCGGGTAGCACCACGGTGCAGAACTAGTCTAAAAAAGTAGAAAATGCTACTCCTTATATCATCAGCGGGACGGAACTTTCACTGGCAGATATCGGTGAAAGTCCAGCCGGTGCATCCGGAACAAACAGACAGAGAGACAAAAATCGTAAAAAATGTCACTTTGGTATATTATTATGTACCGTGTAAACATACATATGCATTTAGTAAAAAGCGATTATTTTAATATTACAAATAGACACTAAAATTTTATTTATTTGTGTGTATAGATAGTTGGATACAATCTAATTGTTACAATCGGATCATAAACCTTCGGGAATATATTTTAAGCACCGTATCAATTGTGGCAGATTTTAGCACATTCACACCAATTTATAACCGTGAAATCAAATATTACGGTATTTTTTTAGAGTTCCGTGCCCAAAGGGTAAAACAGGACCCTGTTACCAAGACTTCGCTGTCTGTCTGTTTGTCCGTCTGTAACCAGGCTGTATTTCATTAACCGTGATAGTTAGACAGTTGAAAACTTTACAGATGATGTATTATTGTTGTCGCTGTAACAACAAATACTGAAAAATAAAGGAAAAAATAATACAATAAACGTGGTTTTTTACCGTTCGTTTAGATAATGTACGGAACCCTATGTGCGCGAGTCACACTTCGCGGGTTTTTTTTAATAGCCTATGACATTCACTAATAATGTTGCTTTCTATAATGTTTTTTTTTTTAAATCGTTTTAGTAGATCTAGAAATTACCCCTTATAACCTAACAAACTTTACCTCTTTACAATATTAGTATAGATAAAATGTAAATACTGTAACAAAAAGTCCGTGGGAGAGCTATGCTTCGACGTGAATGGGTCGGCTCGACCGGAGTGATACCACGGCCTCACAGAAGACAGACAGAGGATACCGGAGGCCCATACCCCAACACCTCCCCCCATCCCCTTTCCCATTCCCCCAAAGGTCGGCAACGCACTTGTGACGCCTTTGGTGTTGCGGGTGTCCATGGGTGGCGGTAATCGCTTACCATCAGGTGATACGTCTGCTCGTTTGCCCACTATTCAATAAAAAAAAAAGACATTATTTATTAACCGATTTGAAAAAAAGATGAGACCTTCTAAATTCGATATTTTATCCGACAAGCTAGTCTGTACCAAACTCGTCTAGTTACCACGTATGATAACACCACATCACCATCATCATCTTCCTAGCCTTTATTATTCCCAAGATTATTTGGGGTCGGCTACTAGTTCAACTGGTTTTACCTGAACTCCGCAACCCTGAGGGTGAAATGAATTCGAAAACTAAACTAGTACATTTGAGGGCACTGATTTTTACCGTGGGAGAGCTATGCTTCGGCATGAATGGGTCAGCTCGACCGGAGTGATACCACGGCCTCACAGAAAATCGGTGTTAAATAGCGTTTGCGCTGTGTTTCACCGAGTCAGTAAGGATACCGGAGGCCCATACCCCAATCCCTCCCCCCATCCACTTTCCCATCCTCCAAAGGTCGGCAACGCACTTGTGACGCCTTTGATGTTGCGAGTGTCCATGGGCGGCGGTAATCGCTTACCATCAGGTGATACGTCTGCTCGTTTGCCAACTATTCAATAAAAAAAAAAAAAAAAAAACGATTTTCATAGATGTTCATGATAACCGGGACGGGCTTAACGTGCTCTCCAAGGCACGGTCGGGAAATACCGCCACCTAACATGCTCCAGGTTGCTATTAAGAATTTCTGTAAAAACATCTCAACAGCAGTACAACACGGGAATCGAACCTGAGACCTCTTGATCGGCAGCCGCTTACGTTAGCCATTGGACAAACGAGGCAGTGATAACACTACGTAAATTGAAAAATAAATAAAAGCAATAAAAACAGCTATATCTGTCCATTATCAAAGGTAAATTCAAGAACATCTGTCTCATTACAATCATTTCTAAGCGATCAATCATAGAATATAATCTATTTGGACTACAAATATCACCATCCTTCAACATCTCCAAAACCCACCTTGTCCCTACGAGTATAATGTACAAATTCATTTGTGGCAACCTTTAATAATAATGTATTTATCAACCTGTCATCACTCGTCTGACGCATGGACCCGAATGGATTTCATTAACTTCGTCACATTCATTAACTGTTTAACTTTCTAATCCAGTTGATCTAAAGTTCGCTTTATTAGTTTTAACCCTTTAGTTAAAACTCAAATTTAGAGTGTAAATTGATGGGGTCATTAGTTGGAGGTTTATAAAATTAAGTACCCAGGATAGTCCCTTGAGGAACTCTTGTTGACATTTGATATTTTGACAGAAAAAGTTATGTAAAATCATTTAGAAGCTTGAAAAATGATGAATAAAGCCTTTCTTTACATAGAGTGTTTTGCATTGTTGTTGTTTTGGGATATACAAGATATTGTATAGTCCATTCGTTTAGATAGAGTCGGTGCACCCACACTCAATTGTGGTTATTGTTGTGAAATACGAATATATTAGTTCATACAACGGCGTAAACTGACAAATCAGACTTGTTTGTGGGTGTACGCCGCAGGCGGCACAATCAAGATAACCTTATCTAAGCAAATGGACTATACTTAACAAAAGGATTAGGCCCTGTTTCACCGGTTCCAGACAAGTTTCGGATAGTTTATTTAAAAGATGGATTGATATAATTTACATGGAAGATACGTCAAATTATCTGTCACATAAGCTATAAGTATATTATTTGGAACAGTAATCGAATTCAGATTTAAAATAAAAATAACTAACATTCACATAGATCGAGCCAATTATGTTATCAGGTAGCGGCCTCGTGACCGATACCACTAAACAATTTACTGATGTTAATGATGTCGCCAAAACCATTAAAATTTGCCTTAACCATAATTTTTTTATAAAATTATTCAGTTTCAATAGGTATTATCTAGGTTTCTAGAATAGTTTAGGTACTATAGACGATTTAGTGTTATTATTGATTCTGGTGACAAGAATATAAATGAAACTGGTTTTATTTGCTTTTATTTCATACGAAATAATTTCATGAAACTAATATCTTGGTGAATATTAATAACGTCTTTGATCATCCGTGCGTGAAAAGATAACAGATGTTAATAGCCCGAATATACTAGTTAATATCAAATTAGGACAAGTTAAATACAGTATAGTTGGGAATTGAATAATCAGAAATGTGTATTAAGAATTTAATAATAACAACAGACCTCTCTACAACCGCCAAAACAAAAATTTCATGAATACTCGTACGTTGATATAAAAGTGTGGGTTTCTATGAAATATAAAGTCAATTTTCCCGTCAGATGTCGATGGCACACATTAATTAAAAACTGCACACATTATTGTGAAACACTCACATATTCACAAACGTGAATGGACATCTCAGCTAAAATTATCATGCAAATTAAAAACGAAAAATTAAATAATATTTGGGTAACTTTTGTATTTTAAAGGTGATAATATACCTTCTGATATGTAACATTAACTCTTATTTTCGCATTTCTAAATTATTATATATACTTAGTTGTATCACTCTATGAATTCAAAGCCGTACGTGTTGTCTACTACTACTACTTAACTGTTTATTTGATATGCCGTTCTCTTTATAACATGGCCGTTTCATCTCAGTCGTATCGCCTGATGGTAAGCGATTGCTGCCGCCCATGGACACCCGCAACACCGGGGGCGTCACAGGTGCGTTGCCGGCCTATGGGGGATGGGGAGAAGGATGGGGGAGAGGTTCGAATATGAGCCTCTGGCATCCTTACTCACTCGGTGTAACACAGCGGAAGCGCTATTTCACACCGGTTTTCTGGGAGGCCGCTGTATCACTCCGGTCGAGCCGGCCCATGCATATAAATACTTTATTGCTTATAAAGGGAAGCTCCAAACACTAAACTTTAAATGTAAACTTATGAAGCAATAATGTATTTTGTATTTGTATTTTTTAATATGGAAATTGTATGTTAAATCTAATAAAGTAAATACTAATCTTAAATAAGTTGTATCGATTCAACTAGATCGACAAATAGTCTTGTAAACCTCAAATCAAACATGTCACGATAATTCCATCACCTTAGACCAACGTTTGAGCCAGTGTTTGATGTCCATGCAATTAGCAATAGCGGTTAATTACCCCTATGTACTTTAGTGGGTATGTTTGTAGAGATAATTGGATTTTGGTTAGGAGCTGTCTGCAATTAGACATGGTAAGTTTCTAGTGTACAAATAGTGACGATAGCTCCTTCATGTAATATTGTAAATGATCAAAACCAGTACATAACGGAGAAATGTGGATAGGGAACACAGGATAACGCATGCCGGATTGATATATATTATTATGTGAATTATAATTTTTGTAATGCCAGTGAATGGGTAGATTAAAATAATAGTAACATTTTTTGTTCATTAAGCTATTATAAAAAGCTCGAAGGACCATTAGGAATCGTCTCTCTAGATAATATAAAAACCTAGAGATTTTATTGAGGTGAAGTCTTAATAAATCGTATAGAGTTTTTACCGATTCTTCACCACGGGAATATCATTTTAGATTCGAATACGTATCGTTTCGAAAAAGCATACTTTAAATAAAAGCTATTTGATTTTTAAGTGAAAAATTTTTGTAGGCGCATTGAGCACTTTTTAGATGAACAAAAAACGTGAATCTAGCGTCATCATTAATACACGCTTCCCATTAGCTTTAAGTATACTGTGCATATAAATAAATGTACATAAGTATACCTTCGTGCGTTATTAAAATGAGTCAAAGTCAAAGTCAAATCATTTATTTCCATAGGCCCCAAAAGACACTTGAACACGTCAGAAATACAAACATCAAACATTATTAATACAAGTATAAAATAAAATTCAAGTACTGAATTGATCAGTGATAAAAGGATGTAACTCAAGTAATCAATGATTTGAATTACCGGAGCTTAGATTGATTTCGATTCAACTCAAAGGTTTAAATTGAAATCAATCCAAGTACCAGCTCAGATGGGTATTGCATTCATGAGAAGAGCTGGTTAGAAACTCATGTGCACCATCTTTTCAAATAATTCATACAAAGTTTGTTTGTTTTTGACAACAATACTTATATGTGCAAGTTAAGGCAACCAAAATACAAAGGCTAGAAAGCGGTCTAAAGAAATATTAATGCTAGGGAAATCAATTTTTTGTCTAATAAAATAATTAAAATTAGTCCATAGCATATAAGGTTGCAATCACTTACACATCAAGGAGTAACACACACACACACACACACACACACACACACACACACACACACACACACACACACACACACACACACACACACACACACACACACACACACACACACACACACACACACACACACACACACACACACACACACACACATACATACACATATACATACACACACGCACAAATATTAACGCATACACAACAAATACACACCTCCACTCTTACGTACCCAAACAGTCCAATACTTTTGTTAATATTATTATTTGAAGTTATATTCAAACAGTATGTTTCAAATTCTTAAGGTGTAACTATGAAACCAAGTATTTGGGTTAGTGGCTGCAACACAGTTTTTAACTATAGCAGCCATTATCAATCATATTCAGTTATATTTTTTGTTATTTCTTGGTTTGAAAAATAAACTTTATTATCTAATGGCTCGATGATGCAGATCACAAATTACTTAGTTTTAACTTCTATCGGCAGCTCACAAAGAAACCTCTTAATCTTTAAAATGTGAATTATGTTAATTTATATACATTTCCTTTTCATGGATTATAGTATGGTAATAAAACTCAAACAAATATCCATCTACCATACAATTGTAATCATAATCTAATGAAACCAACCAATAATATTTACTTTAATATAAAAACAATGTTGAAACTTTCCTGAATACTTAGTAACATCTGTATAATTTTAAAAGAATCTTGTCTAAGTGAAATCATTCAGTATCAGAGACCATCAAATTAACTCACAAATAGTAATGTAACAATCGGAACTCGATTAAGTGGCCATTTTCAGCATTTTATCCGGTACTTCATTCTTTATTGCGTAACATACTTTTGAGTTTTTTCCTTTTCTTAATAAAAAGATTAGGAATCACATACTAAAACTATCGCAACGTATATAACATAACATAAGAAAACTCGTCTTCCACCAGTCCAGTGTCCATAAATTCAAAACAATGACCAATAATCGAACAAACTCTCCATTTCTAAACCGAAGTTGTTCCGCCATAATTGTGAGGATAGTGCCAATAAGAGCGTCTTCACACTGCCCGGTAATTGCCAATTCTACTGGCATTTCCAGCTCTTGAGCAGTTTTGCTATATCCTTTTGATTACTGAACTAATAAAGTTTCGGTTGGAGCACTTTTAGTCGTGAAATGGTTAACAGTTGGGAGAGTTTCTTTATTGCAGTGTTTTTGTGTGATTGAGTTATAGAGGCAAAACAAGATTGTGAAGCTCATAAATTATTTTTTGTTAGTTTGGGTACATTTGCACAAGGACATGTATAATTAAGACTGTTATTATGCAACTGTTTCTTTTTCAATATATTAATTTCTTATGCAAAAAGGTTTAAATATTGAGATTAAAATAAATAGATAATTGGTAAGAAAAGTAAATCAGATCGTTCCTATGTTTCTACGGACCCCATGACCCACACATATTTAATAAGATTGAGATTAGGACTCACAAAAATCTCCTTGATGTTAGAAATGTGACCCCTAAGGTAAAGAGGTTGCAAGGTCGAAAATTTTAATAAAATTAAAACTACTTCTATGAAATACTCAAACACTTTACTATAAAACTTTACTGTATAAAAGCCAGTGGGACTCTTCAAATTGACATAGTATGAGTAACTTAATTTGAAACATTGAGATTTACTGAAAATAAATGAAAATAAGAACTTGAATATTTCAGAAGAAAACGTTGTACTGGGTTTTAATTAAATTAATGTTCATGACTATAGAAAAAATCTGTGAATCGTTTCGGCATATCTAACCAGAGTAAATTTTAAGGCGCCTTCTAACTGTAAACTTGTAACTTCAGGAAATTGACTAACCGTGATACATTTAAGGCCAAAGTCAGAGAGTCAGAGAGTACAAAATACATTTATCTATGTATTTTGTAAAATATTCGTAATCTAACAATAATATAATAACTTATTATTTATTATATTATTTTATGCAATAGCAGAGTATGTGACCATTACAATAGGTAAACTATGAGAAACAGTTATTTTAAGTTTAATGTGAAACAAAATAAACTAATTCAATTAAAGAGAATAACTTAGTCAAGCTTGTGGCAGAGAGAAAATTTTTAATAAATTAAAATCCACTTACATAAAATACCATCCATCTTGAGGATGTGAATCAAAACATCTAGCCGTCAGCACCAAGGCCAAACAAAAATTCGATTTAGGGCGACACTGATTGAGATTAGAAGTGACATGTTATATTCGATAAAATATTTTTACAGCAAAATTTTCCGCCAAGCAACCGAAACAAAGTGAACGACGTGTTAAGTAAAAATTTATAATGGAATAAATGTTGATGAACAAGAAACTGTTGTTTTAAATTTATGCAGGTCATTGTCAAGGTTATTTCTAAAACGATGTTTATTAATGAATATATTTTGGAAATAGTTCATATACTTAAGAAACATTAATGGAGGAATCTTTTATATTGTATTTTAATTTACTTTCTTCGTAAATGCCAATAACAAATGTTTTGCCTGTTTCTAAATTTTTACTTTCAAAATTTGCCACACTTTAATCCATCGTTAGAATATTAACATGATAACTGGCAAAAGCTATGTCGACATTGTTTTGAGCCGTCATAGTCCGGGAAAGGCACTAACTCCGGAGTCAGTCCCGTTCTCAGAAGCTAATATGACTTTATTGAATAATCACCATCTAATTCCAACCAAGATATAGTCTGTGTTATGTATTAATTTCTTACACTCAACCTAATTTTTCATATTTTTAAATTTTTTTTTATAGCTGGGGATCGAACCCAAGATCTTTATTTTTTTAATATAAGAGCTTGAAAAGTGACTCTACTCTAACTGATGGAAAACATGAGCGGTTTTCCATACTCGAATACAGGAAATACAGCATGACCCATACTATGACGGAATATTGATTGCTGTCACTCACCAATGAAACCCGTCAACACGAATTCATTATTTAAGGTTGATCTTCGGTGAGAATTTTATTTAATTTTATACTGCCCTGATCAAGAAACCTTACAATCTTAAGCTTTAATCATTAGGTCAATGAATTCAATAAAAATGGTTATATTTCCTGTTTATTCATTTCTCTAATCTTGATTTCTTAAACCCATTCTTTTAGTACTATTCATATACTAGCCGTGCTTGGAAACGGCTTTTCAGCTTAATTATAAAGGTATTCTATAAATTTAATATTATATATATTGTGTACCTGTACATTTTGACAAACAGTATCAACAGCATTAAATTGCTTTTGTTGAAAGGGTTTACCAATGTTATTAATTATTTAAGGTTAAAGTGCAGGCTAAGCTCGGGTAAAACCATAATCCTGGTGCTGCGAATGTGTACATTACAAAGGTCTGTCCGGTCTGTGTTGATGCTTTCGATGATTAGTTTTTGATGAGGTAAAGCTTACATGTCAAAGTTTGGTGAATTGTTGGAAACAGCTAGTTATAATATTAATACGTGAGTAAGTGATATTATTACCTTTCATTTTAGTATTTGGTATTGTTATTACTTGGCTTATATAATAATACCCTGGGTCTCTAAGAAAATTAGTGTTAGGTACTCGTAATTCTTTTGTTGCATTACACCAAGTGACTCGAGTTATTGAATGTATATCTGTAATCTAATGAATTTAAAATCGAGACTGAGACTAAAATTTGTCTGTTCCTTTACTTTATGTGCTTTGAAAACGACACAGTTTTCAAGTTATATACAATGAATATTTTTTCGAGTTTCAGAATAGTCTAGGAACTCTAGGAGATAGATATTACATTTTTGTCTATAACGTTTTCAAAGCTAAATCGCTGCACTGATAATTTGTGTGTGGGATTACTTTGATTCTCGAGGAAGGAAGGCTACCATTTGCCACGATAACCAACATGTAATAGTATCTCATATAATTCAAATAAACCTTAACAAAAAGTTATTACAATAACAACATTTCCCAGTTTATTGGTCCCGGGAAATGCGAACATCCCTATCTCCCAAAGCTATCCAACAATTATCGAACGAATGACGCTTCCCTTGAGATTTAATTCATCGGCGTCCCGGGTGATCTGCTGAGCTGTACCCGGAGATCCGGAGATACCCGGATTGCGTTAAAATTGCGTCCACCCTTAATGTGATAGTAAAAGATACGCTTTTTTACCTTTTCCGAAATCTTTTGCACGATAAAATGTATTTGAAAGAAGGGTGGTTTGATAAAGTGGAGTGGGGTTGAGTTGGATTATCTTACTGGGTTTTGTTAACTTAATAACAGGGTAATATTTAGAAGTTGATAATTGCATTAGTTGCAGCCTTCAGATTGGTCTAGAATACCAAATTATATAGAATAACCATTGAAGTGTTGTTTCTTTTACTGGCAAATATTTATGATATAAATGTTTGTATGTTTGATTCATAGCCCTATACGTTTGTCTGTTTGCTACACATTTGAACGGCTGAAGGTATAGAGATAATTTGGACCAAGGAAAAAGAAATATGCTGCTTTTTGTCGCAATAATCGATATATACGCAGGTGGAACAGTAGTTAAATCACCTGCGCTATCATATATTTCGTTCATTCCCCTCTCCGGTCAATGCGTCCACTTAAGGTTGCCCGGAAGAGATTGGCTTTTAGCATCAAGGCCGCCCATTGTACACATCTTGTTGAAATCTTAAGTGTAATAATTTGTAATTGGTGTACAATAAAGTATATTCTATTCTAGTGCCCATAACACAAACTCTGCTTAGTTTGTGACTTAGTGGCGTTGTGTTAGATGAAAAAAAGTATAAATATAACAGTACTTGATTGGCAAACACTGCTTGATTGGTAAACAATACTGAAACAATCATAATCATTCCTAAAAGAACTAGTTTATGATATGCGTAATATTTGTCATAATCTTTGTTGTACAAGACTAAAAGAATTTTAAGGTTAATATATTAATATCACTTAAACAAAAAATAAATAAAAATAATAAATAAATATTTTGGACATCTAACACACAACGCCATCTAGTCCCAAGCTAAGCAGAGCTTGTATTATTGGTACTAGACAACTGATATAAATACTTATATACATACTCGTATTGTACATACAAAACACCCAAACTCCTAAACAAATATTTGCAGATCATACAAACATTTGATCCGACCCGGGAATCGAACCCGAGACCTCAAGCTAAGCAGTTGCATACACTACCACTACGCCACCGAGGCCGTCTAAAAGATGGTTCTTTATTTAAAAATATAGCAAAAATTCAATAATCGAATTGAATATAACATTGGTTGACGAGTGGTTGAGCAATATTCAGCAATTTAAAATTGAAATACATTTTAATGCCCCGATTCAATGGAAAAATTATATCAAAATTTTATAAATTTCTGGTTTGCATTTTGTACGGCGAACCAGCAGATAGGTCGGCTAATGAAAATAAAGAATTACTACCCATAGGAACACCGTACAGCGACAAAACACAAGGCTATAATAATTAGTCCAGAAATAATGGAAGTGAAGATTATAAATTATTGTACGTTACGTACGTACTATTATACAAAAATTTCTCAAAAATTGTATTGAGTGAACATTTTCTAACAAAGTATACCTTATATCATTTGATTCATTGAATCTCGATTTCTCATCTAACTAATATCACAAATCGATTACGCAAAGCAAACGCTGCTACACAACTATTCACCAGTAACAAATCTCGTCTCAAAGGGAACATGAATTTACGAATTTCTATTTCCGTTTCTATCCATTATAGATCAGATGTCTGAATATTGACAGCTGGGAATGAAATCCGGCCTAGGCCGAAAAGTAGACGAGATTACCGATCTTTGATTCCTTTAAGGCCTAAAGTATTAAGGTTCTGCATAGATTTATAGGGAACACCTTTCATTTATAGGGGTGGCTGGACCCTTTTCATGATAAATGCATTATATTATATTGAGAACCCTTTGGAAGTCTATTTGTCGCTTCGCTGTTTGATTGGCCGTAAAATTGAACGTGTGCTTAGGATTATTATTTGTTTTAGGCTTTGTATGTGCATCCAATAGTATTATGTGAACTCAATTATTTTATAGATATAGTTAACGAAACAATTGAAAGCTTTATGAATGTTAGCTCAATAATTTTAGTATGTTTTTCATATTATGTATTTCGTATATTGAAGAAAAAACGAACCCACGATAATTAACTTAACAAACAAGATCACTAAACACTAGGCAAACAATTTTTGGGCCTCTGCTAGCACTTTCTTAAACTTTACTTGTAATCATTAAATTTTATTTCTTTTAGTATTATTACCTATATCTTTATTTAGTACAACTAATTTAATCTAGTATTAAATAGTTGAACTTTAGCGGAATATTCTATGGGTGTATTTGGATGGATAAAACTAGCTTATACCAATTAGTATTTTAGACAATCTGTCTAAGTCTATTGGTTTGACTGCCTATTACAAGGCATTAATTAGTGACAATATTTATTCTGCTTACTGTCAATTTGCTATAGTACAAAGAAAAGTTTATTAAAGGTTAAAATTTATCCTGGACGGCTTGTTAACAAAATGTAATACACAATATACGTGTATGTGACTAACGAAAACATTTCTTATATTACACATAATCTATATGTAGACGAAGTGCAAATGGCTAAAAAGTTTGAAATAAAATAACCCCCAAAGTTAAGAATTGAATTAAAATTTACTTGTTGTGGAAAAATTCGAGTGCAAAGCCATCGCACTAATTTATGGCATTATTAACTTTAATAAAGCATAAACTCGTAAAAAGATACTTCTGTCTGCATAAGCACAATACAAATATCCTTTTTCAAACCAAGTGAAATACATCGATCCGTCGAATTTACGTTCGAAACATTATTTGACAGCAAACAATACATCGTTAAATATATAAAATCGATTGACATGGAGTAAATAAGTCACTCTAAACATCTTTTAACTGCAGGCACTTTAAAACTCAAGGTAGACAATTAATATCCCCTTGTCTCCGAGGTCAGCTCTTGATTTATCGGCCCATTAAGTAAGACCCTGAGGTTCGGATTATTGAAATGAGAGATTAACGGGAAACCTATGAATCCTGAGAGATTTATTCCGTTTAATATGACGGCCATCTTTCATTTTGATTTAGAAACGTATTTTGGCTTGTTATATTAATGTTGCGTCGAAATTAATAATAAATACATTTGAAACAACAGATAGCGTTATTTTGTCATGGTTCTGCATATATGCCCACACACGTATCTCCAGGGTACACATAAGCGTATTAGCTTTTAATTCAAGTAAATATTACATAAATGATTCTAGTTACTTGGTTCCAAAACGAAGAACCGCCAAGAAACTCCATTGTGTTGGTGACTATATTATTTATACTGCACTGAGAAAGAAATAAGGAAATTTAAGAAATTGAATTGTCAAAAAACCCACTAATAAGTCATTTTCTAGATTCATAATCGACTGCCTCGGTGGCGCAGTGGTAGTAAATGCCACTGCTGTACTTGACGTGGTCACGTGTCCAAGTGTTTGTGTGATCTACAAATATTTGTTTCGGAGTTTGGATTTTTTCTTTGTATAATATGTATGTATTTACAAAAAAAAGTATATATATAGTATAGTATAGTAGTATAGTACTCATAATACAAACTCTACTTAGCTTGGGAGTAGATGGCGTTGTATTAGATATCCGAAATATTTATTTATTATTTATCTAATGACTTGTTTATGTTATCTTGTTCTGTTACATGCTTCACAATAACTGACGTTTTTATGTTCTACCAAATAAAGTGTAAAAGTTCCCAAAGTCTACAAATTAATATCAAATCAATTAGATTAGCTGCCACAGTTACCTAAGGTAGCTTAAATGACTAAATATATAGTAGGTACATTTTATAACATTTATGGGACTATCCAACTAAAATTGTCTTAACTTTCAAAGCTCAGAATTGTAGATTTCAGTACCTATTTATACAGTTATAATAGTATAAGAATATTATCTGTCTATATTAAACATAAAAAATGTAATAGTACTGGAAATTCTATACCATTTCCCTTGGGGTATCTTCTTGTGCAGCGTGATTGATGCCCCAGTCCTGTCATCGATCGGCTTGTTAAAGTTTTTTTATTAAATGTTCAGCCACGAAGCTTACAAAGGAAAGATTAAATTCCGGAGACGGACGATGGTTCAGGAATTCCTGTATTGATTAAAATTGTATCCTTATTGCCAAATTTAAGGTAAATAGATACCTTTACATTTGAATGATTGAAGATTCGATGTAAATGAATTGAATATATATGATAAGTTTAATAATGTGTATTTAAAATGTTTTCCCTCTACTGATATATTAACGCAGCGTCTAAACTACTAGGCTACAAACTTAAAATATTGGCAAATGATGTTGTTATATTATAAACAAAACTTTTTTTAATATTTCTTCATATCCTGAAGGATTCAGAATTTTAACAAAAAATAACTGACTTCAAGAATGGAACCAAATTAAAATTAAATAGATTTGTATGGATGTATGTATGTATTTAAGTATATGAATTTTTGTGTTGGTTAGATTAGTTTAGGTTACAACATTAACCTCGATGCACCTACCTTACTAGATCTCTACACCCCCCAAAGGTTGGCTGGTAGAGAATGCCCTTGGCATTAAGTCCGCCGATGTACATGTGCATGAAGTTATAAATAAATAAATAAATAAATAAAAGAATCATCAAAACCGATTCACCCAGTCGTAAGTTCTGAGGTAACAAACGTATTACAAAAATACGGTCGAATTGAAAATCTCCTGTTTTGAAGTCAGTTAAAAACAAGGAAAAAACGATTGTTTGAAATAAAATTATTATCATTGGAAACACGAAATAACAAAAAACACGCGAGCGAAGCCGTTGTCTATTCCTAGTTTGCTAGTAATATATATTTCATTGATAACATCTGTAACTTTAATTAGAGGCAGCTCATATGCCTTAAAATATATATCTCTAGCATGAGTGGAGTAACATAATATTTGTTTTGTACTCACACGTCTCTAGAATGTTTTTTGTCATTATTAGATCTTTCATACAGATACAGAGAGCTTTTTATGTATGTTCATTAATGATTCAGTTTTTGAAATGAAGTTCAAATCCTAATAATATTATAAATGTGAACGTAAGTTTGTTTGTTACGGTTTCACGCGAAACCTACTTAACCGATCTTCATGAAACTTTGTACACATATTCTTCAATGCTCTGAATTTTTATAAACCAAAACTATTATTTAAAAAACTTGAGAGGTGTAAAGGGACACCCGGATGGAACGAAGTTCGAAATAGAAAGACGAAACGAAAATATCTGGCTTGCTTTCTATAACAGAGATAGAGAGACAGACAGAGAAACATGCGCACGCCGCACGGCTTACAATAGCTTACTGTAGCAAAAAGTGTCGTTACCGGCCTATCGCAGTTCACTGCTAAACTTATTTATTGATATATTTTGTATTTATATTTGATATACAAAATTTTAAAAATCAATAATTTACAGTGACATCTATATTATTAATATTAAACTACTGGCAACGACAACTATAACACGTAAATGTAAGTTCAGTTTCTATTCAAAAGATGGCGCTATATATAAAATTGAAAAATGTTTTTCACCAATTCTTTAAAAAATAATAACAAAACAATATTTTCTAATTAACTAATAATAATATAATAACTAATTTCTAATAAAAAAATATTAAGACTTCGTTCCCATAACAAAAATAGTGAATCATGCAATGAAAAATAAACTAATAACAAATATAATTTAAAATAGCAAAAAGTGTCGTGACAACAAAACGTGTCGTGACAACTTTTTCGTATGAATTTTTTCCGTCTAGCCCCCTTTCACAACGCGCGATAAGGAACTTCGTTCCAAAAATATTTCGTTTCAATTGTGAATGAAATGAAATTATACTTTTAAATCTTCCCAGTTCCAGGCGATAATTTTACACCACACGGATAGCACTTTTTGAAAACATCAAAATTCCAACTAACTATCAAAATATTTTGATGAAATTACTTCGCAAAATGTAACTTACATTTTTTAATGAAGCTTTATAGCTGAACACTCAAACTGTGCCTCATTTCACTTCATAAGATTAAATATTAAAATGTCGAATTTTATCACAAGGTTTTCATGTAATAAAAATTTCAAAGAAGGTTATTGACAGGCAGGAAGGTCGCTTAAGAATGATGCCAATGTTAGCTGGTTTTTTGCAATATTACACTTTGTTCTAAAATAAGTAAAAAATGATGAAACAATAATTTTTATTAAATTTAATTAACTTCATCCGTGGGATTGCACGCTTCGGCATGAATTGGCCGACTCGATCGGAGTGATACGGCCACGACCTCATAGAAAACCGGTGTGAAACAGCACCTGCGCTGTGTTTCACCGAGAGAGTGAGAATACCGGAGGCCCATACCCTAAGCCCAAAGGCAGTAGTGGGTGCCCATGGGCGACGGTAATCGCTCACTTTATATGCTACAAAAAAACAAAAGCAAGTATGATATCAAATTTTGCGTATTGATGAATCTAATTATGTTGAAAATTATCGGCTTAAGTATAACTTAGACACGTAGATATTGTAATCAACGTTAAATTGAACATAAGCCTCTCCTAAGAAAGGAGGATTTGACTAACGATATCACACAACCCAATTTGTGCCAATAATAATTTACCAATTTTTTTTACTAACTATGTTATGATTATTTTTAAGTAATTAATACATTCTCACTACATTTCAAATCCTTTTAAGAAAGGCTAATAGACGTTAGGAAGCATTGGGATTAATAAATTTCCATTACAAAATGGTTTCTGGATTTCCAGAACTTTCCAAATTCCAGTTACATGAAGAACATAATTCACAAATCGTAAAAGATTTGCGACTGTTATCGAGGATCTGGAGCAATTATGTTTGACAAGATGTTTCACAAATTATCGTTTGGGCCGAAATCGATATCTGAAAACTTTTTAATGTAACCTCATTTTTTCTTCTTTGGATCGAATTATATTACTTACACTGTTAAATAAGCTTTATCTTTTTGTAATAAGAGATAAATTTCGGCCCTTGATTTCCTATGTTTGCATTTCAAAAGCAGGTCACTTGTACTTACTCGTATTATCGGTCTATTTGACTGCCTCGGTGGCGCGAGTGTTAGCGTAAGCGACTGCTGTGCTTGAGGTCTCGGGTTCGATTCCCGGGTCGGTCCAAATGTTTGTATGATCTGCAAATATTTGTTTCGAAGTTTGGGTGTTTTCTATGTATAATATGTATGTATTTACAAAAAAAAAGTATATATGTATTTATATCAGTTGTCTAGTACCCATAACACAAGCTCTGCTTAGCTTGGGACTAGACGGCGTTGTGTGTTAAATTGTCAGAAATATTTATTATTATTATTATTATTTATTATTCAGGGCTTTGACGGCTGGAATTAAGATTTTGTCTATGGTTTAGGTATCACTTTGGCATAACTTTAGGGAAAAATATACACCGTGTCATTTTATGTACTTTTATTTTTATATTCTAATACCTAAAGAAACTAAACTACTAACGTTTGTTGATTCGATATCGTTATTTAAATTAGAGATAACGATATTGTCAAACTTTCTAAGGCACAATCCTTAGAGCTTGATAGCACTACACGCAATAGAATTGTAAATTATTTTTATGTTATAAGATAACAAAACATATAAATGACTATTTATGTAACAAAAACATGCATTTCAATATCAATATTATAACTTTTATGGATTTCAAATCATTGCACTCTAGTTTAGTAATTAGTAGCTTTAACCACTTAAGTACGAGGCTAGTCAAATTCACCATTTTATTAGAAGTATCATCTTGTCAACATCTCATCCAAAATCTTCGAGGCATAACAACCATACATATCAACAACACAACAAAATAAGATAGATAATATCATTAATGTCAAAAGGGAAAAAATCGTGTCGATGGGGCACAGTCACGACACCAAAACACTTCGCCAAGTATAGAACTGTCTTGTATCGTTGCAATCGTATATTTCAGAGTAACTCTAACAGCTCAATGTCCGGATATCGACAGCTGTCTGAAACAAAACCGAAGTAGGGTACTGTGACTCGCTTTTTTGTGACCTACATATCAATTTGCCGAAGCTGCATTTAGCAGTTTTTGTTGATGTTTATTGGGAATACATAACAAATATTTTCTTTTGGGTTAGTCGACACAACTAACTAATTTATTTATTTTTCAACGAACTTAAGCGAATGCTCGCGATTGAGTAATAGTAGGCGAGCCCGGTTGTGGCATAAACGTGCCACCTCGACCGGAGTGCGCCATTTTAACACTGAGGTAATTTTTATTTATATTTGACGACCTGAAGAGTGAAAACTCAATTTGATGGAAAGATAGAGTAGAATACTTACTGTGAATGCAGATGAAGCAGTAGCATCCCATACTATAGCGGCTTAGTGGGATGCTTTTTTACACCCTGCTTAAATGTTATTGATGGATGTTATTTTTCAAAGTGAAAACTAAGAAATGCACTTGTAATATAACCCTCGATTTGCATATGTTTGGCATCAGTCAATTATTATCGGATGGCCTGTGTACTCTTTCTCCTTTAATTCTATAAATGATCATCATAAAACTATTACGATTCAAAAACTGTTTCGGAATCTTAGTGCCAATAAAGCACTTTTCTTTTTAATTCCCTCCGTCCACTATACATTCTCATTTTTATTGCAAAGTAATTAACCTCCTTTGTAAACTGTAACAAGTTTCGACATTACCCTCTTTACCTCTTGAGGGAGGGAAATGTATCTTTTGAGGGTTAAAGTTAGGGGTGGCGGTAAAACTCGGTTAATATTGAAGGAGCATGATAGATTATGCACCTGTGGTGCTTGCTAACTGCTTATAATGGATCGCGCGGTTTATTGTTAATTCTTGATAGCTATCGTGATGGTGGAAGGTTAAGAGATATTTTCGTAAACCCTAGTGTTGGTTGTTTTTAATTGAATCATATAATCTGGTAGCTTTAACTAAACTTTTCTGACATTTATAAAACCGGGATCAGATCAAAACTGAATGATATTTTTATGTATTGAACTTTTGGTGCCTTTTAATTTTAATTAATATCTGTATATCAATATTCTGCCTAATCCCAACCTAGTATGTGTAGAGTTGAATGTAAATTTGTTAATTTCATTATGAATGTATATGTATATGTATCATGAAAATTTGCATCTATATCATCAAGTGAACAAGAAAAACTTAAGGTAGCTTGGAATTTTAAACAAAACCTACATTACAACATGCTTTGCTGAAAATGAAAGCTAGTTTTATAAATGCTTCTTGTATAGTTTAAAAGACTAGATACAAAAATAAACAACTACATAACTGTTCAAATTATCGTGAACTTTGTGAAGATGCTTGCACCAATTACTCGGTTGTTCTTACACGTTTCGGCTCTAAACACAGTTAGATTTTTTTACTGAAAGTATATGGTTGCTTTTTGTATTACGAAACACTGTTAAATAATCCTTTCTGGTCTCATACCACTCAATAACATACTTAATTATTTACTTTTTATTAAGACTAATGTTAATAGAATAAATTGATTTATAGAATTACCGCCGAAATCAATGTACCTAAATATTTATTTGTTTTGATGTTGTTCTTGTCGTAATAAAGCAACAATTTGCCTGCAAAAGTGACCCTACTCTACCTGATGGTAATCCGAGAGTGGTGGCCACATACCATTATGCAGACAATGCAGCAGTACAGCATGGTGACCCACACTATAGTGGCCAGTATAGATGATTTTGAATTGACGGAGGACTATCCACCGACGATACGTGATGCACGAACGCTGTCATTTTAGGTTGGTCTTCTGTGAGAGAAAACCGATCAGGTTGAACCGGCCCATTTGTGCTGAAATCAGCGTGTTTCAACTAAATTGAATATCTTCAATTTCATTGCGTAAATCAATCTTATAAAATTTTAGATCCCTGTTCTAATTTATGTTTAATATATATATATATATATATTTATGTTTTATAGTTGTTTTTGCATTATGATGTATCATCATCATCTTCCTAGCCTTTATTATTCCCAATATTATTTGGGGTCGGCTACCAGTTCAACCGATTTTACCTGAATATCAGTTTTTACACAGAGCGACTGGCATCTGACCTCCGCAACCCTGAGGGCGAACTGAATTCGAAGGTTGAAACTAGTTGTCAGTATATTTGAGGGCACTGACTTCCCAATAACGATTGCCATAGCTGTTCATGACAACCGGGACCAACGGCTTAACGTGCCCTCCGAAGCACGGGCGGGAAACACCGCCATCTTCCATACTCCGGGCTGCTATTAAGAATTTCTTGTAGGAAAAACCCAACAGCAGTCCGACCCGGGAATTGAACCCGAGACCTCTTGATCTGCAGTCGCTTACGCTAACCACTAGACCATCGAGGCAGTCAACATTATGATTTATCATAACACATAAAATTTTTTTTTTTCAGTTTGTTCAATAAATCTGACTTAAGTCGGTTAGAATTTTTCTTTTCCTTTGTTTTAAACTCTACGTTAAAGTAGATTTCTAAAACATGCCGTATAGCGCGATC
The DNA here is from genome assembly GCA_916048165.1 of Spilarctia lutea. Lineage (NCBI taxonomy): Eukaryota > Metazoa > Arthropoda > Insecta > Lepidoptera > Erebidae > Spilarctia > Spilarctia lutea. The sequence continues at coordinate 12,825,794 of OU696496.1, read as the reverse complement.
CCCATAAAATTACTTCAACATATTGTCATTTCTTTGTAATTTGGTTAAGTAACGAAAATTGTAAGCAATTTGGTCGTAACTGGTGATATAATCTAATCATTTCTTAATTTACCTTGCTTGATTATATTGAGGCATAATTAGTACGAGCTGAGTATAACACAAGCGCTGGAATGAGCAACCAAACAGCCTGGCGTCGTTAGCACTGTACAGATAAATGTACGGCCGTTGATTGTGAAATGATTATAATGCGGGACCAAATTGTATATACGAGTGATTGCTAAGGGGTGAATAAATTTGTAAGCAGAGTAAAGGAGAATTTTGAGTTATGTCTGCTGGTACGAATGTGATGTGATTGATTTATCTGATATCACATTATATAACACGTATCTTGTAACAAAGCGTAAAGAAGTTGAGAATCAAACGTCACGAGACAACAATATTCCGTTATTCTTTTACGTTGAAGGCAAGTTTTATACAGTGACAAATAGATGCATGATTAAACCATAAACTTAAACCTTAATAAAATAACTCACAACAAAACTTAAGGATTCATAAATATATTAACAAACAAATTTTTAGCACCAACAATAATTCACAACAACAAGGATTGCATAAGAAATGTTCGACATCGGAGTTGCTCGCCACAAAACCGCCACAAACAGACATTTGTAGGAAAATTAACTGTATTCAAATTTTATACCATTATGAAGAGAGGTAGACTATATTACTTTTGGCTGAAGCATTAACGAACAAACTTTCTGTCTAAGGTAATCGAGGCCTGTATAATAAGCAACTCGTACACTTTGTTCATACCAACCATCTATTAAGCCCTCTGCAATCCAGCTTTAGGCCTGGTCACAACACAGTCTCCGCTCTTGTTAAAGTGGCTGGCGATATTAGGAGGGGCATGGAAGATATCAAAGTTACAGTACTAGTATTAGTTGACTTCTTAAATGCCTTCAATACTGTCGAAGTTACGACATCCTTCTATCTAGCCTTACATATCTTATGGTGCCTTCTGAGGTACTGGAATGGTTCTCCACCTATCTTCAGAGGCGACAACAGTGTGTTCGCGTTGATGACTCAACATCAAGTTGGTGCGACCTCCACGCCGGCGTACCTCAAAGCGGAATTCCATCCCTTCTCTTATTTTCAATATTTATTAACGTTATAACTCATCAACTTTGGAGTGCGTATCACCTGTATACTGATGATATGCAAGTGTATTTGCAGCAAAGAGTAGAGGACGTAGCATGAGCTATCGACGAAGACAACAGGGACTTAGAGATCATAAAGTTGTGGTCGATGAGATTTGACTTATCGGTTAACCCAACTAAATATCAGGCGATTATAGTAGGTAGCAAACGCATGATAAGTTGAATCGATGCTGCTTCAATATCATCGTTTGTGTTCAATGGCTCAGTCATCCCGTTCAGCAACGTAGTCAAAGATCTGAGTTTACTCATAGATTGAAGCCTTGAGTGGCAAGCTCAAGTTACTTATGTCAACCAGAGGGTAACTGGAAACATGCAAACGTTTTATCGTCTGAAAAACTTCATACCACCTAACACTAAAACTACTCTCATGTAGTCCTTAATAATCCTAATAATTGACTATGGTGATGTATGTCATTTCAACCTGAATGCAGATCTCCTCAATAAACTAATAATCTCTAAATAATATTAATAACTGTATTCGATTTATTTTTAATCTCCGGAAGTACAACTATGTATCAGCCTTACGTTCCCAACTAAAATGGTTGCCTTATTGCACCGCAGTCAGCGAGTTCTTTAGTTTTATTTCTAAACTCACCATTTTCTCCTACATACCTTGCTTCATATTTCCGTTATCTGTTCTCTAATCATGACAGAAATCTTCGTTCAGAAAATAATCTGCTCCTCTTATGTCCTTCCCAGAATTCTTAAAATTTGTCCAAGCGGTACCACTCTTACTCGAAGTCAGGATACAGGCTACAAGCTCTCCTTCTTAGTGAAACTTTAGGAATTACTAATTGATAGTTGCTTCACCTTATGTTTGGGTTGTCATAGTGTACGAACGTAGTGTATTTGTGTAAGTATATTTTTATATATCTACGTTTGTTTGTTTGAACACGCTAATCTCAGGAACCGGTGGTCTGATTAAAAAATTCTTACAGTATTGGATAGTCCATTTATCGAGGAAGGCTATAGGCTATATATCACCACGCTAATACCAATAGGGGCGGAGCACCAATGAAGAATGATTCAAAAACGGCGCAAAATTTTCACGCTACGGGCAATAGAAGACGCAATCGAGTTGCCGTGGGTCAGCTAGTGTAAATATATATGTATTTATTGAGTGTCTATTCTTTATAATATACTAGCTGACCCACGCAACCTCGTTTGCGTCTTCAATTGCCCGTAGCGTGAAAATTTTCCCCGTTTTTGAAACATTCTTCATTGGTGCTCCGCTCCTATTAGTATTACCGTGATGATATATAGCCTATAGCCTTCCTCGATAAATGGACTATCCAACACTGAAAGAATTTTAAAATCGGTTTAGTAGATCCCGAGATTACCCCCTACAATTTAACAAACACACAAACTTTACTTCTTTATAATATTAGTATAGATATATGTATGTATATGTTTTCATTTTGTATGCAAAGCTTGTTGTTATTGATTATGTAACCTCTGTGTACTACCTACCTTACTAAATCTTTGCACCACCCTAAAGTTGACTGTAAGAGAATGCCTTGGGCATTCAGCCCAACAATATCCAAAGGTGTATGAAGTTTCTAAATAAAAATATATATCTATTTGCCAGTTAAACAAATACAAGTTATCACGAATAATAATAATTTTACTATAATACTATTAAAACACTTAATTTTCTGATGGAAAATATCTGCGACTTGTTACATACTATGTACTTAATCAACCAACATTCAGATGTAAACTATTATTATCAATAGTTCACATCTGGATAAGTTCTCTCCTCAGAAGAGTTGTGTAGTACAGTATCCTTTGCAAATTTACTGCTATTTGCAGATAAATTACAACAAAATCAATGAATCCGAATAACCAGCATCTAGTAATCTGCGCTCTATGTTACATATCCAAAAATTTGAGAGATAATACAAAGGCTTATTCGTCAAGTACCTACTATTTGCTTACCCCTACGACCTCATCAGCATATTGAGCAAAACCTTAAACTGTGTTAAATCTCGTTTGACCTGAATTTGCTGAATTGTGATTCCTATTCTCAAGATAATACGCCAAGTATTTTATACTCGTACTCAATTTCAGTACTCACATATACAGTAGAATGTACTACTTATCTGTTTTTAACGAATATTACTTCTATTTATACCGTTAGTTGCTATGATTTAGGTTTATAGTAAAAATTAACTGAATGGTACAGTACTAGTAACACAATGACGACAAAAATTAAAAAACAATTCTTAACGACCATATAAAACATCTTTAAACCCATTTTAACTAAACAAGAGTGTTTATTTTACATATGTGAATTAATATTTAAAAAACACCAAGGCACTTGCAGAAATAATGAAAGGTTAATTGCCTGGAACCATTGTGTACTCAAAAGATAATTATTTTGAGAGGAATCCAAGCAACAACAAACAAGACTGAAATGAAAAATTAACAACTGTAATTGATAACGTTATCAACGAGTCGAAAGCCCAATCTCCCCTTTAGGTAAACATTTTGTTGTTATTTCAAAAAAATATTTAAGCTTAAAAATACAATAACCTAAATCCAAGTAACCTAAAACCAACCTTAAGTCGCCACTTATTAAGATGATTTTTAAATCACATTAAAAATTTGAACCTATTTTTCAAGCTTATTGTGATAATTTCAAAGTCATCCAATATTTTATAAGTTGTTTTCAATGGGATCAGCTGTTCATGACGTCTGGACACAATTGAACGAGAGGAGGAAAAATATTATTTGGTGAATCATTGCACCGGCCTGAATTATTCTTTTCCGGGACATTAGGTCTTTTCTATGAGGAAACCAATTTAAATAATTAATGCTAATACTATTGATCCATGGTCAAATATGGAACAGCAAACCATCTACCGATTGCAAGCTAGTGTAGTTTATTCTGTTCAATTTTATCGCTTATAATAGTATATTCTTCTTATTAGGCTTGGCTTTTTATTGTACAAAATTTTATACCTGAAACGAAATTTACGTTTTTTTCTATTAAAATAAACACGAATATTGAAACTCGATTCGTATACTGCCAATTGATATCAGATACTTTCACGTAACCTAAACGAGCAGATGGATCAAAAGATCTATTGCCTTTGCTGTCTTATCACAAAGGGGTGTATTATCGTCTGCGGGATCACGATCTTAGAATCACTGTAGCGTCAATCGATCAAAGGTACTCAATCGTTGTGCTTACGATCGACTTTGATAATGAATAGATAGCTAGGTAAGTTACTTTTAACTGGGTTAGATTTTTATTTTTTAAGCCGAGTCTTTTTACAGAAATGTATAGTTATACACCTGTTGAAATTTTTGTTAACATATTTCATTGATTGATGACTAACTAAATATTAAGTCTCAAACTTATACATTATTTTCATGAAATTAATGTTTCAGCAATCTTCTAACGGCTATAGAGTAATCTAGGGTTGTTTTTCCCATCGTAAGCTTCAATTGCATAAAATTGTTACATTTTTATGAATTAAACAGCGGCCACAACGAAAATCAGTATATTTATTAATTTATATAAAGTAATACCACGTCATACATATTTTACTATAACTATAACTAATTGTAATAACATGTGGATTGTAGATACTTAAAAAGTACTAGAGTTAAGCGTACAATTTAATAGTGAAATTAAATATAAATTGAACCTGAAAAGTCTGAATTTCTCCACGGATACTATGGAACCATTGAGCTAATATAAAAATTATTGTACTCGACTAAAAGCAATTGTAGTTATACAACAATTTTTTAACACTTCATAACTTTAAAACTCATGACAAATAATTGTGTGATGGTTAGATTGTTTGTTCTATGTTTGGATGTAATTTATGTACAAAACTTAAATATGTTGATCGGGAATCTGGTTACCTTCCTACTTCCCTACCTATTTATTTATGGTTTGCTTATAGTCATAATATTATTACTTACTTTAGGTTACATCTACTACAATTTAGGCTAATGTACAACCAATTTCAAGTAAACACAGCATGCACAAAAAATATATGTAAAATCTATTTGGAATGGAAATTAAAACTACCGATATAACCCGACAGCGCCAACTCCCACTCGCATAATTAACTACTACTACTAACAAAAATAAAAAAGACAAGTTTTTAACATGTGCAAAAAAATAACCGAAATATCTACCGAACACAGGCCCTGCCTAGTTTGGGATCAGACAGACGTATTCGATGTTAACACACTTCATTATTGGGTTTTGTGTAACTTTATGAAACATTTTATTTCGGGTCGGTGCAATGAGTTCCCAGTTTCTTCCATTCTCATTCACAAAACCAATAACATAAGCAAATAATGTATTGCGTTAAATTCAGAAACATAAATATGCGACATTTCAGACATGACATCGACAGAGCGATGCGTAAATGTCTATATCGCTCTATCGTGACATGATAGCGAAAAGCAGTAATACAATAAAATTGAGTACGACTGTGAATGAGGATATCATCTATGCGCATTATGGAATCAATTCTATTTGTTCGTGAGACAGTGTTATACTGACAAAAGAAATTGGAAAATAAAATGAAATCAGTAAAGGCATTATACACCAACAATTATTGAATTGTCTTTCAAGAAGAAGATTTTACTATATATAAGAATGTAAATTTACAATTTCATGTTTTGTAAATATTTCAGTAATAGTCAAAGTTTTCGTAATGGTTTTAAATTTTTGAGAACAATTAAAGAATGCGATATTCAATTTTTAAATTTTAAGCATGTAGTGTGTTAGTACATTAAAAACAGTTGATTACTTAATTAAGTCATCACTGTACAATGTGTTTTACCTGTGAACCAATTAAAATGGATAAGCAGCTGGAACCTATTCCAGCAAGCGGTTTAGAACAAAACAAACCGGGTGTGTTAATCACGATTAGAATCAAAGATACATAGGAATGAGGTATAGGATCAAAAAATGTACAAAAGGACATGCATTTGAGTGCATTAAGGATAAGTATGGAAGAGGAAAATTTGTAATGGTGATTTTGAATAATTTTATAGTTAAACTATGTATCAAATTGTTTCGTTTAAAAGTATACTATGTGAGAGCCATGGATCGATTGTAACAACCATAGTTGTTTATAAGCCAATGTTTTGACTGCCTCGTTGGCGTATTGGTGCATGTGCACAAATATTTGTATGACCTTTTTTTTTTTTTTTTTTTTTTTTTTTTTTTTTTTTTTTTTTTTTTTTTTACGCGGGGAATGCTTTTCGCACCATACCCTTCATGGGGAGACGAAGGGCGTGTGTGGGACTCCCGGAAGACCGGTCTACCCACTAAACCCCGCGGTGGCCTACCTCGGCAGTCAAGGGGAGCTCCAGGAACGCATCGGCGGCTTCTGGAGTCCCCTCTGCCGTACCCCATGACTGAGGTACATCCCAGGGTGACCAGAGTCACCCCCAGGGCGGTACGCTGTCACGCCTCACACCGTTTTAGACAGTAAGAGGCGGAACAACGACCCGCCCACGACGACACCCCCGGCCGCAATGCGGTGTCACCTTCCCGGGTCGTTTGCAGCGGCCACATTTCCCCTACATGTGGCTGCAGCGACCCTTAGACGACGATTGGGGAGCTAGCGACCTCTACCACGTCCCCTTCGTCGCCTCCTTCGAGCGGGATCGGCCCTTTCCCGATCACGCTCTGCGGACTCCTTCTGGAGCATAACGTCCTCACAGAAGGAGACCGCGGCTTCCCATCCCTCACCACTCGCCAGCATTGCCGCGATCAATGCTGGCGGCGACAGGTTTTGTCCAATCTGTCCGACCAGGACTCGACGCTCGGACTCCCACGCAGGGCAGTCCTCCAGTGTGTGCTGGGCGGAGTCCCGTTCGGACCCGCAGTGGTGGCATTTTGGTGTGGCCTCCCGTCGTATTCGATTCAGATACTCACCGAAGCAACCGTGCCCGGTGAGTATCTGAGTCAATCGGTAGGTGACACAGTCGGTCCTTCCTATCCAAGCTTCGAAGCTCGGCAGAACGGCCCCGACAGCGCGTTGGCTAGCACAGCCCTGTATGTCGAGCCGTGCCTGCCAAGCCCGTAGAGCTTGCGTATGTGCGTTCCGCCGTAACATTCCGGGCTCATGGTCCGACGCTGTCTCTTCGTCACTCCGACCGGCAGAACGAATTTGGTCGTAGACCATCGTGTCCATGTCGGCCAGAATGTCGAAGGGTGGATATCGCGCCAGGACCGTCGCTGCCTCGTATGATATCGTACGGTAGCCCCGTACGACCCGTATGGCCATCAGCCGCTGCAGACTCCCTATTTGAGCCTTACAGCGAGGGGAACCCGCCAGATCCTTAGACCAGACGGGTGCCCCATAGAGGACCATGGATCGCACGACGCCCATGTAGAGGCAACGAACTTCTTCCCGTGGTCCCCCGAGATTGGGCAGCAGACGATGTAACGCCCCTGCTACCCCTCGTACTCGGGGGACTAGTCGCCCGAAATGCTCTTCGAAGCTCCACCGACTATCCAGGATGAGGCCTAGGTACTTCATGTACTGGCCCACCTGGATTTCAGTGTCATCTACCCGGAGGCGTGAGCTGGGTGGTTCCTGGCGCTTACGCAGGCCATGGAACCATATCGCCTCAGTTTTCTGAGGCGCTACCCTCAAGCCCAGCTGACGAATTTTTTCTACGACACATGCCACCCCCTGCTCGGCAAGCAGAAGCACTTCCTCAAAACTGGACCCTCTAGCCAATATTAAAGTATCGTCCGCATAGCAAACGACACTTAGGCCAGAGGGCAGACTGGTGCGAAGGACTGCATCATATGCGAGGTTCCATAACAATGGGCCCAATACAGAGCCCTGAGGAACCCCGCAACATACTTCCCTTTGATTTTCCATCCCGTTCCGATCGATAAACTTCACGGTTCTGTCGCGCAGATAGGCCCCTATGATGATACGCAGGTAGGGCGGCACCTCGTGGTATTCAAGGGCCGTCCTAATTGCTTGCCAGGGGAGGGTGCCGAAAGCGTTGACAATATCCAGGCTAACTGCCAACGCCACCCCCCCTGACTGGACTGCCGACTCCGACAGGGAACGGACACATCTGATAGCGTCCACTGTCGAACGCCCCCGTCGGAATCCAAACTGGCAGTCCGACAGATCAGGGCCTACTCGCGACAGGTGCCCGCTGATACGGTCAGAGATGACTCTCTCAAAGAGTTTCCCCGACTCGTTCAGCAGGCATATCGGTCGGAACGCAGATGGAGAATCTGCAGTCCTTCCTTCCTTTTTTAGAAGTACCAATCTTGCTTCTTTCCAGGCGAGGGGGAAGATACCAAGGCTGAGACACTCCGTAAAAATCTGCCTCAGTTTCTCTCCCAGTACCGACAGAGCTATCACCAACGCCCGACCTGGAACTCCATCAGGTCCAGGCGCGGTGTTACGGGAAGCCAGCCGCCGTACGGCTCGATCCAGCTCTCCTTCCGTCACCTCACATCCGTCGGACCAGAGTTGCAGGTCCGATTGTGACGGAGGTATTGGGGGACTGTCCTGGACCCTTGGGAAGAGCGTGTCTAGTACTCTTCCCAGGAACTGCGGGTCCAGGGTTTCCGTCAGCGGAGGGACCCACGGTTTGAGCTTGCCCAATACCATTTTATAAGGTCGCCCCCATGGATCCCTATCCAGTCCCGCAATGAGCTCTTTCCAGGACCGAGCCTTGGCCTCAGCGATTGCATCACTGAGAGCCTTTACAGCTGCCCCATATTCCCGCCGTGCCCTGTCGATCTCCTCGACTGTAGCTCGCCGTCTTCTGCGGGCTCGAAGGTACGGGCGGCGCATTCTAGCGACTGTCGTTCGCAGCCGCGAGATCTCTTCGCTCCACCAGTACGCAGAGCCCTTTCTGGCTGGCATGACTCGGGGCATTGAGGCGTCACATATGGACGCCATAATGTTCCCAAACCAGGCCGCCAGCTCCTTCGGATCGGATGGAACCCTTTCCTCCGACCAATCCGCGACGTGGGATGCGGCTACAACCATCTCTCTGTTGAGCCGCTTAAGGGACCATCGTCGCGGAGGTTCTCTCTCCTGGGTTGGGCGGCTAGGGCGGCAGAGAGACACATCAAATATGATGTGCCGGTGGTCAGACAGACTAACCACTTCCTCCGCCACCCGCCATCCCGATACCGTGTGTACTGCGGAGGGAGTCGCCCACGACAGGTCGACAATCGACTCACCCTGCCATCGTACACAGGTACTGACTGAACCTCTGTTTAGAAGTCGGAGGTCCAGTCCAGCCGCCCACTCCAGGATAGTTTCTCCCCTCGCGTCGTCTCGGGTATCTCCCCACTCCCTAGAATGGGCGTTGAAGTCACCCAGGACGAATACCGGACGAGAGGTGTAACTGCGGATGCAATTCCCCAACCCGTGCAGGTATGCCTCATATTCGGCTAGGCCGCGATTGGGAGAGAAATAACAGCCCACCACGACTGTTAACCCCCACTCCACTGCCACAAAGCCCGCACCCTTTCTTAGGAGAGAGCAATGGAGGCCTTCCCCACCAGGCCAGTATATGGCTGCTGTGCCATCGGTCGCCCCGAACCAACGCGGATGGTCCGGAATGGAATAGGGCTCTGCAATGACTGCTAGGGCAACCAACTGCTCCGCAAGCGTTTGGATCAACAGATCCTGTGCTGCGCGGCAGTGGTTGAGGTTGCCCTGGAGAATTCTTGCGTGTGGTGGGAATTCTAGGCCTCCATTTCCTCTCCCGTCGAGTTGCCACTCGAAACAGTCTGTCCCGATTGAGTAAAGGCGGGGCGAGCTCGGTCTTCCCCGCCTTTTTTCTTCTTCGGTGGGCAGCAGCTCTTGCTGCCCAATCGATGGTTTGCGGGCCGGCCATAGTCGGTGCATACCGGACACTTCGGCGCATCCGCTACGCAATTTTGGGCCTTATGACCCAATTCTCCGCAGCGGAAGCAGCGCCCACTCCTATCGGCGTGACCTGGGCATTTCACCTTGACGTGCCCCCTTTCAAAGCACTTGTAGCATTGCAATGGCCGTGGTGCCAATGTTTCTACGCGAACTGATGCCCAGCCCACCCGGACGCGTCGGGCGGCCGCAACTTGACGTACTGCCGTAAGAGGACCCCGGATCCAAACTGTTGCCAACCGAGTCGCGGTTCTGCGTATCTCCCCGACCTTGATGTCAGACGGGGAGCACCCACCCGCTTCAGCTATTGCCTTCGCAACCTCGGTGGGTGTGATGGATTCGTCTAAATCCATCACCCGCAATTCGGCCATCTTGCACGGACGCATAAATCGTGCATCCGTGTCGCCCATGACCTCGCGCAAACGTTTGGCTAGGGCGTCCGCTTTGAGAGCACTGTCCGGCCCAGGGACCTCCAGCACTAGGTCCCCCGAAATATTTGTATGACCTGCAAATATTTGTTTCGGACTTTGTGTGTTTTATATGTATATCATGTACGTATTTACAAAAAAAAGCACATAATATGTATTTATAACAGTTCTTTAGTATCCATAAAACAAGCTCTGCTTAGTTTGGGACTAGATGGCGTCGTGTAATAATATTTAAAAATTATTATTGTTATTAAATGTCGATGATCGTTACTGATTTCGGTAACACGGGTCTTAGATAAAAATATATTATATATTAGATAAATCCATTTTAACATTATCAACTCGAAAGTAAACTTGTCTGTTACCTATTACGGCTAAATCGCTGTATGTTTGTAACGTAAGGCTAAACCGTTACATCAATTCCAATAAATTGTGCATAAAAATACTTTCATTCTTTTATTCGTGACGTACACGCGGTCAGAGCCGGCAAAAGCTAGCATAATATATATGTATCAGCAGCATTTATCTGTCTATTAGTGTTATCAAGTGCAGGCACAAATATTTTGTAATTTTTTTATGGCATTTGCATTAATGCTAAAAAACGGTTGTGTACAGCATTAAAAGGGGCAATAAAACGCTGAGTACCAAGTGTTAAGTGTTTTAACAAACAAGAATAAATTCACAAAATTCTTGTAATAAAACTGTTAACTGTACCATAACGATGTTTGTTTATACGTAGAACTTCTCTTTTTATACTGACTACAATATTAACATTATTTTAGGTGACCTTTTTTGAGAGTCCTAGAGAACCTAGGTTTCTCTTTTTTGAGAGACTTTTTCTCGAGAATTTTGTTTTACAAATTGTAAATTTGATGTCAAGACCATGAGTAATTAAGGTCAAGTTTATTTTTCATTGGATAGACTCCCGAGTGAAATTAATTTGGAACCTAGTCTATAATTACTATTATTTATTTGAAACATGACTACTTTCTTTACTAGCGGTTGTCTATAACCTCATCAATAATAAATAAATAAAATAAATAAATATTCCGGACATCTAACACACAACGCCAACAGTCCCAATCTTAGCAGAGCTTGTGTTATGGGTACTAGACAACTGATATATATATATACTTATGTACTTTATTTTGTAAATACGTACATATTATACATAGAAAAAACCCAAATTCCGAAATAAATGTTTGCAGATCATGCAAACATTTGGTCCGACCCGGGAATCGAACCCGATACCTCAAGCTTAGCAGTCGTATACGCTACCACTACGCCATCGAGGCAGTCAGTGTAGGTTCTCTTATTTTTCTTATTTGAAGTATTGTATGTGAACTTTCATGATTTTCTCCAATTTCGTATTTATCTCAGTATTAAACTTTCTCACCATTTGTTTTAACTATTTCATCATCATCTCCTCCTTCTCATTCCTTTATTACTCCCAAGATTAATTGTGGTCGGCTACAACGATTTAAGAATAGAAATGTAACAAACAAGTAAAATTGGTTTACTTAATTTTGCATTTACAGAATAATGTAAATTGAATCACATTGTCGCATAAACCCGAAAATTACTCGTTCAACACAAATACATTGTTACGTAATAAACTGATTATCCTCTAGAGCGGTGATGCTGTACCTTCCAATTAAGTGAATTGGTTTCAAAGCAATTTCATTTTCCCCGTGACACCAGTATCATTGGTTTGTTCGATTTCCGTCCGATCGTGAACATTGAAATGTCTTTTGGTAACATCCTTATTCAGGTCAAGTATTTAGGGAAATGTTTTATCATACACATTTTATTGTTATTTGGGCTGAAATCAATTCAATTTTAAATTCAAAACCATTAATTAAATTAAGTAACATTTATGAACGTTTAATTGAAGTTACATTAAAAAATCATAGATTGACACAAACAGTTGCCACAGCATGTGCTGGATTGTCAAGGTAAATTAGGTGAAAACACTAGAATCTACTAGTTTCTAGTCTCCAAAATACGTAGAGCCTTATGATAAGAATACTTGCAAAGAAGCTTATGGCCACTCTCTTAAAAAGTCAGATCATCAGGTACAATAGTATTAGTATTACATGACAGGTACAAAGTATGCGAGCTGTTGCCATCTGAATTTCTAGAATCTGAAAATCTGAAAGCTGAACAAAAAATAATCTCTCTCAGTGATACCGTTGAAGTTTTGAACTTATTAAGCATAGAAATCATTCAAGGCGCACATATACTTACATTCAGTTGCAAAATCTACTGTTAAAAATAATTCATGAATGGATTTATAGGTAAGAGTTGCAGTTGAACGAATCAAAGTAATAGTATTAGATAAAACATCGCTGACTAGACCGACCAGTCACCCAAAGCAGCACTCGTTCACGAGCATGATGCATGGATCAGCCATCATCTCTTTAGCCATATTAGAGGGAAACAAACGACCCCCGATGACACCGAAAGCAATGATATTTTAGTGAGCGTAACAAATCATAGTTGAGATACTGATGTAAATCACTACTATCAAATTACCATATTATTCGTCACGCATTACTTTCAACTAACAATTAATATCATAATAACAATATTTAACTATTATCAATACAGGTTTCTGGATTTAAAATTGTAGATCAAGCCGATTTTAGGAATACCTAGATAATATTTGAAAAAATCAATGCAAAAAGCAATTGTAATCATATGACAAAACATAATATTTTGTTATAAGATTCCAAATTCAATTTTATTGTATTATACTATTTTATCAACCAGTGCAGTATCTCTATCTGTTTTGTTATTCAATTAGTTCCTGTTTAGTGTAAAGATCAAGAGTAATATATATTAAAAGTTAAGTAAAGTACTCGCTAGATATCATCAACATTTATCATACATTTCCAACATACAATAATTTTGTCTTTGCAGGTAAAGTACCTACTATATTTGAGCAGGTTTACGTGAATAAATTATGAGAGGATTGATTCTACAATCGTTTCAACTCAAGTTAGAAGCCCTAGCCACGATGTCCTTAAAAAAAATAATTTATTAGAATTTTAAAAGACAAATTTCAGACTTATTGCATCCAAAACGATGTAAATTAACAAAACATTTATTTAATCTTCCTTTATGCACAACGTGATAATGAAGTTTATTGCTTTACTTTATTCATTCGCATTAAATTAATTGCAGAAATTATACAGTTTAACAATCAAGGAAGTGCAAAAAAGAAACATTATATTTTTATAACACAATTAAAACTTCTCGTAGAAATAAAATAAGCTTCATTACTGTAGTCTTAAAAGAGGGTTGTAAAATTTTATATGAGATAGCAACAAAACAATCTAAACCTTAAATACATAAATCTTGAATCGTAAATGTATTGCAGTCAGCTGAGACATAATCGAATGTGTTGTAATACATTGCCAAGTTAACAGGATTCGCAAATTGCTTCTGAATAGTTTCCGATCGTTGGACCGGTTGCGGAGCAAATCGCTTTTGAGTACGAGCTACTTATTCAGTTGTATCGGCGTCTGTCGCATTACCATTCTATAGCTCTCGTGTTAAGGAAACGATATCTTTTGCATGTCTTCACTTGACGCTTTTATGTTTCATTTTTTATCTTTTATTCGTAAATGGTTGATCTACATTCCAAGAATTTTATTTTACACTACATTCAGTCAGTAAAATTTTGTTCACTATTGGTTTGAATTATTAAATTTGGAACGTTCTATTCATATGTGTGGCCTAAATTTTGAAAGCTTTGAAGTAGTTATTTTAGTTTGCTGCAATTATGAGTTTTAATTAAACTGGTTTGTAGTTACCATTGCAATCCTGCTTATCAAATCACAATGTTGAAGCCCTAGAATATATTATTTCATTTCTAACACTACACAATGTAATTTCTCTGTTTTGATAACATATTGCACAATATTTTTGCCATAAAAAATATTATATAGTAATGAGATATTTATACAAATATATAAAATTGAAATGTCTGTCTGTCATTTCAAAGTAACAGCTTCTTACTAAATGCATATGAAAGTATAAAATGTTATAGTAGGTACTAACAATTTTTTTTTATAAAATTGTATTTCAATGCATTTCTGGAATGACTGGACTGATTTTAGTAGGACTTTCAGTGATAAATGTGGAGGAACTTGGCTATTTTTTGGACTAGTTTCGTCCCGGGTTGTTGTTGTACCAAGAGTAACACCACGAGGCACAGCTAGGTAAATGCGTACAGGTTATTGTCTAGTCTTTAATTTTACAAAATCGGGATAAAGTTTACATTTACATTACTTTTTTTTTTTTTGTAATAAACTCATACAATCAACAATTAACTAAAACAACCTTAATAATAATCTTATTTTTCCAATTGTGTTTACAAGTCTTAAACATCTAATTTGTAAATAGTATTCCAGCAATGTTTTTTCACGTTTTCCGTACAATTATCAGGATTTATCCTCAACAAGCCAATTACTTCATCTATTACCTTTAGTAGGAGGCTTAGGAGAGCCAATTAGACGGCAATTAACACTGATACAACCAGTAGTTATTTGGGACCTACATTGGATTGGTGGAACCCTTTAGTTTTATTGTTGTGTAACGGCTGAACAATTGTTATGGACTGTTTCGAAGCTGTTTTCCAGTTGTTTTATTTGAGATTTTGGGCAATTAAAGTACGATTTGAAACCAAAGATTCTGTTTTATTTGTAGTATTCAATTGTTACTGTGGAATTTGATTGTATGGTAATGGTGATTTTTTTTGTACAAGAAAGTACCTACATAGAATCGATTTCAACTTCTTATTTAGGTTGCCATTTTACAAATAATTGTACTTTATCCTGACGAATCCATAAATAAAATTAAAGTTTAATAACACAATATTTGTTTTCATATCTCTTAAAACCTAAATCAATTTATAAAAATAAATAATTGTACAATTAGGTAACGAAATAAGATTTTTTAAGTATTTTATGTCTAAGTCTAAGTATGATTTATATCAAATTTTTGTTTTACTTTTCATAATTCTCATCCTACTATCTTTGTATTTCAGGAGGATTGCTATATATTTATGTAATAGGAGGCAAACGAGCAAACGTATCGCCTGATGGTATACGATTACCGTCGCCCATGGACACCCATAACACAAGTGCGTTGCCGGCCTATTAAGAAAGAGTACATTATTCTTTCTTCTGAACTCAAGAATCAATTTATTTTATTCAAATTTTTTTCCACAGACAGACAGGCAGATATAGTTATTTTAAAATTTATGACATTAATGTGAATAGTACAGATGTATTTATAAATTTTGTTCTAGAACTTGAACTATGTTAGCTCACTTTAGTTCTACATCGTATTCATATAAAATGCAAAATTTGAATAAAACTTTCCGTTAGAGATACTCATATATATTTTGAGTTGTGACGAGAAAATTTGATTTAATGTTTCATTAAAAATCTTGCTCGAGTTCGATTACCTCGGAAATACCGTGAATCCTTTGTGAATGATATATATAATATTATAAGCTTCAACTAATTCTTCTAATCTCATTATTGACTTACTTCGCTGGCTCAGCGACCCCAAGCGTGTCTTGACCTCCGACAGTAGAATGCGCTACTCTTTCCTATTCTGTTCCATCTTAGACCAATGTAATATCTTAATCTCATTGGTATGCAGAAACAATAGTTGAAACAAATGTAAATTATAGCTTACTATGTACATAAATCAAGTGATTTTACAGTGTAACAAAATGCAGTGACTAAGTTTTATGGCTTATAAACTTTAAGTGTTACCCTTTATCGTCTGTCGTTTACTACCTCCCCCGGACCCTCACCGTTTGAGGGTCGTGATTTTAGTGGGGCTTTTATACTTGACTCAAATTTGGTACATTTTTGTGTAAACTTTTTTAAAAGATTCTGATCTTTTTGAATTTGTTGAGAGAGTTTTACTTTACGTGTTTTATTTCTTGAACTCTGTGGCTCTAGATTGCCTTCAAGTTGTTCTTTCGTTATTGCTGGATTTAAATTATAAGTTCCTTATTTTAAAACAAAACCACTAGGATGTTGCCCTCTGTGAAATAACGCTTGTTAGTCTTACAAATTTCAAGTCAAGACAATTCCAGTCGTTACTTTTTTACCTTGGTGTACCTTCCTTTGGATATTAACTATCTAAAATACGAAAAATATAGGAATAAGTAAACAGCAGCAGCATATATTCATGTTCATATGCTGTTGATGTTCATATACAAATAAAACTAGACTGTCAAAAATATCACATTCGTCAATCACGAATTAAAGTGAAAGTTTAGCTCCAAAAAAATTATAAATGTTATTATTATTATTATTTTTTAAATTAATAAAATTGGAGTGATTTGTTCTTCTCTTCCTCTTCTTCTGTTTTCCTTTTATTCTATTAAATAAAATTAGAGTGCCTGTTTGGCATATTAAAATAACCGCTTTTCGCTAAATGCATATGTATGTTTACAGGATACATATAACAAAACAAAATTTTTTTGTCAATTCTTGTCTGTCTGTCTGTTTGTTTCAGCTAATCTCTGGAACGACTGAACTGATTTTGACGGGACATTCACTGAGCTGGGCTGAGAATAGTTGACCATATAAGGAGTAAATTAGGCTACTTTTTCAGGCTAGCTTTGCTCCGTGACGTTACCTGGGGCTACTGATGTACCGCCGCGGGGTTCAGCTAGGATTTTATAAAAGGCTAGTAGAAAATAGTCTCGTTGTGGAATACTTTAAAATCCTTGAGGTTCATACGAAAAAAATAACCAAAGTAACCAATAACCTACCTACATGAATAAACAGTTATTTTATACAACTTAATAATCCTATGAAATATAGGCTAAGTGTAAATATATTACTGAAAAAATGTACAACACAAAACTTCAAACAAAGAGAAAGAATCCAAAAATAATCCATTACCAGACCATAAATCCACAGAAGTTATAAGTGTTACAGAAATAAAGCGATCCCACTCACAAGGCGTTTCTATTTGAATGCTCCAGGAAAATAAAAAGTGAAAATAAAGAAATAGTGGCACTAAAAGGATTTACTCGAACAATATTACCAACAAGAACGGTAAATTATTATCAAAATAATCCCTTGGCCGCACAAAAGGAGCGTTGAGAAAAAACTTAGCTTTTATAGCAACAATGTTGGCTGTCTAGGTATGCGAGAATTAGTATCGACTATAATGGCTAATGTTCATATTAAAGTGTGAATGAAAAAGAATAGAAGAATTAATGTTGCCTTAATTTTTTTAATTCTTTTTAGGTTGGTGCACTAGACGTTTCAGATAATATACGTCTATTGCACTAACTTGAAAAGAAAAGATGAATATGAATTATGTCTATATATTTTAAATAAAATTAATATCTTATCTTATATATAAAATTCTCGTGTCACGGGGTGCGTAATCGAACTCCTCCGAAAGGGCTCGACCGATTTTGATGAAATTTTTTGTGATTATCCGGTATCTATGAGAATCGGTTGTAATCTATTTTTCATCCCCCTAAATGTTAAGGGTAGTCCACCCCTAAATTTTTTTTTTTTTTTTTGACAAAATTTTTAATTTCTATTTTTTTATGATGCAGCATTAGAAAATACATACAACCCTAGATTTTCAACCCTCTACGATCAACCCCTATTTTTCCATCGCGATTTTTATTGACCCACTTCTACAACATATATTCCCTTTTATGGCAAAGCAACGTTTGCCGGGACAGCTAGTCTATATATAAAAATGTTATGTTGGTTTGTGTACGCTTCAAAAACTCAAAAAGTTTTGCACCGATCGAACTGAAATTTTAGAATGATATATAATCCGCATCAAGGATTGTTTTTATCTAATTTTTGCATCAGTCACATATCCGCGACCGCGAAAAAACACGAAAAAACCGACATAAACACGGGCGGAGCCGCGGGCAACAGCTAGTTATCTATAAATTAGTGTTTATTATCTTTAATACCTATTGTTGCGCCACAAGGAGATGGGTCTCGTTTGTACGAGAATAATCGAGAAGTATTGAGGACAGCGTCATCTAGTGTCGGCAAGCGCGCTTCTTTAATTTATTTAATTTTTATTTTTAATTTTTTTTAAATTTAATTTTTCATTAATACCCAGCTCGTAACACTATCATACATATGCATCTGCGTTGACCCTTACTGAACCAACACAAAGTAGATTAGTAGGAAATGCCATGTGGCATTAAGCTTAATATGATTTGTCGGAAATGACACAAAAGCTATAGGTTACAAAATATTAACTGCCACCGACAACTTTTTTATCGGTTTATACCACTTTTAAGCACACATATTCAATTTTCTACTTTTAGCAATTTTAATTTTGAAAAACATTAGTGACCGGGTGCAATTAAATGTATGTATCTCGTTCGTTACTATAGTATCTAATTGTTGAAGCCATTTTTTAATAAACCTATAGAAGCAGTAAATATATATATATTTACTGCACTTATAGGTATATATATATATATATATATTTACTACTACTCAAAATATCGAAGCCTGTCCTACGTCAGCCAGAATTAGCTCTCATAGGTCACAAATATTCTTCTTCCTATTCTTCTTCCTATTCTTCTTTCTAGTCTTTATTATTCTCAATACTTTTTGAGATCGACTACTAGTTCAACCGGTTTTACATGAATATCAGTTTTTACACGGAGCGATAGCATCGGACCTCCGCAACCCTGAGGGTAAACTGAATTTGAAGGTTTAACTAATTGTCAATATATTTGAGGGCACTGACAACCCTATAACGATTGCCATATACTCGTATAGTCAACACAACCAGGAGCGACGGTTTAACAGATTCTCTAGAGCACGAGCGTGAAATATCAATAATTCCATAATCCAGACTGTTATCTGAAATTTCTTCCATCCGAGAAATCGAACTCGAAAAACAATTAAACTTATTTGATTTCAACTGAGGTAGGCAAATTCAATGTATAAAAAACTGTCTGAAAAGTGTACATCAATATCAATAGCCTTCAATAATCCACTTCTAGACATAGGCCTCTTCTTTTATGTCCTGCGTTGTTGAGTTTTATTGAAATTTATATTAATGTCTAAAGTTGCAGATGATACAAAAGATTTGAAACCGCAATTTATTAATCCTATAATTGAATTTAAGATAATAGAAAACCACAAAAAATACTTCACAGTTTAAAACAATTGTTGCGATCAATCACAATTGCGTATAATTTTATTACAGCTCACCCTCCTAGCGAACCCTAAAGGCCGTTCGACATTGCGGTCACAGATTTACAATAAAATGAAGACTACTGGGAGTGAATCCACAAGCGTCTCTTTGTGTAGGTGTCGAGGACAATTCGGCATGGCACTGCCTCTGAATAATAATGCGTAGAAGCGTTCCTCACGCCTTATCTCACAGTAGTGTTAGTAGGTGTGCCACAAGGACTATTTCTGGGGCCGTGACTTTTTTAAGTACACATAGAAGTTTTCATTCGAATTTCGAAGTTTGGACTTTTTCTTTGATTTTCACTAGGATTTGAGTTTAATGAGATTTTTTTCATTTTGGACGTCTATCACACAACGCCGACTAGCTCAGGCTAAATAGAGCTTGTGTTATGGGTACTCAATAACTGATATAAATACACACATACTTTTTTTCGTAAATACATACATTCGAGTATTATACATAGAAAACACCAAAACTACGAAAGAAATATTTGCAGATTAGACAAACATTTTGTTCAACCCGGGAATCGAACCCGAGACCTCAAGCACAGCAGTCGCATACACTACCACAGGCAGTCATAAATGTTATCTATATAAGTGTATTTGTATGAATGAGATATTTATTTTCTTTTATAATTACAAGAAAAGTTTAATTACCCGACTACGTAAAAGCTTTGGTGAAATTGATATGGCCTCTGTCACCTGGATCATTTTTACAAATCTATTGACACTTCGTTCGTTAAATCGCTTTAGTAGTTTAGGCACTACGTTGGAATATAGAAACATATACCACCAAAATTATTACCCATATAAAAGAGTTAAAAGTCAACAATTTTTTTTTCTTAAAATCTATACTAATACTAGCTGACCGACGCAACCTCGTTTGCGTCTTTTATTGCCCGTAGCGAAAAATTTTCCCCCTTATATGGTTGATTTTTTACACCTTGTTTCCGAAAAACCCCAATATCTTACGGAACCCTATTTTTTTCCAAAATAAAATATAGCCTATAGATTTACCATAGCAGCGCCATCTATTGATTACTTACTCAACCCAGTCGAAAGGTATCGACATCTGTTAGAATCATTTGGAGTTAACAGATAATTGTGACTGTCAAATAATAACAGACAAATAATTATCAATAAATTAAAATTGCGACTATAATTTGAGATTTAAACTATCCTATCTCTCAAGTTGGATCGAACTGCACATGGTGTGCGAATTTTATTATAATCGGTTAAGTGGTTTAGGAGTCCATTGAGGACAAGCATTGTGACACGAGATTTATATATATTAAGATAATAAAGCTGAAAAGTTTGTTTGAACGCGCTAATCTCAAGAGCCGCTGGTCCGATTTCAAAAATTTGTCGGTGTTGGATAGTCCATTTATTGAGGAAGGATATATATGATCACGCTACTACTAATAGGAGCGGAGCACCAATGAAAAATGTTTCAAAAACGGGGGAAAATTTTCATGCTACGGGCAATATAAGACTCATACCAGGTTGCGTGGGTCAGCTAGTTTATATGTAAAAGAAAATAAATATTTTAATTACGTGTATATTTAATGATATTTAAAAGTTTCTTAACTTTTAAGGCTTATTGAAAAAAAACAACCATTTTATGAAATAGTCCTGTGCTAGAACATTAAGTAGATTTTCCTTACTGATCTTCAAATATTCAAGCATACCTGAAACAAAAACGAAACAAAAATTAATCTTGTGAAATAGTGAAAATCATACGTAAGATAAGATATCGTATTTAAATATACCAGTATTAAAATATAAGCAATACTATTGTATAAATATATTTACTATATGACTTAATAATTTGCTGTTGTACCCACGATCCTTAGAAAATTGTATCTATATTTAATACATACATAGAGTCCCGCCTTTCCTAGAATCGTAGGCAGAGGCAATTGACCACCCACTTACTACGGTTCTGACTCCTGAGATACCTGTTTTGCCTGGTCCACAATCATCAATTGCTGCATTAATATAAATCAACACATAAAGTTAATTTTATTAAATGTAAAATTATATATAATATACGTAATTTATACATAACAGTTATTATATCTATCTAACTATTGAACTAGCCACTTGTTTAGAGTAAAATCTAACGTTCTCTTTTGTAAACCACCAGACAGCTACGCAGCAATTTTATATTAATAATATGCTCCTTTGAACCCATCAAACTAAGTTAAACGAGATATAGAAAAAACAGTCTACCTCTTTTGACCCGCTGAGCAAAGTAATATGTAAATATAAAACCTTAATAAAAATAAAAATTTAATATCAACTCAAACAAAAATATGTTGTCTAATAATTTGGGTTTTTGAAGGTCTTTGTTAACCCTCCTGCGGTTTTTTACAAACCGGTCACACATTTTACTGAGGACGAGAAAGTGACACAAAGGTTTGTTACTTTAACAAAAAATATGGTTTCGTTCATATCACGAGCACTCACTTAGTATTATGACCGAGTTCCTCTAATTTACTTGTGTTTAGCTTTGTGTTGAGTTTCACGACCGCGCATTTCATGAATAGGAGCATATATTAAGTTATAATAAGGCTCATTATCCCAACTGACTTAGACAAATAAATGAAATCCATGTTTTTCTTAGACTTCATGGAAGACTTCGGTGCAAACGGGCCGCTTTGATCGGTTGTTTGAACGAACATTACTTAAATATATTCAGATTTTCAATAGACTGCTACAGTATGGGGCACGATATTGCATTGCTGCATTATCTGCATTTCACGGTGACCACTATTATACTTGGATTCTGCTCATGTTTAAGTGACTTTACTCTGTCTGATTCTTATCAGGCAGGCAAAGTCACTTGAGAAGGCGCATAAATACAAAAAAAAAGATAATTTATGAAAGAATAATGGTACCTAGCCACGCTACTGTATTCTATGACAAATCTTCTACGGTGCAGGCTGTCAGATTGCGGAACTCCTTACCGATATCTATCAGACGTGCACAAACACTGACGGCATTTAAAAATATGGTTAAAGTTCACTACTTAGATTCATAAATAATTTTTACTCTCAATATTGACTTAAATGCTTTTATATATTGTATGTATAAATTTGATTATTGAACATCACCATAACTTTAAAACACCTACACAACCCTTTATTCCGTTTATTTCTTTCTCCGGTGAATATGCCCATCTAAAGGTTGCCTGGAAGAGATTGCTTTTGGCACTAAGGCCGCCCATTGTACATATCTTCTTGAATTTTAAGTTGTATAATTTGTAATTGGTGTACAATAAAGTATATTTTATTCTATTCTATTCTATTCTATTTATACCCAGACACAGAATACTTTGATGATTTTGCTCATCACACAGTTAACCATTAGACCAACAGTATTAATAATATTCCACACACAACGAATGAAGGCCCAAACTTTATCAATACCTGTTTTTGGCAAGGTTTACCCTCCATATTTTATTAGTTGGTATCAAAATTAAGTATTGTATTCAAAATGCTATGCAAACATTAATATAATTGTTTACGGTTCTTCAGAAAGAAATTTACAAAACGCTTTCATATTTTTTTTTTCTATCTCCATAGTTCTATTTCATAAAAGCACGATATAAGAATATAAAAAACTGCAAATTTAAAGGGCCTCGACTAAAGGGCGTACAAGAAAAATAGGATGATAATGGCCGAGGAGAAGGGCTCTTAAAATGGTTGCGCCGTGAGAGGAATCCACAAAAGCTTCATTTTTGCTCCCGGAGCCGTGAGGCATCTCGTCCACTGAGGCGTAACGCGTAAATAACAAAAGAATTTGGGATTTTAGTTCACTTCAATGTCATGTACCTACATTTTAAATATTTTATTTAGCATCACTGTTATTTTTTAAAGTCCGTGCCTGGTTAAGAGTAAAGTTCAACTTATTACAACTATACAATCATATGAAATTAAAAGTCCTAGAGATATCCTAAAATACTTCAGATTTACTAGACTAGCGATAAATCAGATGTTTGTAATTGTTATCTGTAAATAGTCAAGCTAGATTTCGAGCCTATCTTTTGTAACATAAAGAACTGCTCTTCTTATTACTCTGGTATCTTTTTCTATTATAAAAACGGAATGTTATACGTTCTTAAGTTTAATGCCTCGTCAACAATAATAACTTTAAAAAAATCTAGTTTCAAATTAATTGCTATGTTCGTTTTGCACACCATTACGACTTTAGTCCTTTATAAATAGTTATGTTTCGTTTTATTATTAAAACGTAGCAAAGATGCAAATTAAAAACTTAAAAAAAAACATAAAGACGTCATAAAAACATCTAACGAAAAATCCCTGCCTAGAAACCCTAAAAAGCGTAAAATAAACTGGCTCTTCAAAAATTACTATGTGCCAATTCTTGTCTGTACCTAATTCTTTATTCATTTAAATCATAATATTATAGTGTGTGCTTCTGACCGACCGACTTCCGACCGACTTCACACAGGTAGGTTTCACACAGGTTTTAGGTAGGTACCTAAAACCTGTGTGAAGTCGGTGCCATGCCAAAAATAAAACGAACAGTTACAAAAATATAAACGACTATCCATATTAAAGTAATTTTAATTCGTAACACGGATTATAATTACAGAGTGTCACTTTTAACACGGACAATACATAGTAGTATATTTCTATTCTAACTTCTTATGCTTCTGAATAGTGAAGCGACGTTTGCCATTTAAATATTTGCGTATAATGACATTGTTCAAACTTCTCGTGACCTTATCAACCCTTTCAATAAGGTTCAGCGAATTTTTTTATTGGTACTGCCAAAGCGACTCCACTCTGCCTGATGGAAATTATGAGTAGAATCCAAGAGTAGATCTCGCCATACTCATTGTAAATGCTGATAATACGACATGGTGATCCATACTATTACGGCCTATTAAGATGCTTCTGCATTATTGGTCCTGCAGCCTCGCACTCACCAACGAAAGACCATGGGAGTTATATTTTTCACCGGAGTGATTCTACGACCGCACAGAAAATCAGTTTTAAACAGTTTTTTTTCTTTGTTTTACACCGGATGAAAGAGATAATCTGCTCCAAAATCCTCCTCCCCTATTTTTGATGAAGCTGACTGTAAGGCGGCAACGCGTTTGTCCTTACTCATTATAGGCAATCAGGCACCTTTCCGTATGGTATTGGTTCAGGAATATAGAGTATCACAATCCTTAACCATCCCATGAGTATTGCAGTAGGCGACAGAGGAAGCAAACTACGTTCTAAAATCAATGCAAAGGTAAGTAAAATTTGAAACAAACCATAAATCAACCAATCAAACCAATGTATTATGGTAGGACAAAACCTCCTTTCTTAAGAGATTTTTATTTTCCTGTCTTTAAAATTTTAAAATAGAAATCCAGCCTCTTAATGTACATAAAACTAGAAATTCGATAAACACCTGTGACCATACCAAGGGCGTCGGTACTTTTGAAGTAGTGCCACAAAATTAATGGAATCACATTTAAAACCACTTCGTTAAACATTTCTGTTTAACAAAAGTGAAACATAAAATTAATTAACAAGACCGCGAGTACAACTTTTAGTCCAAGTTTCGAAATTACACTTAAGTTGTGTTTAAGTTGTGGTCTATTGACTTACTCGGTTTAATTATCAATCTTTAGATAAGTTTTATACTTGTTAAGAAATAATTGTTGCGGTATTTTGAAATGTACTTAAAGATGGTTTAAGTAGAATTTGGTGATGTTTTTATTTACATAATTTTATCGAGATAATTTTTTAGAGAGTCGTGCTTTGTCAGAAACTGGTGTTACTGTTGAAATGATTAATTGCAACACTGAACGATATATACATATTATGAATATTGTGCATCTGTCATATTATGACGTTTAAAAAATATAATACTCTGTAATCTGTCTTGTCGAAAATATACATTGTTTCCGGTCGATTTGCTCAGTTCGTGTTTTTTATTTCAAATAAATACTAAAATACTAACATATAATATCAGTTACCATATAAAAAACCGTCTGGATAACGTGGTATAGTAGACCATAAACTCCTTGCTCATAAAAGCTGATGATGCATCACCCGTATTAATTGCAACAGACGTTCGTGTGGCAACAATGGTTTGAAGCGTACTCCTTCTTAAAAGGCCTCTGGTGTTGCGGGTGTCCATGGGCGGTGGTAATCGCTTACCATATGGCGATACGTCTGCTCGTTTGCCCCTTATATAATAATAAAAAAAAAGCAATACGATACGGGAATCGAACCCGTGACCTCTTGATCGGCAGCCGCTTACGCTAACCACTGGACCAACGAGGCAGTGATACCACCATGTTAATAGAAAAATAAATAAAAGCAATATAAACATAAAGGCGATACATCTGCTCGTTAGCCTCCAACACAATAAAAAATAGTCTTCTACCGAACCCTGGTTCTGCCACTTACTTCAATAATTGAAATTCGACTGACAGAATCAGAAGAATTTCAATAATTCCAGAAAGAAAGCAGATGAGTTTAACTCTTTTTTAAAAAAAATACATCATTATTATATTAGTAATGATGATTTACAATCTGATTTGAAAGCAGTAAGTCTATTTCAAAAAGGTGTAATCTTATTTCTGTTATTTTCATAATATGAAAAACGTCTTTCATCTTTCATATTTCCGCCGTACTTTCTGGAACAATTTACTTTAAAAACTAATTAACAAAAAAAAAGTTAAACAAAAAAGGAAAGTTGTAGCAAATAATTTTGAGCAAGAAATAAATTAAAAACCAGAAGTTATTGCAATACTTTTATGTAAATACAAGATTTTTTGGCCACCCTGAACTGAGTAAGGAGAACTTGTGACATTTGTTATACCTCAGGGAGTGAAATTGAATAAGCATAATATACTAATTCACTTTATGTATTTTCCTATTATTTTTGACGACTCATTTTTTTTTAAATTGATGACTGTATTTGACGAGTCTTTTGGTCTAATAGCTAGTAACCCTGATTGTTAAACCAAAGTGAAAAATTTGTTTCCACCAGAGTCAAATATTGTGTTATGAAATGGTAAAATGAAATGGATAATGTGATCGTCTTTCTCTACGTCTTTATAGTCGTAAATATGTATGTATATATAAAGAGAATATAGTA
Source organism: Spilarctia lutea (assembly GCA_916048165.1). Lineage (NCBI taxonomy): Eukaryota > Metazoa > Arthropoda > Insecta > Lepidoptera > Erebidae > Spilarctia > Spilarctia lutea. The sequence goes on along the minus strand of OU696496.1, from coordinate 12,798,885 downwards.
ATTACAATTCATACGTTTCAACAATATTCTAATTACATTTCAGCTCAAACTCTGCAACAGAATAACTAAGAAATATAATCTACATATCACCCACGCACATTTGCCAGAGTTCAATTTATATTAACACATACTCACACGGAAACACCCTCATATAAACATTCATCTTCATCGTCGCAACCGTACAAATAAACATATCCATTAAGCAAAGCGTCTAATTTCAACGCAAAATTATACAGCCCCGACTAAAACTTATTTAATATCAGACAGACATTTGTGAAAACGTCGGAGCGAATAGTTTACCCGTGACACGCATTGTCATAGGAACGTAGTTGATTTCCCCGGAGAGAGAAGCTTGCCACGGATGCAAATGCCTTCTTGTGGGTGATCATTAAATGGTGGAATATAAGGGACAGAGTTCTCGGAACGTGCACGTCCGAGTGATCTTTTCTTTTAGAATTTACTACTCTCGATTGTCGACAATTTTAACGTGAAACGTCTTTAAAATCGCGCCGAAACATACGGGTACCAGGTTTAAAAAGTGAGCCGTAACGAAAAGGTCTATATCATCGTACCTTAATAATTAAAAACTTAGACTTAGAAACCAAAATGTAGTGTGAATATTTCACTTTTATAGTCAGCTCGCGGTTATGACATTGAGTATCTTGTTTTCATTTCAATCTTTTACTTTAAAAGCGATTCGCTAACATAGACGTTTTTTAAATAATAATAATAATAACGTTTCTTTCGCAAAAAAGTTATTTTTTTCCCTAAAAACTTAGATATAATAGTTTAGAAAGTATGATACAGAAAAAGAAAAACTATAAATTTGTACATTGCTGGTTTTCAAGCTAAGCAAGGCCTGTGTTTTGAGAACCAGTGTGTTTCGTCGTGCTGATCGCTGCTAGTGGCAAAATTTGCTTTCTATATCTGTTGCTTTGTTGTGCGTGTTAACATGTGTGTAAGTGTGTGTATATGTGTGTGTGTTTGTGTATATGTGTGTATGTAAGTTTTGGACCAAATTTTAAATGTATATACTTTTATTATTCTTATGTGTTATGTACTTACACAGTCTGAGTAAGGAGGTCTTCAGTCGTCAGATGATCACGTCCCTGAAGCCAGCCAACTATTTTGGATTTTATTGCTTCTCTATGTAGGCCTACGATTTAAATTTTATATTTAGAGTATTGTATAAATTGATGGAATTTGTTAAGATTCATTCTAGAATTGTACTCGCTTGTATTTATTCCACTGTTTTAATTCACTATTATCTTGACCGGTTTCGCCCTATGGCATCATCTAAGATTACTGTTTTTTGGCATAGCATAAAATTATTCGAGGGAAAGAGGTGGTCTCTGATAACTTCGTTTACTCAGTGTAAATTAAATGATTTCCCCTGTAAATTAATTTGCCGAAAATCCTAAAGCAGTAAAGTAGTTGTATCTCTCGAGTCAATGGGAGTAGTTGCCACCTACCATCATGTGTCCTATCTGAGCAATTGCCCAAATATTACGAAAACGTAATTGGAAAAATATTAAATTAGTAAAAAAATATTATTAAAACTTATTGTTTACCAAATATGCTCTCGTCTACACTAATATTATAAAGAGGAAAACTTTGTTTGTATGTTTGTTTGTTTGTAATGAATAGGCTCAAAAACTACTGGACCGATTTTAAAAATTTTTTCACCATTCGAAAGCTACATTACCCACGAGTAACATAGGCTATATTTTATTTTGGAAAGAATAGGGTTCCGTAAGATATTTGGGTTTTTCGGACCCAAAGTGTAAAAAATCAACCATATAAGTTACTTATTTTGCGTACGCTGCCTAAACGGTAAAAGATAGAACCATAAAATGTTCTAATTAATCGTAGATCTTATAAATATCTACAAAAAAGTCCGCGACGCACTATACCTATCTATGTCGAGTGAGGCACAACAACCATTTTTTTATTTAAAATCTTGAATTTTGTTTGGACTACATTTAAACGCGTTTATTTTACTCATGCTCTCAATCCTTATCAAAATAAATTATTTCATCCTAACTACAGTTTATGTAGATAATATTTGGTCTTTAAATGATAAAATTTGGACGTTTGGTTTTGAAGTTATGGCAAAATTAAAATATTACTAATAGGAGCGGAGCACCAATGAAGAATGTTTAAAAAACGGGGGAAAATTTTCACGTTACGGGCAACAAAAGACGCAAACGAGGTTGCGTGGGTCAGCTAGTATTTTTATAAATTCATATAGCTTTGTGACCTTAAAAGGGTCTAGTGTTCATTTCATTTGTGGTGGCAATTCAAATTTGATTTTAATGTCTACCCGAAAGGTCATGGGATTAAATTAGCAGATAATAATGATACTCTTGCTCTACTTTAGGCAATTTTAAAATGTAAGTAAATGAAGGAATTTACTTATTGGGATTTTATTTTTCTTTAACCCACCAAAAAGCCTGATAATGAAATACTGTGTGGCTTAAGTTTTTTCTACTTCGATATTACGTTGCTTTGTGACAAAAAGTGTTGAATGTTTAATGATATCATATTTTTTTAACCTGACACATAACTATCTAATGCCAAAATTAGGTTGGACCTGTGGCCTTTTAACCAGCATCTTGATTAAACAATGCAACATATTAAGGATAGGTTTATCATCATCATCGTGGGGTGACATACTCAAAATTCACCATGGGGTGACATCCTCAAAATAAATAAATAGTAAATATTTCGGACATTTCACACACAACGCCTTCTAGCTTCAAACTATGCAGAACTTGTATTATGATAGCTAGACTGACTGATAGAATACTTTGTTTGTACATATTAAACATAGAATACACCCAAACTTCAAAACAAATATTTGCAGATCATACAAACATTTGGTCCGACCCTGGAATGGAAACCGAGACCTCAAGCACGGCAGTCGCGTACGCTACCACTGCCCACCGAGGCAAATGAAGTTTGGAGGTTAGCAGACGGTATCCCTCGCGATCATGATACCTCTTTTGGTTGGTGATACTTCAGACCGGTCTAGGCCACGATGTCATCTATCCACTTTCTTCATGATACCAACCACCACCAAGTAGATTTTTTTTTTTGAAATCAATGGCAAAAACCAGTTCTAAATAAAAAACACAATCATCATTTTAATATTCTATATGACTCAAAAACATACGTGAAATCTGTCATAATTTTAAGTTTAAAAATTTCTAGACTAGTTGCCACTTATTTTTAAAATAAGCAATCACAAGTAATTAGCTATTTATATTAGACCTAAACTCCATTACTAAACCATCCAAAGGTTGACTGGTAGAAAATGCCATTCGGTATTAAGTCCGCCTCATGCAAATGTAATGCAGGAAGTATTAATAAATAAATTAATTAATACCTAAACTGAGGTTTTACGTTTAATACTTTATTGAATTTCCTGTAAATTGTATTTAGTAAAAAAAATATAATGTCAGTGATGGCTCGAAAATTAACATTACAATTTACATTTTAAACAAACAGTAGTATTTATTCAAAATAATTTATATTTATGTTTATTTTATTTACCTAATAATGCTAGTCTATCTGTGTTTTCGCGATACTAGCAAATATGTTAATGTGATGGCCATATACAAGTTTTAATATATCCATAAGGCTTGGTGCCACTGCAAGAGATCGAGGCGGTGATTTTTATTAAGAAGATAAATTAAAGGTATAGTTAGGGTTCCATACACCGTATCAAAAATTAAGTACACGGTGTCATGTTCCTCTAACACAAAGGGAGGATCCTACGGCCAGGCGAGGTGATCATGCCTGGCGGGTCACCAACAGAACACATACGATACACTTTTAAAAAAAAAATATACAATAATAATTTCTAGTATGCATGCCTATTACAGGTACACACAACATTCACCATATGAGATAAAATAAAATACGCCTAACAAACAGTGTTAGAAGTTAAGGATTACTATTTATAATATAGCAGAGGTCTACACGGACAACCGCAACTCTGTCAAGTGTAAAAAGTAGTGAAAGAGTGGTCTAACACGGGTTTCTCTTGAGACTGTGATATTTTTCTGGTCGAGCTTACTCATATACTCCCACGTTAGAAGAAGTATGAAAGAATAAAACTCAAAACAACTCATTGGCTCTCATTGCCGTCCTAATTATTGGCTGGTGCATGATCATTAAATGATTGCATATATTACTGTCAGGTTGATTGATTTTGTATGTTTACAAGCTTTGTTTGGAAAAACCTGTGGCGACCTCCACATACAGCGCCATCTACCGAAGATACACTGAACTAGGAAGTAACGCACTGTACCTATAAACTACACTACACGGAGTAACTACCAATCCTGAATCGCGCAAATAAAGTTCCCGCGCCGATTATCATATATACAACATCCCAACATCAACTGTTGGGCAGTAGCCCGCCAGGCATGATCACCTCGCCTGGTCGGAGGATCCTCCCTTTGTGTTGGGTGGAACATTATACCCGTTCCCCCACAGTGGTGACCCCGACGTGATTGGAAGCAGCCTTCAAGCCGCGCCACCATCATGTTCACTCCCACAGCAAGTCTCAAGCCAGCCAGCAACTTCGGCCTCAACTGGGATATACCACACGCAGGACGCGACCGCTCCAGCCTGGTAACCCCTACGGCCTCTACAGCGTCTAGGCACAGCACACTGCACCTACGGTCCATGTAAGCAGAGCACATCTCTCCCGTCTATGCAGCAACCAGCCACTACGCAGCAATCGCCCCGACTCACTGGGGACCTCATTGCAGCACCGCGCACCGCATGCGATCCCGACTCACTGGGATCAGCGGACTTCAGCCCCGACTCACTGGGACTAGCGGCATTCAGTTCCGACTCACTGGAACTTGCGGCATTCAGTTCCGACTCACTGGAACTACTCACTCCTGGCACTGGCAAGCTCCGCATCAGAGCACAGACAGCTGACTCAACATATATCGACCTCCAGTCTTGGAGGGGAGTGATGTGGCGACCTCCACATACAGCGCCATCTACTGAAGATACACTGAACTAGGAAGTAACGCACTGTACCTATAAACTACACTACACGGAGTAACTACCAATCCTGAATCGCGCAAATAAAGTTCCCGCGCCGATTATCATATATACAACATCCCAACATCAACTGTTGGGCAGTAGCCCGCCAGGCATGATCACCTCGCCTGGTCGGAGGATCCTCCCTTTGTGTTGGGTGGAACATTATACCCGTTCCCCCACAAACCTAAGATAATTAATGTTTTTTTTTTTATGTGTAGGTCGTTTAATTGGTTAATAAATGTCAGATTATTTATTTTATTTTATTACTAACACGCTTCTTAGCTTCACTTGTATGTTTCTTTGTTTGTGACCGACTTATGTAAACTTGTTTTTTTTTTAATTTATTTTTTTATTGTAATATGTGTAATGGACCCGTGCAAACTCAACAGTCACAAAAGTTGGACTCTTCTTCTACTCTCATAATGAGAAGGATGGGGAAAGTTTGGGTTCAAGAAACCCAACTCACTCAGTTAAAAGCAACAAAAGAATGGCTTAGCAATGTTTTCCTGTGACCCCGTTTTCTGGCCCGTACGCGTCCAGGAATTATATGTCAAATCTTACTTAAATAGATCTTAGTTCGAGAGGATAATTATATTGTCGTATAATTTATTATTTTAGGTATGTTTGTTTAATAACGAATTCCGATTTGAAACAACAAAAATTTACTTTGACGCCATCTATCGAGGACCCACCGATCTACTACAATTACTTATATTTTTTTTACATCGCACTATGCATGCATGTTCTTGCGACGATTCGTATTTAAAGATCTTTCCATTATTAACCATTGTTATCTCTTTGTGTTGGAGGGACACAGTCGTTACTCAAAAGAAACGTAAAAGCATTTTTTATTGAAATATGAAAAACGCTGACCTTCGCTTTTAATTTTACTAAATAAATTATTTCATTTCGTTTTCATGTTAACGTCAAATACAAATGTAAATAATACAATCCGGGTATACAAAGGAGTTATAACAAAAAAAAATGAATTCCCATTTAAATCGTTGTGTTGATAAAAATGCAAATGACGTTGTAAAACAATCGGTGAAATGAATGGATGAGCGAATGAATGAGAGTAATTTGAATGAACATGTTGGTACTAAAGTACTTATTGCATTTGAAGTAGTATTACAGGTACTCCTATTATACATTTTTGTTTGTTTTGATTATTTTTGTTTTATCTTTATCTCTCTTTATAGTTCACTGGTGAGGTTCATGACTCAATTTTACTCGGTCAAACATCCGTTTTTATCAATAGTGATCAGTTTCTTGGTAGAGTGTCATACTAATTTGTGTTTCAGAGGTTTGATTTGAGTATCTCTTCATAATCCGGTATATGGGTCTTGTCTCTTCTACTGTTAAACTCGTTTTGATCGGTTGTTACCATTTCGGCGAACAAAGTTTAATTCTATTTAGGGTTCCGTACCTACCTCAAAAGGTAAAAACAGAACCCTTATAGGATCACATTGTTGTCCGTCTGTCTGTGTCAAGACCCTTTTTCTAAGGAACGCGTGGAGGTATCTTCCTGAAATTCATATTAAATACTCAAGTCTACCGACTCTTGGAGCTGTGAAAAAATCAAATCAAACTTCTAAGCTAACGCAATCAAAGGATACAGCCTTTTATGCTGCAAATTTTCGACACTCGCAAGGGAATCAAACACACAACAAGGTACAAGGTACTTTCCGTGAACTTAGAATCTTGAAATTTGGTATGAAGCAGCAGTCTTATAGTACAGATAAAGAAAAAATTGCGAATAGCATACATTTTTAGTTACATCATATAATATTCTCACTGGTTTGTACGGAACCCTCGGTGCGCGTGTCCGACTGCCCCTGGCCGTTTTTTTATTTTCCTTTATTTTTATTTTCGAAGTTGTTGATGTAGACTGTAGTCAGGATAACATACTGAATCGATTCGAAAATAATCTTGTTTGAAAATAGTTCTAAATATTCGACATAAAATATTATAGTACTAAGAGTTTGTTTCTAATGGTTCTTCGCAGCTTCCTCTGCGTTTATAGTCATTCCAAAAATGTAATTTCATCAAAATTAGTAACTGTTAAATAGTAACGCTTTATTTGCACAGTAATATGCTAATACTCGTAGTTTTTGTAAAGTACAAAATGTACAGTGGAAATAATATATAAGAGGTACGTTATCTATAAAACAACTAAATGAAATGGAAGTTTCTGTACATGATTTCAAATTAAAAGCTATTCACTAAATGCAAGTAAAAGTATATACGAGGCTTAACCGGTTTTGATGGGACTAACACTGATAGGTAGCTGATGATATAAAGAGTAACTTAGGCCACTATTTTTAGATTAGTTTGCCCCGCGACGTTGCCCCCGGTTGATGAGACAGGTAGGCATCATGGTGCTCAGCTATTTAAATAAATATAAATATTGTGGACATCTAACACACAACGCCATCTACTTTTGGGTAGTACATTTGGGTACTAGACAACTGATATAAATACATATTTACTTTTTTTTGTAAATACACACGTGTGATACATAGGAAACACTCAAATTTCAAAACAAATGTATGTAGATCTCACAAACACTTGTTCCAACTCAGGATTTGAACCCGAGACCTCAAGCATAGCAGTCGCATTCACTACCACTGCGTCACCGAGGCAGTCCATTGAATTATAAATAGTGTAAATAATCCGTTATTTGTTTTATTTACTAAGATAATTTAAACATGTAATGTAATTTTATGTGTAAGGATAAATGGTTTTCTTGAAAAGAAATCTGAAAGCTTTTAAAATACTTTTTTATTTTAAAATATTTCTCATCTTTACACAAGACTAACTCAACTTTTTAACACAGCTCCGATCACGTCCAGATAGTACATATTATTAACTCTGAAGTTCGGGTTCGGTTTTCTAAATAAATTCAGACAAAAATCCCAGGTTAAATATTTAAACAGCACTCAACCAGCACTTGTACTTTCAAAACACAAATTTTAAAAGCACTTTCTGCAAAAATTTACCGAACAAAACATTCCTTCAGAGAAATTAATGCCAAAGTTAGGTAATTTTTACTTTACCTTACAAATGGAAATTCCTAATTGTAATTAAAGTACAAAATGGTGGGTCGATGATACACCGCTGGTCTAATTGGTTTGCCGATAAATGAAGCTTCGTAATTTGTGTCTGGTAGACCACTTGAGGCTTTAATTGTCAAGGAGAAATAATGTTGAAATAATTATTGATTTTCTTAGAGATGATATTCTTCAAAACATAGAGTCTTCCTCTTCCTCAAGTATGTGGAAATTTCTTGGATCATTGGGCATTGGCAGACAACAAAATTCCGAGTTCAAAAATACTATTAGTTTGAATGATATTAACAATCACTTTTCGTCTACAAACACCCTTGACTTTCAAACTAAGTGTCAAACACTAAACTATATATCTGGCCTAACCAGTCCCACTATCCACTCATTCGAGTTTACTCCAGTTGCCTCTAAGGAAATCAAAAAGACAATTCTATCTATCCGCTCAACGCAGTGGGCAATGATGGCATTAGCCGACGTATGATTGTGACTATCCTGGACCATATCCTCACAGTGATCACCCACATTACCAACTTCTCCCTCGACTCTGGTACATTCCACTCTCAATGGCGTAAGGCTCACGTCATTCCTCTCCCAAAAATTAATCATTCCTCACTTCCTGCACACTTTCGTCCTATTTCTATTCTTCCATTCCTATCCAAAGTGCTTGAGGCCTGCGCTTACAAGCAGCTCTCAAGATTCATTTACAAACATAATCTTCTAAGTCCTCTACAATCCGGCTTCAGGCCCGGTCACAGTACAATTACCGCACTCCTTAAGGTGACTAGTGATATTCGGAAAGGCATGGAGGACACTAGGGTTACAGTACTGGTCCTTGTAGACTTCTGCAATGCATTCGGCAACGTCACTCACAAAATCCTGCTAGCTATCCTTAAACATATAATGATTCCCTTAGAGGCACTGGAATGGTTCTCATCTTATCTTCAAGGACGACAGCAGTGTGTTCGTGTTGAAGACACGTCTTCGAGTTGGTGCGACCTCCGCGCTGGCGTCCCTCAAGGCGGTATTTTGTCTCCTCTTCTCTTCGCTATATTTATTAATCTCATCACGCAACATCTTCAATGTACGTATCACCTGTATGCTGATGATCTGCAGCTGTATTCACAGGCAAGGATAGAGGATATAACACAGGCCGTTGACAAAGTCAATAAAGACCTAGATTCCATACATGCCTGGTCGCTGAAATTTGGACTGTCAGTAAACCCTGTCAAATCCCAGGCGATAATTGTAGGAATCAAACGCATGATTGGAAGATTGAACACTGACTTAATTGCGCCGATCATATTCAACGGCTTAGTGGTTCCTTTTAGACCCGTAGTCAAGGATCTAGGTCTACACATTGACTCAACACTCGATTGGCGTGCACAGGTCACTCACGTGAGTCAGAAGGTAACTGGAAACCTACGAACACTGTACCGCCTCAAGAACTTCCTTCCTCCTAAAACTAAAACTATGCTTATGCAGTCCTTAATCATTCCGTTAATCGACTATGGTGATGTATGTTATTTTGGCCTGAATGCAGACCTCCTCAATAAGCTAGACCGCCTTCTTAATAACTGCATTTGGTTCATTTTCGACCTTCGCAAGTACGACTATGTCTCCACCTTACGGTCCCAACTGAATTGGTTACCCATTCGCCTGCGGCGTAATCAACGAGCTCTGACCTGTCTATTCTCATTTCTTATCTCCTTACCTTGCTCCCTACCTCCACTACCTGTCCTCCAATCATGACAGAACTCTTCGTTCAGAAAACAATCTGCTTCTCTCATGTCCCTCACACAATACAGACTTCGTGAACTCTTCGTTCTTCGTCCAAGCAGTACTACTCTGGAATGCGCTAACGCTTGAAATCCGGAAGTCCACTAACCGTTTTGTATTTAAAAAAAGGTACATGAGCTCTTTCTACATGATAAGTTCTAATTATCAAAAGGATAACACGCCAACCAATTTCATCAAATCCGTAGTGTATGAATATAATGTTGACTGATATGTATATATGTATAAGTACAGTATGTTTTATATCTATGTGTGTATTTTGCTAATTTATGTATGTTTAATGTATATATTGGATCCGAAGTTATATAACCTATGTGCGCCTACCTCACAAGATTTCTACACCACCCTAAGTAGGTTGACTGGTAGAGAATGCCCTGGGCATTAAATCCGCCTATATAAGTGCATAAAGTTATAAATAAATAAATAAATATTTTTACTATAGAAGGGATATGCTTTGGATTCGGAGTGATACCTCGACTTACTTTACATAAACTTGGTATTCAACAGTTCTTTCGTTACTTTTCAGAGAGTCAGTAAAATTGGCGGAGGAATAATTTACTCCTTCTTTCTCCCTAACTGTGCAGTAAGGGGGACTCAAAAGGCAGTAATGCCTTTTTTATACTTGAGTTGTGGATGTTCATAGGATGATGATGGCAATGATGGTCGGAGGTAGTAACCGTACCATGAGGTGATCCGTTATTCTAGGATAGAGTCTTATAGGCGCATTGTCATTCCTGGGGGGGAACTGAAATAACATGGTCCGGGTGCTCCCCAGAGCAGGGCGCCTGATACCGGCCTCCAGTGTAGTTTTCAGTGGAATCACATCATACATGATTCCTCAGTCCCCGAGGAACCGGATTTCTGGAGGGATTTTCTACCTCGTCAACAAAAAAAAGGCGACTCGTTGCTGCTCATTTTCCCTTTCAATGCTAAATCATATAAATTGGAAAGGAATTATTTCTGTCTCTCTCTGTAATGAACGAGAAGCTACTGCACTGATTTCAATGAAATTTGGCATGGAGATAATTTGATTCTTGAATGTCATATGATACTTTTTGCCACGACAACCAACATAAGTGGAGCTACGGGTATAAGTTAATATTACATAAATTTTTTACGTAAGTAACTCTAGCTGGCAAGCACTAACTGACTTTCAGACTCCTAATAAGATCTGTTATGTACGGCCACTTAGTGTCATATCAAAAGCGTACATGTTTCATAACTATAATACTAAGTTAATAATAACTCGAGACACCGATACTTGGTCGTCCGATCTACAACTTCACAGAACTTATAATATTGCAACATGGCTGGTACTGAATATGCTGACATAATTACATTTTGCAACATTTATCGGATGAATATTAGGAAACTATCAACCTATCAACTATCATTTCCCTTCCTTCAACTTCACTGAATTCTGACTCCCGAAATACAGGCTATGCCTAGTTTGGGAACCAGTACCTGTACCTATGTATGCTGATACACAATCAAACTGTAAAGTGTTTTTTATTGTATTGTAAGATTTCAAATGTTGAGACTTTGGTGTAAAATAAACATATTATTATTATTATTATTATTTCTCTATCAACTATCATCTCACCACTATCATTATCACCAATCATCAATATCATTTGAAAATCCACTGTTGAAAGGAAGTTTCGGCTTACTATACCACGCTACCCAGACAAGTTGATACAGGGATTCATTTCATTTCATTCATTTTAAAAAGACAACTCCCACATTAGGAATAAACATCCTGTGTCGTGGGGGACTTTACAAACATACATGAAACGGACACAAAGAACATCCAGACTCGGGACAACAATTCGTGGATCACACAAAGTGTTGTAGGTACCGCGTGGGATTTGAACCCACGACACTTGGCGCAGTAGCAAGCGGCATGGCGACCGCTGACACCACTCGGCCAACCGTGCAGTCAATGTTGTGTGAATTATTTCCTGAGCGCCATTCTCCAACGTCAGTGCAGTTGGTACCCTCCTGGGGTTACAATCTGTGTTTAAACTGCGCCATTAAAGGGGAGTTTGGGGGGATGGGTTTTAGGTATCCGCACTCACTCGGTTAAACACAGCGCAAGCGCTGTTGCATGTCGGTTTTCTGTGAGTTCGTGGTCTCCGGTCGAGCCTGCCCATTCATACCGAAGCGTGGCTCTCCTACGGTTAAAATGTGCCAATGTGGTGCCAATTACTGTAGTGGATGTTCCACTACAGTAATTTTCTAAATACAAATTTTGATTGCTCTAATTTCGAAAACCTAGTTACTTCATGCCTCAAAGCCAAAACATCTCACCCTTTTTTTAATAAATTTTATTCATACATACAAGAAACTTTATAAACAAAAAAATAATATTTCATTAAATTCAAATCGAATTTCTAAACCGAACACTTTCGTAAACTCTCAACTCCCGCCAACATACCTATGACTTCCCATAAACGCAGAACAGTGGATATGAAAAGTTTTATCTCAAACTTGTCTCCATTGAACTCTATAAAATGCTTACGTATGCTGATGTTTTGAAATGTTATTGTACGAGAAGTGTTTTCGTAACTTTGTGAACTCAGGAATGTCACTTCAAGATATCTTTTGCTGTAATACTGTTTAAGGTGCTTTCAGATAGAGGGCGTTGAACGCACGTTTTACTAACGAACAAGAACAAGCATTTTGTTGAAGTCGTTCACGTATCAAAGCACGTTTTGATATGATGGCGACGCCTGTGGCGTTGACCCAAATTCTGAAAGTATTGATTCTGGGTATAAGAATTAGACTATTTAAATACAAACCTCGAAATTTTAAGATACCATTTTCCCTACGGTATGACTTGTGTAGAGAATTAAACATAAAAATTAAGTAACTGTTATCAACAGAAAATTGTTTCTTTTTAATTTTCATAATAAACTTATTTATTTTCCGAGGTAGATCGAATTCGATCTAAATAACACATTTATTGCCCAGCAGCAGGCGGGTTTTGTTTTTAATTCGATACCCATTTTATAGTGATGACAACAAACTTTGCAATAGTCAGTCAGTGACCCTGTTTGTATGAAATACTATGTACAAGAATTTGTACGTATTTAACACGTTGTTTTAATATTATTTTTTTTTGAATAACTGGCAAACGAGCAGACGCATCACCTGATGGTAAGCGATTACCACCGCCCATGGACACCCGCAACACCAAAAGCGTCACAAGTGCGTTGCCAACCTTTGGGGGATGGGGAGAGGGAATGGGGGGAGGTGTTGGGGTATGGGCCTCCGGTATCCTCACTCACTCGGTGAAACACAGCGCAAACGCTATTTCACACCGGGGTTTCTGTTTTACTTTAACCTTTACTATGCAGTTAAAATTATTTACGTAGGGTCGCATAAAACTGCTTTCTAGTTTCTTTCCATCCACAAACTTTAACTAAGTTTTGTGAATGCATAAGTGACTCTTATAATAAATCGTGATTCCACTGTTAATCTGGACGTTTAAAAATATTCTCAAGACAAAATTCTGTTTAGTTTTTTTCAAATTTTCATTCTCGTTGTAATACTTTTATTCTGCGTAGTGTGATCAACTACATATTAAATAGGGATGTTAACACTTGATTTTTAATTCATCACCACACTGATAGTTATAAAATTATACGTTAAATGCATTTAATTCAACAAAAGTATTTTTTAAAGAGAAAAATCTGTCATCAGGAATGCATTACGCCATAAATTTTATTTCTCGTAAGAATAAGATAGAAAATTTAATTTAATGACAAACTTTCTACAAGATTTATTATTTAAGTTGGCTACACTTTCTTTTTATGAGTTGTGAAGAAATTGAGAAAGATTTTGAGACAAACCAAAAACCAAATGTAGACTGACTAGACTAACTTTTTTAACGCTCGAATAAATTTAAAGTACAAACAGAATAGAAGTGTATTTTATGAGTCAAGACATTCAAGAAAGAAACTATTGCTTACTATAGTCCGGCCACTCAGAGAATGCGTTTCTGACACTTGTAAATTCGTCATGAGTAGTGATGTACCATGAATATCATTAATAATATTTGGTAACAGTATTTATAGCATTCATTATGCATAATTATTCAATTTAGATTTATTTTATATTTCAAACCCAATATTAACAAAATTGTTCAATTGTTCAATTGTTGATGAATTAAATTTAATCGTAATTTCTGAATGAAACCAAGGGAAAGAAAATAAAAATACTGTATTTATTGAAAAATATATATTATAAAATACATAGTTTTAAGATTTCAATAATGTCAAATCAAAATTTAATCCGACTCCGATTCGCTTGAGGACTCGCTGTCATCTTCACCAACATGTATTATCATGTTATTATCAATCATAGTGTCTATACGAATATCGCGGTCAAAGTCATCAAATATCATTTTTTTAGTTTTTTCAACCACCTTCATCCAGTCATCTCTTGTGACTTTTTCGCATGCTTCTTTTAAAAGCGTCTTCATCTTTTTTATGCCATATGGTGGAGACGTATTATGGCGGGCTGGCTGGCTTATACCTTTAATTTGAGCCCAGATTAGCTCTATGGCATTGTACTGGCAGTGATATGGAGGAATTCAGAGAACGCGATGACCGTACTCCAGAGCCAGCTCATATATTTCGTATCGAATATTTGCTAGCTTATGGTCGTTGACTAATTTCATCAACTCAGCTTTTAGCATTGACATATTTGCGTCAATGCCACTTCTTTGCAGCCAAGCCACCAATTCCTCTTTTCTATTAGCTTGAGTAGGTGCTTTATTTATTTGCACCGAATGATAAGGGGCGTTATCCATTATTATAACTGAAGGCTCTGGAAGGCCAAGTAGCAACACATCCTGGAAACACTTCTTGAATACAGCCTCATTCATTTCTTCGTGGTAGTCAGTAGTAGTTTTTGACTCAAATGCTAACCATTTTCCACAAAACCACACTTCGCACAACCAGCGTGGCATATTATGAGACGTGCTCCTTTACCGATTGGCACTTTCCACGTCGACGCTTGAGTGTCATCTGTCCAAGAACGAGAAAGCTCGTGATTGGTGTTCAGCCATGTCTCGTCAATGAAAACGATATTGTCCCAATTATCAATTTTTTTTGCTTCTCTTAGAAAAGTAATTCTTTTTACCAGAAATAAAAAGGGATAAACATAGTTTTTCATTTATTTTTAATTCAGCTGACTGATATCACGACAATTATTTTCATAAGTTTGGTTTGGTCGTACCTATATCGTATTATAAACTATATTAAAAATGTATTAAGTACATTATACACACTCTCGAATAATTTTTAAGATGTCCCCAGGAACTTTAATGTCGTTCGTATAAATGCCCAAAGCATTTCGGCACATTTCCCTGAAATGGTGACAACATTCGACTGTACGACATCCTTACATACTTTGTAACTCATCTTGTTCTACTGTTTTTTTGTGTATTCAATAAAGATGAATAAATAAAATTATATATTATAAAATTAGAACGTTTTATTTAACAATATATCGACCGACAGAATATATTACGATCCAGAAAATACTCAGTTACAATTCAGTATTATTTTGTCTCATCACTACAAAAACAAACTATTGACATAACCTTGAAACAGCGCAGTTTGACGTCGTTAGACTTTTAAAAATTATTGTTCTTAAATTAATTAATTGATTAATTGTTAATAACTTTAGCCCAAAATAAAACGTTTATTGTACATTGGCATGATTATTCAATTTTTAATGTTATTACTCATTATTAAGGTTAATAAAAGATATTAAAAATTTTGCCATAAATTGTACGCCAGTTCAAAGTTACATCGCCCATTGAATCACGACCTGTCAGGAACGCATTCTCTCAGTGGCCAGACTATAAAAGGCATGTTTGCACATGTTGTGTAACTTAAAATAAAATAATATATTTCTTGAGAAGAATTACACGGTCTCTCTCTTTACAATTTCACAATTATTTAATCTATACTAAATGTTAAAAAGCTGAGGAGTTTGTTTTGAACGCGCTAATCTCAGGAACCGCCGGTCCAATTTGAAAAATTATTTCAATGTTAGGTAGTCCATTTATCGAGGAAGGCTATAGGCTATAAATGATCACGCTAATACTAATAAAAGCGGAGCACCAATGAAGAATGTTTTAAAAACGGGGGAAAATTTTCACGCTATGGATAGAAGACGCAAACGAGGTTGTGTGGGTCAGCTAGTTCATACACATAGCTGCATTACTGTACCGAAGATCTTATCGCCCAAACAAGCCGCAGCCCCCGGCACCGACATAGCCGCCTGTTTTGATTACCTGTTACGACATTCAGTAGTATATTTATAACAGTTATCATAGTACATTACCGAACCTCGTTATTTTTTAAGTATTGAATTGATATGTATTTTTATCACTGAAAATTTCTATACAAAAGTGTGAAAGTATCTATATATTTTGTCAATGTATGTGTTTTATCTATGTCTTTTGTTGTTCTTTATGCTATTTTATATAACAACTCTGTTTTGAACTAACCTAATCTTTTATAGTTTCTTTTATTTATTTTTCATTTGATTCTGGAATTCATTTGAAAAATATTTGTACATCTTCTATTTTTTATCAAATAATGTAAATTTAGTGATATTATAATACAGAACTAGACCTACTTTAGGTACTCAATAAACTCAATGAAATAGCGACACTCAGCTACCGAATAAACTGCAAACGTGGTTCGCCCGAGAATTTATGCACTTAATAACATAAATTTTGGCTGTTTTTATCCGCATTTCAGCAATAATGATGCAGTTCTTTCTTTGTCCGATGAATTTCTTTTTTAATACCCATTAACCGGAAACTGACACCCATGGCCTCATAATATACTGTTTTCTTATCAAATAGCTCCATTTATATTATCTTTAACAACATCGCTGGTTCCTGTAGATTTACAATAGTGTTTTGCGTATTCTATTTTCACCGAACAAATACAATTTGCAGATAAAATTTATAACTAGTCATGAAATATATGATTTCGTTCCATTTTCACAACGTCCTTTGTTAAACTCGAATCCTTTAGTATCAAATCAAAACGAGCGATTTATTTACAAGTGCCTTTTTTAATAACATCATCATCATTAGCCCATTACAGTCCATACCTGGGTTTATGTTCAGAAAGTATTCAGCTATTCTAAGATCTTCGTTTACTACAGTTTAAATATTCTTCTGAAATAACATACAACATTAACATCACTAAACCAATCACTATCTTAAACACAAAAACATAGAATAACACGTTAAACAGAGAAAAGTTACAAAAAGATACATTAATACGTTTTAGAAAACCGCAGGGAAAGCAACAATGTACTAACCTTAGTGTCCTGAAAATACAAAACATAATTTGTAAACCTCCGAAGGCTCTCAACAGCCATCCCGAAGTTGGCTTCTCCAGGTAAAATATAAACTCAACTGTACCTTAGTTCCCACCTAATTATCGCCAGCATATTGCCATTAGGGTTGAGAGTATTTTACAAAACTGGTCTTACCCGGGACGGGTAGGGGCGGGATTAGAAATGGGAAGGGAACTTCGTTATGGAACAAATTGGCTTCTATCCAGTTTTCTGTATTTGTCTGTATTTTTGCTGAAATAACAACGATGTCTTGCCGTCTCCCGATTGTAATTTATCAAGCGACTTATTATTGTTCAAATTAGATGGTTTCTTGTTGTTTAACAGTTAATATCGCAATATGGTGTTATGTGGTTCAGTATGACCGTTGATTTCATTCAACTGTTTTTTTTTAATAATGACAAATGAGGATAGTTTTTCATTTATCTTATAACCATACAAGTTACGTTAAAAGAGATTAGCTACGTACATAATAATCAAAGTATATAATATATATATATACGTGGGCTGTTCCAAAAATAGTAAGCGTAAAATTAAAAAATTGTTAAAATACAAAAAAGTTCATTTACAGGTTTTAAAAATATCCCCTTTAATTCTTATTTATATACCTATGCTTTCAGGTGAACCAGTTTTAAAAACATTTAAAAACGTGTCTTGCGAGGTACTATCTCAAACCTTTTCTTTTTCTTTCTTCCATTTCATGTAAACATAGTTTTATATTGACATTATTTGATCTAGTAATTGACATATTTTGATAATTTTATGTGTTTGTACATAGGTAGGACATAGTGTACCTCCAACTGTATCTGATCTGTAACTAACCTACGTTTCCGCAAATAACTATATCTGGGCAATCAACACTACGGCATTTTTGTTCATCGGTAAGAGTAGAGCAGCTTCGTTTTTTAAATGTTTTGAAAGCTGGTTCAACCGATTGCAAAAGTGCATAGGGATTGGAGAGGTTTTTTTGAAAAACTGTAAATCTGTAAATAACCTTTTTTTTTATTCTAACTATTATTTCATTTCACTAACTTGGAACAGCCTACGTAAATATATATTTTTTTTTATTTATTTAAGTTTTTATGCATAATCGTTGCACAAGCAGACTTATTAACGTAGGCATTTTCTACCAGTCGACCTTAGGGTGATGCAGAGCTAAGAATGGTAGATGCACAACGATCAGAAACGTATTTTAAATTACATAACACTTTCTTAAGGATAAAAAAAAACGTTTCATAAGGTTTTCATTAGTACACATAATAATTAAGTATTTACATACACACACATACACACACACATATACATACATACATATACACACATGCATACATACATAATATACACATACATACACTAAACATTATATATTTTGTTGTGGAGAGGAAAAAATATCTATCAAACAGAGACACGCTTTGTTTTCTATCAAGTCTATCAAATTTAAGTTTACCAGTGAGTGTTGTCAAGTTTACTAATTCAAAGTAATAAAATATTTGATAAAAAAAATCGCTATTAGATAGTTTTCATTTAAACAATTTGTGACTAAATTAAAATCAAATAAAGATAAAAGAAAACAAAACAATATTTACATACAAGCGTCAAAAAATTCCTCCGCATCATCGCCCTGGTACGTGGCAATGCTGAATCCCTCTGCTAAAAAAAGGTCCGCTTCTGGTCACGAGAAGCGTCTATCAGCTGCTTAGCTAGTTGTTTAAACCTAGTGTCTCGACCCTTAACGGTTCAAAAATGTGATTACCTATTAGATTTTAATATTTACGGGGGTATGGCTCTCCGGTATCCTCACTCACTCGGTGTAACACAGTGCAGGCGCTGTTTAACACCGGTTTTCTATGAGGCCGTGGTATCACTACGGTCGAGCCCACCCATGCATGCCGAAGTGTGGCTCTCCCACGCATTTTTTAAACATTTAAGCTACGAACAACAATACATATCTTCGAACACCGAAACCTAATAGCAATTGTTTATAAATCGAACCAAATTAAATCCCATTTAATTACTTTTTCTTCCCTTATTTTATCTTTACCACAAGACCACAGAGGCAGATAATACATACAATTATCTTAATATTAAGCTTAATTTATATACAACGATTATAACAGGGGATAAAATTAAATATAACAATTTTAAATTACTTATTTACAGAACAGAATCCGCGATTAAGGGAAAACGGTGTAATTATTAAAAGCACCTGTGACAATACCATTAATTAAAACAGGATTTCATTTATTAATTGCTATTTGTCTAACTTATAAATTAATGAATGAAAATAACATAAGTGTACGTGTTAGTATTATTATTATGTTAGTATTATTTATAATTACTGTGGTTAAGTTAAACTATAAAACTGTTTTGAAGGGAGTTTATGTTATAAGTTTAAAAAATCTTATATAAAAACACCACCATCCAGTTGGATAAATAAAATAATGTAAAAAATCATTTTTGTGTCATATTACTAATAAATAAGAAGGTAAGAAAAAGTGTGTTACTTTATAATTAAACTTGACTGCCTCAGTGGCGCAATGGAAGGGTAAGCGACTTTGTTAAGGTCTCGGGGTCCCGGGTCGAACCAAATGTTTGTATGACCCACAAATATTTGTTTCTGAGTTTAGGTATTTTCTATATATTAGGTCTTTACCTATGAAATTGCCGTTTTGTATGCAATAAGTGAAAGTACTTATTTTTTCAAACTTTTTTATTTCTGTTATTCGAATTAATCACCCATGCAATCGACGCATCTTTGCCAACGCATTGGCAGTTTATTGATGCCATTCTTGTAAAAATCAGCTGGACGGGAGGCAACAAACTCTTCAAAGGCATTTTGTACTGCCTCTCGGGAATTGAATTTTTTACCCACTAAAAAGTTGTCTAAATTTTGGAAAAAGTAATAGTCGGTAGGTGCAAGGTCTGGTGAGTATGGCGGATGAGGGAGAGCTTCCAACCCTAGCTCTTGCAGCTTGGAGACTGTCTGTTGCGTAGTATGGGGTCGCGCGTTGTCGTGAAGGAGCAGTGGGGACGACCGATTGACCAAAGCTGGTTGCAGATGTGCAAGCTTCTCCATCATTCTCTCCAGTTCTTCACAGTACACATCTGCATTAATGCTCATGCCGTTTTGTAAAAAGCTGTGGTGAATCACACCCGCACTAGACCACCAAACAGTGACCATCACCTTTTTAGGGGTCATTTTTGGTTTAGGGCATTGCTTTGGTGCTGAACCAGGGTCTAACCAACTTGCTGAGCGCTTTCGATTGTCGAACAGAATCCATTTTTCGTCGTACGTAACTATTCGTTTCAAAATTCCTTCATTTCTTTGCCTGTTGAGCAGCGAAAGGCAGGTCTCGACGCGTACGTTGCGCTGGCGATCGTTAAGGTCGTGGGGCACCCATCTATCAAGCTTTTTTACCTTGCCAATTTGTCCCAAATGGATCAATATTATTTTGATGCTTACATTAAAAGCTGCTGCTAGCTCAGCTGTAGATTGAGTTTCGTCAGCTTCCACAATCGCCTTTAATTCATTATTGTTAACCAAAGTCTCCGGACGACCACGAGCTTCATTTTTCAAGTCAAAATTTCCAGAACGGAACCGGGAAAACCAATAAAGGGTTGTGCGTTCGTTTGTACAGTTCTCTCCGTAAACGTTTTTGATGTTACGTGCCGTTTGTGTCGCGTTGGTGCCACGACGGAACTCATATTCCATAATTACACGAATTTTTAAAGTATCCATTATGACGAAAAATGTTCAAATGTAATGAAAATACAACGCTAATCAAAAAACAAAAGACTGAGTTTGTAAATAGAATGTCATGGTTTTTAAACAAAATTAATTTGAATTTAGAATACAGAGCCATTACAAACTTTTTTTTATTTGAAATGACCAGTACTGAAGAAACGCAATTTCATAGGTAAAGACCTATTATAACATAAATTTACAAAGTAATGTATTTGAGTATTCTATCAATCAATCTAGCTGTCATAGTAATAGTTCTGCTTAGTTAAAGCTAGATGGCGTTGTTTGTAGATTCACTTTTTTTTTCTACAATAAAATTGAAACTCAAAATCGTTTATTTAATTTTCACACTGAGAAATCATAGATCGACACAAACACGCCAGAACATGTACTGGATTATTAAGGTTAATTAGGTGAAAACATCAAAATGCCTGTTTGTGTCGATCCATAACTTCCAGTTTCCAAAATGCGTAGAGCCTTATGAGAAGAATATTGGCAAAGAAATTCATGGCCACTCTTTTTAAAAGTCAGATCTTCAGGTACAATAGTGTTAGTAATACATGGAAGGTAAACAGTATGTAGCTGTTGCCACCTGAATTTCTTGTTATTGAAATGCTACAAAAGTTAACTTACCAACAAAAAAAATCACTCAGTAATTCCGTTGAAATTCAAATATCATTCTCACTATATTTTGATTTCGTTCATAAATTTTCTCTAATTTAAAATAGCTTTTATACTATTCTAGAGTATATTCCTTATTTGTGTCAAACTATCCCCAGATTCGGTCTGCCGTTATGGCGCGACTCATTGTCAAACATCTATACATCCAAATTTACAAAGTTTTGCGGATATAATTTTAATGGGATATGGGTTCAGAAAATTTGTGGCCCGTAAAATATGATTATAATATATTCACTAGACCTTTGAAATATACTCGTATTTATAATGTTATTTTTGGTTCACGTTTAATACGGTATCCACAAAAATATGTATGTAACATGAGATTAGGTAAGCCAAATATTTGTTTCTGCACCCGTCGGAGGATTTTGCGGACAAAAATTTTCCGAGAAAGATAATACGTTTCTATTAAAACATGTTCCATAATAGGGTCCCCAAATTTTTCGGATGTTAGGGAAAGTATTGGAATTTTAATAATGTATTAGTCTAACACTTGGACATGGGTAAATAGATATTACAGTTACATTTTGTGTATAAAATGGTATGTCTAGAATCTATTTTATATTATAGAGTAGCAAGCGAGCTATCTTTTAAGTTCCCCTAAAATCAGGGGCAGGGAATTTTAGGTTTCAGTATGCTCAATTACTCGGTGAGGGTTGTGGCAACACATATCAAACCGATTCATTTCTATCAGACCATTGAATTTTCTTGTTCATCATCTGCGTTCTTTATAGCGACTTTTGTTTTGCTGGTATTGATGTACATGTTATAATAGCATCTCCAACCATCGGACGGCCAAACTTCTTCGACCCGTTCTTCAATCTGTTAAAGGCAATAAATTTCAGGCTTATTTTCAAAAGAAACTTGATGTATCCCTGAACTTGTTACTTTCGCTTTATCTTTTGACCTTACACAAATTTATTTTTGCTTGATCCCATCTAGTACTCCTACAATCCTTATTATTTCTATCGTTATTTTACTTATAACAAGAAATAGTTACATATTATTATGAACATTGGTGTAGTAGTACCAATATTATAAATCTGAATATATTACAGATTACTTCTATGATGATGAAACCTAAACATATTTCCAAAGAAACGCGACATCCCTGCTTTATCTAATAAAGTCTATTTAGAGCGAGGATTGTTTTTTATGAGTTTGGCACCAGAGAACCAATGATGCAGAAGCATCTCAAAAGACCGCCATAGCGTGGATCATGCCATGCTGCATTGTCTGCATTTGCAATGAGTATGGTTTCCACTACTATTGGATTATGCTAGTGTTCTCCAACAGCCACAGAAAAGTCACTTTGACAGACGTATATTTGTATAAAAAGTTAGGATAATATTATTGCCAAAATGTAAACAGAATTTTACACTAAGAATTTTCATCTAAATATTCTAATGTTGTAAATTTAGTCGTTCCTTATTATATATAAAACTGACCAAATTAAAAAAATGGTTGCACCACATTAGACGGAGTCATTGTTATAATCGATCCTATGAAGAATAATGCTCGTTGATATGGTCGTTTCTTATAACGCCACTTCACGCCTCTTCGTCTCCTCTTCCCGTCAATATTTTTTTTCGGCGTACACTCGTCCACATTTCAAATGTGTTGTCATAATAATACTCTGGAATATTCAAATGTATACAACAGTTTAATTACTACCTACTTCATTATAATCTAAATGAGATTAAGTTACGCAAAAAACCATTTAGATTTTTTGCAACAAAAATACTAACTATTTTTACAGGTATTATCTCTGTAATTACTATTATTATGAAAATGTCAATGTGCCATGTGTATTTTAAAATTGTTCATGTGAAAACGACCAGAAATTTAATGTGGAGAACATTAAATTTCTGGTCGTTTTCACATGACAGAATTGATTAAATCTTTAATGAAAGAGGTTACTCAAATATTTTTTTTTTTTTATATAATCAGGAAGTTAGTGTCAGTTACTTACAATATAACATAAAATCTTAATACAGAATACTACTCTCATTCCATTTTTCAATATTCAAGAAGATATTGCAAAATTACATATATAATATTCTTTCCAGTATATTTAAATACATATTCTCCATCTATCACTTAAACAAGTTCCGATGTTACCCCTGGGTATAAATTCTTGCAGCAGAAGACTTCACTCGAAATGTTTTAGAATATTGAATTCTCGTTTGAGATACTTCTGCTATCCCTATCATATGTTATGAGGATCGTTTACTTTGAACATTTATCTGTCGACTATGAAATTTAAGACTGTAATATTCGATATTCGTTTTTTTCCTTAAAGCAAAAATTCAGATGTTCATATGAAAGGAAATTAATAGTACTTCATGATTTCTATTTTTATTTGTCATTATATTTATGTTTTTGTATGTATTCTCATTATCTGCTCTGCTGGATTTATTTCTTATAAAAATGAAATTAATTCGTTAGATATTAAATATTTGTCGTTTAATGGTAAAACGTCAAGAGTTTGTTCTGAACTGTTAGAAATTGAGAATAGTTAATTTATAGATTTATTTGTTACTAGCAACTCGGGCTGGCTTTGGACAGAAGTCTCAGATTTCCTCCACTAAAATATGCATGTATTATACATATCAACTTTTGTCTTAAATCATTCTATCTATCCCTAAAAACTGGAATAAAATACGTTAGTAATTTAAAAGATCTAAGCGAACAGACTGTGGCAACGTTTTCATTTTACACTCTGTAAAGATTTCAAAACACTAACGAACTAACCTGTCGGAACTTATCATGTCTCTGTATTTCCTTTTAACTCGTTTTCCTTTTTCCAACTGATCTCAATCTTTCAACCTTTAAATTTAACATTTAACAGAGAGTTAGTTAAAATAATACTCAGACTAAGATCAGGACACATTCCATCAAACGAGTTAGCGTACTTGATGAATCTCCAAATTGTGATGTGTGTGACGTGGATGAAGTCGGGCAACATGTGCTGATGGAATGTGTCAAGAACCGCAGGGATAGAGAAATTCTAATGTAGGCACTGGGGGTGAACCCATGTGACATAGGAATCCCTCAAATGATTTTATCGACACCTACATTTAAAAAAAGCAAGGATGTCGCATGACTAAGCCCGCAGTGACTCCTCCATCTTAGTTTAACATATGCATAGATCGATGTTCGTTAAAATGGTTACAATGGGGTTGTCATATCCGAAAGGATAAAAACCCTCGAACAATAAAAGATAAATTTTAAAAAATCTTTTAACTTCCAAAGCATTAACGAACTGAAAGAAGCAAATAGCACATCAGTAGAACTTCATTACAGTCTCTAAAACAAATGTGTACCCATTAATTTAGTCATAGTGGTATGTGAGTATGTAATATTGTAATATTAACCACTATATTTCAATGTTCCCGAAACAAATAACAAAAGCTAAATCAATATTACGTTTTTCTTATTATTAACAAATGTCGGTCCCCGGGGTCAAGCAGGGGAGTCCTTTAGATAAATATTGCTGTACACATCGGAACGGAAAATCGGTCGTGCAAAAGTTAATAAAATAGATCCGAAATTCCGATTCGGCAACCCTATCTGTTTATCGGAGCGGGTAAACAATAAGTAAAAAGAGATAATTAATTTGGGTGAATGGTGAGTTTTGGAATTTGTTGGTTTGAAGTGTAATTGATACGAACGTTCTGTTGGATTGTTTTGTGTTGCCATTTAAATTGAGTGTGTTGTTGTTTGTTTTATTGTTAGAATAGTTTTGTGTTTGAAGAACTGTTTGAAATGAAAGGTATATCTATTTTTAGAATATGGGTGTGAATATAAACTATAGTGACTACATACGTTGACTATGTGATAACCAATTTTGGAATTTATCTCGCTTGTATTTAAATTTTTTACTAGGCAAAACAAGGATAACTGTTTTGGTAGTATAAGTATGTTTTATCGTACCGTCTTAATTACTGAACCAATTTAAGGAATGGCCCGAATGATATAGGCTATAGAAATCTTATCAAAATTTTTAACGTGGATCAAGTAGATTTTGATTATCGTTATGGTAAAGTGGGGTCAAACGATCATGTGGATCGTCTGATTGTAAGTAATTACCGCCATCTATGACCACCAGCAACACAAAAGTCACGTGTTCGTTTTGTCATTAGAGGCCCCTCTCCTTACCCCCAGGTTAAGGGAGTATCGAGCGTTTAAGTTTAGGTAGGAGGAATAATTGCTTAAGTTAACATATACTTGTAAAGCTCTCCAGCTGATTTCTAGAAGCGGATCTACTTCGTGTTCATATTACTCTTCATTATTTAATCACAGGTCTAGTATTTCAACTAATTTGATGTTATGCAAATTACCTTGAAACAATATTTATCAACCCTAAAGTAAAAGTAAGGACCAAGTTTTATACAATAAAATATACAAACGCCTACGTTATTTTCCCAATTTTATGAAACCAGTAACAATCAATGAGCGACCGCAGCCGACTTCAACGCGTTTTTATTAAAAACTCCAAGTACGATAAATTACGGGACCACTTTGTGGAACGACTTCGAAATATTCCACTTTTGTTTGACCCGACTTCAAGTTTATCGTTAAGGGCATCAATGTAAAATCAAGTCAGTAAACTTTTTGATTTAGTCCCACTGATGTTAACAATGGTAGGGAGCTCTTTGATGCCGCGGTGTAGCGCCCATTTCTTTATACAATGAAGCTGTAATGAATCAGCGGGTAAGGCAGGCATTTTTTTAGGGAAAATATTTGGGTATCTCTTGAAAGGGTTAGATGGAATCGTAATCTTGAATATATTTTACACTGTGGGACTTAGTTCAGGCTGCGAGGCTTACCAAATGAATGACTTCTCTTTTAAGTTTTAGCTGACAAATTGACTCTGCTCTGCCTGATGGAAAGCATGAGCAGAATCCAGGAGTGGTGGTCACCATCCTCAATGCTAATAGGGATAATGCAGCTTGGTGACCCACACTTTGGTGGCCTATTGAGATGCTTTTTCACGCTCCGCATAAAGGGACCGGGTTTATAGCTGGAGGGAAATACGTAGTGATTTCCAAATTTTTTTAGTCGGTTCGATTCCGACACACTGCCCGCCGCATACCCTGGTGGGGTGACGGCTCGTTGGAGGTTCCACATTTTCAAAAAAAAAGTGGTTTAAGTGGTCGAGATGCCACGCCACGTTGTGAATTAAAATTTCACATGGGACAATACTTAATGTGATTAGGAAATGGTTTTTTGACCGCTCGGCACAGGAAGGAAGAACCGAAGCGGTGAGTACGAGAGCGTATGTCTACCATTCTGAAGCGGTGACTTACAAGACCGGAACGTGTTGTCCTGTAGAGGTAGGGAGAAAATGGACCAGTTCCTGTAAAATTGAGGAGACCATGAGTCATGACCATTCCACGAGTGGTCGTCACCACTCGTGATTCTGTTCATGCTTTCCATCAGAGGCAGAGTAGAGTCATTTTGACAGGTCTATATGTAAAAATATCATTTTGTAAATATTTAAACAAGTTAAGAAACTGGTTTCAATTGCCTATTCCAAAAGCGTAAGAGGTTTTCGAATAAAATCACAAATGACGTGCAAATACATTTTTTTTCTGCCTTCGGGGGATGGTATCACTCTAGTCTAGCCGGGCCGTTCATGCCAAAGCGTAGATCCCGCACGGTTAAATAAACATAAACATACGCTACCACTACGCCAACAACTGCCTCGGTGGCGTAGTGGTAGCGTATGCGACTGCTAAGGTTGAGGTCTCGGGTTTGATTCCCGGGTCGGAACAAAGACGTTGCGTGTTAGATGTCCGAAATATTTATTTATTATTAATAGGTACCAAAAATCCGATAGTAACCAAAACAAAGAAAAAGTAGGTATCTAGCAGTAATCAAGGTATCAAGATCCCGATAATACCAAATTTTAACCAAAAATTGGCATCACACAGTAGTATGGAATCAGCGTATGAATATGTATTCTGTATTTGGATCAGTCATTACTCAGGGTTGAATCCCTAAAGCTCATCATATATGCGTCTATAATTTATCTAGACAGTGTCTGTTAAAACAACTTTCGAGTTGTATACATTAAATTTTTTGATATACATCTCCTGCATAGGAATATACATCCCGTGTCGCGGAGGATTTTACAAACATATATGAAACGAACACAACCCATACTCGGAGCAACTATTTCCATTCCATGTGGAATTTGAATTCACCACGTGGTGTGGTGTGGCAACCACTTAAACCATTAGGCCAACCGTGCAATCTTGAAGTCACCAGGTTATATGTGTAAACTGACGGTCAATAGAACTAAGTCGAAACAATAGTGTCACAATACTCATTTTGAATGACTGCCTCGTTGGTCTAGTGGTTAGCGTAAGCGACTGCAAATCAAGAGGTCTCGGGTTCAATTCCCGGGTCGGACTGCTGTTGGGTTTTTCCTACAAGAAATTCCTAATAGCAGCCCGGAGTATGGAAGATGGCGGTGTTTCCTGCCCGTGCTTCGGAGAGCACGTTAAGCCGTCGGTCCCGGTTGTCATGAACATCTATGGCAATCGTTATTGGGAAGTCAGTGCCCTCAAATATACTGACAACTAGTTCAACCTTCAAATTCAGTTCGCCCTCAGGGTTGCGGAGGTCAGATGCCAGTCGCTCTGTGTAAAAACTGATATTCAGGTAAAACCGGTGGAACTGGTAGCCGACCCCAAATATTGGGAATAATAAAGGCTAGGAAGATGATGACTCATTTTGAATGCAGACTATGCAAGAATACAGCATGGTGACTCACCTATTGATATGCTTCTGTATCATTGAATTCTAAAGTATATTTAACTATTAAGTATCTATCGTATTTCTGTTAATATATACATAATTATATACCATAAAGTAAAATTTAATATGAATTGTGCTCTCCAACAATATATTAGTAAACTTATTCAAGTATCAAATACTATCTAACTTGTTCATAACAACCACAATATTATGTTACAAAACTCACTCGCTATTAGTGGCGAAATAATGTTTTATAATAAAACAATATTTTAGGAAAGACATACATGATGTAAAGTTAAATAATTCAGAATTCTAACAAAGATAATATTCATGTCTAGAATCTTTATATATAAAACAGAGTCGTGTTAATTACACCATTTATAACTTAGGAATGGCTGGAACAATTTTTATGATTTTTGTGTTTTTGAATTTGTCTTTCAAACTCAAACTCAAACTCAAATCATTTATTTCCATAGGCCCAAAAGGCACTTGAACACGTCAAAAATACAAACATCAAAATATAAAACAAAACTCAAGTAATTAATTCAGTGATAAAAGGTACTAATACTAAATGCACTGAAATGATTTGAATTACCGGTGCTTAGATTGATATCGATTCAACTCAAAGGTTTAAATTGAAATCAATCCAAGTACCAGCTCCGATGGGTATTTCATTCATGAGAAGAGCTGGTGAGAAACTCATGTGCACCATCTTTTCAAATAATTCATACAAAGCTTGTTTGTTTTTGACAACAGTACTTCTATGTGCAAGTTAAGGCAACCAAAACACAAAGGCTAGAAAGCGGTTTTAAGAGATATTAAAGCTAGGAAAATCAATTTTTTGTCTAATAAAATAATAAAAATTAGTCCATAGCATATAACCGGAATAGACATGCAATGACTGTTAGGCGGAACGAAGTTAGTCGGGTCAGTTAGTATAAGGATATTTTGCTGTACATACAGTATTCAGCAGCCTTTCATAGTTAACTTCAGGACATAGACGAGATGAGAAGTTTTCGCTTACAATGGCCAGATAATTTGGTATAAAGTGTGTGTTCAGTTTTCCTTCTCATTTCAGTGTTTTTGTGCTATGTGGTTATCTTACGTCACCTTCAGGATAAATAGGGATGGTGATACCTTATCCCACACAGTGTGTTACAGTAAAGGGTTATGTCGGAATCGAACCGACTAAAACTACATTGTGTTCTGTCACATGCGAGTCGATTATAGCCTAAGAAGGAAGTCTCCAAGAACCATTGCAGACTCTGACCGCTATGTTGCAGTTAAAACCGGCCTAATATACGTGTAAGGGATGCAATCTTTATATCACAATATACGTGGTAAATAACATATATCGTCTATTTTAAACAGCCGTTTAAAGTCGATTATAAAAACATTCCCTTAAGAGAGGAAGCAGTTAAGTTATGATAATGATATTATTTTATTTAATAGGGGGCAAACGAGAAGACGTATCACCTGATGGTAAGCGATTACCATCGCCCATGGACATCCGCAACACCAAAAACGTCACAAGT
This sequence comes from Spilarctia lutea, assembly GCA_916048165.1. NCBI lineage: Eukaryota > Metazoa > Arthropoda > Insecta > Lepidoptera > Erebidae > Spilarctia > Spilarctia lutea. The sequence goes on along the minus strand of OU696496.1, from coordinate 12,768,844 downwards.
GCGATGGCGGACTTTGGAGGATGGGGAGAGGGTGGGGAAGGTTTTGGAGTAGTGGCCTCCGGTATCTCATTCACGCGGTGAAACACAGCGCATGCGCAGGCTCTGCGTCGTCCTATAGATGACTAGTAGAAAATGCCTTAGGCATTGAGTCCACAAATGCACCAAAAGTGCATGATCTATTAAATAGCTAAATTAAATACTACCAAAAAATTTTAAAACCGATTACTTTAAGACAAAACTTATACATCCTATGTCACCCAGGTTATTATTTTAAACCTATTGATGCATCATTCATTCAAATCGATTCAGTACGGTGCAACAATGGAAGATACATAAACAGGCTCCAAAACTGTTACCCTACATTTATTTAGCGTAGGGCCGTAGTTGGGTAAAAATAGGTACGGTTGATGTTAAAACGAAAAATCGTATTGCAAATTCACTTTTACTATAACTTCTTGATGCACTTTCGTAGATTTCCCCGATGCATGGGCCTGGCATAACCAAAATATGTTACAGATTCAAACTTTATTTTCGTGCTCGATTCCGTCAGGTCTAAAATTTATTCTCCAAGGTGTTCGAGTCTATATCTACCTTTAATTCATCTGTAACATGCATTATGTATATGCATGTTACAGACGAATTAGAAACGAGATGTTTTGTTATTTTCATCTTAAGGAAATATACATCTGTTTTATTTATGATACATTCATCTACCCTATTCAAGTTATCATGGACATACTACATAGGCTACTATTTGAAAAAAGCTATACAATTTGTATGGATTTGGAATATAGACCACATCATAGGTTCAGCTTTCTTTTGGAATCAGAAATCACTTGTAAATATTATATTAGGCAGGCCCACGAAAACCAAAAGTATTGTATTCAAATTTGAAAGTACTTAAATTTTCTTTATCTACATCCATGCTATAAATCCTCTATGAAAGTTACTGAACCAGATAGCTTATTGCCAACATTATAACATCCTGTGTCATAGTAACCAGAATACCAACCAAACGAGTGTTATAATGTTGACTATAGTCGTTCCAATACTTTATTTAACTTTTGACAGATCACGCACATAAAGTTTTGTAATAATTTTTGACATCCCGATCCCAATCCGACATTATCACCTTCTTTGTGTTTTCTACAACATTCGCCCAGTTTTCTGGAGTTACTTTTTCACACGCATTTTTCAGTAAATTCAGCATTTTTCTTGCGGTGAAAGGAGGAGTTGTATTGTTCCTCGCAGCATATCCTTTAACTTGTGCCCAGATCATTTCAATTGCATTATATTGGCAGTGATATGGGGGAATTCTGAGGACGGTATGCCCATGCTCTGCTGCCATTTCATCTATGACGTATCGTTTTGGCAGCTTCTTTGTTTTTAATATCTTTACTAACTCTACTTTTAGTAGGGACTCATTCACCTCTTCGCCATTGTCACGGAGCCAGTTTATAATTTCATGTTTTTTGTTGGCCTGTGTTGGTATTTTATTAATTTGACGAGAGTGATAAGGTGCATTATCAATAAATATTATTGATGGCTCTTCGAGTGATGTAAGCATTTCTCTGAACCACTTTTCATACACGTTCGAATTCATCTCCTCATGATAATCTCCTGTTTTCTGGGATTTAAAAGCTAATAGAGCGCCTGGCACAAATCCTTTTACTGTTCCTGCATGACAAATAATCAGTCGTTCGCCTTTTCCCATTGGTACTGTAGAAGTGGAGCCAACGGTGTTGTCAGTCCAAGTTTTTGACAGCGTATGATTCGCATTGAGCCAAGTTTCATCTGTGAAAACAACATTCGACCAATCTTCTATTTTTTTTTGCTTGTCTTAAAAAATCGCATCTATACAAAGCAATATCATTGCGTTCCATTAAAATTTTTCGTTTGTCACATTTTTGGAATAACATTCCAATGTCTTTTAATACCTTTGTCAGAGAAGATTTTTGACCACGGAACAAACTACTATTTCGAAGAGATTGTGTTAGTTTTTTTAATGTTGGAATCTCTTTTCTTTGGTAATAGTCGTATATATGACGACGAATAGCATCAGCGTCAAAATTGTCAACGGCTGTAACTTTACTAGGCGGACGTTTTTTCTTAGGTGTAGATAGCTTATTCTGTTCCATGCCACTGCTGCCGTAGCCTTCTTTTGTTATTTTTGCCACTGTTGGAGCACTAATACCTAATGCTGCTGCAACACGGTCTCTAACTTGAGTCACTGGTATAAGAGGCCCACCATTACGGCTTTCCTTTTCAAAGTATTCACGAAGTCGCAAGACAAACTCTCTTGTTTGTCCTTTGAGTACTTTCTTTTTTGGCATTTTGACAGTAACGAAGGCAGGAACGATACGCTCAACTCAACCAAACGTGAGAATTCACAAATAAATCAATACGGAGGAATATAAATACTCAACTATATTGAAGGTTACTCATTGAAATACTGTAGAATATTTTAAAATAGACATAGAGAGATTTAATAAAGATCATCAATAGTTTAACAAATACAATATTAACCACTGAATTACAACACAATACAATAATACATTTTGAAAATTCAGTTCCTTTTATATATTTTTTCATGACATAGAACCGTCATATTTGAACAACATTCTTTTAATCCATTTCTTCTTTATTTTGACAAAGGAGGTCGCACATTGAAACACATAGAAATATGAAGTACGAAATTATCTATAAAATAATGAGTTTGTTAAATCGATTAAAACTTCTTAATGCATAAAATCGATCGATGAAAGAAATCGAATAGGTAACGGGTCAGGGTATCACTATTTGATTAAGTATTAGAGCTGTCAAAAGTTAAATAAACTATTGGAACGACTATAAATTTCATAATGCAACTCCTTTTTCAAAAAAATAATATTGTCAGGCACGCGCCTTTTACTACCACAGCGCCGTATTTAAAAAAAGAACTGTTATTCGAATACACGTCGTATCCCGCCATTTTCATATCATGAGTATAGAAAAAACTATTATTGATAAGAAAAAAGTCATTTTTTGGAACAGAAAATTCAAAGGAAGTATTTACATTTTGTTTTGGCACGTTTTCTACTATATCAGTGCTGCAGACAGAATCAGGATAGGCGCCCTTAATTATATAGAGATGGTGTTTCACGAGTCGATTCACCTCGTTCCACTCATTTGTTTTCCCAGCGCTCAGAGATTTATGTATCCGGCTTTGTGTTTTTTGAAGAAAATCTTTTAAAAGACTGCCTCGTTCTCGTTGGGCTAGTGGTTAGCATAAGCGACTGCTAATCACAAGATCTCGGGTTCGATTCGAGGTCGGGTCAAAAGGTGTTATTGGGTTTGTCTTACAAGAACTTATTAATAGCCGCCCGTGCTTCGGAGAGCGCGCTAAGTCGTCGGTCCCGTTTGTCATGAATATCTATGACAATAGTTATTGGGAAGTCAGTGCCCTCGGATATGCTGACAACTACGTCCAATTTAGATCACCCTCAGGGTTACGAAGGACCGATGCCAGTTGCGCCGTGACAAAACTGATATTTAGGTAAACCATTATCCGTATCAGTATCTTGGTAATAATAAAGGCTAGAAAGATGATTATTAAAAAAATCTTTTAAAAGTATTATTTGTTTGAAATCGAGTACTTAGCTAATAGATATGTATTACTACCGATTAAATTTCGTTGTGCGATTATAATCGTAGTTTAATCGGTTCGTAGCAAAAGTTTGATATGTGTGTAAGCAAAGCTGCACATGTGCATTTCTAATTGCACATTTGGTTTGATCCTTGGTATATAAATACTAAATGTACCTAGCATACATGACGCACGACCTTTAACACGTTTTTGACAAGTTGAGAGATGCATTTCAGTATTTTATATTACATTATTATTTTCTAAAGTCAAATACAAAAGTTATAATAGTCGTGTTTCGTTGGTGAGTGCGAGACCGAAGGCCCAATAATGCAGAAGCATCATTAGTCCACCATGGTGTGAGTCACCATGCTGCAATGTTGCATTGTCTGCATTCGCAATGAGTATGGTGACCACCACTCTTGGATTCTGTTCATGTTCTCTATCAGCTTGAAGAGGGGCACTTTGGCAGGCTCATATACATACAACTACAGAACAGATTTTCATAAATGAGATTTAAATAGACGACAGAAGACATCGTCGCTCCACGAGAGGTTAATCACAGGCTAGTGGAGTCTGTTAATGCTTTCCACCAGTCTAAGTAGAGTAACTTTGGCAGGTATACATAAAAAAGAGATTGATTGGATATACAATGGATTCTGAAAGTTAATCAAAGTTTTCTCTCTCTCTCTCTCTCTCATTTTGTGTCTATTAAGATTTACACCTCAATGTTTCCATGGATGCCCTTAATACAATAATAAAAATGTGTGTTAGCTCCGACGCATGACTGGAGTTTACGCTATACTAGAAGGTCCTTCGCTTTTGTATGTACTATACTACTCGTACATTGAACGAAACGAATAAGTGCTATGATATTTTGGTCTTTAGAAAACTATGGCTAGTAATAAGTGTCCTAGCGCTGTTTGTTTTAATAGTATGTTAGACGACATAACTAATGTTAAAGCATGATTTTACTCTTCATACAATTTAATACCGCGGGCTAAATATTATGAAAAATCTTGGTTCTTTAGGAAGAAAAAGTTTTAGAGTAAACTCAACAAAACCTCTTTCTAAAACTATTTCTAAAGTGAAATTCTCAAGTTATTGCAATATGGAAAGCAGATATGGTATTCTTTCATTACATTTCAAAAAGATTTAATATCATATCAAAGTACATGAGATTTCTGGAGTACAGCCCGGGAATACTTATATCAAGTGCTTAGCAGACGGCTTATGAATAATTCAGGATATTCCTGAAAAAACCTGAAAGTTCCCGAGTCAAGGGTTCTTCGTGTAATAAAGTGCGAGTTTTGTAACTTGAGGGGTACGGCAGAGCTCTAGCTATATGAAATATTCATGACGATCGTTAACGAACTTTTTTGAGGCACTTGACAGAGAACAAAAATAAATAAGGTATTTAAAATTGAGAGGGTAGTTTGTTAAAGTTGGGTGGTTGTTTTGTTTGACCTTTGATGATTTTGGTTTTGTTGTGTTCCGAAATTTGATACTCGTATATTAGGTACGAAATCCTTTGAATTCAAAGGGGAATCAAAGTTGGAGTACACTTACAGAATTTATCTAAAAGAAGTGGTTGAGTATTTATGTTATACAGTGTGTTTTTCTTAGCTTTTAGTATTAAATATGGAAATAGTGTACCTAACATAAAAAAATTGTAAACGTCAATAAAGAAGTCTTTTATAATTTTTAATTATTGTTATTTAAGCCTATAGCCAAAGCCAAGTAAACATACTTAAATAACTCTAATACAATAACATATTGTTGACAGGATTGAGTATCGTTCTAATCACCCAGCTATTTTTCCTGGGTGAGAATGTAGAACCTAGCTCTACAATACCGATCACTTGCCTCTAAACCACCTTGTGAGACCAAAATATCTAAAACTGCAACCAATTAGCAAACCTTTCCAATACAGTTTAATTTTTCCTTTGACTTCAAAAGTTTCTTAACTCGGTGTGTTCGTGGGTCATTGTGGCTGATTCTAGTGTGCCGGAGTTACAGTGGTGGGTGTGGAGGGAATGGTCCTATTAACCCTTAGCTGTCTCTATTTACTTTTCTAATTCGCACACAAACAAAACTCGTTTCTAGAGTCTAAGAGATATGGATGGATTTGATGATATGGTATTGTGGACAGATACATTCATACCGGATGATATTAATTCCTATCCGATACCGGAATTGATATGAATTATTCGGCCACTAGGAGATATTAATGTGAGGTCTGAATAGTATTAATTGGGAACTGATATACTAAGTTAAAGCTTGTAGATATAACATGAACATATACCGAGGACAAATCTTCATATAACCAGCACAATCATTTATTCTATATCCAGGTGTAATTTTTTTTTATGTCCCTCTAAACACAAAGGGACAATTCTCCGACTATGCGAGGTGATCATGCCTGGCGGGCCATTATTATATTAGGCCGAAGTCTCTTTCCTAAGGAGAGGCTAAAGTTCGACAGTGGACGCTACTGAAAGCTGTTGATAATCATAACATCTCGTCGCCGCTTTTTATTACGCTCAATGTTGTGGGTTCAATCTGCGTGGTGGGTCAACACTTTGTATAATGAGTGCGAACATTTTAGTTTAAACTCTTTCACCATTCCGACCGTCACATCATTATTACAGCAGGCAACACCAAGTTCACAGGTAGTACAATTGATTATTTTTGTTACTTAATTCTAGGAAACCATTAGCAGTTTCAAATACCATTTAGGCGTCAAGCGCCCTTGAAATGATCTTCGTACATGAAAGCCTCCAGCCATTTTGAGCTCAGTAAAAAACAATCACACAACAAAGTAATCTTTATGGAAATTGTCATTTACTTCATTTAGTAACTTACAATTTAATTAATTCATTTTTGCAATTAAACGTCTGAGTGAATTGTTATTAGAAACCAAGATAAATACCTGATCTAGAGCGGATCTGTTTGTAATTTTACCTCTGAGTTCCAGGCAAAATCCAGAGATCCCGCACCATATAACATGTCCTAAATATCACTGAGAGTAAATCAATGGCCAATCACTAAGGGGAACTGAAGTATTAAGGTAGTAGAACCACGCTGATTTCAACGGCGGGCTTGACCAGGCCGTACTACTCGTACCCTCTCGAAATCAAAAAGCTTTTATTTCACGTATGCCTTTTCAGGCACTTTCGAAATGTTACATTATTGACTCTAATTACGCGTTTCTAAAACGTCCTAAGCAGAAAAACCAGCAAGAAACTCCATAAATTACTAGTTTAGAAAAAGAGATTTACAGTATTTTCTGTATATTTTCAATATGTTATCCAAGCAACTCTCACACACTCACAGAAAGTTAACTTAAAATGTTAGTATTTGTGCTGTAGCATTTCGTTGATAAGTGATGCAGAAGCATTTTAATAACCCACCTTAGTGTGGGTCATCATATTGCAATGTTGCATTCCTGTTTGGTATGGTGACCACTAATCTTATATTCTACTAATGTTTTACATCAGGCAGAATAATAACAACGGCAAGCTATTTAAAAAAAATTAAGCTCTTGAAGTCTTCGCAATCTCTAAGTATCCTAGTCTATCCCCTTACTCGAATTCACGGTCAAGGTCACTGTATTGTTTAACATCGATTTTCCGTAAAGTCGTTTTATCAAAGTATCGATTTTTATCACAAAGTTATCAGCTCGTACCTTCCATCTTACATAATCCACACCAGAGAGGCCGTGTTAATTATTAGTAAGAAAGTTCATACGCCGGCGGGCCTGAGTCGTTCAGTACACTTCATATATTTAGAAATTACCTTAATTATACGAAAGAGGGAAAGTCGATATGTCGGCGTGGTTTGTCAAGGGCCAACTCCGTTGGGAGTTTCGGATACAAGGGTATGATATTTATTTTGATTACTTGTAGATTAGGGTCTTAGACATTGTATGTAGTTGAAGTCTGTATAAATAATAATAACTTAACACTTATTAATACACAGCTGTCTAGTTTCGTTTGGTGATGGATTAATTATAAATCTTATCGCCCTATTCATTTGTCGTAAGACGCGACTAAGGCACTAAATCACGCAGTTCATACGTACTAGCCCAACAAAATGTAACATCTCTGTAGTGTTATGCAATAAAGGATTGAATATTGACCACATCATAGTTGAAATTCAATCATCATTAATTAATATTTTCATTACTGTTAGCTTTCTACTCCGTAGAACTTTAAATATGCCAAATTTCATACTCCTCCATTCGCATAGTTTTCGTAAAAGGGATACAAAGATTTTTGTCCACGTATTAATAAATAGATGAATAAAATTGAAGTGTCAGTTTGTAATTTACCGTGGGAGAGCCACGCTTCCGCATGCATGGGCCGGCTCGACCAGAGTGATACCACGGCCTCATAAAAACTGGTGTGTAACAGCGCCTGCGCTGTGTTTCATCAAAAGAGTGAGGATAACGGTGGCCCATACCCCAACCCCTTTCCCCAAACGCCGGCAAAGCACTTGTTATGCCTTTGATATTGACTGCGCTAATCGCTTACCATCGGGCGATACGTCTGCCCGTTTGTCTCCTACTAAATAAAAAAATAATTAACCTGTTCACAGCTTTTCAAGCCGGTTAATAAAAAAAAAAACGAATCCGGTTAATCTTTATAATTTTAAACTTTAATTGGCAGATAGCTGATGTTATAAGCAATAAGTTAGGCTACTTTATACTAGCTTAGCTTGCGTTAATCGCAGTTATTATTTAAAGGTAGATACAACAATTGTGGGTAACACCACGGAACTCAGTTAGTATAATCTATCCTTATAACAGATGCAAAAGCCTTCTACTTCTTCAGAATAATTGATCGTTATCGGGATGCTTCGCTACGAAGGTCTTTGAATACAGTAATTGGTCGTTAAAGGACAATTCACAACACGCAAGGTTTTGTAGGTAGCTAAAATTCAAATTAGTACTTTAGTTAAGAGTCAGAACTTCAAAGAATGCTTGCGACTTTTTTGTGTGGTTAAGACACGACAAAATTGTGTGGTTTGTTAATATAATTGAATATTTTTATTTAGGATATTTTCTTCTTAGCCCATATCAATCCCAAGATTAATTAGGGTTGGTTATCATTTTAACCGTGTTTTACCTGAAGATAACTTTGTTCACAGATAATTGGGATTGAACCATTATCATTCAATAAATATGTAGAAAAGTATTCGATTAGGATGCAAGCCAGAAAGCATTACTTTACAGTAAAAAAATATTTTCCTCACAAAATTTCATATTGAAATATAAAATTTATAATAATTTCAAATGTTACAAGTAGGGTCTAGAAATAAACTAAAATTAATCTTTGTTTACAAGTATGTCGACATCATGGACGCAATTCATCTTCAAAACCTTCAATTTTCATCTCAAAGCCGCAGCTCTGCGTGAAGCCTGTGATCGTTAACGTTAAAATCAGGCAGCCGGCGCCTCGACTACAGGAGTACACATCTTGCGCAAATAGAGTTAAGAAGCTCTGTGTAAAGCCGACGGCGATGAGTTCTTATAGTATAGGAGACAGCGGTTTTTATATTTACAATGAGTTATTATTTTAATATCTAAAAAGATTCTGACGATTTGATAACCTCCTCCGTTTTTGCAGTCGTTTAAAATGACATAATTTAAAAACGAGAAAATTAAATATTATTAGTGTTTGTAGTTTCTCTCTTTGGTGACACAAAATAAAAGTAGGACTAGGTCTCTTGTTTTTTTTGAGATTCTTTGTAATCCAATCCAATTCCAATATCCAGCATAACCTTGCTACCGTTTGTATTTTACGATACTCGTCCATCAAAGTAAATAAAATTAGCTTCACCTTTTGAAAATAGGAATATTATGTGTATGAATAAAACTGTTTTCTTTTGTGAACCACTACCCATGTTCCCTTCTTTTAAAAATGATTTCCTATCTAACTTCTCGTGTTGCAAACAACCGCTACCTCCTACACTTTACAGCAAACGGTGGCAACTTTTCTCTGTCGGAAATAATAAAGCATACCTTTTTAATGTTAAGTTTTGAGTTTTCGACAAATTAAGATGTCTCCGAGTTACGAAAGTACCTGAGTGTTGCCTTGTAACATTTCCCTTGGCAACGTTTCATTAATATATGTTTTTGTTGATTAACACATTACATGTGTGTCTGTTGAGTTGTGCTGAGTTGTTTGCTTCAGATTATTGGGATAAAACGTTGACGAGTGTATTCAAATTTATAAAAGATAGGGTTTTATTGGAGTGTGTCTCTAAATTGTGAAGAGTGTAGGTTGAATTGAAAAATTAAATTAATTAAATTTTATTAGTAATACTTAACAAGCAAATAAATCCCAAATTCGGGAACATCATCATCAAGGTATCAAGAATCAAATTAATTCAAACTTTTATGAACTACAGATTAAATGCTTAAAACCGTTTTTCGCAAATAACTATTATACACTTATTATTTACTAGCTGAACTGGTGCAACCCGCGGTACAACAATTACCGCAGGCAGCACCGCGAGGCGAAGCTAGTAACTTTATAAATTGTAGCCTATGTGTTATTCTGATGTATAAGCTATATTATCGTAAAGTTCAATCAAAATCCATTCAGTAGTTTTTGCGAGAAAGAGTAACAAACATATTCACATACTTACTCATAAACTTTCGCGTGAATAATATATTATTACTAGGATCGGTAAAAATGAACATTTTCTATGGACTTGAGCCAATACCGCAAGATAAGATAGTCTGTAATTGCTGCAAAAGAAACTGTTACATTTTCAATATACTTACACGAAAGAAGCATGGGACACCATGTTGCCCACGTTTGCAGTGAGGATGGTGACTCTCGGATTATACAAATGCTTTCTATCATCTAATCTTTCCAACATTCAAAAAAAAAGTTCTTAAATCGATTTTGTTCGTTGAATTCGCAAACGAAACCAAGTAACTTTTTTCTTCTACATTAACGGAGTGGCCAATCGACAAATTGTAATCAATCTATAACCATCAACTGCTGAATGAAAATCTTACCCAAGAAGCGCCAATCAACCCAGACTTGGCAGTAATTGACAAGTGGTATACTGAAATCTTTATCTATCTTTTATAAATCTCTTTCTTATCCCCTTCAAAAATTTCCAAAATTCAATTCAGATCCCTTTGCAGGATCCAATCAAATATATATCTATACAGTATTTGTATGTTGATGAAATTCTGTTCACAGTTTGATTAATAAAATCCAGGTTCTGTCAACGATCCTGATACACCAAAAGTAAAAGGAAGCCCAATGTAATACAACCCTACAATAAACCCCAACAGTATTTAGAACTTTGTCGCATTTACCCCAATTTTAGGCCACGTTTAATTCTTTGTAATTGTGACTGGGAATGGACAAAGGTTGCGCTTAATTACACTCATAACCGTGTGTAGCCTAATTTGCTGAAAGCCAAATATTCGAAAAGTAAGAGGTTTTGTTTTTTAATAATATTTTAGAAAAAATATTAAAATTTCATAGGGAAAATGACTGAAGACATTCAATCAATACTTAAGATAGAAATCCAAGAAGGAGTATTAATAAAAAATGGGTCAGTTGAGTTTCAAAAGATTGTCATATTGAACAGGAATTTAACGAGTAAATGTAAATTTAGATTAAGAATCAAATGATCAAAAGATTTTATTCTTCTTGTCAAATGTCTAAAGAAGATTAAAGATTTGGAAAAATAAAACGAGAACCCACTGGATTGTAATTCAAGACTTTAAGTCTTTTTGATTTGACAAAATAAATGAATATTTATAGCTCACTGGAGTGGATTAATTTATGACCACTTTGGCGGAAGGACAAAATTTAAAACGTTTAAGCCAAATTGAATCCAATAATCCGGCAAAAAAACAAAATAGATTTTTTCTTATTTAAATTGGTTCGCTTGTAGATTTTAACTTCCACGCAGGAAAAATAACTGTTTGAACGGTAGTGTCATTTGGTCTCTCTCCGGGTGTTATATAGGTATCTACATTTTTTTAAAACAATTGCCGTATTAGATGTATATATCCAGAGCCGCGGTAAACCTTACCATCACAAAGAACACTCATCATCATACAAAATGTTGTGTGACTGCCTCGGTGGCGCAGTGTTAGTGTATGCGACTGCTTTTCGTGAGGTCTCAGGTTCGATTCCCGGGTCGGACCAGATGTTGGTATGACCTGCAAAAATTTGTTTCGGACTTTGGGTGAACATGTAAGTATTAACAAAAAAAAAGTATATTTATATCAGTTGTCTAGTACCCATAACACAAGCTCTGCTTAGCTTGGGAATACATGGCGTTGTGTGTTAGATATACGAAATATTTATTTTTATGTGAAATTTGATCCATAATACTTGGTGGGAAGCGGCGTGGCGACCACTTAAAATATTTGTATTAATAAGTCGGATCGGTGCAAAAAGTGTTATTGAATTTTTCTGATTTTGTTTATAGAACTCCTTACAAACTCCGGTCTGTAAACCCGGAGTTTGGAAGTTAGGATCTTAACTCTGAGCCGCAAAAAACACGTATATTGTTAACATATGTACTTATACAACAAAACAAAAGAGCTAATGAAACTTGAACTGACACTTGCTCGATTATTTCAACGAAAAAGAATGGAGCCACTCCTGACAAACGTATCATTTAAAATAACAGTTTCAAACAGAAGTAAATTAAAACTGCCATTGTTCTACTAAATCATAACTCAGTTGACAATCGAATTGATGAAAACAATCGAGTCAGACCATTGTCCAAGCTACAATGCAGCCACGCAACAAACTACAATACCGGGCAAAAACGGGGGAAAACGTCTCTAAATGCATTTCGTACTACCCCCTATTTCCTGCGGGTGGGGGTGTATCCGTTCAACCCGAACGTTTAGCGTCGGTTGAGAAATAGAGCTTTTACGGGTATTCGAAGTGGATTCGCGCGTGCAGGCGACAAAAGCAGGCAATTTCGGAACTCGACTCAACAATAACATGTCGTCTATGTCTATAACAAACGGTACCGCAATGGGAGTGAAAGGATACAGATTTTTGTTAAGATATAATTTATCTGTAGAATTATCATTTTTTAAAGATCCCGCCTCGACTCCTGCAACAGGCATAAATGCTGTGTCATGGCGGACTTTACAAACATACATAAAACGGGCACAAAGAACAGACAGACACGGAACAACAATTTTTGAATCACACAAAGTGTTGTGCCATGTAGGGTTGGATCCCACAATACTCAGCGCAGTGGACACGGCGACCAAGGCGACCTTCCATAATAATGTTTCAAATATACATATATTTTGGGATGCTCAAGCTAAAAGAGTAAATTAATTGATTTATATATATTATATTTTTATTGAATAAGGGGCAAACTAGCAGTCGCATCATCTTTTTTTTTTTTTTTTTTTTTCTGTAAATGCCGTACTAATACAAGTAGGACATTGCTATTACGATCTAGTCTACTGACTAATGAGTAATTTTACTTTGACCTAAATTATTAAAACAAAGCTATAATAAGATTGTGTCCATTAACACTTTTCTTATTGTCTCTAATTAATTGAGGACACTCTGTTCGTGTGTTCTTGTATTACACTGCACTAAAATAGTAGTATTTTGTTCACTTCGCACTTTCACTTAACTAACTCAAAGGGTTTTACCCTTTTGAGTCTCCTTGTAATATCCGTATTGTCAAGAAGCTGGATAGCCTCAACGTTTACATGATGATGAAGCCGGCGTTCATGTGCTTCGGCGAACTTTGATATAATGTCTGTGACGAGTTCTACTTTAAGGTCCCGATGGAGGTCGTTCATTCGAATGTACCAGGGTGCATTTACAATACCCCTGAGTACTTTATTTTGAAAACGTTGTATCATCAGTGTATTGGATTGTTTGGTACATCCCCATAACTGGATACCATAAGTCCATATAGGCATAAGGACTTGTTTATACAATAAAATCTTATTATGTACGGACACTTTTGAGTGTTTACCTAAGAGCCAATACATTTTTTTGTAGCGAAGTTCCAACTCGTCGCGTTTCTTTTTGACATGAGCTTTCCAGCGAAGCTTAGCGTCTAGTGTCATTCCCAAATATTTGGCAGTATTGACATAGGGTATTATATGACTATTTATATATACCGGGTGATAGTTAGGAGCTTTATTAGTAAAGTCAATGTGAACCGATTTAGATTCATTTAATTTAATTCGCCATTTACTCGTCCAGTCACAAATGGTGTTCACTGCTACTTGAAGTTTATCTACTGCTTCCTTGTGTGTAGACCCAATGGCCATAATAGCCGTGTCATCAGCAAAGGTCGCAATGATATTTTCATCTAATCCTGGCATGTCAGAAGTGTATAACAGGTACAGGACCGGTCCTAAAACACTTCCTTGTGGAACCCCAGCTTTAATAGGTTTCAGATCAGAATATGCATTTCCTTCTCTTACTCTGAACATTCGATCAGATATGTAGGACTTTAATATGTCTACAAAGGGTTTTGGTAATACTTTGCTTAATTTGTGCACAAGTCCCTCGTGCCATACTTTATCGAAAGCTTCTGCTACGTCTAGAAAAACTGTGGCACACACTTTCTTTTCTTCTAAAGTTTTTTCTATGATATTAGTAATTCTGTGAACTTGGTCTACAGTGGAATGTTTTTCTCGAAAGCCAAATTGATAGTCAGGTATTAAATGCTTTGATTCTACTATTGGTTTTAACCTTTTTAATAACAGCTTTTCAAATAATTTTGAAATTATTGGTAATAAAGAAATAGGTCTATATGAAGTTGCTTCATGAAGTGGTTTGCCAGGTTTCGGTAACATTATTACCTCTGCCACTTTCCACATATCAGGTACGTATTTTAGTCTAAATGATGCATTTATAAGCGTAGTAAGCTTAACTATTGCTTTTCGTGGTAAATTATTTAAAATCTCACCAGTTATTAGATCGTAACCAGGAGACTTTTTACGATTCAGCAATTTAATTTCTTTGCACAGTTCTTTTGGTGTTATGAGTCTTATATCTTCTTCATATTTTTTGTTTCCATCTTGACATGTTTCGATCACAGTATTTGCTACATTCGGACGAAATATTTGTTCCAAATGACCAGCAAATCTCATAGCTTTCTGTTCATTACTTACAGCCCATTGCCCACTTACTTCTCTAATTGGTGGTATTTGCGTAACAGGTCTTTTTAAATTCTTTGTGACCTTCCATAACGAATAATCTGTAGTGCGGTCACTGGTTAGTTGATTTAGGTAAGTACACATACATTCATCTTTGAACTGTTGTATTACTCGAGTGAGTTTTTTTGTGAGATTATTCAACAATGTTTTGTCCGAAGGGTACCTTGTTTGCTGCCACCTTTGTCTCTGTTTTCTTTTTTCGCTGATTAAATTTCTAATTTCGATTGGATAGTTAGTACTTCTAATTGTACGTTTTAACTCTGGCGTATTCTTCCAAGCGCAGCTTTGAATGTTATTTACAAAGGTGAGTATTTCTTTATCCAGATGTTGTGGGAGTTTTAATGGGACCTTTAGATTAGTGATAGACTGTAGGTCATATTTAAAACTTTCCCAATCAGTGAATTTGTTTACTAGCGTTGGGCGGATCTCTGTTTGTATTTTTTTTTCGTTTATTGTTAACATGATCGGTGAATGATCCGAATTCATATCGCAACAACTTTCAATACATATTAAATCCGATATGTTCTTATAGATAAAAAAAATCTATGAGGTCAGGAACTTTGTGCGGGTCAGTTGGCCAGTATGTTGGTTTTCCCGTAGATATAACGTTACATTGCAAATCTCTAACTGCGCATAACAGTTCTTTCCCTTTTGATGTAGTAAGTCTAGATCCCCAGTGGGTGTTCTTAGCGTTAAAATCACCACCAAGAATAAATCTGCTTCCCATTTTCTTTAGGAGGTTTTGGTAATGGCTGGATTTTAAGGAATATCGTGGTGGGCTGTAGATTGAAGAAATTGTTATGGCATACCTTTCGGTCATAACACATACAGCGACTGCCTGTATCTCAAGCTCTTCGTGCTTGAATTTCTCGTAATGAGAAATGTTATCTTTTATTATAACTGCACTACCACCTCTGGCTTTGTTCTCCGGATGTAAAGCATGATAAATTTTGTATCCTTTCATTTGAATGTAAGATTCATTAGTGAAATGAGTTTCCGATATAAGGCATACATCAATATTTTCTATATTTAGGACAACTAGCAGCTCATTCTGATGGCGGAGGAGTCCATTAGCATTCCAAGTCATGATTTTAAGTTTGTTACTCATGAGTGTTGTGTTCTAATTTCTTTAATCGTTCATCGAACGTTGTTAAAATGTTTAAAATTTTGTTTAGCTTTTCATCCAGAGTTGTTGTGGATTTTGTTTGCATTTGTGGCTGTCTCTGAGCACCCTTTGTGATTTGAGCAAATGTATGTGTTTTATTAACAGCCTTAGACATAAAAGGTTTTTTATCAACGATCGCCTTGAGACCCTGACTTGAGGGGACGGTCTTTATATTTGGTATTTTATTTCTAATTTTTTGTAATTCTTTAGCTACCATACAACCTCGGTAGCTGGCAGGGTGTGGTTCGCCGCAGTGAACACACTTTGGTTTGGCATCTGCTGGCTTTTTGCAGTCCTTTGTTAGGTGTTTACCTGTACACTTCACACAACGGGGTTCCTTAGAACAATATTTTTGTGTGTGTCCATAAGCTTGACACCTTTTACATTGTGCGATTAGTTTGCTAGTTTTCAGTGGCTGAATGTCTACTTTACACCCAAGAATAGTCTTGATGCTGTAAATATTTTTTGTATCTTCATCCTTTTTAAAGGAGAGCATGAACATGTTAAGAGGCGTTTTGTCACGCCAGCTTAACTTGTTAACCACCTCTAGGATTTTGTAACCTTTGGCTGTTAGGTCTTCTATTATTCTAGTTGGTACACAAGAAGAAGGCAAGTTTTTGGCCATCACTCTGATAGGCCTGTCCTGCTTGTTTTCGTAAGTGTGCCAAAGGAAGTTATTTTGAAGCAATAACTTTGTAATGGTTCTGTATGTGTCTTCATTACGGCAGTTTATTTTAACGCTGTTATTATTCAGCATTTTTATTAAAAATGACTCACCAGTGGCATTTTCAGATAAGAAATCATAAAATTTCTGGTAGTCCTTTATATTTTCGGTAATTATGGGTGGCGGTTGTGGAGCCTTCTTAATTTTACTAGTCTTCGTTTCATCGCTGGATCCTACCCCTTGTTGTTTGGCCGGTGGTGTCAACGATACGTTCAGCTTCCTTTTTTTGCGACTCTGCTGACGAATCCACTCGGTTTCATTAGCAAGTTCGTCCTCATCAGTTTCATACTGAACTGATTTAGAAGACTCTTCTTTTAAATTCTGTTGATTTTCACTTTGGAGTTTTTCCATTTGACTTTGGAGGTTCTCTACTTGCACACGCAAATCTTGCACCATGAGTCGAAGACTCTCACTGTTTTTTTTCTCATTCAGATACTGTTCGTATAAGAATTGTTCATTTTTTGTTTTTATTTCGATGGTTTTTGTAGGCGTAACATTCGACATCATTAAAATTATTTAATAATATCGCACAATAGTAATGATACCTAAGTCAATCATATGTCTGTAAGTAGGTCATCGTTCGCGACGGCGGCGGAGGCAGCGCAACGCTGCGTCTGCACTATTAACTAGAACACGGCGCGTGAGCGATTAACACGTCCGCTCTGTATAATACCGATTCGGAAACTGTCGTCGCATCACCTGATGGTAAGCGATTACCGCCGCCCATAGACACCCGCAACACCAAAAGCGTCACAAGTGCGTTGCCGACCTTTGGGGGATGGGGAGAGGAAATGGGGGGAGGGTATGGGTCTCCGGTATCTCGGTGAAACACAGCGCAAGCGCTATTTCACACCGGTTTTCTGTGAGGCCGTGGTATCACTCCGGTCGAGCCGGCACATTCATGCCGAAGCGTGGCTCTCCCACGGAAAGTCACGTTTATATTGAAGCATGAGAAGTATTACCAAGAAAAATTATTCAGATTTTTTAACTTTAGATACAATGAAGGAAGTTTACAGTTAGTAAGTATTTATGTACAAAATAGTAAAGAAACCAGTCAGCCAGCTCTGGTGAATACTTGTAACCAATGAAAATAACATTACACTTTTATTTTCTCGTTTCTAAATAGCTTTTTATGTGTATTTACATATCTTTAAAACAACTGATGTAATTAGTTACTCTTAAATTGTAAAAACCATATTTGAAACACTTAAAAAAACAAATATCAAAGTTGTATGTTGTAACAAATGTAAGCTTATCATTAATATATGTTCATATGTAAATATTTAGTTTCAGAGTAAATTAAAGAAAGCAGTTCAATAAATACTCTGTAACAAATATTAAGATATAAAATAAAATACAAGTCAACACAGCTCAATCATTGAATATGAACACGATATATAGTAACGATATTAATTTAATTCGAATTCACCCTCCCACACTCCGTTAGACCCCTCATCGTTCCATTTCAACACCATTCATTTTCCTATTATTTCACAGTAAGAAAACAGCCCTTTTGTGTCGTTTCGATTGAACGGACACAAAGCCGCATTCACACTGTTTGGTTTCAGTGAATTTTCAGAATGATTACATAAACCATCTTGATGTGAAATGGCATATCACTTTCAAAGATTCATTTTGGCTTATTCTGTCCTATTTGTTAATATATAAAGCTGAAGAGTTTGTTTATTTGCTTCAGCGGGCTAATCTAAGGAACTACTGGTACGATTTGTTCGTGTTGTGAAAAAATCTTTCAAGTCCAATTTATCGAAGAGCTGTAGGCTATATATATCATTGGGCTAAGATCAATTGGAGCGGAGCATCAATGAGGAATGTTACAAAAACGGGGGATAATTATCACGCTACGGGCAATGGGTGCGTGAGTAAGCTAGTATTAAATATATGACGGGGTTGTATTTATATCTTTTAAGGCTCACCTACATCTGAGTCCGGTTTTTATCAAGAATCAATGTTGTCTGTCTTGTCGAAAATAGTGTTTTGGGAAATGCTTTATTGACCGACTTTAAATAAGGAGAAGATTCTGAGTTCAGCTGTATTTTTAAATGTCAGCTATCTAAAAATCTTTAGTTATAAAAATGTGGGCTATTTAAATATTCAATTACATTTAGATGGATGAGAATAATATGTAAGACTTATAGGTACACGATCTTTTTTTGATTTTAAAAAATCTACTACAAAAATTGTGAACAAAACTCAGTCACCCAGGTACTAAGATCTTATAGTATGACAGGCTTATAAGACACAATTTTACACAAATTAATAGACAAACACATAAACAAGTATATTAACACACGAATAATTATACTGGGTCTCTTATTTTCATAACCAACAGTTGGTGTTATTCGAGGGGATTACCTCACAAAATAGAAGAATAGAAGATATAGTCTCTTATTTTCAGTATGACGAATTAAACTCTGAAACAAACTTAACTGTTATGCTCCAGTGTGTACACAGAACATTCCACCACAGATACACATTATTCCACATAAATAGTTCGTGTGGGAATTATCGAGGCGTCAGAGGCAACGGTGTGGAATTCCGCGACACATCTTGGGACTTCGGTGTGTTTTGTCATGTCACGCTGCGATTATTTGAGACTCACCAGATGTGGGTTCATTTCAAGGACAGTGACTGTCTTAATATTGTCATAAAGCTATGTGATTTGATGACATAAATAGTTTTAGATCATTGAGTTACTTTGTTGGTCGGTTAGCGTAAGCGACAGCCAATCAAGAGTTCTCGGGTTCGATTTTTGCGTACAAGAAACTCTTAATAGCAAGAGAGTAAGCTAATCATCGGCGTCGGTCCCGGTTGTCATGTGAAAATCAAAGTTCAACCTTCGAATTAAGTTCACCCTCAGCATTACTAAGGTCCGATGCGTTCGATGTTTGGTATGTTAGTGTGACACGGATAAATACTACAAGAAAGTAAGCTCCACAAGACAACGTCACTGCAAAGTGAATTAGAATTTAAAACAAACCTATAATATGTGAAATATACAATTTTAATTAACAAGTATATTTATCAGAATTCAGACCAATTCATAACACAGACTCAGCCTAAGATTATCTGCCTAGAATCAGACGACTGTATATAAAAATTTAAAATTTACTACTAGTACCAAAATGATCGAAAAATAATTTTTTTTTTGATAACTTTTTTTAAGCCTATCCATGTTGATTTATAGCCCCGAAACTGCATTTTTTTTATTTATTTTTTTATTGTATATAATAGTTGGCAAACGAGCAGACGTATCACCTGATGGTAAGCGATTACCGCCGCCCATGGACACTCGCAACACCAAAGGCGTCACAAGTGCGTTGCCGACCTTTGGGGGATGGGAAAGGGGACGGGGGGCGGGGTTGGGGTATGGGCCTCCGGTATCCTCACTCACTCGGTGAAACACAGCGCAAACGCTATTTCACACCGTTTTTCTGTGAGGCCGTGGTATCACTCCGGTCGAGCCGACCCATTCATGCCGAAGCATAGCTCTCCCACGGAAAGTTGACAAAATTTCATGAAAATCGTTGTAGCCGTTTTCGTAATTTTGATTTTGATTATATGTTAAATATTTGTTTCGCAGTTATGATGTTTTCTATGTCTTATATGTATGTATTTAAAAAAAAGAAACAGTTTATATGTATTTATATAAGTTGTCTAGTACCCATAACACAAGCTCTGCTTAGCTTGGGACTAGATGGCGTTGTGTGTTAGATGTCCGAAATATTTATTTATTTATATATTTACAAGAATTGCTCGTTTAAGGATATTTGATTATGAAACCAAAATCTTTATTGCTAACATGTGTTCTACGAATATTAAATGATAGCTAAATAGTTTAGGTATACATAAGTATATATAGTTACTATGCATACTCCACGAGAAACCAATAATCAACGAGTGACATACAGAGGAGGTGAGATGTATTACTAAAATTTATACGATATCGTTTTTTTTTATTATTATGTAGGGGACAAACGAGCAGAGGTATTGCCTGATGGTAAGCAATTACTGCCGCCCATGGACACCCGCAACACCAGAGGCGTCACAAGTGCGTTGCCGGCCTTTTAGGAAGGAGTATATTTTTTTCTTGAAGGTTTGAAGGTCGTATTGGTCCGGAAACACCGCAGGCGACAGCTCATTCCACAGTTTTGCTGTGCGTGGCAGAAAATTTCGGGAAAATCGCACAGTTGTGGACTGCCAACCATCTAGATGATGGGGATGAAAATTCTGTCGCGTAGGACGATGGCGGAAAGATGCGGCAGGGATCAATCCGAACAATTCCTCGGAGCACTCCCCAGTCCCCATGGTAAATGCGGTAGAAGATGCACAACGAAGCCACATCTTTACGCAATTTTTTTAGGGTTAGAATAAGATTACATTTAATCAATTACTCGAAAAGAGTCAATGCTTATAAATGGTATTTGTGAAGATATAAACAGATATTACGTCACTAAAAATAGTTTTCATTTATGACGGGAATAAAGTTTTAGTTGTTTCAGGGTGTATTCTGTGCGTTTGTGTGTTTATTGCTCATAAACAAAAAGGTTTAGGACAGCAATTTAATTTGTGCTTGGGTGAGATTGCGCTATGTATTTAAATTAGTTTCTGCGGTAATATTTCCCTGTATTAAGGGTATGTACCTATATAAATATATATTCAGATAAATATATATTCATACAATTACATTTTTCGTCTGGTTACAGATTAAAAATACAAACTTCTAAGATAAAATTGAAACTAAAATAAATTAGAAAGATAAGTATAGAAAACGAAACATAATAAAAAAATCGGACATTTCACACACAACGCCACCTACCTTCAAACTAAGTACAGCTTGTATTATGACTGCTAGATTGACTGGTAGAATACTTATATACTTGTTTTGTATATAATATATTATACATAGAAAACACCTAAGCTCCGAAACAAATATTTTCAAATCATACAAATATTTGGTCCGACCCGGGAATCGAACCCTAGACCTCGTGCACAGCAGTCGCGTACGCTACCACTGCGCCTACGAGGCACTCTTAATTATAAATACGTACATATTATCTATTTTTATATTACACTTAATCTTTATACAAACTTGAAACTTTGACCACTAATGCTTCTTAGATTGTAAACACTCACTTGGACAATTATTTGAAAAAAATCCTATATAGGGTATGGATCCCAAAATGGTTAAAAGAATGTGTGAAACTTCGTCATTTCTGATCTGCTTCCTTGAAGGCTGCTTCCAATCACGCCGGGGTCACCACTGTGGGGGAACGGGTATCATTTTTTTTCGGACATCTATTTAACACACAACGCCATCTGGTCCCAAGCTAAGCAGTGCTTGTGTTATGGGTACTAGACAACTGATATAAATACTTATATATACTTTTTTTTTTTTTTTGTAAATACATACATACTATACATAGAAAACACCCAAACTCCGAAACAAATATTTGTAGATTCCACAAACATTTGGTCCGACCCAGGATTTGAACCCGAGACCTCAAGCTTAGCAGTCGCATACGCGTACCACTACGCCATCCAACACAAAGGGAGGATCCTCCGACCAGAGCGAGGTGATCATGCCTGGCGGGCCACTGCCGAACAGTTGATGTTGGGATATTGTATATATGATAATCGGCGCGAGAACTATTTATTGCGCGATTCAGGATTTGTAGTTACTCCTTGTAGTGCATTACTTCGTAGTTCAGTGTATCTTCGGTAGATGGCGCTGTAGTAGGTTATTGTTGTGTTATATGTGGAAGTCGCCACAGTTAAAAACAAAAATGACTAGGTAATTAGGGATAAACACTTTCTAAAACAGTTTGGCTCTTCCTTCAGTGTGTTGTTTTACTCTCCCACTATAATCCCGGGTTCTTTAAGCAGGGCGTGATAAAACATCTCATAATGCCACCATACTGTGGGTCACCATACTGCATTGTTCACATTCGTAATTAAGATGTTGGCCAACACTCCTGGATTCAGTCATTTTGCCAGCTCTTACAATAAAATAAAATTAAAAATATTCATTGCAATTGATAATATTATTAATCAAGTCCAAGCCGATATCAATTATAGTGTGAAATTCGGTTCGACTATTAAATTATAAAGCTTTTCAATAAATATTTAAAAGCAATTTAACCATTAACGATATTAAGTATTCTGTTTAATTAACACGTACGACTGTTTAATTTAATCAATTTAATTGAATTACGGTTTCCAATGTTCACATCTCGAAACTTTTATAGTTTCGTCATGTTTGTCCATTCGTTTGTCCGTCCATTCTCGGTTTACCTTCTAAACGGTTAGTACTAGAAAGACGAAACTTTGCATGGATATGTGTATTGAACAAATCGTCAAAATAAATCATGAAATATTTTGTTTGGATACCTCCCCTACAAGTAAAGTGGGGATGTTTTCTTTTCACGTCTATTCCATAGTGTTGGATATCATGTGATAGGTCATTATAATAATAATAATAATAATAATAATCATTTATTCACTATTTCATCATCATTCATCAGGTCATCAACCTTTAGTTCAAAGATTTTTTTTATATTTCGAACACCTAACGCACAACGCCATCTAGTCCCAAGCTAAGCAGAGCTTGTGTTATAGGTACTAATCAGGTGATATTAACACATTTGTACTTTTTTTTTGTAAATACATACATAATGTATGTAACATAGAAAACACCCAAAATTCGAAACAAATTCCGAAACTAAACATTTGGTCCGGCCCGGGAATCGAACCCAAGACCTGAAGCATAACAGTCGCATACGTTACCACTGCGCCACCGACGCAGTTTCGTTATCTAGTCCAATCTGCGGTTGATTATTACTATAATTGAGATGCAAGTTCTCAATTGAATGTATTATTGCAAATGCAAATTCTAGAAACATCTTGTACCTAAGCTTGTTTTGAAAGATTACAGGTACAGACTTAGGAACTACACGCCGTACTCCAGTACTGTGTGTTTCTCATTCTTAAACATATTTCTCTTGTTAAGAGAAAGTTATTCGCACTCTGTCATAGTTAGTTTAATTCTATGCGAATTTGTATCTCTAATATATATGGTTTATTAGTGAAAATGACTTTGTAACAATGGAAGGCTTTTTTTGATGTTAAGCAGGATTGTTATTTTATAAACTAGCTGACACACGCAACCTCGTCTGCGTCTCGTATTGTTGCGTGAAGTTCATAACTCTATCCAATTCATAAAATGGGAGTGTCTGTTTATAATATTAATATAACCGTTTTTACTAAATGCATATGTATGTATACACGGTATATACTATACACCAAAAAAACATTATTTTTAAAATATTGTTTGTCTGTCTGTTTGTTCCGCCTAACCTCTGATACGACTCGACTGATTTTGACGGAACTGAACTGAAATCTTATAACAATTCATCATAATTTGGTTGCATTGAACTCGGTAAGACTTTATTCAAAACATAATTATTTAAAAACAAAACGTGGCAAAACTTTACAATACCCTGTTTTATCAAATTTATTCACTAGACATCATACACAATGACATTCTATTTTAATTTATCCAACTATTATCTAAATACTTATTATAATATTCAACAAGTGACAGTAGAAGCTATTACATTTTAATATATATTTTCTTATTTACACCCTCGCTACTGTACAAGCCCAGAGAACACCGATCTTCCAGTAACCGTAAAGTAATTAGTGCGCGGCTTCTGTTAAAGCTGTGTATAGTGACGTCAGCTCCTAATTGTGACGTCATTCTGTTCATTTCTACCGTCTATTCAAAATTATTAATAATAAATGGGTACTAGGAAAAGAGGCGGACACTGAATTATGATCACGGAAAATGCAAACTAGTCTAAACGCCACGAAAACGAAAGGATACTTTAATACTCGTATTATGCTCTATAATAATGAATATTTGATTATATGACGTTTCAATATAACAAACAGACAAGTTGCCAAATAGTAAACTAAACATCTTCATCGTGGGAGAGCCACGCTTCGGCATAAATGGGCCGGCTCGACCGGAGTAATACGAGTACCACGGCCTCACAGAAAACCGGTGTGAAATAGCGCTTGCGCTGTGTTTTACCGAGTGAGTGAGGATACCGGAAGCACATACTCATAACCCGTCCCCCCAACCCATTTCCCTTCCCCAAAGGCCGTCAACGCATTTGTGACGCATCTGGTGTTGCGGGTGTCCATGGGCGGCGTTAATCGCTTACCATCAGGCCATACGTCTGCTCGTTTGCCGCTTATTCAATAATAAAAAAAAGAGTAAGTGACTACCATTAGCCTTCTACATCTGAAACTGAAAAGTCACAATCATGTTGAGTAACAAGGATACTTTAAAAAGCTATAACCCAATTACGTAAAATCCTTTAAATAAATTTAAACAGCCATGTCACCAGGGCCGTTATGAAGAATCAATTGACACACCACTCATTAAAATACGAGTAAGTTCAGTATTTTAGACGTAAATACAATCTTAAAGAGACTAGAATGTTTATCACAAAATATCACCCTTGATTTTAACCGACCATCAAAGCCATAATCAAGGGTTATATTTTTGACAGTCTATGTAAGATTGTATTTAACGTCTAAACTACTGAACCTCTTTTAATGAATGGGGTGGGGTAGAAATCAAGGGCAGTCTACTTGTGAACGTGTTCAATACCACCTGATTGGAACGTCAGTTGTTTCAAAGGTTGACAATAACTAAAATTATCTAGCTATTTTAAAACTATATAATTCATAAAACAAGTCTCTTCACGTAATCTAAATGAACGTGCCACAACAGGACACTGCAACTTGCTAAACTTTAAGACACAGTATGCAAATGTGGCTATCTCTCAGTTCTGTATAATACAATGTGACTTGTCTCAAGTGCGCTAAGCCGACAGTTTCATGTCTGTGGCACCCCTAAATCTCAGCTGTCGACTACAAACTCAACATGAAATGACTCCCGGATTGCCCTACATGCATTCGAGTAGTGTTAATGTATTAACAAAGTTATTAGTTAACTTATTTTGTGCAGTAAATGACTTAGTATTACTTTGTTGTATAATTAATAGTTGAAAAAGAGAACAAGGAATAAAAACCTCTTAAATGGCCGTCTGATTACAGACTAGACTAAGTTTATACTATGGCAAGCAAACTGTAGGCCTAATCCATATTGCTATCATGCTGTCGGGTGCGGAGAGCTGGGACGCAGTGGGTCTCTTTCTGCGAGGCTGCAATGCTTTAGAAAGAGACCGCTGGACGGGACCGGAAGAGGGCCGATCCCGACCGTAGGCGACACCAGCCGCCGATAGGACCGCAAGCTGTCAGAGAGTGAGGACCTCTAGGAGCTGATTAATTGATGCGGTCAGCGATTGGGAGGCGGCCTGGTCGCATAACTACGGTCAGGCCGAATCACGTAATGGTTTGACCAACAGACAGGGGAAAGCTCAGGCTTCCCCCAGGATAGTCTCTACAGACGCGGTGTCATTCCTGGGTGGGACCTGAAATAACATGGTCTGGGTCCTCCTCAGAGCAGGGCGCCTGAGACCTGCCGCCGGCGTGGTTTTTAGTGGAATAACTTGGCTCTTAAGTCTCCGAGAATTCGGAGATCCGAAAGGATTTTTCATCTCGTAAACAAAAAAAAAGGCCCAATCCATATAGCAGGCTTTTTTAAATAAGTACAGATATCTATGGCCAGTAGTAGACTAATTCAAAACTGTTAATGATGACGAGTCAAACTAATGATAAATATACTGTTATATATGTTATTTATCCAAATATACAGATATTATAGAATCAAAAGTCGGTCGCAGAACCAATGATCGTGCTCATTGAACCCAAAACTTTAGCTCAGCAGTCAATATCTATACAAACCACATAGCAACACAATAGGAAATAGCCATACGCAGGTGTTCACTTCTGTCAAAGCATATTAACCTATGCGTTGTTATAACACAGAATGTATTTATGAGTGTGTAAAATCCTGCTTTTTTATGTGCGAGTGTGTATGAAACGTAGGTTTTTGTATGTGTCTTCAAAAGGGGAAGAGTGAAGAGATTATTCCCGTAAATAACAGACTGTTTTTATATCGATCAGTGGTCCATGTTGCTCTATGATACATACTAACCACTGAACTTACAAGTATAATTTCAACATTATTAACCACATTTTGTTTCTGTTACACATTCTCACCTAACTTGCAAGTTCACAACACAATCTTGCCCAATCCCCAGAGAGCACTATCCACTTGAACATTTCAAACACCATTACATTTAAAGAGCTGTCCGTACAATATTCAACTGTTCAAATTATTAAGTTGTCCAACAAATGCTGAGTATGAAACCGCTGACAAAGAAAATTTCTCACTCGAAGCGTGAAAGAAATGTTCTTTTGAAAGCTACTTCACAATAACAATCTCAACATTGTTGTTAACTGAACTTAAATGAAATTTCTATCTGGGGACACAATTTAGACTTATTACTACAATGGCAAAATCACAAATATGGACCTTGTTAATTTTGTCTGGTTAGCGGCTGGTCAGAAACAAGACTGAAAAAAGATTGCATATTATAAATATAATATCGAGTATCTAACAATACATAAATTGGTGAATTAACTGCTTTTAAACTGTTGTTTTAATATAAGAAAAAATCACTGGCAGTGTCTGTTCTCAAACTACTTATGATGCAGAGTACTAATAAATATTATATTTCTTCACACGAAAATTTATATGTACTTGATAAGGAGACAGTACCATATATATTATTTACTAGCTGAACCCCGCGGTGTTACCCGCGGTTATTGTCGTATCGTGGGTAACGCCGCGGGGCGAAGCTAGTCTAAAAAATGTAAGCCTAAGTTATTCCTTGTACCATCAGCTACCTACCAGTGAAAGTCCCGTCCAAATCGGTCGTTCCAGAGATTAGCCGGAACAAACAGACAGACAGACAGACAACATTTTTAAAAATATATATTTTGGTATGTGTACCGTATATACATTCATATGCATGTAGTAGAAAGCGGTTATTTTAATATTACAAACAGACACTCCAATTTTATTTATTTGTATAGATTTATAAATTCGTATTCAGTTACTTCGTTACACTTAGCCCAATGTGGCTAAGACGCAGTTGGTTAGCTTGAAACAGTACAGAATTAAAACATATTTTACAACTAATGACTCCCTGGTTAAACTGTACTTGTTATAAATCTAGTAAGTATCTTAATACGTAGATTGTTGGTGTCGGTCTTAGAACAAGTAGTTGCAAGCTCAAATCGTACCAAGTACTTCGTTAAACCGACTTCCAGCGATACTATAAGCTTAGCTATACTCAGCTGTGCTGGTAAGTCAAGATTTGCAATGCTATTGGGAAAGAGAATAATTGCACATATCTTTAACACGGAACTCCAATCTCAAACTAGGTGGAGTCTGTACTGTGGGTTTCAAACGAATTTCTTTAATAATTAACATGTCATGAATTTGCTCCAGATGAACTTCGAAACTATCTAATCGATTTTCACGTTTTTAAGGTTTGCGTAGCTCATGTCTCGGAACCCTTATAGTTTCGTCATGTCTGTCTGTTTGTTCGTTAGTCCGTCTTTGGTTTATCTTCCAAATGGTTAGTGCTAGAAAGATGAAACTTTACATGGATGGGCGTATTTACCATATCGACAAAGTGCTAAAATTATTTCACTTTAGGTTCACTTTCATACACGACTCATGTTCCAAATTATTAAGGTCATCAGAAAACCTGACACTGAAAAAGCCTGGCTATTCTACTAAATTTCTCGACTACTCGACTATTCATGATCGTAGTCTACGCGATGAACTTTGAAGGAAAACTAAAACGGATTAGATAACTTTGTTAGTTCAGGAGTTGTAGAGGCCTAACTTGTAAAATGCCTTTACTTGGAAACCTTGGTACAAAAAGAAACGAAATAATAAGTTAACAAATAGAATATTAAAATGAAAATCATAACAAATGGATGACTACGAAAACCGTCTTACGCGCACTTAACCGTTATTTTTTTCATGTGTTTTGCTGGCGTGCCTAATATAGGATAGTTAAGTTCGGCCGAATTAATTTTTTTTTATCTAATGTTCGGCCGAAGTTTGTATTCGGTTAAAACTATATTCGGCCCATTGCTATTTAGAAGTTGTGGTAATCAACTTCTAGACCGTTATGTGGAGTATGTGTACTTTCTACTGTTTTGTTTTTATTTATTTTGGGGGAGGCGCAATGCAATATTTTGACTAAATTGCCGAGAGTCAATTTAATAAAAAGTCAAATGAATAAATAAAGGCACACATTTACTTTAAGTACTCACTAACATATCTTGCACAAAGTGCTTTTAGAAGTCCACGCAGACCCGGCCAAGATATTAGGTCGCCATAGCGTATACACATTGTATACTCAGTATTTCCAAGCACAAAATGCAAGCAAATATTGCAAGGATCGATATATTTGTATGTAAATAAATTTTCTTAGAAAACATACACTTATACGTTTGGTCAGCGTGGTATAGTAGACAAAAATCTCTTTTCTAACGAGAGATCTGTGTCCAACAGTGGACTGTTAAAGGCTATTGAGGAGTAAACGAGCTGACGAGAAGTCAAAAGTGTTTTGATGACTTTTTAAACCCTTCCCTCAATAAGCGGAGAGAGTTTTTATGCTCTGGTAACTTCTGTCACTTGATGAGATGTAACAGCAAAGCCGGTATATTTTGTACAACTATCCTATTCCTATAGATAGATATGACAATTAAACCGATCGAAATTAATTGATTTAAGTACTGATGCATTCCACTACAATCAAATGTGTCCATTGTTTTAAATTCGATAGTAACTCCGATTGTCAGGTACACTTTCAAGGCCAAACCACTACATCGATTTCAATTAAATTGAGGACAAAATTGTAAGGACATTAGCTGCTCTTTACAGCAATAACTGACATACTGCCCATTCACGCTTAGTTTGCCACTGGCGATATGACGTCACACACACACACAAATACACACACACAAAAGGTAGCGACAGCAAAAAAAAACTATATGTAAAATATTTTTTAATAATTTGTAACAATAAAAATTGTGTATTCGTGTAATATTAGACACATTAATTGCGTTTGAAATTAGTGAACGTCGCAGTCAAAGCCGCGAATAAGACTAATTCTTAAATAAAAGTCACAAAACTGAAAATAACTTGACAAATTTATTCCAAAACTTAGCCAAATGTTACGATAAGTATAAAATGTTTAAATAAAAATTAATAAACTGTTCTAAATGTTATAGTTAGG
Source organism: Spilarctia lutea (assembly GCA_916048165.1). Taxonomy (NCBI): domain Eukaryota; kingdom Metazoa; phylum Arthropoda; class Insecta; order Lepidoptera; family Erebidae; genus Spilarctia; species Spilarctia lutea. Next base: position 12,738,814 of record OU696496.1, on the reverse strand, counting down.
AAAAGTCTCCTCAAGTTACTCAACATAATGAAACTCGAATATTGTAGCGAAAAACTTTTCCTTATGAATAACATTTGTAAATGTAAGAGATTTTTTCAAGGATCAGGTTCTCGAATTGTTACAATGAAAACATTTAAGGAGTTTTACTGTTATTTTGAAAGGCGTAAGTTTTTGTGTTGAAATGTAACATATTCACCTAAATTTAAATCTTACTTAAATATATCACACAAAGGTGTTTAACGTTTTTATGTGCTGTAATTTTTTATTTTATATTTACTTTCTTATTATATACTAACTTTTGCCTGCGGCTCCACTTGAGTATTTATATATATATATATATTATAAGCCATCGTGGTAACGAGAAGCCTGCCTCAAAAATTAAAATACATCCACGCATTTCAGCACGTTTGGGCCGGTTCGACCGGGCCGATACTTCCCTCGTAAAGAATATGGACGTAAAATGACAGAGTTCGTGCTGTCGTGTTTTGTGAGTGAGTGCAAGACCCAATGATGGAGAAGCATCACTAGGCCGCCATAGTGTGGGTCGCCATGCTGCATTGTTGCATTCGCACCACCACTCTTGGATTCTACTTATGCTTTCCATCAGATAGAGTAGAGTAATTTTGGTAAGTTTAAATATAGAAAAGAAAAACAAAAAAACACAATCTCAATATACTTTTAAAACGTTTCTAGTTTTTTAAACAAACAAATTGTAGAGTCCGTTCTACAAACATCAAACAGTATAAATTTCTTCGTATTTTACAATCACTACACAAAGGAACAGCCAGTTCGTGACTGCGACTCTACAGTATAACACAATTTGAGAGAGTCGCTGGAACGGAAATGTAGAGCAAAACTACAATCCCATAAATATAGAGAGGCACAGGTGACTTCCGGTACGTAGAAGCTCTATGGTACAGCTCTACGGCACGGCTCTATGGAAGAGTCGTATCTAATTATGTTGTAGAGTTTAGCTTGTTTGGAGGTGTAGAGACTTGTTTGTGTATAACCAAGTTTATTGCCCGTGAATTGTAGAGTTAGGATTTTATTGCTTTATTATGGCTTTCGGTGTAGAGCGGTGCTATTGTCGGAAGTTAGAGTTTTTTCATAGCACAGTTAATGTTTGTCTACTGGTTCGAAATTTGGTTCTGTAGAGTTTGTATTTGTTGTTACGTCCGCGTTAATTATTAAAGTAAAAATATACTGTTAAGCTGGACGTGAAAAAGCATTTCACTAAGCCGCCATAATGTGGGTCACCGTGCTGTTGCAGTCATCATAAAAAGCCTTGAAGATGTAGTCACTTAAGTAGCTTGTACGTAAAAAAAAGTAGAAAAAAATTAGCTTATGGAAAGCGTTCGGTGAAGATGACGCAAGTTCCATGATTTTTGCTCACTCAAAAAGTGCTCGAAGAAGTTGTCACGTCAATCACTAAAATATTATATTTTTCTTCAAAATCTAAATACATTATTGCGTTTACGAGACGACTTATCATAAATGCTAGGTAACATTTCCGTTGATGCAGTGGGAGAACCACGCTTCGGCATGAAAAGGCATACCACAGCTTCACAGAAAACCAGTGTGAAACCGTGCGGTTTTTCATCAAGTGATACTCCAACCTCTCCCCCAATTCCTCTCTCCATCCCCCAAATACGGACAACGCACTTGTGACGCCTCTGGTGTAGCAGGTGTCCATGGGCGGCGGCAATCGCTTACCATCAGGCGATGCGTCTGCTCGTTTACCCCTATTACATAGAAGGAAAAGATGATGTCCGTCGCAGGCATAAAATAATATGTACTAGGTTACTTAGTCTCTGCTCTGAACTAGGTTAAACAAAATCAAACGCGATGGATTTGGTCGTATGAACTACATATAAAAATAAACTACTCATTTGTCAACGTTATTAATAATAATCTGACTTTTAACTACGTCTTAAGGTCTATATGAATTACGATTTTTTTGTAAATATTTGTCTAGAAGTTGAAGAGATCAATAACTTTGTTTATCGATAACTAAAGCTCTAATTGATGTTAAACATAATATATATATATATAAGAGATTTCCAAAATTCGTTTTTCCTAAATGAAACTTGACTTTAATAAATAAATCATTTAAAAAAATAACTTTACCAACGAAAAACATCTCTACCACTTTACATAGAGTTGTGTGAACTGAAAAATTCAAGCGAGAGACGCGCCTCGCCCGTGAATTGATTCCAAACGCTTCAAGTTTATTCGTAACGAATGCTCAGGGCCTTTGAATAAGTCATGACTTAAAAATTCAATGTTCCAAGTGCTGTATATAAGTATGGCGGCTCCATTGCTAAGTTTTGTTCAGGATTAAAAGGTTTTTAAAAGTATTTTTAAGCAGATTAAAACTCGTAATCTTTAACTGACATGCCACTATTGGTTTAGTGTATTTCTTGTCTTTGTGAGAGTGAGGTCTGCTACTGCTCGCCAGCCGGTGGACAATGGTTGAGAAATACTAGAAATATTAATAATAAGTCTTTATTTTTCTCTTTCACATAATTTTTTTTACCAATTTTTCCATATTAAATTAGGTATTACATTTTTTTTAAGCAAAACTGTACCAAAGACTGATATCTGTACTAGGTAGGCCTGTATAACAGATTTATCAGGATTTAAAATAAGTTTATTCAAACCTAAACGCAGTACAATACCAAGATAAATATAAAATACGAACAAGGTACCACAAGTGAATAAGTTAAGATCTAGAAGAAGAAGAGTGAGGTTGCTTCAGCATAACCTATGTTATGACAGCACATATGACGCGGTGGTGATATTGGGTTTATCTCCATAAGAATCAACACATTGTATTATCCATTTAATGTTGTTCTAACTGTATTCTATGTCCTTTCATGTATATTTTTAAAGACCCCGCAACACGAGATATATTCCTATTACAGAAGTTATCTTTAAAAACGATCTTCCTTCCATCTATACCCCTAGTTAGAGAAACTATGGATTTAGAAGAGCAACAACCCATTTATAATAAATAAATAAATGTTTCGGCGATCAAACACACAACGCCATATAAGTCCCAAGTTAAGCAGAGCTTGTATTATGGGTACTAGACAACTGATATAAATACAGATATACGTTTATTTTGTAAATACATATTACTATAAATTACTTTTTATATCTGCAAGGGCGGCATAAATCAACTACTTTTCTTACCTGAAAATGAAAGATTTTTTTTTTCATATTTTTCATAAATATATGTGTATTTAATTAAGCTTACGAGTAAGCGATTTAAAATAATAACTATAAACTTTTTAATATTGGTAATAAATTGGTAAAGTATTCATTTCCATTGTTTTATTAAATACAGCTCCAGATGTTCAAAGCCTTATTAATTCTTTATTAACCCTTGGGGTGCCTGGTGGGTCTGACAGACCCATCGGTTTAAGAAATCGACAATATTTCAGAAAATTCGTAACTCCCACCACTTTGTACCTGAGTAGCTTCGTGATATAGACTGGTGGCTAGATTACTGCCCCTCCCGCAGTCGGCAACACGTACCCGTTCGAGTAACACGTGTTTTATTTGCGCTCGGGTCTGAGAAACCCGACCAGGCACGCGGCGTATCTTTTAACTGGTAAGTAATTATTTTTGTTTTCCATGATTTATTTTGCATTGTGTGGTTAATTATTTATGTTAATAATATTTTAGCAGGTAAATATGGCTGGGCGATTAACTGATACCGAAATAAGCAAACTTTTATATGAAGATTTCAATGAAATTGAGGATGAAGTGGTTTTTGATGAAAGTGGAGCCTAATCCGATCACGTGAGTGTTCACATAACATGATTCAGGTGATACTGAGGAAGAAGAACAAGTTCATAATGAACCAAGTAGTGACAGTGAGGATGAGATGTCTCAGCCTTTGAGCAACTTTGCTCACAGTTCAATATATAAAGGAAAAGATAATACAATATGATTCCGTAATCCTCCAAGTGCTCGCGTTCGTACTAGAGCAAAAAACATTTTTACTGGAACACCTGGAGTGAAACCTCATGCAAGACATGCGCAGCAAGAAATTGATTGCTTTCATCTGCTTGTAACTGAAGACATGTTGAATTTAATTATGAAACATACTAATAGGAAGATCCCCAATACGAGGTAGGGTAGCAATACATCAAATGAATATGCCTATTCAGAGATCACAATAAACAAAGTGAAAGCAGTTATTGGAGATCAAATCTGGAAGACAAAATCTGAAAGATTTATGGGCAAGTGACGGAACCGGCATAGATATATTTCAAATAACAATGAGTTTGAGACGATTTGTGTTTGTTGTAAATTGTATGAGATTTGATAACTTGGACACGCGTGAAGAAAGAGCAGCAACTGATAAATTGGCATCTATCAGACATTATTTTTGAAGATTTTGTTAGAAACAGCCAATCCGCTTATGTTCCACATGAAAATTTAACCATTGATGAAGAATTGGTAGCATTTCGTGGTAGATGTGGGTTCCGCCAGTAGGTTTTTTTAATTGCTCAATAAAACTTTATAAAATAATTTGTCTTGTTTTTTCCCCTTTTTTCATTTAGAAACAATGTTAAATATAAATAAAAACTTGTTGTTTTAGTTTGTAACAGATCTAAATAAATAAAAATAACCAATTATGTTTACGGGTTTGTCAGACCCACCAGGCATGCCGTGTGATTTTTACCCACCAGGCACCCCAAGGGTTAACGAATAAACTGCGAGAAATAACATTTTTGTTCCCATTTTCGAATAAATAATACTAAACATATATATATATATATATATTTATAATATAAACATAGCACTATTTACGATCCATTCGCAGACCGTCAGACGTTTTACGAGCAATAAAAAAAATTCTTCACGATGGTCTCTGGTGGAATATAATTCAAAAGTATTTCAACTCAGCATTTATAAAAATCATTTCTATTGAGAATAATTTTATTTCTTCTCATCACATTCTCTGGTGCTATACTTGCAATATACGAGTATATAAATTATTAAGGTCTTTCCCCCTTCTGAAGTCTTGGCAGTCATATACTCCTTTAACTTATGTTTATTCAGGTGTTAGGTGGCTTCCTTGTTAGAGTATCTCGAGTCTTTTGGAAGACACACTTGTGCTAGAAATTTTTGGTGTTTGTGGGGTTTAAAATATAGTTCGATTTCTGGGACAGTTGCTAATAGTTTCATTACAGAAATTACGACGTTCATTTTAGGTGTGAATTTTTATATTCATAATATACAAGCTTGCCCGCGGCTTCGCTCGCAAATATTAAAAAGTAATGTATGTTACGAGTATTTCTAATACCTCCAAGTAATTAAGTAGTTTTCGCTTGAAAGTGTAACAAACAAACTTACATTCACATTTATAATAATTAGGATTCCAAAACTGGCGTGTAAAAGGCCGGTGTTGTAGGCATCTGTCATAGAGATCAATCCATATTTTAAGAATTGTAGTCCTCTAAGTCTAAGTGACTTTTAATATAGGAATTTAAACCTTATTCTATTTCTGGTGTGTACTCGAGTCTTTGGGATCGACCTGATTTACCTGAACTTACAAAGATTACGCAAAGTAACATAAGTACAACTTGGAATGTGGACCTCACTATCTGCCTCAACTCCCTCGTTTGGATACGAGATTTAAATATCCTCTTTGACAAAAGGTTTTCAGACCCATCAAAAACTTGCATTTATGAAACTGAAAAAATCCCGTGGAGTGTAGTAATAGGAAGATTTTCATGTGCAAAAAAAATCTTTATAGTAGAAACTTTTGATAACATTTATATAGCCTGGAGATCCGCCTCGAAGGACCAAAAAAAAAATCGACGGGTTGCACTCCGGGAGTGCCGGCAGAAGTGAAAACTTGAATATTAACGTTGTGCATTTTTGATATTTTGGAATGGTTAGAGAATAATTTTGTACGAATTGCTTTCATTATCAGTATAGTACTATTATTTAGTTGGTGGAATACAATATTCATTGATTGCGCTATCGTACAGAAACATGACAATTTAAATTACATACACACACGAACATTCGCGCAAGCGCCCTGCGCCGCCTGTCCTCTCTCCATCCGTCTTACGAATTTTCGATCAGGTCACGTGACCTGACGCGAGTTTATACATTTTTACCCATTCCAAAAATGTACACAGCGCCGCTAAAGAAGTTTCCACTTCAAAAATGTAGATGCAGATCATTAGGGCCAAAAATATAAAAATCGATGTAAAAGAAAGTGGACTGTATTTTTGCGGGTTTAAAAAGTATGACTGATGAACACTACCTTGCATAAGGATAAAATACAGTTCATACTTCCTATTAGTAAACTCTCGTGGAGCGAAGATGTCTTCACGCTGCACAGATCCTCCATCGAGTTGCAGCTTAAAAATCCACAAAGCTTGTAATCGTCCGTAACGCGAAATTTTCACAACACTTCAGCAACAAACTAAAGGATTTAATAGTCCAAATTTATACATGCGATACGTAGTCGAATGATCAATCACAATTGACGTTTTTTTGATGCGTCGATTTTTTCTTTCTCGCTCTTACAATCGTAACTAGAGGCATTCGGGAAAGGGATAGGGAGAGTATGATTCGTTCATCAGTCAGAAGTTGCCAAATCATAACAAAAAAGCGATAAAATGAATAAATGACAATATGGCGTAACCATAGTCTTTATCACCTGGCCATTTCGTATACATCTATTGACATCTCATTTTTGTAGTTGTGTATATATGAGCCTGCCAAAGTGCCTATACTCAGCCTGAAAAAAAACATGAGCAGAATCCAAGAGTTATGGTCACCATACTCATTGCGAATGCAAACAATGCAACAATGTAGCATGGTGACCCACTCTAAGGCGGCCTATTGATATGCTCCTGCATTATTAGGCCTCTAGGTGAGTACCAACAAAACACTACAGCACGAATGCGAACAAAACATATTTGTATAATAAACAAACCGTTTGGTTGTTAAAGACCACTCACAGACACTTCACTTGAAATACCATGTAACTGATTAATGTTACTTGACAACGATATAGGGTGACAACCTTTTTGGTGCATAGAAGGATAAGTTTATTACATTATATATATACTACATTAAAGTTATGTTTTAGGTACGACGAACAATAAAATTATGAAAATAAAAAAAGAGGTTTGTGAGTTGTATGCATACATTTCATGAAAGACAAAATGTTGTGTAATAAATAATAATAAATTTTACATCATATTATCTTAAATTAATAACTAAAGAAAAGACACGTAAACTACACTGTCAAGAATTATACAGTGTATTGGATATAGTCAATATTTTTCAAGCTTCCGAAAACACAGCTTTGTATATTTCGATTCTAACACATGAATATTCTGAAAATTACTACCTGAATATGAAATATCTGAGCAGGTCGCCTCTTGCACTTTTTATTCTATACAACAAGACAAAGGTATCGAAGTATTCTATTCACCATTTTTTAATCAGTAGTAACGTACTCTAATTACAGGGATTAGTGATTTATCCATGATACTAAGACCATTATACGTTCGATGGCTTAGCTTTGATTTTAAGATTTTGAATGAAAAGGCGGATTTTATTAGCTTATAGAAAATATTACAGTATTTTTAATATTCACTTTATTAAAAAATATAATAATTTGTTTATTTTAATTTTAAAGACCAGATTTAAAAGATATGACAATGATGAATTAATTATTATTACTTTTTGTCATGAATACTGTTATTATTACTTTGTTAAAAAATGCACCTTATTTGATAGAACTAGAACTATATAAATATAGATGACTGTGGGATTTTTGATGTAATAAAATAAAAATTTGTAATTTTTTTAACTTGACAGATAGATTAAAAAAGAAACTGGTGTATCTTCGCTAGATACACAACTCATGGTGGCACTAGTTGCTTCTGAACATGTAGCGAGTCGTAACGTGTTGTGGTTGACAGTTCGGACTAATAGCTTGTCACTCTGCTAGCGAAAATTCTCGATGACTTATTTATTTTAACGTTATTCTGGTACTCGTTTTTTTTTACAATTTAGGTAATGCTTTGCGGCTTGGTCATTTAGAGAGGAGGAATGGTGATGAAGTGTCGGAAAAGATCTACCACGTCGAATATACACCAAATAAATAATCCACCACCACCAAATAAATAAATAATCAGTCATTTTGCATAAGTTCCGCTACCTATGTCAACGAGTTGTATGAATTGTCTGAATTGGACTTATTTAATACTAGTCCAACAGTATTTAGGCGTGTGTGCTCTAGGCGCTGGAATGAATCGGTTCTCTGACTTTTCTTTACATTATGTAATCTTATATAGTTGTAATCTTTGTTTTACTGTTCTCTAAAAATCAAGCACTTATATATTTAAATGTGAAAACGTGTAAATGGTTTATAGTTATTTAATTAGAGGTTAATTAGTTATAAGATACTGTATGGTTTCCAAATAAAATAAAATAAAATAAAAAATAATTGTATGGATTTTTGTAAAATAAATTCCAAAGTAAAAATGAATAATAAATACACTTCTTTAACATGAAGTGTCACAGTCTAAAACTAAATTTTATAACAAAGTTTATTTACAAATAAATGCAAATGCAGTTCTGCCATGATTCCAGAGAAGATTGCTCTCATAATACTGTTCAAAGCTAGCTCTCGGGGCCATTGTGGCGAATAATATCTAGAATATACATTTACACCTTTGAAATAAAATTATTGCGAATTCCAGCGAAAATAACGACAACGTTTTAGTTGACTGTACTTGAGTGCGAGTACTGCGACAATTTAGTGAGACATGCAAGCAAGTTTAAACTTTATATCATTTTACTAAGGTTTATTGTAATTCTAACTAATTATATTTGATTTACGTTTTCAGTTATTCATGTGAATTTGAACTTTGGAGTTCAACTTATAAGGATCAATGTTATTTTTCCATGCTATTCTCAATATTATTTTAGCTGTTTTTTAGTAGAAATCTGCTTGCCTTGTGTTAATTTGTTCTAAGAAGATCAAAAAAACATAAAAAATGGAAGAAGAAATAAGAAAAATTCTTATGATAAATATAAAAATTAAAGCGAGGGTTTGCAGTACTTTAGATGTATGTCTGTTATGTGGTCTTCGTAATTAAACACAACCTAGACATCTGGTCCTCAAACGTTTGATGATGTTCAATTTTAAACCTAGCAGTAATTGTTTTTAAGTTCAAAATATCTTTTAGTACAGTTATAATAATAAAAACACTCAAAGAAAACTACCTCTTTCTTAAATGCACTTTAAAAAATTACGAACGATTTATTGCGTTTATACGAAGAACTCAACTGTTCTAATGATTATGATCTTTACCGTAAGACAATATGGTTGAAAATATAACAACAAGAAATTTATGACAATTCAGCAAGCCAATTTGGCAACTAGCAAGCGTAGCACGCGATTTGCATGAGCACGCAAATTGCGTTTAATAATCGCGTGCGTTGTCTTATTTGCGGAGATTAAGTGGTTATGTGTGTCATGTGGGAATGTGTTGTGGATTATTTACGAGGTGTTAGTGCGGTGTAATTTTGGTTAAAATTGTTACAATTCCACATTAATACGGGAATGTGACAAGATATAAATAATGGTTGTATTGCAATATCGTGGAATTTTAAAGATTTGTGGAATTGTGTGAGATTTGGATTCTGATTTCTAATATTATAGAAGATTATAGTAAAAGACAGATTTGTCATCATTGTAACTCAGTTGTGATACTAGCTCAACTAAATCAAATAAATACAGGGAGTAAGCAGTGTACTGATGGGACGGGAAGAAAACTTATAATGTACTTTTAATCTACCCACCGGCCGTAAGGTGTGCGAAGATATTCCGACACTTAAAAATGGGTTTGGACCACTATTATAAAAAAAGAACACCAACAAATGTCTTTAAAATTATTTAGAAGACTTAGAATCTACATAACTTTTTAAACTAAACTTTTCTAGCTCACAAAAGAAACAATCTACTGTATTTTAATTGCGAAAATTTACAAGGATACATCTATATATATATAACTCAAAGGTGACTGACTGACATAGTGATCTATCAACGCACAGCCCGAACCACTGGACGGATCGTGCTGAAATTTGGCATGCAGGTAGATGTTATGACGTAGGCATCCGCTAAGAAAGGATTTTAATTAATTCTACCCCCAAGGGGATAAAAAAGGGGATAAAAGTTTGTATGAAACTTTGTCAATTTTAAACCGATCGGGCTGAGAATTTGTTACGCTAAGGGCAATAGACGTAAACGAGGTTGCGTAGGTCAGCTAGTTTTTATATATATGTTTAGGGGTAGGTATGTAGTTATGTTTTTTTTATGGAAATATCGCCTAATGGTAAGCGATTACCGCCGCCCATGGACACCCGCAACACCAGACGCATCACAAGTGCGTTGCCAGCCTTTGGGGGATGGGGAAAGCGATGGGAGGAGGGGTTGGGGTTGTTACTCTTTGACTCAAAAAGGGATTTTACGAAATGAAACTTTACAATGATATATACTTATACATCATAATAACACATAGCTTTCTATTCATCACAATCAACATATACACATGCGGAGTATATATAAAACATAGTTTCCTATAATCGGCCCGTATACATATCATAAATCATAAAGAAAAACCCCTTAAAATACTTCCTTAAGATCAATTATTTGATAAATTATAGTGGCAAGGTGCTTGTTACGTCTCACTTGGCACTAATAGTGAGTTATGTCGGTCAGCCGTCGCACTAATTGTGATTTATATTTTACCGACGAGTTTAGACTGTCTTCAAGCCACTTGACGCTAAATATGTAGCCACTATATTCAATGATATTTTTTTTTTTTTTTTTTATTGAATTGTTGGCAAACGAGCAGACGTATCACCTGATGGTAAGCGATTACCGCCGCCCATGGACACTCGCAACACCAAAGGCGTCACAAGTGCGTTGCCGACCTTTGCGGGATGGAAAAGGGGATGGGGGGAGGGGTTGGGGTATGGGCCTCCGGTATCCTCACTCACTCGGTGAAACACAGCGCAAACGGTATTTCACACCGGTTTTCTGTGAGGCCGTGGTATCACTCCGGTCGAGCCGACCCATTCATGCCGAAGCATAGCTCTCCCACGGCTCTAGCTTACATAAGAGGATAGCTTTATTGTGACATTTAAGGTAGAAATATTGCATGGAGTTTTACTTTATGTCTTTTAATTTTATTTTATTTAAGTATTATAATTTGTAAAAATACCAAAAATTTATCCTGTACGCGTCTAATTCCACTGTACCATATTTTTGTTTTTTGTAGCAGCCCAAGATACAAGCGTAGTTTAGTTTGGGTGCCAACAGCAATTATTGTAACACTTTGTACAAGCATTTAAATAAATAAATAAAATAAGTGTTTTTTTATTTGCTTTATCTATACTAATATTATAAAACTGAAGAGTTTGTTTGTTTGAACGCGCTAATCTCAGGAACCGCTGAACTTGTTTAAAAATTCTTTTAGTTTTGGATAGTCCATTTATCGAGGAAGGCTATAGGCTAATAATAGGCGGAGCACTAACGAAGAATGTTACAATAACCGGGGAAAGATCATATAAAGTGTTATGCCATGTAGGATCTGAATTCAACACATTAAAAAAATATTTATTATGACTTTCGTGTTGACGTTGATTTTGTTAATCCTATTTAGTTGAAGCGGATAAACGGTATAAATACGTTACCTGAAATATTTGAGTATGTTTCTGCCTGGTTTGATAGATGTTAAAAATAATTCAGATAAAAATTGTTTTTGAGAAATCGTAATCAAGAAAATAGTCCCTTGATGGTCATCCCCTGATTTGGTTGCATATAAGACCTATTGTAAATAAATATTATCGGACATCTAACACACAACGCCATCTATTACCAAACTAAGCAGAGCTTATATAATGGGTACTAGACAACTGATATAAATTTTGCGGATCATACAAACATTTTGTCCGACCCGGGAATCGAACCCAAGACCTCATGCACAGTAGTCGCGTACGCTACCACTTCACCAACGAGGCAGTCGATTTTATATCATAAAAGTATATTTTGCTACCATATTCATCGTAATCCTACTGCTGAACATAGGCCTCTCACATTGCAGGTCACTTTGATCGATTTTGGGATTCACGCATAAATAGTCATTAAGCAAAAGCATCTTAATACGCCGCTATAGTCACCATGCGGCATTGTTGCATCGTCTGTATATAAATACAACTATTTTTCTTATAGAGCCAATCTCTTTTTACTATCTAAAAGATGGTAATTAAATCGGGGCAGTGTCCAAACACCATTACGAACACACTACAAGGGGGAACACCCACCGGGAGATTTACCCACTGGGTATTCTATGTCTTAGAAGTTCTGTAGCAGTTCTAACTTTGTGTTGTGTGTGGGACAATGAGGCTGTCGTAATAATAAAAAAGGTATTTTTATAATATGGAGGGTAAAAGAAGTTGATTCGCTCGATGGATACTGACCACCACATCCTATGAGAACACCTAAAAAATTTGTTTTAGGTACACTCAATTTTAAAAGACTTGAAGATCGTGCCGGTCTCAAAATACCGTAGGTGATAATTTGTTGCCCCAATTGATTGTTCAATGCAAAAAGTTTCGTAAAAAACGTTCAGTGGTGGAGTGCCAAATACTCAAGTGATGGAGATGAAAAATTACAGCTTTTTTTCAGCTTTTAATTTCTTTTACAAATTTTAATCAAATTTACACTGAAATAAATAATAAAAAATAAATATTTCGGACATCTAACACACAACGCCATCCAGTCCCAAGCTAAGCAGAGCTTGTGTTATGGGTACTAGACAACTGACATGAATACATTTTTTTTTGTAAATACCAACATATTATACACAGAAAACACCCAAACTCCGAAACAAATATTTGTAAATTACACAAACATTTGGTCCGACCCAGAATTTGAACCCGAGACCTCAAGCACAGCAGTCGCATTCACTACCACTGCGCCACCGAGGCAGTATGGTGATATGGTGGAAAGCTGCAGCAGTTATTAGTCCTAACAATTCCTAGGAGCCCTTTCCGATATACGAACGATAGGGAATGCAAAGTGAATCTACATATCTACAGAATGAATACGGATTAAGCCGATCGGAGATCTTCTGGTTAATGTTGAATAGAGTCGTTAATAATAATATAATATAATAATAAGTCGTTCTCTGTTGGATGAGGTTTAGAAGGTGAAATAGGGACTGTGGTGCCCTTGTGAAGCGATGGTAATAATAATAGTATTTGATATGCGGCCGACTTGTCCCTTATAGAGTTGAAGACATTGAACCTTAACAAAATACTGCCTCTACCTGTCCAGCACACTAAGTTACTTTAAGACATTAGGCTCTTTCCTTTAAATGACCACTAAATGACTTAAAGTAACTCGTAATTTCTAAATTCGTGAGGTTTTATAAATTCCAACTATTGTAAAGTAAGAGACGGCGATCATTTGATTGATGAATATAATTTGAAGGCACAATATAAACAGCTACAGAATATTAATTTCGTAAACGTTTCTTGTAGAAAAGCTTTTATATAATAAAGAAACTTAATAACAGAAAGTGAAGTTATTTCTGACGTAGGAAATTAAAAAACTAACCGAAAAACTCCGCTCAAAGTTATAAGACTGGAATAATTGGTCTGTGCTACGCAATATTTTGAGAATTTAATATGAAACTAGGATTAATTTCGCGAGACTTTGAATATAAAACTAAGTTACGGTTGTTGATTTTAGTCTTAATTAACCTTAAATTTCTGTATAACTCTAAAATAATTAAAGACGCATTTAATAGAAATATTGTATTTTCCTTTATAAAGGACAATAGCAGGTTTGTATGGGACTTTTGTACGGCCTATTGTATCTCATGGTAGGGACTGTTTTTGTGTTACTTGGCTGATTATATCATTGACAATAACATTTTAAATGCCGGTATTTATAAGATTACCTTAAAAAGATAATTTTGTTTTTAGATAACAATGAAATACATGTATCACAAATGAAATTTAATTGTTGTCAATAAGATGACGTAATATACTTTTTTTCAAATTAAAATCATTGATAAATTTTCTTTGATCTATCAATTAAGTGTTGCTCTTCTACTGATTACATCAATAAGCTCATTCATGAATATAGATATATAGTATTGTATAATAGAGTATTGTATGTTTAGGAAACGTAGGAGTGCGTTTTGTAAATGCAATTGTAACAACTTTTTATGCACATACGAATTTTTTTAGCACTGTTCTAAAAATATAATAAACTATGAAAATAACTAGGATGATTCACTTAATAAACGATATTAACGTCATAATCATCCATTACTTATTGCCAGTGGTATATACCATTCTCCTATAACAGGATCGGTTTTCTTTCTTCATGTCTTAACCCTTTTACAACCCTCCACCGCCCCAAAGACAACTAAATTTACTTTTCTTTAATTTAACATGTCAGTTGTATTTACTAAGTTTCTTTCTGTTTTGTTCAAAATCTAACTTTGGTAAAATAGGTTGTTTTTGTTTATGGTTATTTAGATAAAAACTTTATTGATTGTTTTTGTTAGATTAACTTGCTTGTTGTCTCTATATATGTCACTAGCTGACCCACGCAACCTCGTTTGCGTCTTATATTGCCTGTAGCGTAAAAATTTCCCCGTTTTTGAAACAGTCTTCATTGGTGCTCCGCTCCTATTAGTAGTAGCGTGATGATATATAGCCTATTTTATCCCCGGATGTCCAACTACACTTTCACCACGCCTCTTTCTAGTGAATTTATTATTTGTCCATGTATAGTATTGCGGGACTTCATGATACAGAAGAGTTTTCGCGAATTCATCTTTGCGTAGGTGTAGTTTTAAGAACGAAATCTAAAAAAAATCGCACGAAAATTATTAGACTTCACGCACAACCGCTGCGTAGGGAGCCGACCTCGCGTCTGAGCCGCGCGGGTACCTTACTCATAGATCTAAACTCCCCTCCTCCCCTTATCAGTAACACTTCGCAACGGGCCGTGCAGCAGAAATCGTAATATGTATTTTAATTTTGCCATAACTTCAAAACCAAACGTCCAATTATTATCATTCAAAGACCAAATATTATCTACATAAACTGTAGTTAGTGATGAAATAATTTATTTTGATAAGGATTGATAGCATGAGTAAAATAAACGCGTTTAAATGTAGTCCAAACAAAATTCAATATTTTTAAATAAAAAAATGGTTGTTGTGCCTCACTCGACATAGATAGGTATAGTGTGTCGCGGACTTTTTTGTAGGTATTTATAAGATCTACGATTAATTAGAACATTTTATGGTTCTATCTTTTACCGTTTAGGCAGCGTACGCAAAATAAGTAACTTATCTGGTTGATTTTTTACACTTTGTGTCCGAAAAACCCAAATATCTTACGGAACCCTATTTTTTCCAAAATAAAATATAGCCTATGTTACTCGTGGGTAATGTAGCTTTCGAATGGTGAAAGAATTTTTAAAATCGGTCCCGTAGTTTTTGAGCCTATTCATTACAAACAAACAAACATACAAACAAAGTTTTCCTCTTTATAATATTAGTGTAGATATAGATTAACCGACGTTACTTTTGTTGACATATTTTATATGTGTTGGTGACTTTTCTTCACAATAAAATTCTGAGTAATGACATGACTTTTAGTCCGTTAAACAGTAGAAGTAACAATAATATTGGTTGGGGCTGTTTATTTAGTGATCTCATTGAATGGGACCTCACGTTTGCGCAATTTATACAACGGTTGCATCAACTGGCACCTGAGCATGTTAATGATTTCGATTAAGTATTTTTATTAAGAGTATTGAAATATTATTAATTTACAACGTTTTCTAGTAAACAGTGATGGTGAAATATTCATCACGGCATATTCATGGCCGATTAGAGTTGGACCCTGCTTGTTAGCTTTATGCGCCCAGAATCATTTAGGCTTGATCAATAAAAACCTAAAACCAATAACGTAGACGAGTTCTGGGATAAAACCGTATGAGTTTTGCCATCGATAGAGAAGAAGATTTGGACACGACGAAAACTCTTATTCTTGAAGTCAAGCTTCCTTCTGCAATTACACTAACAGTTTGACACCAAACACGGCTGAAAGGCTATCTTCGAGCTCTAAACTTTTCAGGCAGCTACGAACTACAAACGTGAGTAAAACCGACATATTTTTAAACGTTCGAGCGAAATATAAAGACTGTTCGAGCGAAATATAAAGTAAAAGCATTGCACAAGGGACCAAATGACCGAATGAATGAATGCACTGGCAATATTGACCATTCATTCAGCGTGTATTTCAGAAGTGCGTTGTCATAATAAAGATATATCCAATATGAATATTTTTCAAAGAAATGATAAGATTGGATCCGTAAAAATTATACTCTATTACCTTTTGTTTGCGTTGCGTTGTAAAAAATCATTTTTTGGTACCCAGAACTCAAGCCCAATAGGCGCATACGCTACCACTGCGCCAACGAGTCAGTCTAATCTTTATTTATGACAGCCAAACTAATATTATAAATTGGAAAGTAGCCCTGTCTGTCCGAATACTATTTCTTTAAAATTCGTGCACCGACAGATTGCAAAAAAAAATGGTATGATATTTTTTGGTTCTTAAGCAAAAACATTAACTTCTCTTTACCACGATAAACGATAGACACGCTGGCTGAGCTGCGAGCAAAACCTAGCATAATCATAAAATAGTCTAAACATACAATGTAGAATTGTAAATCGAGGATTGCAAAGATCCAGGGTCACAAGAACAATCTGGTTTCGTGTCTGCAGTAATCTTTACAATACGTCACCGGCGAATCCACGCCCGTGATGGATTGCTCATCCCATAACATGGATTACAGACTGATCACAACCATCGATAACTACTGCAAACATTACAATCGGAAACGAATAGGTTTTAGACTTACACTTACTGGAGTTTATTCTGGAGAAAGGTCGATAAATCATCTATAATTCATATTAAAAACGGCATTAGATATATATCCTGTATCACCGAGGATTTTACAATCAAACAAGAAAAAGACATAAAGAATATTATCTAGATTCAGTAAAACTATTTGTGGATCACACAAATTTTTGTCCCTTGCGAGGTTTGACCGCACAACACTCAGCTTCTTAAAGAGCTGCGTGACTACATGTTCATAACTTGACTAAGACAACCGTAGTGCTTCCACAAAAATTACCCCATCTGCGACCTCTACCCGACTCAAAAAGAGCCCAAATCATGTGAATTCAGGTCTTCTGAAACCGACACCATGCTGACATGTTCTTATAGTTTAGCAAAATTTTAGGTCTCTTTCGAGCTGTTATATACCTACCATTAGTTTCAAGTAACTCCAAGCGTTGCCTGTAAGAGATTGCCTGGTTCTAAAGTATGAGCTACATTTTTGTATGATTCCATTTAAATCCGTTCAGTATTCTTTGCGTGAAAGAGTAACAAACATTCTGACATCCTTACAATCTTTCGCTTTTATAATATTAATAAGAATCCCTATGAATATATAAATAGAATAACACATTGTCCAATTATTTTAAAACGAGATTAATAAGTTTAGACGTTACTGTTGTGTTATTAAAGTTCAATTTGAACTTGGTGACTCCCCGAAGGCGACCCATATTTTGCGTGCTATATTTTTGATATCATATAAAAGGCCTTACCCAATTGCCTTTTGCCGGATACGTTTCCGTGATACTATAAGTTTTCTACCGAACCGGAAATCGAAGCTACGATCTCTCGATTTCATACAAAGATGAGGGCAAGCAAAACAAAACCAAAAAATATTATGATAACAAAACTTGGTTTTGTTTACTTTTTTTTTTAATTTTGAAGGCTTTAAGTATTTAACGGTTTACCATGACATTTTGGAAATTCCTAATCGTCGTGAACTAATAAACACCACTTAGCTTTTACATTTTCCATTCTAAATCCGTACTAATGTAATTCTAAAGTAATTTGTTCTGTCTGTCTGTTACGCTTTCATGGCTAAAACACACGGATTTCAATAAAAGATTGTATGTGGAAACCACTTTACCGTGACAGCTGACATACACGCGGGCGGAGTCACGGATAAAAGCCAGTTAGTTATAATAGTTATATGTTGTAAATATAGTACAGTAGTTACAGTACAGGTAAGGACGGGAGGGGGGCCCAGTTACCAAGATTAGCGCTTGAAAGTTTCATCAGACTTTCCAATTGCACGCTACCCGATTTGATTCTCGGCCAATATATACAGGGTGTAAAAAGACGACTACCGAAAACGAAAGGAGCTGATCCAGCACCCAAAACTTATTAAAAAAAACAAACAGTTGTCTTTAAAAAAATTGTAGCTTGAAAAAACAATGTGTCAAGATTTTTATTAATTTCAGAAGCCAGCAATGTATTATTGCGCGCACCGCGTAGCTACTTGAATGCCTTAACTTAACGCGCCCGCGCGCTCTGTCGCGGTCATTGCACTCACGCGGCCAGCTGTTTTGATATTAAAATTCATTACTGTTTTATTGATTTTCTTTGTTTTTTGGTTTTTTAAATGAGATAATTAGGTAGTTTGGGTCCCGTTATGTTTTACTATGTGTATGTAAGCAGAAAAAAACGTAAAAGGACTTAGATAAATTAACATTTTCTTTGAGTTTTTTTTTCGCTAAACCTATTTATTATCATTGTCTGATTGCAACCCCCAAGTTTTCGGTAGTAGTCTTTTTACACCCTGTATACATATATATTTATTTACATCCCATACGATCTGGTTGATCAATAGAAAAATATCATTCCCATTTTTAATGTATCAGAGGTACTCTTAAAAGGTTTATTTTAATACATTCCAGTAATGACCAAACTATAAGGGTTCCGTTTATGCCATTGTGGCTACGGATCCCTAATAATCTAGTGTAATAATTAGTATACAGGAGACAAACGATTATACAAGTTACCTTTTATTTGTTTGTTATTGATGACTATCCAGGTAACTTCTACGTAAATGATTGCATATGGAACTGAAACCGAAACAAGTGGTTTTTTTTTTAAAACAAGCTTTTATAACTTGCTAATAAAAAAAAATAACTTAAAGCCCATTCATTTGATACCCATATTAAATGGCTTGTTCAGAAATATGTACGCCACCATTTTGATACGGCGGCCATTTTGGATTAAGAATAATACCGATTATATATAAGTGCGTTGTCATCAGAAGTAAAGGAATATTTAAAATTTCAACTCAATCGGAAATCGAGAAGTGGATTAAATTTAACTTAAAAGATTTGATTACAGACAAACATCGAGACAGATGAAACTAAATAAAAGCTTGTAATATTGTATACAATGTCCAGATCACTTATGTCAATAGCATCTAATTAGATACTTAGTTGTCAAATAATTTTTTTAAGTCAATAAGTCCCTAACAGATTTTTACTTAAACGATTGACTGTCCAAATTTTTTCAACTGATTGTAATTTTACTATAAACAATTGTAGCCATACAAATAACACTTCTAAGCATAAATGCAGTCCGTCGTATGCGGATAAAGTTTATATTTATCACGTGTATTTAGAACTAGTATTTAGAATTTAGAAGAACAATATCTTTCATACGCGGAAATAGTTTAGATTCGTTTTAACAAATAAAGTCGTTTCTAATATGTAATGAAATAAACTAGAAACTATCATCATTGTCTGCGTAGCTTTTATTATTCCCAAGATTATGGCCTACCCTACGGTCGCGAATTCAACCGGTTTCATATGAATATAAATTCTTCCACGAAGCGAGTGGCATCGGATCCCCGCAACTATACGGTCGAGTTTAATTTGATATTGAACTAATTTTCAATGTATTTGAAGGCACTGACTTCCCAATAACAAAAAATAGATATTCATTACACATGAATACGATTAAGACTTCTAGCTATAAAATAAATATTCAATATTTAAATAAAACAGCTTATTTGCTTCGTTGTTTACTTTGTAATTTTCTATTTAAGGTTTACATTAGGAAAATAAAACAACATTGGAAAGCCATATAAACCGAAGCCCTAAACAAATCTGATGTTAAGAATTCGTTTCCAAAATGGCGATATTACGACACCGAATATCAAATTAATTTGTTTACAAGAGCAACATTGCATACCCTAAGGGATTAAAGTAAAGACCCAAGCGACACAGGAATATAAAGTCTACCATTTTGTTCAAGCGTAAATACGATTCAAAATGTTGGAAAAGGGATGAAAAAACTTCAACGATCTGTAAATGGCGAACCCTTTTAATATAATAAAGTTGGGTCTTTCGTTTAATCAGTAAACTAAGTAGGAGAAAGGTCACATTTCCGATATTACTAGTTAAGTCTACTTTGTACTTCTTTAAAATATCTAATACACTTTGACTTCAATCCGTTCAAAGCACTATCATGTGAATAAAATTGAGAGTACATAAATATCTTCGGACTGTCCAAGACTGGACTCAATATTTCGAGTGGTAGTGGATTAAGAACACAGAGTGTCACCAAAACAGCAAGAAGAAGGAAAACTAGAAACAAACTCATACCAACCCTTTGCCAGAGAGGGATAATAGGCCAAAACCTCCTTTCTACAGGAAGGCCTAAGTTCATTAGGCCGTTGAAGGCTTTTGATGTGATGTGTGAAAAATCTTCGGACTGCCTAAGACTGTGATGTCAGGAGTTCTTTGGAAGAGACCTTCATTCAGCAGGAGACAACTAAAGGCTTGAGAAAATTTCTTATTAGTCTTGTCTTGTCAATTTTTCATGATATCGAGTCTCTCGAGCTCGAGATCCAGGCAGGAAATATTTTTGGATATTTGCTATGTTAAAATAGATATTAGGAAAATTATTGATTGCTTTTTTCACTTATGTTTGTAAGCCATAGTAGTCACTTACATAAAAAATAACCATACTCTTTGAGCTATAACTAAATGAATAGGTTCCAATTATATTATAACTTACCAGCAAAGGGTGAGACTTCATCTTTCAAGACAGATGCGGCCACAAAGTTCAACATTAAGTACAGCAAAATGGTTGAAGTTCTTAAATGGGCTTTGTTAAACGAAAAGTTGTTGCTATGAAGGAAATAATTGTACCTGGGGGACATTTTGTCATGTAATTTTACATGTTGCACAAAGTGAAATTTAAAGTTACGGGTTACTTTTTCGTTTTCTAATAGATTACGGTACTGGAATTTATTAGTATTTCTGAGTTTCAAGTATTATGGGTTCAAATCCCACATGAGATAAACTTTGTGTGATCCACAAATGGCTGTTCTTTGTGTCCGTTTCATGTATGTTTGTAAAGTCTCTCGCAACACAGGATGTATTCCTAATGCGGAAGTTGTCTTTTAAAAAAAAAGTAAAGGGAAGACGGTACACCTGATGACAAGTGATTACCGCGATGGAGCGGGGAAAGATTCAAACTACGATTTGATGGTCGTATTGGTCCGGAAACACCGCAGGTGACAGTTCATTTCACAGTTTTGATGTGCGAGGCAGAAATTTTGGCGAAAAGCGCACAGTTGTAGACTGCCAGCCATCCAAGTGATGGGGATGAAATTGCTGTCGCGTAGGACGACAGCGAAAAAAGGCGGTAGGAATCAGTCCAAACCATTCCTCAGAGCACTCCCATAGTAGATGCGGTAGAAGATGCATAACGAAGCCACATCTACACAGCACCAAAGAGACCAGCCGAATTGCAAATTCCTGGCAGTCGACAATTCGAGCTGCTCTCCTTTGTATGCGGTCCAGAGGGAGGAGCTCTTACTGGGGTGCCCTGGCCCAAAGACGGGGACAGTATTCCATTTGAGGCTGAACCTGCGCCTTATAAAGTTGACGGCGGTGGGCCGGAGTGGAACATTCCTCGATTTGTTGAGCACGCCAAGCTTCTCAGAGGCCAATTTGGCCTTATCCTCCAAATGGCCCTTAAACTGAACTTCACTCAATATGCCGACACCAAGTATTCCAATGTTGGCTGAGGCAGATAGGAGAATTTATCCAATAGAATCACTTTAACGAATAATATTTTTAGGAATTATACACTCCTTCAATTATATGCATGCCTCAAAATCTTAAATATAAAGAAAAGACACTCGAAACAGATACAGCAAAAATATAAAAAAATATGGAAATAAAAATTCATAAGCACGAAGAATTATCCTAATGATAAGTGGACAGTTATAGAACGCTACAGCTTCTGGAAGCAGTTTTTACACTAATAAATATAACTCAGGAAGGTATACAATTTAACATAATTATGTAAGTTTCAAATTTCTTAGAAACTTGTTGACAATAAACAATTAATAGAACGAAGTGATTAAATTCTGAACTTTGACATCCATTGCTTTTTGTAAACACGAGAGATATTGTACAGATAAGGATGAAAACAGAAAACATGACATGTATAGTATGGAGTATTGTTGCTTTAGTACTTTATATAAAATAACACTCGGATTATCATTGCATAACATTGATAGGAGAATATTCGTTTGTGGTGAGTGAGATTAGTTTAGTTTATTTTAAGTGGTCTCTGAGGGAACACATACCCACGTAAGTTTTACTATTATCTATTTATTTAAGCATAGTTTATAAATATTTATTTTATATATTACAAGAAAATATATTTTATTTTATTACTTACATAAAATTTTAAAGACTGCACGTATAGTGTTGTGATTTAAGCGATCTAAAAAGCTAAGTGTTGTTGGTTAGATCTCTAGATGGCACATTACTTTGTGTGATCTATAAATTATTTTCTTGAGTCTTTCTTTGTGCTTCTTGTATGTATCTAAAGTGAAATGTATACAATATCCTACTAATATTATAAACGCGAAAGTTTGTGAGTATGTAAATGAGTATGTTTGTTGCTCTTTTATGCAAAAAACCATTGAATGAATTTTGATAAAACTTTACAAATTTGTAAAGATACTAGCTTCGCCTCGCGGCGTTGCCCGTGGTTATTGTTGTACCGCGGGTAGCACCTCAGGGTTCAGCTAGTATTTCTATAAAAACAACTAAACACTTGTATAACATAAAATAATACAGTGAGACAGTGAAAGAGAGTTAGACATAATTAGCCAAAAATTTGTCTTTAATTCAGTAATATTTTGTCAAACGCTGACTAATTTACAAAAACGTTTTTTATTTAATTTAATTGGTGATGCCGATATAAAATTACTACTAATAATGAATAATAGAACAAGAGAAAAATGCGAGGTAGTCTTTAGGGACTGTCGATAGAAGTGAAAACTAAGTAACTTGTGAATTGTATCGCGTTCGATGACGATGATGCGAGGTTTAAGATTTTTGTTCACTCAAAAAATGCTCAACACGCCCAAATATACACACACTGGTACAGCTACACATACTAAATATATTTAGATACGTAGATGTATTATATTAATTATATTAAACAGATTATTATTAAGTCGAATTGAAGTTCACAAGTCGCTAGATACCATTAACAGGAATGAGATAACATTTGCCGGAGCAGGTCTTATCAATTGTTTATATTGACGAAATGTAAACAGTTACTAGAACTCAAACGAATGACTAAGAACTATTAACAAATCACGACAGATTTAGAAAGTTACATAGCAGATTCTTAAAACAGAAGTGGTAAATATGACAAACCAGCAAAATTAAATGTATGTTCTCATTTTTTTTTATTTTTCGAACGTAAGTAGTGAACCTAAACATTGGTCTAATTGTCTCTAAACAAAATTAATTTTTGATTACTTAAAAAATAACGCAAAGGAAAATCAAGATTATAATTGACTGGTATCAAAGTAAAGTGATTCTGAATTTCGATCTCTAAGCGATCACAAGTGGTATTAAAAAGACTAAGTATTATAAAAAAAAAGTTTTAAGGAAAATTAATTTAGAAGGAGCTTTTCATATTAATGTAAATGAATTAGAGTTCGAGTGCTATTTAACAAACCTTAGTCTGTAATTATTTATGAACTTAAAGTTACCTAACTCTTTTCCCTCTTAAACTACAACATAATGTAACCCATAGAACCTAATTTAAGAGATACTCCTCTAAATAATACGAGTAATATACTTATCAAGAGTTTTGACTTCACTACACAACGTTTTCGTAACCTACCTGAATAAAAACCTAGCATTTCATTTGCTCACGTATTATATATTCCTTACCACAAATAAAAACGATTTTAAACTTTATTGCTTTCAGGTTTCAAAATGAAATGTATTACTGCAATCACGGTGACATTTCTAATAGGAGTAGTTTTCAGCGCTCCAACTGAAAATTCACAATTAACATCAGACAGTAAAAGCGATATCCTTCCTGAACATTATGTGATATATAGAGGAGAATACGATATCGCTAATATACTATTACCTGTCAACAGTCTTAATAGTAAAAAAGGAAATAAATCTGGAAAGCCACTTATATTTTTCGCCTTAGCAGATTTTAGCAATGGACATAAAGAAGATAAAGGTTTTTATGTTCGCATAAATGGAGAAGTAACAAAGCTGCTTGACCACGGAAGAGATGCTGCTACTGCTACGGATGGCAAGAGTGAAGTATATATTGCAGCTCAAGATGGTATTTATACATATAATCAAAGAAATAATTCAGCTGAGAAATATGGAATAGTATCAGATGATTTGATTGGTATTGCAAAAGTTAATAACAGTGATATAGTTTACGTTTTATCTAAAGATCAGGTGGTGTATAAAGTCACTGAAAAGGGAATGAAAATAGACAAAGTCATAGAAATAGTTAATCCAGAACAGATCGTTTTGGATTATGAAAATAATTTGTACTATGTAACAAATAATATTGTTAAAGTTTTCAATGAGAATGGTACTAGAAAAATTGAAGGTTTGCCAGAGACTGTGGACTATGTTAAACTTATAAGACCACCTCTTGTTCTAAATACTGGTGTCCCAGTAATCATTGACAATACTGTATACTTCGTTTTTGCAAACGGTACAAGTACGCTAACAAATTTTAAAGCTACTCTGAGACCTACTGCCTATTCTCTTGAAGGTACAGTTTTACTTTACTTAGGCTATGACAAGAAAATTTACGAATACAATATAATAACGATGATTTTTGACAGTATGTTTTCTAAGTTTAAGGATTACATAGAAGGTGTAATTAAAAATGTAGGAAACACTTTAAGAAATTTTGTATGATTTATCAAAACAAGTGATAACTATAGCATTATTATTATGACCCTTAAATAAAACTGGGTAATCATTTCAAATTGACTTACTTTGCTACTATTAACTTTTACTTCAAACTAATTGTTTACTTTATAAATAAACTGTAAACATGATTTAAATTGTGTATTTTTAAAGAAATATTAAGAGAATTCCACCTCTATGTGTGCTTTATTATATTATATTTTTTTTTACGATTTTAATGTCACAACCGAACCTGCATGATTCTGAATAAAGTTGATTTGAAGCAAACTGAACATGTTTTATTTGACAGTTATTTTATAGAAACTTATATAACTTTGATCAATACATACCAAAATCCATTAATTTTATGTAATTTGTCTATATCATCGCAAGGAATTGTATTATTTACCTAGTAAAGTATTTAATGGACAAAAACATTTATAATATTTCATATATTGCCTGTATATACCCCAGGCCTGTTTATACCGTGGGAGAGCTATGCTTCGGCATGAATGGGCCGGCTCGACTGAAGTGATACCACGGCCACACAGGAAACCGGTGTGAAACAACACCTGCCTTGTGTTTCACCGAGTGAGTGAGGAAACCGGAGGCCCTTCCCCAACTCCTTCCTCCATCCCCTTCCTCATCCCCCAAAGGCCGGCAACGCACTTGTGACGCCTCTGGTGTTGCGGGTGTCCATGGGTGGCGGTAATCGCTTAACTTAACATTAGGCGATACGTCTGCTCATTTGCCATAATAAAAAATATAAAAAAAAGGCGTTACATAAAATACCTGAATTATAGAATAGCTGCATTATAAATATTGCTGGCAATATAAGTCTTACAAAAATTAGCTTCACAAGGTAGTGGAACCACGCGAATTTCATCACGAAAGGGCCGTCTCGACTGAGGAGATACTACCCAAGCACAGGAAAACAAAGTAAAATGACGTAAAAAGTAAAAAGAAGTTTAATTGGTGAGTGTTAGACCGGAGAACCAATGATGCAGAAGCATCAGACCGCTGTGGTGTGGGTCACCAGGTTGCGTTGTTGCATTGTCTGCATACGCAATAAGTATGGTGAGTACCACTCTTAGATTCTGCTTAGGTATATGCTTTCCATCGGGCAGAGTAGAGACATTTAATAATTTTAAGCCCATCTATTTTTCCGCCACGACGCTTTTCCACATGTGCGAGGTATTGACGGTCAGGCAGTTGTTCATACGAAGCATCGTCCTCAAACCACATACTTCTATAATATACGATCCGAAATTAACTGAGAAGCGTCGGAAATTTACGGTATATACGACACAAACCAGTTGGAAAACCAAATTTAGCGGCCGGTTTATTGGGTTTCTTGGCCCATATTTATATAACAAAATCAACAAATATTAAAGATTTACCATCTGACGAAAAAGCAATGCAAAGTAAAAGTGAGCCAGTACTTGCAGAAACTTGACTACGAAGAAACAGAAATAGTATTAGTTATAACACAGTAATGAAAATACTTTAATTAATTTATATATATGAAAGGAGATCTTCCCCTTTCCTTGAAACGCCAACTCTTTGACGTATGTCTCCTGCCCATCCTTACATATGGCGCCCAAACTTGGTCTTTGACAGAGGGTCAGAAGTCCAAGCTCAAGATTTGCCAAAGAGCAATAGAACGTAGCATGGTGGGTGTGAAGCGACAGGATCGTATTAAAAACACAGAGCTGCGATCCAAAACTAAAGTCGCGGATGTCGGCAAGAAGACTGCCAGATTGAAATGGGATTGGGCCGGACACGTATGTCGGATGATCCGGACCGGTGGGCCAAGGTCGTCGAACGCTGGGTGCCTGAGGGTGGACGTCGACGACGAGGCAGACCCCGCAAAAGATGGCGCGACGATCTTGACGCCTATCGCGGAGACTGGCCGGAGTTAGCTTTAGATAGAGAGAAGTGGCTTGTTGCAGGGGAGGCCTTTGCCCAGCAGTGAGACACAACAGGCTCATAATATATATATATATATATACATATAGTTACACGCATCACATCACACATCCCTACATATATACATACACACTAATCAATCTATTTAAACTCATAGGCTCACACCCTCTTAACCACTGCATTAGCCTCAAAACACTTA
Source organism: Spilarctia lutea (assembly GCA_916048165.1). Taxonomy (NCBI): domain Eukaryota; kingdom Metazoa; phylum Arthropoda; class Insecta; order Lepidoptera; family Erebidae; genus Spilarctia; species Spilarctia lutea. The sequence continues at coordinate 12,711,439 of OU696496.1, read as the reverse complement.
CATACATTTCATCACTTGCATTACTCAAAAAAGAGGACTTTTCACACTTTCACAGGAAAAATAAAAATACCCAATTTTAATTAATTTATATTTAATTCCAGGTAAATAGGTATTGGATTGAAAGACTTTTATGAAGTACAACCAGAAAATTTAAACTTGTAAGAAATTGGTACAATAAAATAATTGGAGCTATTGGAGCTGAAAATCGAAATATAGGCTTTGCTTAGTTTGATTGCAGACGCTCAAAACAAATTGATCTACAAAATATTGCTAATTTTTTTTTTATTTTGTAGTAAGTTATTTGTTTGGAAATAAATTATTATTATTATTTTGGCAGGGTCATGCATAAAAAAAGCCTCCAAAGTAATTTTTTCATACTAGGTAATAAAAACAATGAAAATATTTGAACTATATAAGTATGTTTATCAGTTATCTGTTCACCATAGCTGCCTAGTTTCAAATGAAACATATTACATTACATGTTTGAGAATCGTGAAATTATTATTATGAAATATATTTCAAGTCATGGAGCATGATTCTTGTTGTAAGTTATTTTAAACTTTTGGCGTAAAAACTTTATCTGTGTTGAAGTATATACTTAGTAGATGTGTATTGTGTTTAAGACTTTATTAAACTAATAAAGAGAATGTTTGGTTTACAACTTATAAACATACATTCAAACTTTTTAGACAGAACACGTTTTTATGAATACTTACATTGTGATTTCATGCTGTATCTTGAAAACTTTACTTAATTTTTTAAATAAATTATAATACTCGTACCAAATAAGATGAAAAAGGATGGAGTGTTATCGTTAATAATACCGTTCAAGCACAATATCCTATAAATCCTTAACTTTTTTAAACTCAAATGAATTTAATAATATATTTTCATGGCATCGGTTATTTAAAATCCTAATTAAAGTGTTGAGTGTAGAGGATTTCTAAGTTAACCAAAGTGGATTATTAGCTTAAAGCGTGAGGTTATCAGACACAAAGCTTAACACTCCATGAACACTGTTGATACTTTAATCTATTAGCCGTTATAACTTATCCTACATGTTAATATTTCTTGCTGTGATTACCTCGCACTTTAACTGCTGTAAATATAGTGCGTTAACCTCGTTTATGTCTTCTATCGCCCGTAGCGTAATAATTTTCCCCCGTTTTTTAAACATTTTTCATTGGGGCTCCGCTCCTATTGCTCTTAACGTAATGATATATACTCAATAGCCTTCCTCGATAAATGGATAGTCCATTTCCAACACTAAAAAAAATATCTAATCGGACTAATGATTCCTGAGATTACCGCGATCAACAAACAATCAAACAAATAAACAAACTCTTCAGCTTTATAATATTAGTACAGATTTTTCGGATTTTTCCATTTCATTGTGCATGATTTTATATTTAATGATTTTAGGTCAACGGGAAGTACTCATAGGTTTTGAATTCCTTGCAAATATCAAAATATGGGGTCAAATGGAGAATAAAATGCCGTAACTTTTGATTTCCTCAACTGTCAAGTTAATTAAGATTGATTTTATTACTACTGCAAAGACCCACAGACCTGAGTTTTTGATATTAATTTCAACTTGATATCTCCATGCGTTCCAAAGAAAAAGAGTCTTAACAGACGAATAGACAGACAGACGTACAGAGAAGTGATCCATTTTTGATACTAAGTACGGTACTCTAAAACAATTTGTTTATAAGATATCCAAAAGGTTTGTAAGTACTTTATTAGTTCCGTAAAATTTAGGTAATAATAAATCTGATTAGGATTTTAGGCGGTAAAATTTATATTAAGTAATTTTAATCAATATATATATATTATTTACTTACATGATTAATTAGAGGTTTGCAGCGCCAAATTTTGTTATAACACGATCCTCGAAACAAAAGTTTTAGACATTATGTTACCGAATAAAATAAATATATTTTATCATTCTACACAAGTACGAGAGTCAATTACTAGCACCAAACCAATTCAGCTCTTTAATAAATTAGCTGGAGTAGAGCCAAACAGCTCATAATCCCATACGTTGATATTTTTTATCGAAACTAATGAACCCTTGTGGAGGATTTTTTTCTGCACCAATAAAAACACTCTATTTATGTCCCTTGCGAGTTGTAAAAGCCATTTCTATTGTTTTCCCAAAGACCAAGAATTTTCTGTTGCAAGTTACTTTCTGTTCATTAAATTCCTTTTTGGATCGTTCGTTCCACGTGGCAGAGGTAGACGTTTTGTGTTTGAAAGCACGTTTGGTACATTGCTCGATGGTAATGGCATTGGATTCGAATGAGATCAAAAGTTTAAGCTTCTTTTGAAATTTGTACTCTTTAGATTTTCAAAAAAACTGCACTATCCAGTATTAGATGTTACTTAATTTACCGTTATTGCTCTTTGACGCTTGTTAGTGATTTCGTGAAGAGATTACTGTGATAACGTGTAGTAAAAACTCTACAGCTCACTTCAATATAGCAACGATGTGGTATTTTGAGCTCGAACTTATGAACACAATACAAATAAACATACATACAACCATAACTTATTAATATATGCAAAGATTTCATTTGTAATTATGACATTAAGTTGATGTCTTAATCAAAATAATTTTCAAAGATAGTCCAGCCACTGAAATGTGCAGGAAACAACTAGCTTGTAGTGGTTAAGGTCGAGTAACCAAAACCACTAACTAATGTTGAGTTCGTCACCAGTGTTAAAACCAAACCAATTATAAATGTAGACGACCGTAAGAATGTATTGAGTAAAACAGCGGGATGTATGATAAAAGGATTGTATTCAAAAGATGACTGATGACTTATTACTGATTATATACAAAAATAACACCGGTCTTTATACTAATATTAAGGAAGAGAGAGTCAGGTAGCATGCATAAATAGAGGCGTATGACATCCCTCTCTGTTGCACATTTAAATAATATAGCCTGACGACACGATGTAATATATAATATAATAATATTATTATAGATATAATGTTATCGAATCCGTGACCGCTACAAGCTCATCAAAATATTATATAAACCCATGGTCTAGACATTATAGCTTGAGGATTAATGATGGACCATCCAATTGTTCCTCGTAGTAATTGAACGCGTTATATGAACAATCTGCCCATGTTTCCACCACTAATAGCACTTGAGAAAGCCAGTTAAATATACCAGGGTTATTTAACTTTGATGGTTTCCAAACGCTAAATCAATGTTGTTTTGTGGAAAAGTTAGTTTGCCTCCGGGTAGGGCGAATGTTATTGTTAACTTATGACAGAAAATTTTGTAAGGGAGCAAAGAGAAGCTTGTATTGTACCTGTGTTAGTGTCAAAAGCTTTGCATATCCAACGGTTTGCGTCAAAAAAAATGGCATATAATGACATTATGTCTTTTGGAAGAAGTTTCAATAAAATAAATGAAAGAAAGTCAACGAAAGACTTGCTTTATAGGGTGGGTGTAAACTATCGCTTTCACCTCAAAAATATGCAAGCAAGCCTTATTTTGTATTATAATGTACGGCTTATAAGATTTTACTGATACTGATTTTTTATGTAAAAGCCATTACAAATGGTAATGTTTTGTTTACAAGTTCTTTGTTACTTTTACATTGGGCTTCCAATTGTATATCTAAAACATGCTTCCATCCCTCTATCCTTGGAGGGATAATTATAGGCGTTGTAAACACCCACGTTTTGCCAATTAATAAAGGTTACATAATAATGAGCAATCTTATAGCCGTCATTTGTGCGCTTTGGGAATTAAGGATGGTAAAACTTGGAGTTTATTGTATGTGTAATTCTGCTGGAATTAAATGAGACTAGTGAGACGCTGCTTACCTATATGTATTTATAAATGTTTGTACAGTTGATAGGGATAATCATTTTGTAGAAGGGTGGTAGTCTATTGGTATAATAGAAGGGTCTTTGGTAATATTTTCATCCAGAACATCCATCGAATCCAATCTATTAAAACTTGTAACTAAAAAAAGATTACTTTATAGAAATATATAAATTTACTAAAATCCAGCCTTTACTAGCTACTACTAGCTTTAAATCTAACCTAAAAGTGCTGGAGTGAGCCAAGTGCAAGAGGAAACTAATGTCATACATAATAAACAGGGAAGTGGCCTTTTTGGACGCATACAAAGGGGCACTCAACATGAATTCCTGAGGCTTCTTTTAGAGGGAATACCTGGAAGGAAGACATCAGGTCTTCCAAGAAGGAAGTGGATAGATGACATCAGGGCCTGGACTCGACTAGAAAAATATCAGCAATTGAAAAAGACCGCTTATGATAGCGAGGGAAGCCGTTTGCTGACATCCAAACTTCATTTTGAATATGGCACCCCATGATGATGATGACAACCCAACCCTTCTAAAGCATAGGTATACTAAAAATATAATATTAAAACATAATAAAGGTACCCTATACGCAGAAAACAAAAATAATACTAATTAATAATTAATCTTTCCCTGGGAACTATATTTTTTCCAAATATCATCACAACTAGTTCTTGTTAATATCAAGAATTTCAAATAAATAGCTCTACTAAACAAACTTCAACGGCTCCCTAATGTACTCTAACATCATTACCTTTTATATTAAGAACGACTTGAGAGCCATCTATTACCCAAATTAATAAATAGAGATTCACAATATGTCAACAGAATTAATTCAAGGGAGGTGGTTGTTGTTTAATTTCGTTTCATCCTTACATTTTCCCCCTTCCACCCTGTGCCATTTCGCCCCCCCATCTCAAACAATTTGGGAAGCTTTTAAGGTATCCACATGAGTTAAATTGAAATTATCGTTGGACTGTTTAGGCGGTTAGTGCAAGATAATGGGAGAAGCCACGGCTTCTTAGTTTGGAGACTCTATGTGTAATGATATTAAAGTGGATTACTTTACAGGTTTTAGCTTCAAAACTGTGGTAATTTGGTGTAAATATTGTGTTTTATGCTAATATTATTAGGGCTATATTACATCAGTTTAGGCCAATTTTTTTATTCATTAAATCTTTATGCACAAAAGTGGCAAAGGCGGACTTAATGCTATAGGCATTTTCTACCAGTCAACCTTAGGGTGATCAGGCAGGCAGAACTAGCGATGGCCAACTAGCACAAAAATAACTGTAATTGAAAATAGAAAATATATATTCATTTACAATAAGTAATAGTAATAGTTTCTGTTAGGTCTTTACCTATGAAATTGCCGTTTTGTATGCAATAAGTGAAAGTACTTATTTTTTCAAACTTTTTTATTTCTGTTATTCGAAGTAATCACCCATGCAATCGACGCATCTTTGCCAACGCATTGGCAGTTTATTAATGCCCTTCTTGTAAAAATCAGCTGGACGGGAGGCAACAAACTCTTCAAAGGCATTTTGTACTGCCTCTCGGGAATTGAATTTTTTACCCACTAAAAAGTTGTCTAAATTTTGGAAAAAGTAATAGTCGGTAGGTGCAAGGTCTGGTGAGTATGGCGGATGAGGGAGAGCTTCCAACCCCAGCTCTTGCAGCTTGGAGACTGTCTGTTGCGCAGTATGGGGTCGCGCGTTGTCGTGAAGGAGCAGTGGGGACGATCGATTGACCAAAGCTGGTTGCAGATGTGCAAGCTTCTCCATCATTCTCTCCAGTTCTTCACAGTACACATCTGCATTAATACTCATGCCGTTTTGTAAAAAGCTGTGGTGAATCACACCCGCACTAGACCACCAAACAGTGACTATCACCTTGTTAGGGGTCATTTTTGGTTTAGGGCATTGCTTTGGTGCTGAACCAGGGTCTAACCAACTTGCTGAGCGCTTTCGATTGTCGAACAGAATCCATTTTTCGTCGCACGTAACTATTCGTTTCAAAATTCCTTCATTTCTTTGCCTGTTGAGCAGCGAAAGGCAGGTCTCGACGCGTACGTTGCGCTGGCGATCGTTAAGGTCGTGGGGCACCCATCTGTCAAGCTTTTTTACCTTGCCAATTTGTCGCAAATGGATCAATATTGTTTTGATGCTTACATTAAAAGCTGCTGCTAGCTCAGCTGTAGATTGAGTTTCGTCAGCTTCCACAATTGCCTTTAATTCATTATTGTTAACCAAAGTCTCCGGACGACCACGAGCTTCATTTTTCAAGTCAAAATTTCCAGAACGGAACCGGGAAAACCAATAAAGGGTTGTGCGTTCGTTTGTACAGTTCTCTCCGTAAACGTTTTTGATGTTACGTGCCGTTTGTGTCGCGTTGGTGCCACGACGGAACTCATATTCCATAATTACACGAATTTTATAAGTATCCATTATGACGAAAAATGTTCAAATGTAATGAAAATACAACGCTAATCAAAAAACAAAAGACTGAGTTTGTAAATAGAATGTCATGGTTTTAAAACAAAATTAATTTGAATTTAGAATACAGAGCCATTACAAACTTTTTTTTATTTGAAATGACCAGTACAGAAGAAACGCAATTTCATAGGTAAAGACCTATTATTAAATATTTTTAATTTATTTTTTATTGTATAGTGGGCAAACGAGCAGGTGTATCGCCTGAGGATAAGCGATTACCGCCGCCCATGGACACCCGCAACACCAGAGGCGTCACAAGTGCGTTGCCGGTTTTCTGTGAGGCCGTGGTATCACTCCGGTCGAACCGGCCCATTCATGCCGTAGCGTGGCTCTCCCACGGTGATTATGATATGATATATGATAAGTAATAGTTTATATACACATTTACATAAGTTTTAGTTTGTTGTTGGGCTTAAGTACGTTATCTTTATAAATAGTGATATATACACAAGGATTTTAAGGTTACGTTTGAGGTTGATACATGCATAAAAAGTAGCACATAATTGTTAGTAATAGCTAAACCTGATTGCCTGTATTTGCAAACCGACTACATACGAGTATTATCTTTACACAGCATAAAATCTAGTCGCTTCCGCTGTCTGTTCGTGGGATCTTTAAAACTATTTAATAGACTTTAATACCGTTTCAGCATTCAGCAATAGATAGAATGAGTCAAGAGAAAGATTTATATGTCTAATAAAGAATACAAACACGGATTGCTAGCTATGAATAAACTCAATTGATTCATTGATGTTAACCTGGTGAAACCCCAGTAAAAGTTACAATACATGTTTTATAAATATTAATCTTATCGTACCTTTCATTTCTTACTTACGATAAGGTGCTTAAAAGAAGCGGTAAATTGAGCAAGAAATCAAATGTGTAGTTATAATAAATATAAAATTACTGTGTATTCTTTGCTTTGAGTATAAACGTTTCAACGTTTCATTCCCTTCATCAAACGACAAAGAGTACTCGAAAATTTGGCTGTTCGGATTTAATAATCACCGACTTTAGGAAATTTAACCTGAAATTATAATTTTAAGTATATAAATGCGCTTTGCTCTCGTTGATATTGGCCTTTAATATAGGAGTATACATGACTAATTGACTATTACAAAAACTAAGTTATTAGAAACTACTATCGCTTTAAAACCTGTATGTATTTAGGTGAAGTCTAATTTTATGTTACATTACAAGTTTAAAACAGCTGTTTCCAATGGCTAAACCGCTCTCGTATTAACGATCGCGGTTTCGTTATAATTTAATGATCAATATTGTTAATGTTTTTATGATAAATACAATCTACATTATTCTCGACTTCAAAGTTTGTGCTTCAAAATTTATTTGAATCGTACCAACATTGTAACCCAGAAAAGTTATTTCAAAACAGATAACTCATAATAACAAGAAAATTTAAGAAATTTCCTAAGACTTTTAACAACAATTTGTGTACTATTTACAGTATGATTTTCAATATAATTGTGTTTGAATATTGTCTATCTTTTTGAAGGTATTTGAGGATTATAAGAAAAATGTTATCTTACTTTTTATTGAGCTTTTAAAGTTTGAATTTTATATGTAAATGAAGACTCAATTAATTTCTCAAAAACCACTTATTAAATGAAGGTAAAACTCCCTAATGATAAACATAAACATTTACCATTAAGTTTGCGCCTGTAGGTTCATTGGGTTCTGCAAAAAATACTATATCCGTTGACTAGCTCTAATAAGGCCCTCTGAGGAGTTGTTCTGTGAGTAACACTATACAAGGTCACTTTAATTACGGCCATATGTAGAGTGAAAACGAGTTGCTTAAAGTATAGACTGAAGTGGAATCCGCATAGGACAAACTTCAAACAACTAGAATTAGTAAATCCATTTATTTCAAGAAACTATTTTTGTTATTCGTGTACTATTCAAAAAGTAGAAAGCAGATACACAACACAAACATAGACAAGAATTGAAGAAATGGTTACTTTGGTTAACTTACCTCAGGAAATTTTAGATGTACTAAATTGAAATAGAACGACACGGAAAGCTCTAGTTTTTAAATAAAAAAAGAATCATCAAAATCGGTTCACCCATACGAAAGTTCTGAGGTAACAAACATAAAAAAATAGAGTCACATTGAGAACCTCCTCCTTTTTTAAGTCGGTTTAAAAAGGTTTATAAAGAATCACAACTAGGCGAAGTGATAATTCAAGATAAATGAGAACTTTGAATGCGTGATACAGGGTTAATAGTAACTTGGTAGCTTGCTATGTCTTCGTTAGATTGTTTTGAATTATGTATGTATAGGAACATATTATTACATAGTTCTCTGTAATTATTAATTTCTCAAAGTTATATGAGGTCCTCAAAGGCATATCAATTTAGATACCAAAAAGTGTTTCGTCTAACTAACGGATAAAATTCTAAAAAGGAAAGCTCAATGTAAATTAGACCTGCAATATTAATATGTAGGGATCGATTTATGAGAGTGAACGAACATAGAGTGCTTCTACGTTTGCGCATATACTTGTGCACTATAATATCTCCTGCATAGTTGATTAGTCTCCGTTGAGACTGGCCGCTGGGGCCGTTATCTGCTAGGAAAATATCATCGTCATCTTTGGGAATAGTATTGCTATAATGACATTCCTTCTATCCTGATTTGTTTATGCATATGGTCATACCAGCACTACACCAAACTGGGTCAGCTTCCTCATAAATATTCATCACCATGCTACCTGTAGATCTGCTCTTACCTGAAAAAAAGACATAATTACATCAGTGTGCTTGTTACGGACATAAATTATGTAGGTTTTTTGTACAATTCGTTTAGCAGTTGTTTGGTAAGAATGGACTAAAGTATTTAACATTTCAGGTCGAATTTTTTAAACGAAAGCTATGTTTTTAAATTCTCACGATATATACGGGATATGGCGTATAAATTTATAAAACTTTTTATTCAAGAAAGACGCTATTTTAATCATCCGACGCAGATAAGAATGAATGGATGAATAGATATTTTAAGAAATTCGGTGGAGATTCAAAACCTTCTCAGCTCAAGACGATATGAGTGATTTTTTCTTATTCGGTTTTTTCGGTTTTTATTCTACAAACCTCCTTAAATTTTACATACTTCTTCCAGCAATGCACAATGTAAATGCAAAGATGTACATCTTTTTTCTTTTTTCTTTTTTGATGAAATGACAACCAGCCGGATCTCTCGGATCAGCTATTTCTGCCAATGTCAAGTATTTATCATCTTAAATTATCAAGTCTTCGAGTCTTCAAGTCGTCGTCGTGATGAAATTAATGATAAAAAATATATAAAATGTGGATGACAGGAAATGGGGACCGTCTTTGGAAAAAACGAAAAACGATCTCTAAGATGTACATCTACATTTTCTAGTGTTTATGACAAGTGCTGCTACTGTCATATTGAAGTTCTCCTAGTACGAAGTGCATATATATCGAATCTCTATGATGTTATCTAGTTCGCTTGTGATACTTCATTAACCATAGAACATCACATCAGTATAATATATTATTAATAACAGAGAAGTAAGCAAGTTATACAGTGTGTCAAATTGGTGAAAAAAAACACAGTGAAGAAATTTTAATGACCTCTGAGGGGCATTTGATCGCCAATGTTAATTACACACCCCCGCGTGTTTGTCGTTTCCCGCACCATAGAGTAGCCTATGTCTTTTCTCAAGAACCAAAGTATTTCCATGTCAAATTTTATTCAAATCGATGCAACGGTTTGACCGTGAAAGCAGGAAAAACAGACAGAGTTACTTTCACATTTATAATATAAGTATGGATTGTCAAGATTCCTATATAAATAAATATTACCTCAAAGTATGCTGTCTTGTATCTTTAAATTAACATTCTTATGAACGCTGAAGTGTGATTTAGCTGAGATGAACATGAGCGAAAGATTGAATAGGTTATCAGTATGATGATATTCTCCTTGTCGATAACGGCCACGGCGGCCAGTCTCAACGGAAACCAGCCAACTACGCAGGATAATATTATAGTGCACTCTCTGTTCCCTCTCTCTCATAATCCGATAGGAAGGTTAACCGACACGATCGGGGAGATATCAAGTGCAAGACCGAAGGTTTATATGCTTTCCGAGGTACGGCGATTGAAATCTCAATTTCCAAACTCCAAGTTGTTACGAGTATTAGGTACTAGCTGACCCACGCAACCTCGTTTGCGTCTTCAGTTGTCCGTAGCGTAAAAATTTTCCTCCATTTTTGAAATGTTCTTCATTGGTGCTCCGCTCCTCTTAGTATTAACGGGATGATATATAATAGCCTTCCTCGATAAATGAACTATCCAACACTAAAATATTTTTTTAAATTGACCCAGTGTTTCCTGAGATTAGCGCGTTCAAACAAACAAACAAACTCTTCAGATTTATTATTAGTATTGATTTCCATAATCAGGAAAACTCTAACACTTTGACTCAACCCGGGATTCAAACCCGAGACCTTTTGATCGGCAATCGCATACGTCAACCGCTAGACCAACGAGGCAGTTATCAGTATAAATAAGCTAAGAAAAACCTGGCACGGTAATAAGTAAGTAATAATTAAAATATAGTAAAAAAAATAATGTATTATCAGTACATGTAGATTAAACGTGTAAAAGAATTTTGGGGCAGATTGTATTTAAAACTAGAATAATGAAGATCTTATAAATTCCTACCATAAATTAAATCGTCATATCCGCAGCAATAACCGTGCAATGGTATAAATCAGAGCGACGTTTAGTAAGTCCGTTAGGTCATAACTCAAATATACTGGCCACAAATTGAATTCATTTAGTCACAGACATTCAATGAATTGATAGAAATAATATTACTCTTTTCAATTCCCACGAAATTGGACCAGGCTGTACGGCTCAACAGTTTATTAATTCGGAACCTTAATTAAACACTGAAGTATAAGAAAATATATTTTACAGCAAGTTGTATTTTTGAACTTGACAATAGTATTTATTTAAGGTTGGACTCGTACTTAACTTAATTTTTCTGAGATAGATTTAGTTTTCGTTGAAATATAGAGTTCAAATGTAGAGTAGAAATAAAAATGGGAGTACCTCGGTTTCATCTTGTACGACAATTATTACACTTGCTTTTATACAATTCTTACCCAAATATGTTCAAATGTTACTGTCATGTCTCGATTGTCGGAATTTGGTGGAACTTGTTCAAATACATTATTAAAAAACTCTTTTATATTTTCTACTATTTAAATTTAATTATTGTATGATTATTATCATAGGTTTAATTTTTTTTACATTACCGACATCCAAAACTTTTGCTTTTTCAAGCTCCTCAGGACTTGTGGTAACCCTGAAACCCTTGTCTTTTCTGTTTTCTTTATCCCAATTTATGTTACCTTTTTCTCAAAATTATTTTCAAGTAGATTTGTCATCAGGTAGAAGAAAAAGCCAATACCTACTGTATTGTTATATGATGCACCAACACTAAATTTTGGGCAAGAGATGGCGAAGACCTGATCTGAAACTTGGTATAACTTAAACTATTTGCCAATAATAACACTATTGGGATAAACAATATAGTTTATAATAGACTCTTATATTGACTTCATTTTCAATGAGCATCTTGTAAAACTTTACTGGTAAATGAAAACTTGAAATTGAAATTTCTCTTCGATTTCTACGCTCAACTATGGAAAAATCATTATACTCCTATAATAAAATTGCAAGTCCATTAAAGCAGTGTTGTCCATGCTATATCTTATAGATATAGTATGTTGTACATACTATAGTATGTTGCAATTTAATGTGATCCTTTTGAGGAATAAATACCTTTTAAAAAATAATTATTATCATCTCACATTTTTCAAAACCAAAATAATATTTTATTTTATTATTGAATAGTAGACAAACATGCAGACGTATCACCTGATGGTAAGCGATTACCGCCGCACATGGACACCCGCAACACCAGAGGCGTTGCCGGCCTTTATGGGATGGAGAGAGGGATTCGGGGAGGGGTTGGGGTATGGGCCTCCGGTATTCTCACTCACTCGGTGAAACACATAGTAGGCTCTGTTTCAAACCAGTTTTCTGTCAGGCCTTGGTATCATTCCGGTCAGGCCGGCCCATTAATGCCGAAGCGTGGTTGTCCCATGGTAAACGGTACCAGTAAAGAACTGATATCGGGACAACTTTCTTTAATGTCCATTGAAAATCAAATGATGAAGGCTGTTTACAACAACAGTAAGATGCAAAATTCAAAAAACTCAATTTAAAAAAAAATAAGCAGATGACGCGAACCAATCGACATTTAAAAAATATTGCTACTCAAAAGGTTCAAGCAAAAGAAACCTTAAATTCTACGCAACAAAGTTACCATTTTCATTAAATATTTCAACTTTAAAGTCACAATACACAATAAGAATTTTAAAAAGTCCAATTCACTTAACGCGCTCTTCGTGGCCCCAGCGCGATTCTTTTTATTACCCGAGGTGCTCGTTAGTGAGACCTTCAATGCAACAATTACTAAGATATCTTTTTTCTCTCTCCTTCATTCGCATTTTCTCATTATTTTATGTCCCTTTCTTGTTTTTATTGCGCACAGCTTCGTTTCCCGCTCGGCGAGCGTTCAATGGAATTTGAAATAAAACTCTTTGTAAGTTGTGTCTGGTCGGTCGAAATGGAACTGACGTCAGGACTGGTGTTAAGGGATAATCTTGTTAATTAGTAGAAGATGCTAATGAACAAACTGTATGGAGATAGAATTAAAAATGTAGTATTGTTTGCATGCGTAAATAAGACTAACTTTTTATATAAAAAAGTAGTCATTATCATAATACACTTCATGCTTACAATCCTGCTTAGATCATTAAATGGGTCGGTAGATGTATTAAAAGTCAAATATTTGTAACACACATACACACAAAGTTCACTATAGGTGTTAGGTAGGTTCACTATGGGCATACTTAGCGTGCAATTTAAAATAAGGAATTATTCGAATGAATTTGTAGAATACAAGTATTGCTTACACAGGTGGATCGGAGAGTAAAAATAGGGTTAAGCGAGCATAAGCTCAGGGTTGAGCGAATGAAGGTCACATAACTGTAACTTCAGTCAGACCTTTATACAGAATATTCTATATTATTGTGATAATGTTCTTAATTCTTATAGATTCTGCACACATAGTAAAAAGTTATAACATTTAATGTTTTTTCGTGGAAGAGCCACGCTTCGGCGTGAATGAGCTGGCTTGACCGTAGTAATACCACGGCCTCACAGAAAACCGGCGTGAAATAACGCTTGCTCTGTGTTTCACCGAGTGAGTGAGGATACCGGAGGCCCATACTCCAACCCCTCCCCCCATTTCTCTTCACATCCCCCAAAGATCGGCAACGCACTTGTGACGCCTCTCATGTTGCGAGTGTTCAGGTGATACGTCTGCTCGTTTGCCCACTATTAAATAATAAAAAGAAACTTATTTTTCCAATTAATTTGTTATGAAATCAATTTTCAAATTATTTACAATATCTTGATTATCATCATTAGAGTCCACAGAGTCGCACACAGACACACACAGAGTCCACAGCTGGACTCTTCATTTATTAGTTTTGATAATCTTATTAATAATGTAATATAATTAACCAGATCTGTAAATCAATTTTGTCAGCCTTCATTAGGAGAAACTTTCAATTTTGTCTCAGTATTCAGAAAGGAATTTGAAGTAGGATCAAAGTGTAAATTTTGACAGACATCTTGACCCTATAGCATCGAAATTCTAAGATCTAGTAATTACCTAACTGAAAGTAACAAAGGTTATGTCAATCTTCATTACTCGGTTTTAGGCGTACTCAGCGTAATTGAATAAATCATTAAACATCGTTACAAGGGAAAACAGTTTTTGCTCTATAATTTAAAGAGTAATAATTTGTACGAAACTTGATTATAATGTAGTCTATGTGGGGACGGATTAAAAAATAAAGAATGTCGCCACTCTATTTATCCCGTGGGTGTCGTAAGAATAGATTTAAAAAAACAAACCACGCAGGAAAACAGCACTGAAAAGAAACGAAAAACTTGAAACACACTGTACACCAACACGTCTGGATAGCATGACATAGTAAAAACCAAATAAAACCTCTATTTGGCGGTAAACTGTTAAAATCTGCTGATGATGATAATGATTATTTATATCTATCATGAAGAAAATCACCATCTCAGTTTCCAAAATATTACAATAATCATATATGTACACCACTCGTCATTAGATCTAAATAAAACTCTTATATTTAACGAATTAACGGTTTTCCAGCCATCCGAGTAAGCAGGCAAGCTCATAAATTAGCCGGTCGGCGTCCCTCTGACGGTAATGAAATGTACGACCCTGGTAATGAAAAAAAAAACAAATTTATACCTTGGTAGGGAAATTTATGTGTTCCGGTGATCTGTGCCCTGAATAGACCGGGTCAGTTTGTGCTACGAGGGAAAAAGAATTGCCCGTATTTAAAGACCGCTTAATACACTAAAATAGCTTTTTTAAAATTTTATTGGCTAAGTTTTATTATAAAAACGCGACTTTATACAGTCTACATATAAACAAAATTTCAAACGACTTTATATTAAAAATGTATTTCCTCCTTTTATGAGAAAAGGAAGAAAATACCTGAAAAGATAGATTACTTATTATGGAGACATACTCCCAAGTCAGATAGAGCCCGTCAATGACAACCAGATTGCTCATTAAACATTAGAAATAAGAGGAGAATCTATGGTCAAAATTAGAAGTCGACATCTGATATCATCATCAAATATGATGTCAATTTTACCACGGTGATCCTTTAGTATCAAAAATCTGAAGTTTTTGATTGAACAGTAATTATGACGAAGTTAAGTCAATGAGAAAGAATAAAGAAAAGCCAAACATCCGTACATTTTAACAAAAACTTTTAGGATAACGAAGATTCAATTAGAAGTTAAATTGGCAATCCAGTGATCTGAAGATGAAACGAGAACATTTCTATTTGTCAAGAAGTTTCAGTATCGTTTCTTGGAATTCGGTAACTTGAGTTCGATAAGTTTAAATTTTATATTTACTTATTTCACCATAGCAACAATAAAGTTTAATTTTGAAAATTTGATCGTGCTCCGTGCTTCGGCATGCTTGGGCGGCTCGACCAAAGTGATAAATAAATATAAATACTTCGGGTATCTAGCAAACAACGATAGGTATCTAGACCCAAAATATGATGATGTTTAAATGTGTAGGTGTATAAATATAGTCGTATATATGTATTTCTATGTATGTATTACTGTATATATTTGTCTCTTCCAATATACTAGTAGTTTATTTAAACTAATTGTAGTATTTATGAAAACAACTATAATTATATCACTATAACTACCATTTCCAATAAGTGCACCTAACTCATCTTTTGTCTGCTTCGCCCAATCGGTAAACTGGCAGATAATGCCTTAGGCATTAAGTACGCTGATGCATGTATTAGTGCATAAAGTAATAAATAAACAAAATAAATAACAAATATTTGCAGACTATACAAACATTTGGTCCGACCCGGGAATCGAACACGAAACCTAAAGCACAGCAGTCACATACGCTACCTCTCCGCCACCAAGGTAGTCAGTGACAGCACGACATCGCTGAAAACCTGCGTTAAGTGGTTTTATCATTATTTTTCACAGAATATGAGGTTACTGGAGCCCTAACCCCCTTTCACAATATTTTGGAAGCAATTAGACTGAAATGATTGCAATAAACACCAACACCTACCATACCTACCATCAGAAAACCTAATTAAACCTGTTATGATACAGTCAGCACATTGGATTTGTAATTATCAATGATACGAGATAATGAGCTGATAGAGATTATTTAACTACTCATCGACTAGTTGGCAAATTTTGGTAAAATCACAATTAGCTTTGTATTTAGCCGATACTAAACACTGAATAATTGACTATTTTATAGCTTAATCGGACCAAAAGTTTCAAAAGTGTAGCGATGCTTTCTTTATACGAGTATATAAAAGTATGTATGTAAAGTAACGTATTTTCTGGAAAAGGCAAAATTGACACTACTTTCATTATTTTAAAATCTTTGCTGGCTAGTGTATCCATTTTATAACATTGATATAACTATTGTACTCGTAGCTTTAGCCGATCTCAATAATTAAATCGACAATGATTTTTCAAAATAAATTAATAACTATAATAATAAATCAATTTTTAGATTTTTTATTAAGTTAATAGTTTCAAATCCTGAAACCAAAAGGGATACTCCCGGGGATACTCTAGGGAGAATTAATTGAATTTGGGCCTGGGATACTCCTTAACATTCGACGGGAAGACCAAAAAGTATTTAAGATGATAACGAGAGTTTCAATTTTATAGAAATAGGAGAGAGAAGCATTAACTTTTTGGTTTAATAAAATAAAATGAAAAGAAATAGATTTAAAAAGTATAGAAAATGCTGAGTTTACAAAAGAAAATAATAAACATTAAGAAGAGACGACAATGAATGCAATTTTATTGAAAAACACGTAAATTACTGATAAATTTATCTCAAAAATAAGTATGATTTACGTTCATTGAAATTCAACAACAAACTTTGTTATAATACCATTATTGATAACCAGGGAAAGCCGGTAATCAATCAGGTTTAATCGTTTACATTAATTTATCCTACTATATATACTATTATAAAGGCGAAAGTTTGTAAGTATGGATGTATGTATGTATGGATGTTTGTTACTCTTTCACGTAAAAACTACTGAATGGATTTGAATGAAACTTTACCACAATATAGCTTATACATCAGAATAACACATAGGCTACTATTTATAAAGATATAGCTTCGCCTCGCGGCGTTGCCCGCAGTTATCATCGTACCGCGGGTAGCACCGCGGGGTTCAGCTAGTGTTCATATAATTATAATGAATATTGTGTTTTTAAGTTGCTTTACGTGCAATATCATCGACTGCAATTGAATTCATACTATTGGTACGAATGATAGCTACGTTGAAAATTGCAACATTATTTTGTTTTTTAATTTTATGATTGAGGCTAGATGTTTGGCCTATTCCTTTTACATCCTATTCCTATATTTTTCAGGTGTTACGAAGATTCTAAAACGTGTGTGGAAAAGTCATAATTAGAAGTTGAATTAAATTCTACCAGATGATTCATCGTCATCATCACGGAGGAAAAACGTCCACTTCTGGACTTTGGCATCACCGAAGGCTGTGCACAATAACCGAGGAGACTACCCCGAAATAGAAGACGAAGCGTGGGTTAACTACAAGGTGGTCCGACAACCTTATACGGGCAGCATAGGAGCAGTTTTTTTTTATTGAATATTTGGAAAACGAGTAGACGTACCACCTGATGGTAAGCGATTACCACCGTCCATGGACACCCTCAACACCAGAGGCATCACAAGTTCGTTGCCGACCCTTGGATGGGATGGGACGGGGGATGGGAAACTCACTCACTCGGTGAAACATAGCGCAAGCGCTATTTCACACCGGTTTTCTGTGAGGTCGTGGTATCACATCGGTCAAGCTGGCCCATTCATGAAAAAATTCTAGTGATGGATTCAAATATTAGGCAGACCAATCTGTACAGTTGAATGAGGTATACATAAGGTTTACAGATGACTCTGGGGCATGTAATAGAAAAATCTTGTGAGACCGTCCGTGTGCATATAGAATTTGTAAGAAGAGCTACCTACACACGTTAATCTTAATCTTTTAATCACGTGTAAATTACTTAGCTTAATCATAAACACATCAAACGAAACCTTCTAACGATTTTTAGAATAATAAAACAATTTCCAACATAAAATTAAACTTAAACTTAATTATTTATTACAATAACCGCAAGTAATTAACGTTGACCTCGTAAATCAGAATATTGAATTGAATTTACGACTTGGAGACGAAGTCGACTGATTGATTTACAAGTCGTTTATCGAGAACTTGGAAACAATCGCAATTTCAGTATTATGTATAGACGATAAAGGCAAGCTGCTTAGAATTAAATTTGTCAGTAATTGATTGCGCCAGTAAGGATTCTACGATTTATTTGTTGTTTCTACTTTGGCGTCTTCTGCTAATGATTTTGAAAGAAGATGTTCTAAACAGTGAAGGTGGTCTCGCCTGGCACACTTAAGTCCAACGATTAATGTTGGAAAGTTGTACTCATATTTACCGCAAAAAGGCGTAGGCACTTTTATTGTATTATGCAGAAGAAGTCACATTACCCAACAACACCCTTTAACACTCTACTGCTACACATATATTTCTCCTACTCTTAGGAATCCCTTAGTCGGTTTTGACACTCCGTATTCTTATTTCGTCACCACTTGAGTACTGATAGTAATTGCTACTATAGTACTACTCCGTAGTTTAATGTCTTAATTTTCATGATGTAAAGTATGTTTCCGTTGTATGTGCAAATTGCATCCAATTCTTTATCATTGCACGGTTTTTATAAGTAAGATATGTTACGTTATTATATCTTATATGACGATATGTTTCAAAACTCTTCAGATATTTAATCACGTAAATTTAAAACGTAAAAATCAGTAAATTAAAATGTACAGCATGTTGTATGAGACATGACTTTGGGAGTCTTGATCATTAACAATTTCCGTGCATCTACCTTATTTAGCTCTGCATCGCCCTAAGGTTGACTGGCAGAAAATGCCTACGGCATTAAGTCCGCCTTTGCAACATCTGTGCATAAAGTTTAAATACTTAAATAAAAAAATATATATTGAGGTGTGGCGACTTCCACATATAATACAACAATAACTACTACAGCGCCATCTACCGAAGATACACTGAACTCCGAAGTAGCGCACTACACGGAGTAACTACAAATCCTGAATCGCGCAATAAATAGTTCTCGCGTCGATTATCATACGAGTATATACAACATCCCAAAATTAACTGTTGGGCAATAGCCCGCCAGACATGATCACCTCGCCTGGTCGGAGGTTCCTCTTTTTGTATTGGGTGGAACATGATACCCGTTCCCCCACAGAGGGTACAATACAATATTTATCTTGCTAGTTTAAAATGTATGATTTTCTCTCTTATTACGTCTCATACTCGTAGTATACAGATAGAATCGAGAACAATGACTGAGGGTCAGATTATGTGTCTTTAAGAGGCAAGTATTACTGTTAATGGATGTTGTGGCCACTGTAGTCTGACGAGCTCGGACGATACGTGAGAAAACGAAACCTTCTTCACTTACTTCAATAACTAAACCTTTACAAACCATCATGCCTATCTTTCTTTTTGAAAATTGTTAAATTGAACATCTATGGTAATCATTATTGGGAAGTCAGTGCCCTCAAATATACTGACAACTAGTTCAAACTTCAAATTCACCCTTAGGGTTGTGGTTCATAAGAAGCATAAAATAAAAAACTGCATGCTGCTCAATTCAATTTCCTTTAGGGGTAGTCATAAATTAAAATAAATTTCTAACATTCTTTAAAACACGTACAAATTGACTTGTTTTGTTATATTTTTGTTTGTTATTTTTCTTACAGTTTGTATAAAGAGATGAAAGCTGACAAAATTTCCCTGATCCCCAAATAATTGGGTTATCTTATTTGTTAGGGGTAGGCGCGTTTATGAACAGGGAGGTAATAATGTTAGTGATATAATAACAGCGATGACGCAATAAAATATAATGAGATTATTTGAGAATGTAAATACTCGTATTGATCTATTTAGCAAGAAACTTACAGTCTGAATACTTAGTGATTATCAAAGGCCTATAACACTACACTGCTGAATATAGGTTTATATCACGCTAGCGAGATTGGTATAGGGTTGGTGCCAAATTTTAATTCTCTTTTTTTTGAACGCAGTCTGCGTGCTATAGTAATTAGCTTTCTATTTAACTCATTATTAACAAACCCGGGTATTCTAGCAGGCTGATGTTGAATGATTTTATACCAGATGCTCTGTTCCTTACTTCTCTCATCAAAATATTCATTGAAATGAATATGACATAACTTTTTGATGTTGCTTAGGTATTCAGAGTAAGACCTTTTAATCGCATAGTTGATTCCATCTGTACATGCTAGTTTAGCGAAAGAACCAGCCCGCTCGTTACCCCGGAGACCAATATGAGAAGGCACCCATTGCAATCTCAAAGACTTACCAGATGATCTGAATTTACAACTTTCAATAAACTTTATCAAAAAAAAAAGATACCTGCAGAATCGAGCAGCGGGATCGTGTACTATAAGATCAACTATCTTATCTATCGGTAATATAAACCTATTTGTGAACGTTACTGATATATATGTGTACGTCACATATATATTTATATCTAAGACTTGTGAAACCGAATCCTGTAGTGAAACTGGCCTTAAGCCTTGTGTATTAATCTTAATAATTAAGATATACAAACTTTAATCAACCTAAATAACTCCAAATAATGTTACTAATTACAAAGCAACTAAAACAAACTCACAACTTACGTATTGTGTACACAAAATAAATACAAGAAATTTGTATTGTTAATTAAAACTAGTAGCGAACATACCTGCTTGTTCTCAGTGTCTAGCCAAGTTTGGAGCGTTACTTCAGAGCAAAATTTCACGAAAAACTTATCAAACTTGACTAATTAAGCAAGTGGAATAATTTACACTACATAGACAGTATCGAACTTTGCGTAGGTAGCTTTTGGGAAATGGGTCATGGCGAAGATTCTAATATTGAGGTGAAAATATTGAATATGCAATTGTTTTAGTGATTTAGTAAAAATGAATATATAATTATATTTAATACCTAATTAGATCTTGGAAATAGGTCATTGATTTCTATGAGATTTAGTAAGCAGGAGGTTTCGGGTGCGAGAAATCGATTGTTACCGTGGGACGGCCACGCTTCGGCTTGTATGGGCCGGCTCAACGGGAGTGATATCACAGCCTCACAGAAAACCGTTGTGAAACAGCGCCTGCGCTGTGTTTCACTGAGTGTGTGAGGATACCCGAGGCCCATACCCCAACCCCGTCCCCCTTACCCCCTTATCCTCCAAAGACCTGTACCGCACTTGTGACAAGTCTAGTGTTGCGGGTGTCCATAGGCATCGATAATCGCTAACCATCAGGCGATACGTCTGCAGGTTTGCCCATTATACCACAAAAAAAACTAGGATTTAGTTTTTCAAAAATCTACATAAAACAGAGTTTACTTGTGGCGACTTCCACATATAACACAACAATAACCTACTACAGCGCCATCTACCGAAGATACACTGAACTACGAAGTAACGCACTGTACCTACAAACTGCACTACAAGGAGTAACTACAAATCCTGAATCGCGCAATCAATAGTTCTCGCGCCGATTAGCATATATACAACATCCCAACATCAACTGTTGGGCAGTAGTCCGCCAGGCATGATCACCTCGCCTGGTCGGAGGATCCTCCCTTTGTGTTGGGTGGAACATGATATCCGTTCCCCCACATACTTTTTTATTGTTGCAGAGATTAGAATTTAATAAATAGTTTGATAGAAAATCTTTATTTGTACACCATAATATAACATAGGTTTTAGAGAGTGGTCTTATTGCCACAAGCAATCTCTTCCAGGCAACCTTAGGGTGGATTAAAATGTATAGGAGCAAGTGGTAGTTGACGGTGCAGTGAGTTAAATAATAATAATAATAATCGCTTTATTGTACACCAGATAATTAACAAAGGTAACTTAAAGCTAAGAGGTCTTATAATTCAAATATTTCAAAATACAATATCAAACCGGTTTTACTATTGATAAATATTATGTAGTTAATAGTACGATAACACTAGGTCAAAAACAACAATCACTAGGTCGTCATGTGTCGGGAGAGGGCCGATCTCGAGTGTAGGCGACGTAGCCGGCGACACCAGCCGCCGACGAGACCGCAAGCTGCCAGAGAGTGAGTACATTTTGGTCATATATTTTTGTACGGCATTCTTACCATCGATAGATCCATGAAAAATAATAAGAAAACGCGCAGTGCCGTAAAAAAATGGTGCGCCACAAAGTCGGGTTTTTATTTTTATTTTCCGACAATTTCGAGGGTAAATTTGGTCATTTGATTTTGTACGGCATCAGTTTCATACTATTTCAATACTACTTCTAATCCATTATTCCGCAACGCCGTACAAAAATCATGCGACGAGGGGAAAAAATCGAGGGTTGCAACCCCCTTTCTTTCCGTGGTACAGGGGGTGATTTGACACAACATAAAATTAATTTATTTTGAAAGTATTTTATGCATAGATAATATTTTTTCATATGCCGTACATTTTCGTTGGTCCAAAGGGGAAAAAACTGAAAAAGAAAAAATCAAAAAGAAATAATCCATATAACGAAATTTAAGGTGAAATTCATCACGATATACGATAAAACAACCATGAAATTGGAAGCAACGTCGTTTTCCCCTTGTTTCCGGGAATTAAAACAACATATGAAGAGAAGTACCTAAATAGCACAGATTTGGTGTAATGCCTACAAACAAATAACGTCGACCTTGTTACCAATAAGCTATGGATGGATTGTCAATGACGTTCGTTACGATTTCGACTGGTTCCACGGCGAGGAATGCCCCCAAAAAATCTGTGACATAACGGAACTGGATGAGGAATCAGGCGAAGAAGATGAAGACGTCATAGGTAAATAAATAAATCTTTAATCTGTAAGTATTTTATTTATATTTATGTTTTGACAAAAACATATTTATGTTTCAGAAAATGATAGAGAAGATAATTCGGACGTCAATGAAGACGTTGATTCCGATAACAACTTAGCGGCTGATTCCGAAACTGAATAATTTAAAGAAAACCCACATTTTTTATAATCATCATTAAATAGATTGATTTTTTATAAAATATGATTGTTTTATTTATTCACATCATTACAATTACAATCATCATCATCATCAATACATACAACAATCAATAAAATGACAATGAAACAAATCAATTATATAAATATATCAATAATGTTTGAAGTATATATTAAACCAAAAAGTATACAAAACTGTTGATACTGGGATTGACAGTTTCAATTCTTGGATATAATATACACACCGTTTCAGTTTAGTTAGACGTCATAGTGATTTTATCATATTATCAATTGTTCTCTTCAAAAATATGTTAATGCCGTACTGTATCAGATGGCCATAAAGTACCCTTAAAATGGTAGTGTCATTTTCATCAGCCTAAAAGATATGGTCTGCATTAAAATGTACGGCATCATTTTTTCCTAATTTATTTATGTTAATACTATTTAAACCAAGTTAAAGTGATAGAATAAAATGTAGAAAACTGCTATATTTCATTAATTTATGATATTTAAACTTTTGCAATAATTAGCAAAATTTCAGTTTTTGTATTTCTCTATAATTTTTTTTAGAACAGTTTCTTTTGAACGGCAATACTATATAACAATTGAGTTTTACAATATCATGTTAAAAAAAAGTTCCCGTACAGGATCAAATGACTTTACAGCTTTATAAATCAAGGATACGATGAAATTAAGATACTTATTGATATATATTCAAATGAGCAATCATTTTTTGACGGCATTATTTTTAATAGTACTTTTGAGTGCTACATAATGTTTTGGAACCGAAGCCGTACTTTTTCAAATTACCCCCTGGACCACGGAAAGAAAGGGGGTTGCAACCCTCGTCGCATGATTTTTGTACGGCGTTGCGGAATAATGGATTAGAAGTAGTATTGAAATAGTATTTGGCAATTCGTGCGATTTACAAACTTAAAGTTCGAGATTCTCTGAAAGAACGATTTAAGGAAATAGGTATTTTAACAGTGGCGTCTCAATATATATTTGCTAATATTATGTTTGTACGGAAAAACATAGATAAATGTAGTAGCAAAAGTGATCATCATTCACTAAACACAAGGAATAAGCACAAATTAGTAGGCCAATATTATCGCCTGAAAAAAGTCCACAATTCATTTGAAGGACTTGGTGTGCGTTTTTATAACAAAATTCCTGTCCAAATCTTGAACTTACCCCTACAAAAGTTCAAGAGTTCCGTTAAGAGTCGTCTTATGGAAAGGGGCTATTATACAATAAACGATTTCCTGACCGACGCAGTGCCTTGGATGTGAGTGAGAATTAGGTATGGACTTGTTGTGTGCTGGTTGAGGTAATTTATATTTATATTTACAATCCTTAATATAATTTATTTCATTGTAATTAATTCTTGACTTCTTATACTGCATTTATTACCTGACAGTTGAATTTTGTTAAGTTAGTTAGTACATTGTTATATATGTAATAAATACTAATTATTTATACTCCATAAATAATTAGTATTTATTATTTTATTATATTTTGAACTTTTTTTTTTCTGGGACCAGTATATATGCACACATCGCTTTTACTCCTTGATGTGTAAGTGATTGCAACCTTATATGCTATGGACTATTTTTTATTATTTTATTAGACAAAAAACTAAATTAAATATTTCTTTAGACTGTTTTCTAGCCTTTGTGTTTTGGTTGCCTTAACTTGCACATATAAGTATTGTTGTCAAAAACAAACAAACTTTGTATAAATTATTTGAAAAGATGGTGCACATGAGTTTCTCACCAGCTCTTCTCATGAATGCAATACCCATCGGAGCTGGTACTTGGATTGATTTCAATTAAAACCTTTGAGTTGAATCGAAATCAATCTAAGCTCCGATAATTCAAATCATTGATTACTTGAGTTACATCCTTTTATCACTGATCAATTCAGTACTTGAGTTTTATTTTATATTTGTACTAATAATGTTTGATGTTTCTATTTTTGACGTGTTCAAGTGCCTTTTGGGGCCTATGGAAATAAATGATTTGACTTTGACTTTGACTTATGAAACTGATGCCGTACAAAATCAAATGACCAAATTTACCCTCGAAATTGTCGGAAAATAAAAATAAAAACCCGACTTTGTAGCGCACCATTTTTTTACGGCACTGCGCGTTTTCTTATTATTTTTCATGGATCTATCGATGGTAAGAATGCCGTAAAAAAATATATGACCAAAATGAACTCACTCTACCTGTACTTTTGAATTCTCACCTGCACTCAGTTGGACAGCTTACAGGTGACGGCATAGTGCTGAATCTTATTATTTTATGCTCTCCTATCGTTCTAGATAGGTCACCTGGTGGTTCAAATGAACCATCATTTTTCAACACGGGCCAGTAGTCTATTGGGGGGTGGCCTGGTCGCAAAACTGCAATCAGGCCACAACATATAACAGTTGGGCCAACAGGCAGGATAGAGTCTGTATAGACGTGGTATCGTGCCTAGGGGTCCTGAAAAAACTTGATCCGGGTCCTCCCCAGAGCAGGGCGCCTGAGACCGGCCGCCGGTGGTTTTTAGTGGACTCACCATACCTGGCTCCTCAGTCCCCGAGGAGCTGAAGATCCGAAGGGATTTACAACATAATAAACAAAAAAAATATAGGTCATCGTACTGTATTATCTACATTCGTAGTGAGTATGTTGGCCCTACTGTTGGATTCTACTCAAACTTTCTTCAGGCTGAGCAGAGCCAATTGAGCAGGGTGTCAAATAAAAAAAAACCTGAACTAAAATGAATAACTTTTAATTCATTCCACAATCATATATCTCAAATAACAAAATCATTTGCATGATGTACTATGATATCTCCAATCTAAAACCTACAGATAACCTTTGAAATGAATCATGATTATATGGAAATTAAATCAATAGCCTAACAAACATTGGGATCATGGGGTTACATCAAAATGTTATTTTACCTAATTGACACACCAACATACACTTCGCACGCATAAATAGAACTCGATGATTGTTTACTTTCCATTGCCGCGAACATAATAGTTATTTTGATAAGTCAACAGTGGCAAATGATTGTGTATTGTGGTGTATGATTGACACTGGAATTGTTTTTGGTCTTCCGTAGTTCACGTATCAGAACGCTTATAGTTTCGTTATGTCCGTCCGTCCTCGGTTTACCTTCCAAACGGTTAAACACGTAAAGTGGGGCTAGAAAAATCAGAAAAAACAATCATCAATTGGATAAATTTTGAAGAAAAACTACAAGCTTAGATAACGTTGTTAGTTCGAAGTTATAGAGGCCTAACTTTTAAAATGCGTTTGCTCTGGAAACTTCGTATAAAAATAACGAAATAATAAGTAAACACGCAACATATAAAAAAAACAAAACAAATGAGTGACAACGGAGCCCTATGCTATGCGTGGCCTGACTCGCACTTGGCGGGTTTTTATTAACCAGGACGGAACAAAAAAATATCTGTGTAAATAGATCAATAATATATTTAATATCTAAATCTTTGTATACATAAACTAGGTAACCTAACTTAAAATAAATAAAACACTAGAAAAAGACTCTATGGATGTATGTATGTTTCGTGGTTTCAACCTGCCACCTTTTTAAATCATTATTATCAACAGCTTTTAGTAGTCCACTTCTAGATATAGACCTCGCTTTAGAAAAGAAGATGTGGCGACTTCCACATATAGCGCAACAGCGACATACTATAGCGCCATCTACCGCAGTAACGCTGAACTACGCAGCAACGTAGACACGAATAAACTACCAATCTTAAATCGCGCAGTAGAAATTCTCGCGCCGATTATCTTATACACAACATCCCAACATCAACTGTAGAACAGTGGCCCGCCAGGCATCATCACCTCACCTGGTCGGAGGATTCTCCCTTTGTGTCGGAGGAATAAAACACCCGTCCCTCCATAAGGTTTTGGTCAACTGTACCACCCTGGTCAGATGAATCCTAATAGGGTTTGCTTCAACTATACCTTCTTTCTGCAAAGATGATTTCCTGCGTAGTTTGCTTCCTTAGTCGTTTTTTTAACACCAACGGAATGTATACCGGTAGAATTAGCCGCCATACCTGCGCCTGAGGTGTTCTCGGACCAATACGACCTTCAAACCTTCAAGAAAAAGAGCGTACTCCTTCTTAAAAGGCCGGCAACGCACTTGTAACGCCTCTGGTGTTGCGGGTGTTCATGGGCGGCGGTAATCGTTTACTATCAGGCGATACGTCTGCTCGTTTGCCCCCTATAAATAAAAAAATACAAAACAAAACTTCATAAATATTTATTCGAAACGAAACCTGACGTCAGAATAGCAAGGAAAAAATGAAAATAAAATACGTCTAGTCGAAAGCTTTGCCAGAATCATTTCATTTGATAAAGATCAAATCCTTTAACTTCGAGGCTTTTATTTGCCCCTTTTAAGCCAGACAGGGCTGCAGATGACCAACATTTTTTTTTAATTACCACCCATAGTGTTGTGCTATGTCTGGAAAAATATCGATATTTTTTTCATAAATAGTTTTATGCTGGTTTTAATTCACATTTAACTCTTTCTCTTAAAGGAATTGGATATTAAAGGTTAGTTTCAATGTCGTTTAAAATACGTTAAAATACAATAATAATTGTGAGAAAAAACATTCATTAATCATTATGTACATTATGTAAAAAAATCATTATGCAGCATTTTTCAAATGAAATCTTCAATGAAACATATCTATTTCATATGGAATTAAAATGAAAAACCTTTATTTCGACGATAATATAAAAAAAATATTTATTGAAACATTTCTATACCAAAAACATGTGTAAAATCTCCAGCTGTATGCAGAAACTTTCAGTTACGTCCATGATTTCATTTATAAAATCATTATTATATATTATATAAATAATATTTTTCAGAAATATTAATAAATTAATGTGACTATTGTTATATTTAAAACAAGTTGGTTGCCAACGATCATTACCATGATCATGCCAACTGATCATGAGATCACCACATTTACACACATAATTTTCTTTTTTAAACTTAACACAAAAAGAGATTTAATTCTTCTAAATCTATACCTATATATAAAAATGTTATGTTGGTTTGTGTACGCTTCAAAAACTCAAAGAGTTCTGCACCAATCGAGCTGAAATTTTAGAATGATATATATCCGCGTCAAGGATTGTTTTTATCTAATTTTTGCATCAGTCACATATCCGCGACCGCGAAAAAACACGAAAAAACCGACATAAACGTGGGCGGAGCCGCGTGCAACAGCTAGTAATATATAAAATGTACAACGGTAATCACAAGTCCGGTAAAACCACGGAATCCTTACAACATAAACGTCACTAGCTAGCTCCAGAGCTTTCACAGCACTAATTAGATTGTTTACGAAACAAAAGCCACTCTTTTCTTTGTCGTCAAACTTTTTAGGGTAGTTCGACATCTCACTAGAGATTATGTCCGTCACTTCGGCATTCTTCGGGAATCTTCGATATTCATCGGAGATGTTCGTCGATAAAACTACGGGACCTTATTAGAAGTTTACGTCTGATATTGAAAGTTGGACTGTTTGAGAGAAATAAAAGAGACCTAAGAAAATAAGACAAGCTTTGACCAGCAGTTGCTATTGATTAGAACTGACGAATGAATCGATTTCTTGCAAATGTTATATCTGTTTGGTTATGCTGTCTTGTTTTTCTTTTAATGAAACGCTGATTGAACAAAAGATTTCGTTTAGTTGGATAGGATGTGACTGGTCTTAGTAGTAAGTAAGTCATGTACTAGTAAATTGAGAAAAATGTGTTTTGTTACTGGGATATTTACTATATATTTAATCTTGCAATAAAACATTACAAGTTCGAACATAACTGACTGAATTTGAATTGATTTTGATCGTATTCTATCATTTGTATCATTTTTAATGTATTAGTTACATATGTATATTGACATTATTACTGGATTTATATCGTTACTTAATTTTTTATTTTTTTTTCAAGAGATCACTCCTGCCTTAGGAATATATATTTCTGTGTCGCGAGAGACTTTACAAACATACATGAAGGGACACAAAGAACACCCACACTCAGACCAACAGTTTGTTGATCACACAAAGTGTTGTGCTATGTAGGATTTGAACCCACAACACTTGATACAGTAAAAAGCGGCGTGGTGACCGCTTAAACCAATGTTTATGCATGTGAAATCTTACATTGAATTATCTTAACTATTAAAAAACACCCTGCAAATCGCAAACAATTTAATTCTAAGTACTCGTATTACTAAATATTTTTCACTACTGAGTAACTTTACGAGAGATTTTTAACAAAACACCCATCGAAAAACAAATACGTAATAACTACTACCAGATCATGCGCATAAAACAGTAGATAAATGTAATACGATGCTAAAATTAGCAACGCATATTGAGTTCTATCGTCCAGGGAATACATTCGTTTTAATTATGGAGCGATAAATTAGCTTAACACACTCAATTATCGACTCCCGGTATCCTCATAATCTATATTCACACAGTGATTGCGATATCAGTAGATTGTTTATAATTTATACCCGTATAATACTTTGTATAGCATAGAAAATTATCCAAACTAATATATATAAACTTCGTAAGTAACTCCATATATGTATGTGTGGTACGCTTCCACGGCTAAACGATGCACCGATCGAAATAATAATAATAATAAATATTTCAGACATCTAATACACAACGCCATCTAGTCCCAAACTAAGCAGAGCATGTGTTGTGGGCACTAGACAACTGATATGAATACATATATACATTTTTTTTGTAAATATATACACATTATACATAGAAAGCACCCAAACTCCAAAACAAATATTAGCAGATCATACAAACATTTGGTCCGACCCAGGTATCGAACCTGAGACCTCAAGCACATCAGTCGTATACGCTACCACTTACGCCACCAAAGCAGTCAATAATATTTGGCATGAAGATATTTTGATTCTTGAGGAACATTAACTAATTTTACTACTAACCGTAGATAAAAGTTAGTACTCAATAATTGATTATGTTTAGTTACTACAAAACATAATATTATTATTCTCCTACTTTTTTACTTGTTATACGATGGTTCTTATATATATATCTTATATATATTATACGGTGTTGATTTTTTATATATGTGAGGCTTAAAACTCGATTCTTCATGAACCAATTTTTGGTTATAAAATCATTCCACATTATCAATATTTCATCATATCACAATTTTAGTTATATTTTGAAAGGACAAAAATATAAAGAACGTATAAGCCACTATCTGACCGACGCAACTTCGTCTTTGTCTCTTTTTAGTCATGCTCCGCTCCTTTTTATCTAAGCATGATGTTGACTGTACTATTTTAGGCACGCCACAAAAACCTAAATTAGAAAACGTGTATTTCGGTCAATTAATTTCGGAGATTATCGTGAGCAACAAATATATACAACAAATATTAATATAGGCACAATTAAATATATTTGAGAGGTTGCATTGGATACATTCAAGTGCATCTACTACCCAACCTAGTTTCGTACTACATCATCCATCATGGCAGACCGACGCTCGGCGACCAGATCACAATATTTTTCATGATCAGAGATAATTAACACATGATTCAAATTCTCGTTATTGTTCACAAATACAAACGCATCACAGCCCAACCAAAATAGGAAACATAAATATTTCGTTTCAACAAAAACAGATTAACAAAACAAAAAAACAGAAAACACAGCAATATCTCACAACACAACAGTAAAAAGTGAAATATCTGCGCTCATAAGCCGTGTATAATAAACGTTATATTTCTCTGCGGTAACAGATCTTGCGATCCCGCGATACTCCCATTCTCTTATTCCTGTCACGTCGAGATCCCACACGCACTCCACTCGTTTATGTAAGCCCTCTTACAGCAAGTAGTTTTTCTAAAACAATGCCTGTTATATTTACGAAGAAATTGCGACATTCTTAGAAAAACATTTCTTGTTAAAATAACAAGTAATTTCTTATAACATGGGCATTTAATAAGAATAGCATTATACTCGTAGCATTACTAAGTATAAATAAAGATTTCTGTTTATTTATTATAAATATGTGGTGACTTCCACATATAACACAACAATAACCTACTACAGCGCCATCTACCGAAGATACACTAAACTACGAAGTAACGCACTACGCGGAGTAACTACAAATCCTGAATCACGCAATAAATAGTTCTAGCGCCGATTATCATATACAACATCCCAACATCAACTGTTGGGGCAGTAGCCCGTCAGGCATGATCACCTCGCCTGGTCGGAGGATCCTCCCTTTGTGTTGGGTGGAACATGATACTCGTTCCCCCCACAGCTATCAATCTGCTAGAATGATCGCCGAAGTAATTTGACATATAACTTTGATACTGTAGTGTATTGTACAGTAACAGTTATGTAGGAATATTTGTGTATGACTGACCGAGTCTATATAAGACCATATTATTAAAAAAATATAATGCATTTATGCGTGGCTCTGTCTGTGTTTATGTCAGTTATTATAGCAAATTTTATTTAAATCAATTCAGCGGTTACTGATATACAATCTGCCCGCTTTTACTCCCATAAAGAATACTTCTTTAGTACAATGTATTCTTAGTTTTTGCCAGAGATAGGAATCATATTTACACCAAATTTCATCAAAATAGGTACTAGGTTTAAGCGTAAAGAGGTAACAAAGAGATTATTCGAGCGATCGATTTCTATCATTTTCTCCCAAAAGCCTTCGTCAGTAGAATACCATACTTAAAAGTGTATAAATATGAAATTGAATGCTATCCGTCCACATACTTATATACGGTAGTAGACGGATAACAAACCGGAAATTAAGTTTCGATAATTTCCGTCGGACGGTGATGTGTTTTATGTAACTGTCAATCGGTTAGAAAACTGGTTACGAAACGTGTGCTATTTGTTATTGTTAGAAATGATTGTTTGTTTTTTTTTACGGAGATATAAAAGTGAGCGTGTTACTTATTTATTTTATATATAATATATGTTTTGCCCACGGCTCTGGCCGCGTGTATGACGTAAGAGAAGCCTTTATCTTACCGCAACAATTTATTTGCAAATGAAATTTCATTGAAGTCATTGAAGCGGTTTAGCCGTATAAGCGTAATAGAAAGACAGAGTCACTTTCGAATTATGTTTTATTTATGTTATTTCGAATATTGATATTATACATATTTGGTGCATTCATGGATTTAATGCCTCAGATGTAGGCTGATGAAGAGAAAATTGGAAGAATAGTACATCTAAGTTGTCATCTATTGCTATCTAAAATTTTATCAAAATTAGTCCAGCCGTTTGGGCGATAAAAAGCAACAAACACACAAACTTTTACCTGTATAATATTAGTATCATTTTATTGTCAATCTCACGTAGACACTTATCTTATAACATTGTCTTTGTTCTTTACAAACAAAGAAATAAACCAAAGAGCTCTACCTCGTCTCAAAAACTTTTTAATAGCTTCGTCTCTATGATAAGCCCAAGTTCGCTCTATTTCGGGAGTTACTTTCTCTTGGCGAGAAATAGTTTGTTTTGTACAGCAACTATGTACGAACTCTACTATTGTAGAGTTCGGACTAGTTCTGGCTATTATAATGTTGTGGTTTTTAGAGCATGGATGTAAAGTAGAGAACTGTAAAATATGGTATAGTCAAGCGATAGAGACGCGCGTCACTCCTGTGAATTGTTTTAATTAAAATTCTCTCAAGTAATTGCTTAAAGTTAGTGTATGTTTGGGAATGTAGAGACTATAGAGCAATTTCATTAAAATTGAAGGAAACTTTAATCGTTACGGATGATCTCAATGGCTAGAGACTTCATAACTCTATGAATTGTGGTAGTGGCTTTAAACCAAGGGAAGATATAGATGCAATAACTGTGAAAGCTTTAGTATTTTGTCCTAGCCAATTACAATCTCAACGGAGACAAGCCGACTATGCAGTAGATATTATAGGGCACAAGTGTGTGCACAAACATAGGTTGGCTCACAGAAAACCGGTGTGAAATAGCGCTTGCGCTGTGTTTCACCGATTGAGTGAGGATACCGGACGCCCAAACTCCAACCCCTCCCCCATTCCCTCTCCCCATCCCCCAAAGGTCGGCAACGCACTTGTAACGCATTTGGTGTTGCGAGTGTCCATGGGCGGCGGTAATCGCTTACCATCAGGTGAAGCGTCTGCTCGTTTGCCCCCCATTCAATAAAAAAAATAAAAAGGTGCACCCTCTGTTCTCTCACTCTCATAATCCGATGCGACGGTTAACCGATACGATAGGGGAGAGATCAGGTGCAGGACCGACAGCTTTATGTACCTACTCTTCGAGGCACGGTGGTTCAGACCTTTACTTGCAAACTTCGAGCTGTTATTAAGTATTTATATTATCAGGTAAACTCAATAACACTTGCCCGACTTTTGATTCAAACCCGACACCATTTGATCGGCAGTCAAACGAGGCAGTTGTAAAAACTAAGTAAAAGACTTTTCTACTACAAGACATTCACAGGACCTTCATCTTAGCAAGAGGTTTGTAGATGTGTGGGGTTTCGGGTTCGATTAACAGGTCAGACCTAAATTTTAGTTTGATCTGCAAATATTTAGTTTGGAGTTTCATATGTGTAATTTTCAAGTATTTACAAAAAGAAAACTCCCTCATTAGGTATATATCGTGTATCGTAGGGGACTTTCCAGACATGCATGAAACGTAAACACCAAGACTATGAACCACAGTTTGTGGGTCACACATATATAGTACACTAGTAGGAGACACACCTTTAACACATACATAGATAATATATAACATAAATGTGAAAAATCTTCAGATCGTAGGTAAAAGCTGGCTTTCTAATAAAACCGGTTGAACTAGTAGCCGACCCAAATAATCTTGTTATTAATATTAAAGGCTAGCAAGAATTAAAGCCTACTGTTCTCAGGAAATCGAGGCGAAACATTTAAAAAACAATGTTACAACTTCCTTACAGTGGTTTCATTCACTATGTAGAATACAGTGTGTCCCTGTTCATTAATTTTTATCGTCTCATATATCTCATAAAGCACACAATGGCTTATTACGATCATAGATGCTGTTTTATGCGATATTTTTATATTATAACTAGCTGTTGTCGCCCGCGTTTATGTTGGTTTTTTTGTGTTTTTTCGCGGTCGCGGATATGTGACTGATGCAAAATTAGATAAAAACAATCCTTGATGCCGATTATATATCATTCTAAAATTTCAGCTCGATCGGTGCAGAACTTTTTGAGTTTTTGAAGCGTACACAAACCAACATAAAATTTATATATATATAGATTAAATTATCGACTATTTATTTTTCCCCTTTCTTTCATAAAAATACAACACCAGCACTAGGAATATACATATCCTGTGTCATGGGGGACTGTGCAAACGTACATAAAACGTACACAAAGAACGTCCATACTCAGGACAACAATTTATGGATCGTATAAAGTGTTGTCCACATGGGATTTGAACCCATACTTGGCGCAGTAGAAAGCCGTGGGACGACCACTTAAACCCCCAGACCAAACCGTACAGTTCGCAGTCAAGCAGTTTTGTCTCGAATAATTCCCGTTATACAACAAAAATTATTATTCACACTTATACCACGCTGACCAGACGGGTACAGGGTTTGTTTAACATTTTCTTCACTTTACAGCGATGTTTTCCAGCATAGCAACCCTTAAATGACACTCACGACACCACGTTGTCAATAGGGGTGGTGGTGTACATCACTATACGAAAAAAATACATTTTTTTTTACTTTGTCTCTGTTCTATAAAGTACTTTACAAAGCCAAGCTTATCTCTTTCCAAAATACATTAAACGATCGGATTCAGTTAAATAAAATCCATTTTCTCGACAATTCCATGTGCACTGCTATAACCATAAATTTCTTAATATTTACATATTACGTACGAATAAATAAAAGTTAAATTCTTTCACGTGATTCCGGAAAATTTCCGTAGAAACATATTGATAATAAAATGTGAGGAAGCGGTAAGTCGCGAATAATGTTATATGGGAGTCTTTAAATGTTGAAAGTAATATACAGAACATCTTATTAAATTTATAAATCTTATATATCTATGTCATATTAAGTAGTAAGGCCACGCTGATTTTAACGCGAACGAGCCAGCTCTACCGGGACAGTACTACTGTGGCGACTTCCACATATATTATAACACAACAATAACCTACTGCAGCGCCATCTGTTTGTTGTTTTTGCATTGTTGCATTGTCTGCATTCACAATGAGTATGGTGACCCCCACTTTTGGATTCTGCTCATGCATTCCATCAGGCATATAACATAAATTATTTAGCATTTAATTCATCTGGATTTAGAGTTACGGGGCAAATGAGCAGATATATCGCCAGATAGTAAGCGATTATCGCCGCCCATGGACACCTGCAGCCTCAAAGGTTATAGGTATGTATGCCTCAATATAAATATATTTCCCCAGATTTTTCAAAACATTTTCCATTAATTTATTAGCTCCCATTCTTTGTAGTTTGATTTTATATACGAGTAGTATAAAGCTTTATTCAATAAATACGCTATCCAAGTATACAATTTTTTTTTGGATAGAGACGAGTAAATATCTAAGAGTAGCGAGTTCAAGACAACCAACTCCACAGCTGTAGCAATATGTAGGACCTAAGAAAGAGCACTTTATTCACAAAAATACTGAATATTCACCCACATAAATAAACAGAAGTTTTCGTTACGTAAAGGTTCACATTTTTAGCCTCAACACAGCAAAGAATTCAATAACAAAAAAGCTCAATAATGAATTCCATTACCCCAGAATCGAACGCAACCAGCCACCCTACGATAGCCACAAATATTTATGCTGTACAATTTATTACAATAAAATATAGGTCAAAAGAAAGTAGTAAGATTTTAAAGGTCACACTTATTAAAACGAAAGGAAAACGGTACCCTTTCTAAATTAGTTTGTGGTTTCTTTAATCAAAAGTACATTAAAACATAAAGGTACCTAGAATCTTTAAAGGTTTTTCAGTAAACTGTATCTAGAACACAGCAAAAGAATAAAAAAAATCCGAACTTTATTTCTCGATTTTTTTGGTTTCCAGTCTACTTTAAGAAAAGGTTATTATTTTAATTTGTGATGAAAAATAACATCACTTCTAAAGTCTAAGTAAGTATCTATCTATATTTATACATCTATCTTCTATATAAATGAAAATGAATCACTGAAATGTATGTACGCGCATAACTTCCGATCGTCTGCACCAAATCGAATAATTCTTTTTTTATGTGTTTGCTATTCTTAGGAAAAAGTTTCTATTCAAGAAAATTAGAAGAAAACCGAAAGTGTAAATTTTCGTCTACGACTGTACACTACCTGTGAAAACCCGAGGCGAACTTAAATACTAAAACAAGTTTTTCGGAAACTTAGGTACGGTGGTACAAAGTTGGCTCGGTGAGCTAATATTTCATAAATTTGAAGTCGTCGATAATTTTTAACAAGTTATTTGCATAATACAGGTTCTTATAATAATAAAACTTGGGTTTGATAAGCAAATGTAGTTAATTTGAACTTTAAAATTATCGTGATAGAGTTATATTCATACACGGCCGTCTAACTCCAAACTATGTGATGCACATACTATGATAACCAGACTGCTAATAAAAAATAATAAGAAATATTTCGAACATCTAACACACAAAGCCAGCTTATCCCAAATTAAGCAGAACTTGTTTTATAGGTATTAGACAAGTGATACAATAACATATATACCTTTTTTCACATAGAAAACACCAAAACTCCGAAACAAATATTTGCAGATCAAACAAACATTTGGTCCGACCCGGGAATCAAACAAGCACAGCAGTCGTATACCCTACCAGAACGTGACCGAGCAGTCAACTGCTGATAAATATATTTATATGATAAATATAAATACATGCGTATCATAGATAAATTACACCCAGACACAGAACAAATGATCGTGTTGACCAAATAAATTATGTCCAGACTGAGAATGAAACCTTATTAGCATTTAAGATCATTAACCACTAAACTAAGAGTGACACTCTCACAGAGATCCAATGTTAAGCTATTCTTTCATTGCTTCTTACCCAATAAGTAAGGTAAAGCACAATCCCAATCCCTTCCTCCTCACGAATTCAGGAGGGTTTAAAGGCCATGTGTCACCCTAGCAGAAGCAGGCCCGGGTGATGGTGCAGACGCTGCGGAGCGTGCGCGTCCTGGGGGACAGTAACGGGAACATTGGGGTTCTCACACAGGAGGGGGCCATCTAGAAAGCGTAGGTGGCCCGAGGTACGTCGGGGTTCCAGGGTGCACCTGGTTCCCCGGCATCTAATACCCGAGACGGCGTGCGGTTTTGGTCGGTTCGAGTCCGACATGCCACCAGCAGGGGGTATACGAGGGGATTTCCGCACAAAAAAAAGGAGGGTTTATAGGTTGGCAATGCACTAGTATCGACCATTAACCGACCGGCTCGTATGCCGTCTGTGCGGGCAGGTCGACTCTAAGCTTTGGTTTTTTCTTCAAAAGGCCAACCGAGACTCAATACTAGACTCGCATAGTTGTTATTTAATAAATGTTCACGAATTTAACAAAGATACCTCTGTGGATTGTTCCGATATTTCTTCCAAGAGTGAGTCTTAGGAAATGTCAGCGCCTTAACTTATAAGATTCACTGTATGCATCTATAAAACATTCACTTACAAAAATAAATGTCATATAAACGACCCTTTTGCTTCCTAATCCACAAAAAATAACAATTAAATGACGGTTTCTAGTCTGAATTTTATTCGTACCTTCATTATTTTACATCTGAGTTGATACTTTCATTGTGATACCATCTACTGAGTATCAACTCGTACACTGTGTCTCGTATACCGAATTGAATTTAAAATAGAACATTTTCCTTGTGGCAGCCCTGAACTAAATCGCCTGTCTACTGGAGCATTTTTCCACCTCAACGGGCTCCTTCAACTCGAAGCAATCGACAAATACAAAAAATACGAATCTGTATAAGCGTAAAATAGAAAAGCATTTCTCTTTCCCCGTGTGTGACGCGCAATGGAATGTGTAAAATATTTTGTGTCGTTCGCTTGCAACGTCACAGGTATAATGGGGATTTGAGGAGGATACAACATTTTGGGATGTCTATAAGTTACAAAAGAGGTTAGTTTGTGGGTCTTTGAAGACAAATAGTGTAACGTTTTCGTCGTCAATCGATTCGCTTATTGACATTGACTTTAAAATTATTTGGCCACATCTGGTTTGTTTAAAACTTATTTCAAAATTTTTTCAATTTATTGCCTATTTTACGTTGCATTTTGAATTGCGTATCTATTTGTGGATATATGATAGCTATGATGAAAACTAACCCTGAGGATATTATAGATTATGACATTTTATTGATAGGCCAGTAAAAGATCAAAATTTAAAAGAGTTTTATAAAAACTATTTACAAATAATTGAGAGGCAATAATCCATGAGCTGTTTTGTGCTGTAGCGGGACCGGGAGAGGTTTAAAACTCTCCCAGTCCACCAGGGAAGCGCTTATTTCCAAGCGAAAAAGGAACACTGGGGTTCCTGTACAGTAGGGGGCCATCTACAAACCATAGGTGGCTCGAGGTACGTCGGGGTTCCAGGGATTTCCTTTCTCGGGTTTCTTCAGAGACGGAGTGCAGTTTTTGGTCGGTTTGAGTCCGACATTGCCAACAAAAAGAAGAGGTGCTGCTTTTTGCTCATATTATCTATTTGCTTATTATATTATTCCACGGTTGCCTGAAAAGAAAATGCTTTTTAGCGATAAGGTCACCGTTTGTGCATGGTCATTCAATTTATATTGTCTTTTTATGTAAACTATATTCTATGTTATCTAATAGGTTATACAATAAAGTTTCTTCTATTCTACCATCAACACCTATTTGTACTCCAGGGCTGGATTTGTATTCCTTAGATGTAGGTTTTGAGCTACAATACTGCACCCTAGATAGTGCTCTGTGGTGTTCCTTGAACCCTATGCCAAGCAGTGGACCACAACGAGCTGATGATGATGATACTACGGTGACCAGACGGGTTTGTTCGGTTTCGATTCCCGGGTCGCACCAAATGTTTGCATGATCTGCAAATATTTGTTTCGGAATTTGGATATTTTCTATGCAAAATATGTATGCATTAACAATCAAGAAATATTTATCAGTTGTCTAATACAAATTCTGCTCACTTTAAGCAGGGCGCTAACGTGAACGCATTGTGTCTTGTGTCAGATACAAGTTACTGATGAATATTTAATTTCTATAGAACCAGTATGAAATCATCCACTCCCTGCGCATGTGCTTTAAAAGTGTTGGTGTCGGTAACTGGATACTAAAAGTCGTCAGTTGAAGACACAAGCAACGTTATCGAATTTCCTTCCAATTGTACTAAGCTGCGCAAACGGAGAGTTGCATTCGGTATCCGTCAGTCAGACACAAGCTATCCACAACGTTTATTGTGAAACTGACGGAATACAAGTGACTAGCGACCGGGGACTGTGTCCGATTGCCGCCACCGGACACAGCAACTACAGTTACCAGTAACCACTGGTAGCAACGGGCGACACGTTTGCGCAGCGCCTTTAGGACTAGATACCGTTGTGTGTTTTATAGATGTCTGAAATATTTATTATTTAATACTGTAAGTGGAATATTACGTAAGCACCATAGTGATGTACAAAAAGAATGTGATCCTAATAATATTATAAATGAGAAAGTAAGTTTGTTTGTTACGCTTTCGCTCGAAAACTACTTTACCGATCATCATGAAACGTCGTCGTTATATTCTTGAAAGTATTAGAAGTAACTTCGGATACATTTCGGACTGCCTCGGTGTCGCAAGTGGTAGCGTATGCGACTGCTGTGCTTGAGGTCTCGGGTTCGATATCCGGATCGGACCAAATGTTTGTACGATCCGAAAATATTTATTTCGTAGTTTGGCTGTTTTCTATGTAGAATATGTATGTATTTACAAAAAAGTATACATGTATTTATTTGTCAGTTGTCTAGTACCCATAATACAAGCTCTGCTTAGCTTGGGACTATATGACATTGTGTGTAAGATGTCCGGTCCGGAATATTGTATTAAATGCGAGCGAAGCCGCGGGCGAAAGCTAGTGTTTCAATAAAACATACTCGCTAAGGAAAGCAAAAGCCGCGTTATGTTAACGTGGTTTTTAATATTAGTCGGAATTCTGAGATGGAAATAATAAATAAATAACTATTTCGGACATCTTACACACAACGCCATCTAGTTCCAAGCTAAGCAGAGCTTGTGTTATGGGTACTAGACAACTAATATGAATACTTATATTCCTTTATTTTGGTAAATACATACATAGAAAACACCCAAACTCCGAAACAAATATTTGCAGATCATATAAACATTTGGTCCGACCCGGGAATCGAACCAGAGACATCAAGTTTAGCAGTCGCATACGCTACCATTACGCCACCGAGGCAGTCAACGAATACTGAATAACGTTACGTATTTACGAATCTAACATCTGCTAGGAGCACAAATATTATTTGTTCAGTTCGGGAATATATTTTAGAGGATTGGAATTAAAGGTTTTAGTAACCATTAAGTAAAACATCGAATAGATCGATTATATTTTTAACTGGCTGCGCCTATTTATATATATATTTATATTTACCGTATTATTGTTGCTTTAGAAGCGGATATGTTCACTATTTCGTTGGTTTTAATTTGGTTTTCACATAAACTTGCATTTCACGGGGAATTAATTAATAAAAATATATTAATGTACTACATATAAAATATTTTTTTTAAATTAATATATTAATGATTAGCGTGTCCTCGGCAGGAAGGCCTCTAGGAAATTTCATTTTATCACAACGTCAAGGGACAGTAGACCTGAGTATTTGAAATGTATTTCAGCTTGATACCTTTAAGTGTTCTTGAGAAAACGGGTTTTGACCGACAGACAGACGGAAAACAAAGTGATTCTATAAGGGTTCCGTCGTTTTACCTTTTGAGGTACGTAACCCTAAACACTTAAATCTTTTAAACATTCTTGGTAAATTCTATAAAAAGTTTTTTTTATTTTTGCTAAAACAAATTGTCATCTTTAACCGGAAATATCAAAAAAGTTGAAAGACAATTTATTTTAACTATCCTAATTCAAATAGCTTTATTTAAAAATTTTAAGTAGGCCTTTTCAGGCAATTTCGAGATGTTAGTGATTCTAATTGTTCGGCCTAGTGATTAATGACCTATGTTGACTACTTAGCCAGCGAGACGACAATTTTGTACAACACTTTTAAAATAGTTTAAAGCAAGGACGCATATATAGAATATTCAATTACGAATTTAAATGTCTCAAGTAATTGTATTCACTTTAAGCACCTTTTAAATCGAATGAAAATGAGCATCACAAATTAAAAGGCAGGAGTGTGTATAATCCTAATAATATTAAAAACGTGAAAGTTTGTGAGTATGTAAGTGAGTATATTTGTTGCTCTTTCCCCCAAAACCTACTGAATGAATTTTGATGAAACTTTACAATAATATAGCTTATACAGAATCTATCATATCAGAAATTTTATCAGAATAACACAAAGACTACAATTTATAAAGATACTGGCTTCGCCTCACGGCGTTGTCCACGGTTATTGTCGTACCGCGGCTAGCACCTTTAATATTTTATTTTATAAAAATCGTACGATTTCATTACGACTACTAAATATTTTTATGAGTCTAAATAGTAATAAATAAATATTTAAATTGATAAATTAAGGTTGAAATTTACATAATTAGTGAGAAAATTACAGTATATTTGAAACGACTAACCTATCCAAATCATTTCAAATATAGTTCTGTTGCCGAAAAGTTTATCCTCCATAAACATTCTTCTTTCTTAGAAAAGGATATCCCAGAGATATCCTTTTCTAAGAAAAGAAGAATTGACGACATTATCAAGAATTATCACATAATATACCAAAGGAAACTTCCTCAAAAAACTTCCACATATTTATGAAGTCAACTAAATATAGACGTCAGGTACTTGATACAGAAAGATTGTTAAGACCACAATATAATGGTCACTACCAACAACTTGGCAACTAAAACACAAATTCACCATTTTGTTAGATCCCCACAATATCACTCTTTGCAGATCCATTTTGCTTATCTACAGATTTCGAATACATTCATTGGAGCAAATTCAAATGCGCAAAAGCGAAACGATACCTTCACAATTTAGTTCACAAAAAGTGACCTTATCTTGATAAATTAAGGTTCAATTTTGTATACACGAGTTAATCTTCAAGTTGTCTCCTGAAGGCTTCGAAACCATCTAAGGTGCTTTATTTTTAAATGAAAGGCACGATAAGTGAACATTTTGCGGACTATTGCGGCCCTTATATGTTTCTTAGTGTAATGTTCGTTTTATTTTCAATTGATCGAGAAGAGACTCTAGATGGAGTTTCAATATCGTTAAAGAAATGTTTTTCTTTTTTTCCGTCTAATCATACTGTTATTTTCTTAGATTGCTTATGTTCTGATAATATGGGTAAGAAGTAAGAAAAGGATTTTTTGTGCGTAAATGAAATTGAGTATGTGTGTGTAGTACACATGCTTATAGATAATGTATTTCCAAAGAGGGGGCTATATCTAGAAGTGGATTTTTCGTGTTGGTTGTAGATGTTAATGATGACAATCAATGCTATTTAACGCCCTGTGTTAGTGAGTCCGTGCAGTGTAACAGAAATCTTTAAGTTTGTCTGCTGAACAATGTAATAGAGTTACATTTCTTTATAAACCTGGAGTTTCTGATGTCCAAGATCTTCAGTACCATCACTCACTTCATGGAGAAAAACGATAGAATTGCTTCACACCAGTTGCCTGTGTCATAGCAGTTGAGATGTTTGCCTTAGTGAGGCTCTGCCACGATTCAAAGTTTCCATATTTATATCGTTTACTTTTTCTTCTTCCTAGTTTTTATTATTCGCAACATTAATTGGGTCGGCTACTACTTCAACTGATTTTACCTGAATATCAATTTTCATCTTTTAATTCAAATTTTATAACTTGTCTATGAAATATGTATTTTCTTAAAACATAACGCTAACGCTCGTGAACTCGTGGAACTTAAAGACATAGTACTCTGAGCTCTCTTTAATGACCTCTCACTCATATTCACATCTTCGACTCTGTGTCTCATCCTCACATCTTGTACATCACACGTACGTTGTGTTACAATAAAAAAGCTACCAAAAGTAAAAACAAAACGTAGTACTTCATAATTTAGCGGTAAAGGTCTCTCTCCTACAACACATGCTAACATCATGTAACAATAAAGTATATAACCTATTACCTTCAATGTACCCTTTTATACATCAACCAATTTTATTCCTGACAGCCCATCCCACTGGCGAATTCCCTTGTTGCCTCCGGGACGTGTAATACTGAGGGCTATTCCGTGACCCGAAACCATAGTAAGGTTTAACGCACACGAAACACTCGTATCTAAAACTTCGTGACTTATAACATTAGTGGTCTAAGTTTTGTCTAAGTAAATAAGTTATTTATTTACAGAAGTCTTTGCATGTCATAATATGTACATGAAAATTACATCTTAAATGCTAGGAAATAAAAAAAAACAATACAAATATTTATAAGCAATTGTCAAAAAATTCCTCCACAATATCGGTTACTGGTAGCGTTCCCAAAAGACTCAGCATTGTCACGTTTTAAATTTTATCCTGTATCTGAGTTGTGGAGGAACGGGTGTCAAATCCCTTCAACACAAAGTGAGAGTCCTCTAACCAGGAGTGGTGATCATACCTGGCGATCCTCCATAAGCGCATGCCTGAGGGTGACAGGTGACGCCACCAGTCACCTTAGCAAAAGCAGGCCGGGGTGGCGGCGCGAGCGCTGTAAAGTGCTCGCGCCCCTTTTATAGTATAGGAATGTTTGGGTTCCTCCACGGGAGGGGGCCACCTACAAACAATGAGTGGCCCGAGGTACGTCGGGGTTCCAGGGATTACCTTCCGAGGGTGGACCTGGTTCCCCAGCTTCTAGTACCCCAGACGGTGTGCAGTTTTCAGTCGGTTCGAGTCCGACAAGTGGTATCCGAGTGGATTTCCGCACAAGAAAAAAAAAAGTAGTAATCAAGTGAACTGCCTACTTGTTAGCTCCTTAATGTCATAAAGCCATGCATGTACGTTGACCCTAACACCAGATTACTCGTAAACAAACCAAAATCACTCCTAAAATAAATATCATAAATACTTAACATTTAGTTGGTTCCATTAAATAGCTATTCCAAACCACTTATGCCAATTACAGAACCATACTCAAACGGATTGGAATTCTAAAT
Source organism: Spilarctia lutea (assembly GCA_916048165.1). NCBI lineage: Eukaryota > Metazoa > Arthropoda > Insecta > Lepidoptera > Erebidae > Spilarctia > Spilarctia lutea. Next base: position 12,666,742 of record OU696496.1, on the reverse strand, counting down.
AGAGATCCCCTTTTGGCCTTTATTACCCGTTTTGCTCTTGTGTAGGGCGAAACCCTCACCCGGACCCGGTCCGAATAGTTGTTTAACATGGTACTTCTTGGCGAGGATAAACTATGCCAATCTTGGATAGCTGATTTGATCTGATTGGTATAAAGGTGAAGAGAGATTTGTGTGAAGTGCTTTGTGAAGTTGTGTGTTTTGTATTTTAAACTTTGTTGTTTTTACAAGTATTACTTTATCTTAGCGGTATATTTCGCCCTCGATTTCGATTATCACCTTAAAGAGTAAAATAAATAAAATAAAAATATTTCGAACATCTAAACACAACGCCATCTAGTCCCAAGCTAAACAGAGCTTGTGTTATGGGTACTAGACAACTGATATAAATACATATTATATACCTTTTTGTAAATACATACACATTATACATAAGAAACACACACATAAACTCCGAAAGAAATATTTGCAGATCATACAAACATTTGTTCAGACCAGAATCGAAGTCAAGTATCTTATATACTTTTTCAAGAATTAAAGTACCTCCATGCCTAAGTTAGGCATTGAAGTGTAACATATAGATAGCGTTACTTTTTAATTTATAATATTATTATTGATGTTTGTATGTATTTTTCTTGAAGGCAATTCTTAACAATAGAAGTTTAAAAGTAGTCTCGTTACTATACTCAGCTTTGCCATTCATCAGGCGCCGCAACGCCATCTGGGTTTCCGATTTCCGCAGCGTACGCAGTTCATGCTCTCAAAAGGAATAATTTTCCCTCGTTTTTGCAACATTTTTCATTGCTACTTCGCTCTTTTTGGTCATATTGTGACGAAATTATAGCCTTCCTCGATAACTTTATATTATAAAATAATAATAACTTATTCAAAAAAAAAGTGTTTGTACAGGACACATATTAATGACTTAATACACTATAATATTTTACAATTAGGCAATTGTATCGCTTCGCTTCGCTATCGTACACTGAAATAATTTTTCAAATCGGACCAAATAAACAATATTTGATACTGATTTATTATTATTACCTAGCTGATATTTTTTGCTTTTCAACGCATGTAAAGTTGTACATAAATCTGTAATTTGTGATTTATTTTCTTTTTCTTTTGAGAAAGACAACTCTCTCATTAGGAATACACATCCTGTGTCGCGGGGGACTTTACAAAACATACATGAAAAGGACGCAAAGAAATCCCAGACTCAGAACAAATAATAATACAAACATAAACAAAGTGTTGTCCCATGTGGGATTTGAACCTAAAACACTTTACTACTTTACACACTTAAACCACTTTTTTTTTTTTTTTTTACGTGTGGAAACCCCCTCGGACCGTCACCCCGCCGGGGTTTGCGGCGGGGCGGTGTGTCGGAATCGAACCGACTAAAACCACACGGTGTGCCAACTCTGCGCCCGAAAAGGGAGGGGTCCGGGAATCGCTGTTATTAACACGCCGGACCCCTCCCAGCGCCTGCCCGCACTGAAGCGGGCACCGTCTGCTGTTAAAATCTCAATTTAGGCGACGCACGGCACACGCGTACGTCGCGTGATGATAGATGTATTAAATATATTTCGTAAAAAATCTTTCAGTAGCACCTCGCCCTACATTTTCGATGAGCTAGCTGGCGGAATGTTTGATATTCGATACAATTAATATAATAATACTTAATAAATACATAGATATGAATCGGTATTTATAGAAACTAGGTCAAATTAATGTAATATTTTTGTTTTAATTTGTTGTTGTTATTATTATACACTCACGCCTTTATTTCTGAAGAGGTTGGAGGAGGTGTATTAAACTTCGAAACTTTACTGAATATAATCTTTACTCTTGCTCAAAGGTGGTTAACAGATTGCTATGAACTGAGCACGTGTATTTAAAAGAGGCAGATTCATTATCCATATAGTAATACGTGAAACAGAAACGTTGTACCCATTTTTATGAAAATTATGCGAACAAAGGAGTATGAAAATTGGCACAGTTAAAGGATTTCAGAAAATCAAAAGAAATTGTGTATCGTCGAATTTCAACTACTGAACAACCACCACTATTTTTGGATATGTTAAAAATGGCCTTTTTATCCAATCCTGCCAGTGTTTTTCCTATTATAAATTTTCTTGATTTTTTAAACGGTGTAGTTGCTCAAATAAGCAGATGGCCCTTCATATATGTAGTGCATCTCAAAAGCTACAAGTTCTTGGAATCCTCCGCTTGGAACCTGGCATAGAGTGAGTTTAGGCTCCATTAACCTTACTTTGATGACGAGATCGTAGTATCATTCCGATCCGATCGGCCTATCTATACGTGCAAACAGATAGATCGTTCGTGTCAAGTTGGCTCTAACTTTACTTCCATAATATACAAAAAACTCTACACCCTTGTGTACGTACCAGGTCCTCATCCAAGACCACGTTGTAGGGTTACTAAGCATAATGTATGTATACAACTCTAATTCCACAACATACCCATATACACGTAAGACAAACACAAATTCAATCACACAGTTTTATTTATTACTAGCTATGCCTGCTACTTCATACACGTGACATTTGGATTTTTTAATTATTTTTAATTTTTCACCGTTTAAACCTTCCCTGGACTACGACAAACATTTCAAAATCAAAATCAGCTAAATTGGTCCAGCCGTTCTCGACTTTTAACGAGACTAACGAACAGCAAATGTTTTTATATAAAAGATTGCTATTTTTTTTTATGTTAGTTATGTTATAGAGCAATACGGTATCTAGGTAGTAGCCATACGCAGGTGTTCCCGCTGTCAAAATATAAACATAAATTGGCCTACGCCTTAAATTGTTATGACACAGAATGAGTTTATGTGTGTGTGAAATTGTAAGTATTTTGTTTTAATTGTTATGTGTGAGTTCGTAGTGACAGTCGATTGTTTTTGTAGGTGAGTCTAAAAGTGTAGAACGCTGACTTTTGTCATTATTATTATTTCTATGATACGGTATCTCTACCTTATTCCTCCCTCCTCTTAACAATAAAACACTCGACAAAATCAATAGGCTTTAACAAATTAAACTTAATTAAGTACGGTACGGACGCCGAAACAATTCAGCAACGGAATTCATTACGAAATTAAGATTCGTTAACGAGTTATTATCCGGACAAAGTTTCGGACGATTCGGAACAGGATCGGACGGATTGTTCGATTGTCCGAAAGTTGAGAGTTTTAATATTCAATGGCACTCTGTTTTTGATCGCTCTCTTATTACTTATGTACTATCTTTAGCAATTACTTATGAGGTTATTCACTTGTCTTTACAACTTTCACCAACTTAGAAAAGGAGGATTTTTTCAATTCGTCTAAATGCCTGTATGTGTCTTCTGAGTCCTCCTCTTCCTTTTATACAAGGAGAACTATGCTAAGAGGCACAAAGAGCTCGACGACGAACTCACATAACAATTTTCAAATTTTATAGAAAACATACATTCTATAGCTTTATCGTAATATAAATTAGATTTTGACACAAACTGCCACTAGAAAAAATCTGTAATAAGTTTAATCGCCGGTTGCGATTCTATTCAACACCCTTAATAAGTACTGTGGTATTATAAATACCACAGTCTCTCGAGATATCAAATTAAAATCAGGATAACTAACTGGTTGCTCTCCAGCAAGATGATGAACGAACGGAAATGCTACTTAAACTTACAATTCTATAACATTCACTCATACATACAAACATACACATACATCCAAATATATACTCAAATGCCTGACGCTAATTTATTCCAATTGACACACATGCATGTACGCTCGCGCGTTAAAGACTATAAATATGTAATTTTAATGTATAAGCGCATTACAAGTGTAAGTTTATTTAGTCGAGAGAGGGACTGGTATCAACAACACAACTTTAATCTTACTGTGGATGCCAGAGCCTGACTATCACAGTATACATAACTATAGAAAATGCTGTGTATCAGAAAATCTGTACCTACCTAATTTTGCATTAATAAATATTATTATTAAATTAGTATTTTGTTGTTTCAGATTTCTGTGGCTTGATAATTTATGCTTATAACAATATCTAAGTGATACCAAACTACTACTTTAGATCTTAGATACTTATTTCAGTAAAAAATCAATATTAATATAAGGGATGAGTAATTCTTAATGCATAATATCATCTACTACAGTGAAGTCATAGCAAAAATCGCATCTTTAATTTCAATACGAAAATCAAAATAAACTAAAAATAAAACCTATCTATTGGCACGTAGCTTATCTTCCTATACCAAGCTCTGACATATCCTCAGTTAAGGCACAAATAAATATATTTCCACGAACACATCTCACGAAAATAAAAACAAATTGTACTGATTCCATCAACGTTTTCTCCTATCTATAACAATAAAACGGATATGTGTGCCAGCTAAATAACAACAGCAAAAAGTAGATAAAGCCGAAACATTAACGACACAAAAATCGTAGTACAACACATGGATAGAACAGATAAATAATGTAGGACAATTATTTTGTATCTATGCTAATATACAAACATAAAAAGTTTGTTGTTGTGCCTATTTTAAAAGCTACTTGATATCACGATTCGTCTAATAGAAGCCTGAATGAAAGATATTGTAAAAATGGGTAAAATTAATCCCTTTTGAGAGATGCAGTCGGCAAGTAAAATATATGCAAATGTATTTTAAGTAAACTATATTCTTCTCTATGTAGAGATCGATTAACAAGAAGAGTGTTACCACCCCTATTAATTTCGTGGGTATTATAAGTAAGTCCCAGGAATGGAGCAAACTACACAGAACAATAGCTCAGCAAAAAGAAGAAAAACTACTAATAAAATAAACTGACGACTGAACTGAGTGGAAATAAACCCTACGTTACTCTTACCCGTCAAGTTACCGATTATATTAACTATTATTTTAAAAAGACAACTCCCGCATTTGGAATATTTTACATCCTGGGACGCGAGGACACAATATGTTGTCCCATGTGGAATTTGAACTCACAACACTTGGTGCAGTAGTGAAAGTGGTGTGGCAAACGAACAGACGTATCACCTGATGGTAAGCGATTACCGCCGCCCATGGACTGCAACTCCAGAGGCGTCACAAGTGCGTTGCCGGCCTTTGAGGGATGGGGAGGAGGAGGGGTTGGGGTATAGGCTTTCGGTATCATCACTCACTCGGTGAATCACAGTGCAAATACTATTTCACACCGGTTTTCTGTGAGGCCGTGGTATAGCTCCGGCCGGCCCATTCATGCTGAAGCGTGGCTCTCCCACGGTGAGCCACTTAAGCCACTAGTCTAACCGTGTAGTCAATTATTATTGGAGACAGCTGATGTGTGATGCGTGAGATATATAGATGTCTTCAAGTAATTTTGTTATTACTACAAAGAATGGGAGAGTCATGCTTTGGCACATATGGGCTTGATCAGTATAATACCAAGGCCTTGCAGAAAACAATTTATTAACAAAGGTACACATGGTTCGGGGACAAAATGAACGTAACCAGAAATAGTAAAAACGTTAATAAGTAGTACGTTAATACTATTATGGAACGTAATTGTTTAAGTAAATTAAGTAGGGCGACGGCATAAGGCCGAGGCTACATTAGTTAGATGGAGCGTAAAATATTTATATTTTTCTATTTTGTCCTTATTTATTTATTTATCTTTATTGCATACGTATCAAATAGAAAATATAAAATGAGTTACAAGATGTGTAAATGTAACAATCGGCGGTCTTATAGCTCACGGCGATTTCTCCCAGACAATCTTAACTTTTGCGGTAGTTTCCATACAAGTAACTCATTATTTTGTAAATATCTGAGAAGAATAATCAACAAAATGTTCAGACACAAACACATACATACATTAATCACATTTGTTCATGTCAAACACAAGTCAAGACATGTTCGATTCTGTTTCTGACTATATTCACTACCTTTTAAATCTGTACGTGGCGAATTAAGTCACTAAAGATCTCTTCAACACGAAAGTTGACGCAAGTGCGTTGACACATAAATATAAGTATGAGAGGAGAATATTTCGGATATCTAACACACAACGCCATCTAGTCCCAAACTAAGCAGAGCTTTTTTTCGAATGAGTGAGGATACCGGGCCGGATATTATATTTGTGTACATATTGGGTAGGTCTGAGAATCAGACAACATCTATTTTTCATCCCCCTAAATGTTAAAGGAAGTCCACCGCAATTTTTTTTTTTTAATTTTAGATAAGTTTTTATTTTTTATTTCGTTATGATACAACACACATACGACTGAATTTTCATCCCTCTACGGTCAACCCCTATTTTTACATCGCGATTTTTATCGACCCACCCCTAAAATATATATTCCTTTTTATGGCAAAGCAACGTTTGTCGGCTCAGCGTCACCTTATAATAATACAAAGAAGTATTGTAAATTCTTTTATATGTATCAAAACACATTGTTAGTAGGTATAACGAATACAACACAAAAATAAATCTAGAAATAAATTATGTTTCAGAAGAAATACAAAAATAACATTTTGGTTTTTTTAAATTCAATAAAACACAAAACATAAAAGTCTAATGTAAACTAGTCCGTAGAATGCCGTAGAGAAGCTACGCCGTAGAGCCACTACGAGGGAAAGAAATGGGGACAACAAAAAACTATAACAATTCGTTTTGGTCATTATACGAGACACAAATCGAGTTTTTCTCAGAGAATGTCGGTTCACACTAGACAGTTGGCACGAGACCAAATCCGCTGGTTGTGGGGACGGCGCAATGTATAAGACATAGCGGGCAAATTGCTAGATATTTAATAGTCACCTTCCACAATACAGAAAATTTATAAGAAATAATTTACCGTTTTATAGTCTATCATTTAAAGACTCATCATTTTTACTCTCATCAACAGATCAATGCGTGCTTATGCTTGAAGCACTATTTTTCGTCATCATCTTTATCAACTTAGGCTATATTTCATTTTGCTGAAGTTCGCCGCAAATGATAGAATACAGAAGGTTTTTTTTACGATTTTTCACTTTCATTTCATTCATTCATTCATATTGGAGCAAGGATAAAATTTTCCGCAAGAACCATTTCCTATTCGACAAATGGGTATACAGAACTAAATCTCCATTATTAGAAGAAATCGAGCCCTATTCGAAATAAAGTTTATTGGCTTTTGAAGATAATATTAAAATAAATTATGAGGACATCAGAGAAAAAATACTTGTTAGTCACGCTAGAGGTATGTTTGAGCTTTAGGCTTGAACTTCCTTTGGCATAAATGCACCGGTTGAAGCGGAGTGATACGGTTTTCGGAAAGACGCTTTTAAAGCAATTATTTTATAGTTGCTTTTTAACTGAGTAAGTGATGGTACTGGAACCTGAAACCCTTCTTTCCTCTGAATCTTGTATAGTAAATTTATCTTTACTGGAAAGTAGCGTGAATCACTATTTGATAGAGTGTCTAGTAACCTAGAGGAAAATCTAAGCCAAACTGTGCTCCCGTATTTTTTTTTAGAAACAAATTTACATATATATAAAAAATACTAATTAAATGTTGTCCGCCTATTGCTCATGACATAAACTGTCACTACAAACGGGAATTTATTATTAAGTGTTGGTACCAGACTGGTTCCGTTCTCTTTATTTACGCGGCGCGTAATACGCTGCCAAGCTCCTAACTGATACAAACAGACAGATCTTAACATGGTTCGTAAACAAAGGACAAATTCGACACATTTCCATACGCCTATGATCGTCAACAATCAACCAAAACATCTACACAAATATTTCGGTCTATGTTTCTTATTATTTGAATGTGGCCCAAAAATAATATTAAATTTTATTACGAGTTTAAGAGTTAACAAAACACAATATAAATTTAAATGTAACTCTGTCCTTCTGTTACATTTTTACGGCTAAATCTGAATAAAAGTTGTCATGAAGACACGAGTACTTTAATTCTCAAGAAACGACGTAGGCTACTTTTTACCGCAACAACTGACTACACACGGGCGGAACCGTGTGCAAGTGTTAGAGTACTGTAATTTTCAAAAGAGAAAGTAAAAATAAATAAATATTCCAGACATCTAACACACAACGCCATCTAGTCCCTAACTAAGCAGAGCTTGTATTATGAGTACTAGACAACATTAATATTTACTTTTTTGGTAAATATATGCATATTATATTTCTCTGAGGTGTGTGTGTGAGATGTCTGTGTCTTCAACAAATATGGTTGTATTTTAGTTATGTACTCAAAAATTCAACAAATTATATACGAAATCCTTCCTAAGAATCACTTTAAAATCCGTGTTGTGGCTTTCGAGTTTAACGCGAACAGACAGACAGACAGACACGGCGGAAGACTTTCTTTTATAAAACGTAGTGATAAAGTAGTAGTAGATACTATAGACTGCTTCGTTGATCTGGTGTCTAGCGTATGCAACTTCAGTTGCCAGCTGCCAGTCAAGAAGTCTCGGGTTCGATTCCCGAGTCGGGCCAAAGATGATATATCGTGTTTTTATGTATGGAAGTATGGGAGTATGGAAAATGGCGTTGTTTACCGCCCGTGCCTCGGAAGATCACGTCAAGTCATCGGTCGTGGTTGCCATGAACATCTATGGTAATCGTTATTAAGAAGTCAGTGCCCTCAAATATACTGACGCTATTTTCAACCTTCGAATTCAGTTCACCCTCAGGGTTGCGAAGGTCTGATGCCGGTCGCTTCGTGGAAAAACTGATATTCAGGTAAAACAGGTAGAACTAGTAGCCGACACCAAATAATCTTGGGATAAGGCTAGGAACAGGAAGAGTAGTGATAGTGATAAATAAATGATGTACTCGTATTAGGTGTATTGTTTTTTTGTTTCGAAATTTTGTTGAATATTGAAGCAAAACTTCGAAACTGTTATAATACTGTTATAATATATGACTGTATCTTGGTCTATGATCAGATAAAACCTTGAGGGTTCCGACTAATATGAAAATATAGTTCAGACATAATATATTCCAGCAATTGTGTTTGTAATTTATTGTAAGAAAAATGTTTTGGCAAAATATAGGCCAACTTCTTAATGGTTTCGCCTTTCTGCCTAAAGAGTTGTGTCTAATGTCAAAATTATTTATGTGTTTTTTTTGTTGAATGTTAAAGTTGAATATGTTTTTGTAAGATAAATTATTCCAATAAATCCATGGTTGCCTGAAAGAGATTGCCTTTGAGCGATAAAGCCGTCAATTGTACCTCCTAGTTTTGTGTTACCTTTATAAGTAATCTGGTGTACAATAAAGAGATTATTATTATTATTTCTTTCTTTCTGATCCCGAACTAAGCAGTAACTATACAATAGTAAGAGTATATAGACTTCTGATATCATTAAATACAAAGTGATACCTAGCTGTGCCTACCTGTAAATGGATATTTAGTTTTAAGAGCCATATTTTTGTAATTACATTGTAATAGTGTACGAGCTGTTATAGGGCTATTTAAAAAATAAATATATGTTACATGTAATTTGGGTCTAGAAACAGGAGAAATAAATATGTTCATCGCTCAATTTATTTACCTGGGTGAGAATCCACAACTAGACCAACGACCATCCGATTGTTATCCCTACTTTGTTGTTATTATTTCAGTTTGTTATTGAAATAGGAGTAACAGCTGAGTCAGAAATTAAATCAGGCCAAGCCTTGTTGTCATTATTTAACTTTAAAAAATACGATAATAAGATTTTTCTAGATTCAATTTCATATTTAACTAGCTGAACCCCGAAGTGAAACGCCGCGAAGCGAAGTCTAAGAAAAGATAATTATTCCTTGTACCATCAGCTATCTATCAGTAAAAGTCGTGTCAAAATCCGTCCAGCCGTACCAGAGATTATCCATAACAAACAGACAGACAAACAGAATAATAGACTTTTCGTCTTTTGGTATTTGGTAAAAAGCTGTTAATTTTAAATTACAGACAGACACACAATTGTATTTATTTGTATAGATATCTAATCTAATATATATAAAATTATCATGTCGCGGTGTTTGTTACCAAACTCCTTCGAAACTGCAGGACCGATTTTTATGACATTTTGTGTGCATTTCAGGTAGGTCTGAGAATCGGTCAAATCTATTTTTATACCCCTAAATGATAAGGGTGTCCTACTCCTAAATTTTATAATTATGGCAAAACAACGTTTGCCGGGGCAGCTAGTCAAGATTATTTACATTATTATTATTCTCTTTATTCCTTTTGTATATACATATAGATTACATTTTTAAATATACATATAAAACAAATACATTTAAAAATATAAAAAATAGTAGACCACCGACTTCGGGTACAGGGACCAAGAAACCGGTGGTTAGGGCTCCAAAGACAGGAACCTCCTCACTATGCGTGCCGTGTCAAGAAGGACTGCCTTCTGTATCAGACCCTTGATCCAGCCCCCTAACGTGAGCCTCTTAAGGTGTTGGTCGAGGCTCTTGGCTATCAATCCGTGAGCTGATACGACTATCGGAACAATGATCACCGAATCCACATTCCACATATCGACCATCTCGTGAGATAAATCCAAATATTTTATTTGTTTTTCTTTTTCGACTTTCACGAGATTCTCGTCATGAGGAACGGCGATATCGACAATCATTGCGCGGCGCTCTAATCGATCTATCACCACAATATCAGGCTTATTGGCTACAATAGTCCTGTCTGTAATAATAGATCGATCCCAATATAACGTAGCACGACCATTCTCGAGAACTGGATCGGGCACATACCTGTAGTATGGTACCTCTGAAATCACAAGATTGTATTTAAGGGCAAGTTGCTGATGTACGATCCTGGCTACTTGGTTGTGCCTATGCAAATACTCGCCGTTAGCAAGACGAGAACAACCAGAAATAATATGCCTGATAGATTCTCCAGGACGGTGACATGCCCGACAAATGTCAACCGTACCATCCCTCAGGATATACTTCCGATAGTTATTCGTCATGATAACTTCGTCCATAATCGCACAGACAAAACCTTCGGTTTCTCCGAAGAGATCACTATACCGCAGCCAGGACGTAGATGCTTTGAAATCTATATCAGGCCCATTTAGGTCCCGATAGAATCGACCATGGAGTACTTTGCCCTTCCATACTTCCCTGCGATCATTAGTACTAAGTACTACAGGCTTGCGCCAATTCTCTTTAGCCAGAGCGAGCGGAGTGAGCCCGGTATCCACTGTGACTACACTACGATGCACTCCCACATCAGTTTGTAGAAAATATTCTCTAAGATTGTATACCTCGCGATTGTGTAGGGGGATATACAATCTCATAACCGATGAACGTGGGTGGTGCATTCGGAATGCAGTCAACAATGTACGGACTCTCCTATCAATGGCATCTAATTCAGTCTGAGTCCATCTAAGTACACCAAAGGAATACATCAGAACCGGCATAACCCAACCATTGCAGGCACGCACCTTGTTACCGCCTGACAAAAGACTTTTAAGTACTTTTTTCAGGCGGCTAAAGAAGCGCTCCCGCAACGTTTGTTTCATGTCAGATTCTGGCATTCCTAAGGACTGTGAAAAACCTAGATATTTGTAGGTTTCGGTTGCAGACAGAGATCTGAGTTTTGTGGAATCTGAAAGCTCTATACCTTCAGATTCCACAATCTCATCTTTTTTTACATACATAATTGCACACTTGTCTACACCAAATTCCATTTTGATAGAATTACTAAAGTTTTCCGTAACCTTTAGTAATGCTGTCAATTGTAATTTAGTGGGGGCTAGTAGTTTCAAATCATCCATGTAAAGGAGGTGAGATATAACTCGATCATCTTTTTGCAACCTGTAGCCTAAGCCTGAACCCTCTAATAGAGTGCTCAGAGGGTTCAAAGCTAGACAAAACCACAAGGGGCTCAGACTGTCACCTTGAAAGATGCCTCGCTCGATCTTTATAAGTACGTCGTTCATCGCAGACTGCCGACACCCAGGATAGCGAAGTGCTGTTCTCCATTGCCCCATACACACCTTCTAGAAAGTGCACAGAGTTGTATCAATTTTATACAACTCAAGCACCTTCAAAAGCCATGTATGAGGAACGGAGTCAAAAGCCTTCTTGTAATCTATCCAGCATGTCGCCAGGCTCTTACGATTACAACGCACCTGCTGGCTAATGGTCATGTCTATGATAAGGAGCTCTTTAGTGCCACGGGTCCCACTTCTACATCCATTCTGAGAAATAGAAAGTATCGAATTGTGATTAATATGTGTTGTAATTTTGAGTCTCAGAATAGATGTCAGAAGTTTGTACAAAGTTGGTAAACATGTTATTGGCCTAAAATTTTTGGGATCCATGGCATCACCAGATTTGTAGAGTAAGTGGGTTATGCCAGTGGTCAAAAATTGTGGTAATGAACCCGAATCCAATGCTGTTTGGAATTGAGCTGCCAAGCACGCATGTGAACTTCGGAACCACTTAAGCCAAAAGTTGTGCAGTCCGTCAGGACCTGGTGCTTTCCAATTCGGTAATGAACGGACCGCACAACTTACATCCTCTTCATCGATGCTAATAGGTTCCATAGGTAACAAAGACTCACATGAGCGCTCAACATCCCGACACCAATCACCTTCTGTATGAGTGACAGGCACAGACCAGATACTATGCCAAAACGAATTTGTGGCATTTTCATCTGGAACTTGCCCATCACTCATACACGGACTCAGGTTCTCCCATTTCCGGTACACCCACTTCTCATTTCCTTGGAACATGCGATTCTGATTATACCGATCTACTCGTTTTCTATACCGCCTTATTCTATTCGCCCATGCATAAACTTTTTGCTTGAGAAAGTCTATGCGCTCTGTGACACATGACATGTACTCTTGAGGACTAATAGTAGTCAGCAAGAATGCCCGTTTCACAAAGCGCATCACTCTCGGTCTTGTGTTTCCCGATCGAAAACTCATTAGCTTACCAATGAGTGTCCTGGCCTTAGCAATACGACGTTCAATTCTACACTGCCAAGCTGGCAAAGTATTTTCTTGTCGAGTAGTGGTTGTATATTCTGCAAATTTCACACCAGCTACTCGACAAACTGCAATAGCCGCACAGTGTAGAATTGAGTGTGTATCACTGAGATCTTCGCTATTACTGAAATATTTCGGTAATAACGAATCCAAGGCACTCACCAGCGCTAAATTTCGTTTATGTATGGGCAAACGGGACAACCGGGGTCTGTTATTCAAATTTACATATCGGTATTCCCGAATTGCATCCTCCAAGGTACTCCTTATCCTATCATTATATTGGGTACTTACGGATATAATTTCACTGTCCACTAATTCACTAATATCATCATTTTGTGGTACCTGTGGTGTGCTGTTTGTTACCACATTCAGAACATGTGACGAAGAAGGGACAGTCAAGCTATTCCGTATGTCAGAGCGTATCCTTTCAAGTGCGGCATCATCCAGCAGGTGACATCGCTGTATAGCTCGCATTTGATCCGACAATCATTGTGCCGAAACGTTGACAGCTGGCTCAAGCTCCTGAAACAGAGAGACTAGTCGAACACGGTACGCAGTAAGGTTCGTTCCCAACTCTGTAGCCCGAAAATATGCCCGCATGACATTCTCATTTATAGAATGTGTCCACTTCATGCGGCGCACACCACCACCGGCAGCGGGGGCCCTGTTCGAGGTCAATGGTCCTCGGGATCCCAAGCTGGTCGGTGGCCGGCCTCTCCCCTGCCGACGTACAGGTATTGGCGACGTCGGCGGAGAGAAAAACTCGTCGCTTGAAGAAGAGCTCGACGCCTCTGCACCAGCCGGAACTTCTATTGCTTCTTCCGGAGATGGCAAGGCGGAGCGGAGCGACGAGTCCGGGGATGATAGCTGTGCTCTCCGTCTAGCTCTTGTTAGCATCGTCGTTATTAAAATTTATCAAATATTGTTTTGACATGACGTTTACGTTTAAACGTCATGTCTTGTTGAGTAGATATTTCTGTTTCATTTTTGATTTATGCATTTTATTTGTTCGTTGTATTTATTTTATAACAGTGGAATGTTTAATCTGCTTGAAAACTATTGTTGTTTGTTATTTTGTGCTGTTCTAAACAGTAAATATAATTTATTTAAAAAAAAAAATTGTTTGATAAATTCTGACGGCTTTAAGTGTTGCTAGTCTATTTATTTATTATTTTATTTTTTTTATTATTATTATTATAAACAGATTAGAACCAAAAAGGACCACTTACCTATATTTGAGTGTGCACTGCGTTGGATGCCGTCATCTTTAATTACGAGTATATAAAGGACGAATTTAAACTTACCTGTAAATTAAAAAATGCTAATCAAATATTATGTACTTTTAAATAAAAGGCTATGATATGGACAAAGAGTGGAACATAGAACCTCCCCTTCTTTTGAAGTCGGTTAAAACCAGCTTCTACCCGCGTGTATGGCTGATGTTGAGTTAAGAAATAGTCTGTGTGTTATTGACTATTGTTGAGTAGTTTTAGCTAAAAGGAGTTATAAACACTTATACATCTTTACGACCTTCGGCATTTAAAATATTTATTGGATAAGGTATTTTTTTTTTTATTGAATAGGCGGCAAACGAGCCGACGTATCGCCTGATGGTAAGGACACCTGCAGCACCAGAGGCGTTACAAGTGCGTTGCCGGCCTTTGGGTCAAAGGGAGGGGGATGGGGGGACGGGTTGGATTTTGGGCCTCCGGTATCCTCACTCACTCGGTGAAACACAGCGCAAGCGCTATTTCACACCGGTTTTCTGTGGGGCCGTGGTATCACTCCGGTCGCGCCGGCCCATTCATGCCGAAGCGTGACTCTCCCACGGTAAAATAGTAAAACGGTAATACTATCTTTAGGAGAAATCAATAGACGAAATGAAAAAATAGCTTAGAACCAGGTGCCTTCGAGGTCATAGTATTACTCCGATATAGTAGCCCTAAGATACGTTACGTTAACTGACACCCTGAAATCAAGACACACACAAGCAGTTGTTCTCAAAATTCTCAATAAAAATACTTCAAGAGTTGAACTGTTAGGAAAGGTGTTATGCAAAATTAATACAATCACCTTATCTTTTTACGAGATGAACCCCACACTGTGACATGAATACTAATAAGACAGTTACACTTCCCCTTCAATAATCGAAGATCTCCTTTCAAAACCTTTGCACCTTTCTGTATCTGATTGTACTTCAAGCCTCATCTACTATCATGATAGATAGACGCTCAATTTTCAATTACATTACAATGCATTACAAGTCTAAACACAACTTACATTGATTGTTTCATAAGTCATTATGATTCTGTGGTTATCTGTAGTAGGACGATACGCACATACAAATGAATAGGTTGCTAGTAGAATATCAAATGATTCAATGTAAGTGATCGGTATAATGTGTGTATTTGTTGCCTAATAACAATATTATTATATTCATGACAGTAACAAACTATTTTCTTAAAGGGTTAAATAAAAATAAATAAACAAATATTTTGGACATCTTACACACAACGCCATCTAGGCCCAAGCTAAGCAGAGCTTGTGTTATTAAATATATGAATACTTTTTTTTTACATACATATTATACATAGAAAATACCCAAACTCCGAAACAAATATTTGCAGATCATACGAACATTTGATCCGACCCGGGAATCGAACCCGAGACCTGAAGCACAGCAAATAATATAAATTAAAAATATGATTGTAATAAAAGAAAAAGATTTAAAAAGCTATATACTGACTATGTTTAATCTTTTTATACTATTTATGCTATAGCCTATGTCACCATGCTATCCAAAATAAAAGCAATTCGATAGTAGCGCTACGGTGTAGGTGGCCCGAGATACGTCAGGGTTCCAGGGTTTTTGCTTTCAAGGGTGTACCTAGTTCCCCGACTTCTAGTACCCGAGACGGCGTGAGATTTTAGTCGGTTCGAGTCCGACATGCCACCAGCAAGGTGGTATACGGGGGATTTCCGAATAGAAAAAAAAGGACCGTATATTATGAAAACACAAACAAAAACACATATTTCGAAAATATCAAAGTCACAATAAAATTATAAACTTATTTTAAAGTAAAATATCTTAGTTATTCGTTATGTTAGAGTGGGTTCTACAAACTAAACATTTATGAACATAGCGAGTTGATATTCTATATTTATTCAGTACTTGTACCGATGCCGTGACGTTGGAAAAGCAACAGTACAGCAGACCAACAAAATAAATACTGCTGTTTCACCATTAAAACATAATTTCAACTGCCTCGGTGGCGTAGTAGTGTATTTGACTGTTGTGCTCAAGCACCGGGTCTCGGTTACCATTCCCGGGTTGGACCAAATGTTTGTATGATCTGCAAATATTTGTTTTGGAGTTTGAGTGTTTTTGTTTTGAGTTCTATGTAGGTATAATATGTAGGTATGTATTTACAAAAAAAAAGTATAATATGTGTTAGTACCATAACACTAACTCTTTTTAGTTTGGAATTAATTGATTTATTATATGCGGGCAAATGAGCAGATATATCGCCTGATGGTAAGCGACTACCGCCGCCCATGGACACCCGCAACACCAGAGGCGTTACAAGTGCGTTGCCGGCCTTTTAGGAAGGAGTACGCTCTTTTCTTGAAGGTTTGAAGGTCGAAGGACCAGATGTCGTTGTCTGTTAGATGTCTGAAATATTTATTATTTAAATTGCACTGCTGGACGTACTCTTTTTAACCGACTTTAAAAAAGTGGGCGGTATTCAAATCGCCTGTATTTTTTCAAGATTTTGATGATGTTTTAATTTGAAAACTGGTGATTCCCTTGTGGTGTCTCATTTCAATTTAGTCCAGTTTTGCCCTACGATATTAGGTTGCCCGTGGGTTTTTAAATAGTGTTTGTTGCAAGTGTTCCTTCTCTTTGGAGTAAAGTTGTCTTTCTTAGTATGCTTCCTTAGTCTTACGACACCAGCAGCATGAATATGGGTGGTAACACTCCGCATTTTCATCCGGCACCACACATCAATATATTTGATTTCAAAGAAAAATAACAAAATCAATCAAGATATTACAATTCTTATTCGAATTTCTTTTACCCAAACACAAAAATCTCAATGTGTTGA
This sequence comes from Spilarctia lutea, assembly GCA_916048165.1. Classification (NCBI taxonomy): domain Eukaryota; kingdom Metazoa; phylum Arthropoda; class Insecta; order Lepidoptera; family Erebidae; genus Spilarctia; species Spilarctia lutea. The sequence goes on along the minus strand of OU696496.1, from coordinate 12,649,607 downwards.
ACACATTAAAATCAGCAATTCTGTATGATGGCAACGCAAACGCACAACTTCAGTCAAATCAACTTAATTGGTGCGAATAAATTAATATCTGAACACCAAAGCACTCACACCAATTAGCAAGGAAATTAACCAAATCATCGGAACCCATTCGACACCCACAATTGATATTCATTAAAAGCAACTTTACAATTATACAGTATTTTTTTCTACCATCAAATTGTTTCGCTGCGATCCTAGAGACTGGAATCGTTTTAATTTGCAAGCAATTTGTATAAAAATTAAATGTTTAATGTGCTCGTTAATGGGACGTAACAGGGAGGGGGTAAGACAACCCCCTACCTCCAGGAGGAGTGGAGGGGAATAAGAGAGCGATAGAACACAGTGACGAGTAAAATATGAATCGTAAATTACATGCCTTGAGCTCCATTTGTTTTATTCCTGATGTATTTCTGTGAAAAAATGAAATGAATTCTTATTTCAACTCGGCTTTGTCGAGTCAATTAATTTATGAGTATTGTAGTAAGTAATTTTAAGTGTGTGTTTGTACAACTTCGTGACTAAAACATATTGTAACTTTTATTTTGAAATGAATTTAAAAAGAGGGAAGGAATTTCTGGTACTTTTAGTGTGTGTGTTAAGTTATATCTTCGCAATATTACTAATATTAAATTACAATTGTTAAGTAATATTGCGAAGATTTTAAGTAGTAAGTCAGAATTTAAGTAAATCTAATACTTAATTCTTGTGTATGGAACGATTTATTGCCCCTGAAACCACGTGCAAAATTTCATTAAAGTCGTTGAACCCGTTTCTGAGATTAATATATACATTTATATATATATATATATATATATATATATATATATATATATATATATATATATATATATATATATATATATATATATATATATATATATTAATCTCAGAAACGGGTTCAACGACTTTAATGAAATTTTGCACGTGGTTTCAGGGGCAATAAATCGTTCCAGCTAGGATTAATTGTTCGATTTACTATTCATGTACTCACATTCTATATGTAGAAGACTATGTGCTAAATATTATAACAACAACATATATTTCAGTCCGTTATGACGTTTAATTTCTATGAATCGTAATCTATACATTCTATTCTTTACTAATAAATAAAATTCAAGTATCTATAATTTCAAATTGACAGCTATTCACTAACTGGATATGAAAGTATATACAGTACATCACGAGTTTATTTTCATTTTAGTTTGTCTGTCTGTTTGTTGCGGGTAATTTCTAGAACAACTGGACCTACTTTAACGGAATTTCACTGTCAGACAGCTTATGACCACAGGGCTCTTCTGGTATTTTCATTTAATAAATATCTATATTTTGATTTGATATTGAAGATGTAGCTCTTGCTAAACCTTTACTTAATTCATTATAAAGGCAATTGATACAGTTCACTGAATAAAATCAACTACCTGCTTAAAAAGTTCTAATATAAGTATCTTACCAACCACTCTAATTCAATAATAAATTAAATTGCTTTGAAGTAGGAGCAGGTCTCTATTATGGGAGTCTCTCTCTATACTCTCTTTTAGATTTTAACCGGCAGTCGTCTCAGAGGAACTTTCATTACGTGAGTGAGCCCCTCCGTTTGTTTTATGTAATACTAGCTGACCCACGCAACCTCGTTTGCGTCTTATATTGCCCGTGGCGTGAAAATTTTCCCCCGTTTTTGAAACATTCTTCATTGGTGCTCCGCTCCTATTAGTAGTAGCGTGATGATATATAGCCTATAGCCTTCCTCAATAAATGGACTATCCAACACCGAAAGAATTTTTCAAATCATACCAGTGGTTCCTGAGATTAGCCGGAACAAACAGACAGACAGACAGACAAAAATTTTAAAATATATATTTTGGTACGTGTACCGTATATACATTCATATGCATGTAGTAGAAAGCGGTTATTTTAATATTACAAACAGACACTCCAATTTTATTTATTTGTATAGATTATATAAGCCGAAGTCTGTCATGCTTCGCTGTGGCATATGGTGGTGCAGTTATGAGAAATAAGGAATGACATGGATCGTTTTTTGTTTTTTCGAAAGACGGTCCCCATTTCATGTCATCCACATTTTATATATTTTTTATCATTAATTTCATCACGACGACGACTTGACGACTCGAAGACTTGATAATTGAAGACGATAAATACTTGACATTGGCAGAAATAGCTAATCCGAGAGATCCGGCTGGTTGCCATTTCATCAAAAAAGAAAAGAAGAAGAAATGACACTTCGCACGAATAGATAATTATATTTATCCTAATATTTTCGGACATCTGACACACAACGTCATCTAATTTTAAATTAAACTGAGCTTGAACTATAAAAGCTTGTTTAACTAATAGAATATTTATTAACTTTTTTGTAAATACATACATTTCATACAAAGAAAACATCCAAACTTCAAAACAAATATTTCGAAATCATTCTAACATTTTGTTGACAAGAGATTCGAACCCGAAACCTCTGCACAGCAGTCGCATACGCCACCAAGACAATATTTAACAAGGTGAGGTTAATACATAATAAAAACAGTACTTAAAGTAGTTTGTATATCATTTTAAGAGCACTATTGGTGCAGACATTCTTGATTTTTGAAGCGTGCTCAAACAAACTTAACATTTACACATACATGCAGTAACTATCATTTACACAACCTATTGTCACCCCCTTTTCGACACCTTACAAGCCATTTTTCGCATTAAAAAATAGCCTATGTCTTTTCTCAGACTGTAGACTGTACCTAAAAAATATTTAAAACAAAACTGTGAAATGAGCTGTCGCCTGCGGTGTTCCCGGACCAATACGACCTTCAAACCTTTAAGAAAAGAGCGTACTCCTTCCTAAAGGGCCTGCAACGCACTTGTAACGCCTCTAGTGTTGCGGGTGTCCATGGGCGGCGGTAATCGCTTACCATCAGGCAAAAAATGTTGTGTAGTTTTACCGTGCTGGTAAATCTGCCGGTCCGGTATAGTGGGAACCCGGCCTTTCGCATTTTTATAATAATAGTGTAAAGGTACATACTAACTGTACAGTGTCAAACTCGCTATGTCACAAAATTAAAAAAAATATAGATTAAAATAATATCTGATGTGCATTGTAATAAGCTTGTTAATTTAAACTGATCAATTGAACTTGTGGTCGGTCTTGTGATCAAGTATTTAAATCTTGAGTTTTATTTCCACTCAAGGTATTTTTTTTATATTGCCGTAATCAGTTTTTCTGCACATAAGTGTAATGAGTTATATATGAGAGATAGTATAATAAGTGTAAGTATTACCTACATTTCCATAAGAGGAAGTTTAAAAAGTTGTACAAATCTATTGACATCTCGTTTGATATAATCGGTTCAGCAGCATTGCAACTAAACGTTACAATGGTGGAACATACAAACATTGGAAGTGTATGTAAGACTTTCAAAAATATTATCCTTTCATTTAGCTTCGCTGCAGTCGGCGTAAACCATTGTTATACATTATTTCGGTAAATCATTTTACGAAATGATAAAACTAAACCCAAAATAACTTTGCTCCAGAAATCTTAATTCCAAAACATCTCAAATATTTATTCAACCCTACATATTCAAATAAGGCTATCATCAAAATTTTATGCTTAACCCTTTCAACATCAATAGCATTGATTGATCAATGCTTATAATGTGTGAACGGGGTATTATTGACTAAGTCAATTAACAACCAAACCACAATAAAACATAACACTCGAATGCGATGAGGGTCAAATCGACCCCCGCTGACAGCGAGATAAAAAACATAATATATTGGCACGTTTTTTAATAGCCACAAAGGGTTTGCTGGCGGATTCAACTCGATACAGAGATACTAGAAAATTGGATTTTTGATAAAAATGGTGCTTGGGGTCGTTTCCGCCGGCAACTTGAAATATTTGCTGTTGGCGGTGATGCGGTACTTATTCGACCTCGAATTAAATGTGGACACGATTTATGGACAAAGTTTCACTTGCGGTTTAGATAAAAGTTTAAATCTTACATAGATTTATTAAGCTTAGTCTGTATATTATTATGAATTTAATAATTATTTTTGAAAAATATATATTTATAAATACGAGGACAGATTTCTTTACAGAAAAGGTCCATAATATTCTCAAGCATTCATATTATCTTTCTAGGAAATATTTATTATAACTGAGTTACGTAATGACTCTTGGTACAAGTTAAATAAACAGTATTCAGGTACAGGAAAGCTGTTCCACTTTATTACTGAAAATGATTGTCCAGAGAGCTTTACTCTCATATTACATATTGCGATAGTTAAATTTTATTAAATTAAACATACTCTGAAAACTCATAAAAAAATTATTGCTGCGGACTTCGTACTTGAAAATTATAATTAGAGCAGTTGGCCTTAAAATATATGACCGTAAAATATTTTTTCTCGAATATTTAAGGTTATTACAGCCATGAGAGGTTAACCTAAATAGTCGGAATAAACTCTGAGATGTTTTAATATTCAAGAGACGAGATGTACAAGAAACTATTTTGTGAAACTGTAAATTGAAATAGCGACAACATTTTAATTTTAGCGCTTCTTCTTTATTAGGTTTGTGAAGAGAAGTTTAAACACTGTTTTGTTACGAAAATGACAAAAGATGAATGGATGGATTTGCACGCTATACCAAGTCGTACCTTTAACATTTAATATATAGGTATAACTGCTAGCTTTTGTTTTTTTTTTCTCAACAATCAAAGTATTTTCATGTCAAATTGTATTTAAACCGGTACAGCGGTATAACCGTGAAAGCGTTACACACAGATTTACTATGAATTTATGGTATTAGTATAGATCTTGTAGATACAAGAACTAATACCAATCATGGACTACTGCAACTCGAGAAACATATTTGGAAAAGGAAAATATCTATAAATAAATAAATAAATATTTAGGACATCTAACACACAACGCCATCTAGTCCCAAGCTAAGCTAATTGTCAACCCGCTAACTTTTTTTTTTTTTTTTTTAAAAGATAACTCCCGCATTATGAATATACATCCTGTGTCGCGGGGGACTTTACAAACATACATGTAACGGACACAAAGAACATCCAGACTCAGGACAACATTTTGTGGATCACACAAAGTGATGTCCCACGTGGGATTTGAACCCTCGGCACTTGGCGCCGTCGCAAGCGGCGTAGTGACCGCTTTAACCACTTTTTTTTTTTTTTTTTTTTTTTTTTTTTTTTTTTTTTTTTTTTTTTTTTTTTTACGTGTGGAAACCCCCTCGGGCCGTCACCCCGCCGGGGTTTGCGGCGGGGCGGTGTGTCGGAATCGAACCGACTAAAACCACACGGTGTGCCAACTCTGCGCCTGAGAAGGGAGGGGTCCGGGATCGCTGTTATTAACGCAAACCGGACCCCTCCCAGCGCCTGCCCGCACTGAAGCGGGCACCGTCTGCTGGTAAAAATCTCAAATTAGGCGACGCACGGCACACGCGTACGTCGCCCCCTCGCGGTTGGCCTGTAATGCGGATGGAGGGGAAAACCCATCCCGTCCATCCGCGGCCACACTCAGGGCGGCATGAGGCGCTGATAGGCGCGCCTCCGCCGCCCCGTGCGCCGGCGGCGGATCGGGTCCGAGTGGATATCGTCCTCCCGGGCCTTCTCCGCCGCCTCCTTCTGCGAAATTACTTCTTCGCAGAAGGTCGCGACCGCGGTAAAACTGCTGTCGCTACCGGCCATGGACAGTACGACGGCCGGCAGCGACAGATCTCCTCCGATGACTGCAGTGAGGGCCCGGCGCTGATCCGCCCAAGCGGGGCAGATCTCCAGCGTATGCTGGGCCGAGTCCTCACTGCAGTCGCAGTGGTGGCAGGCGGGACTCAATTCCCTCCTAGCGACCGAATGCAGGTACTTTCCGAAGCAACCATGCCCGGAAAGCACCTGCATCAGCCGGAAGGAAAGGGTCCCGTGCTGCCGCCCTGCCCACTCGAGGATGACCGGCTGGAGCGCCTCCACGGTGGCAAAGCCAGCGCGTGGAGCCTCCAGCCGGGACGACCAACAAGCCATCGTGGCTCGGCGAGCGGCTTCACGCCATTCGCGTACCTCTTCGGGCGGAGCACGATACCCGTACTCCGCCCGATATTCAGCCGCTCGCCGATAAACTTCGGCGAGCACTTCCGCCTCCAAATCCCACGGGGGTGTTCCGGCCAAGGCACACGCCGCCTCGGTGGACACCGTGCGGTATCCGCGTATGGCTCTGACCGCCAATACCCTCTGAGGGCGCAACAGGCGTGCCTTGTTCTGGACGGTCAGAGCCTCCACCCACACCGGTGCACCATATAGTGCCATCGACCGGACCACCCCCGTGTAGAGGTGTCTTGTTTCGACGCTGGCTCCACCCAGATTGGGCAAGAGTCGCCCAAGGGCGGAGGCAGCGCCGACCAGCTTTGGGGCAAGCTGTCGGAAGTGCTCGTCGAAGAGCCACCTACCGTCGAGGATCAGGCCCAGATACCTCATCTGGGCCCGAACCGGTACGAGGACCGAGTTGACTTCGATAGAGGCGCCGGGGGGTGGACCACGACGGGGCCCATGGAATAGCAGGGCCTCCGTCTTGTCAAGGGCCACCCGTAAGCCCAGCGCCTCGATGCGCCCAACCACCAGAGAAACACCCCTGGTGGCCAGGCGCGCCGCCTCTTGGAAATTGGCCCCCCGAGCTGTGACCAAAGTGTCATCGGCGTAACAAATTACGCCCAGCCCGGGGGGCAGACGACTTCGAAGGACCCAGTCGTACCCCACGTTCCACAGGAGTGGTCCGAGGACAGACCCCTGTGGAACGCCGCACGACATGGGTCGCCGTCTAAGGACGCCATCTCGATCCTCGTACACGACGGTACGCTCCTCCAAATAGTCTGCCACCAGCCGCCTCAGGTACTCTGGCACCCCATGATACTGGAGTGCTTCCCTGATGCAGCTGAATGGCAGACTATTAAAGGCGTTGGCGATGTCCAAGGACACCGCCAACACCACGCCGCCACAGCCAACCGCCTCTTCGGTCACGGCCCTAAGGCGCATCACGGCATCGACCGTCGAACGCCCCTCTCGGAACCCGAATTGGGCGTCCGACAGGTCGGGCCCTACCTCGCTGAGATGCTGGACGATGCGGGCAGAGAGAATCCTCTCGAACAATTTGCCCGCCTCGTCCAGCAACACGATGGGCCTATAGGCCGCGACCGAACCGGCTGGCCGTCCCGGCTTCTGCAGTAGGACCAGCTTCCCGCATTTCCAGCACTCAGGGAAGCGTCCGGACGCCAGGCTGGCATCCAAAACCTCCCTGAGGCGGTCCGACATATGGTCGAGGGCTCGGGCCATCACTCGGGGTGGTACCCCGTCCGGCCCGGGGGCGGTGTTCTTGGAACGGATCCGAAGAACAGCCGCCCCAACCTCCGATTCCCTAACGGGCGGAATATCGTCCTCTCGGCCCCCGTCGTCTCTGGCCACTGAATAGGCCATCGACGGGGGCGTGTGCTCCGCCCGCTGCGGGAAAAGGCCCTCGACCACCTGCTGCAGGAAGCTGGGCTGGAGAGTCTCGGTAAGGGGGGGGCCCGCCGTGCGGAGCTTCTGACGCACCGCACGATATGGGCGACCCCAGGGGTCACGGTCGAGACTCTCCAGCATCTCCTTTCTTTTTTCCTCTTTGGCGCGGCAAATGGCCAGCTTCAGAGTCCTCCGCGCTTCGCGGTACTCCTCATGAAGCCGGCCTTCCTCCCCGTCTACGCGGTGGCGTCGCCGCCGGCAACGGGTGTAGGACCTCCGGGCACGAGTGCAGGCCGCACGGAGGTCCGCCAACTCCTGGGACCACCAGTAGACCCCGTTCCGTGGAAGTCGACAACCCCGAACGCGGGGCATGGCCGCATCGCAGATCTGCGTTATCGCAGTGCGAAAGCGGCCAGCCCCCATGTCGACCTCCTCGGCCGGGGCCCGCGGAGACAGCCATGACTGAACGATGGCCGCCTCCTCTAGCAGGTCCCTATCGAGCTTGGCAACAGCCCACCGCGGAAAGCGGGAGGAATGCCGCGCCACGTGACCCCTACTGGGGCCCTGGGACCGGGAGAGCTCGAATCGGATATAGAGATGATCCGAGAGCGTCTCAACCTCATCCAGGACACACCAGTTCCTTACTCGTGCGGCAACAGCAGGGGTAGCGAACGAAAGGTCCACTATCGACCCCCCCTGCTGTCGCACGCACGTGTTGGTGGCGCCTCTGTTCAGCAAACAGAGGCCCACCGAAGCCGCCCACTCCACAACGGCATCGCCCTTGGCGTCCGTCGCCGGGGAACCCCACGCAATGGATTTTGCGTTGAAGTCCCCCAGCACGAGGACGTGCCCAGACGCTAGTCGCCGCATCGAGGTCTCCAGGTTGTTGAGGAAGACCTCGAAATCGCTCAAACTCCGGTTGGGGGAGAAATACACACCGTAAACGGTGATTCCCCCCCACTCGGCAGCCACATATCCAGAGCCCTTGTCTCTTAGCGACAAGGGCGGGGAACGAGCCGCCGAGGAGCCGACGACTGCCACGGAGCCGTCCCAGTCACCCATCCAGTTTGGACGGGGAGGGACGTAGTAGGGCTCCGCGACTACGGCAACACCTATCGACCACTGCGCCATGGTTTGCAGGAAGAGATCCTGCGCCGCGGCGCAGTGGTTCAGGTTCGTCTGGACAAGGAGGTTGGAGACTTGATCCATTTACTGGATCGTCTCTACAACCTCCTCCATGGGCGACGACGTGGTCGCACGATCGACGTCGCAGGCAGCCTGGGTCGACAGGCTAGCCCCCGACGTCTGCCGAGAAGCTTTTGGAGGCTTGCAGCCCCCCCGCCCCATCTGGTGATTGGCGGGCTTATTGCCCGCCGCACACACGGGGCAGTGAGGGGCGGCAGAGCACTCTGCCGCCTTGTGCCCCGGTCGACCGCAGCGGAAACATAATGCGCTGCAGTCAAAACAACTCTGGCACTTGGTGCGAGTGTGTCCCGCGGCAAGGCATTTGTAACACCTCATCGGCCTCGCGGCCAGGACTGTGATCCTGGCACTCACGAAGCCGATGAGTAGCCTGCCGGCATCGGCCAATATTTTGGCCGACGCCACGGGACAGCTGACCCACACTGCACCAAGGCCTCCTGGACCGGGGCGGATGGTGCCGACCCTGACGCTGTCCGCACCGCAACTCGCCTTCTCGCAGATTACGGCGCGGACATCGTCAGTCGTGACCGAGTCGTCCAGGCCCGAAATGCGCAGCTCTGCACACTTAGTGGGCCTGGCGATCCTCACACCATCCGTGGCTGCGAAGACAACCCTCATTTTCTCGGCAACGGTGTCCGCCTTTTTTGCGCCATCGGCCCCTGGGAACTCGAGAACTCGAGCTCCCGTTTGGGCCTTGCGCAGGCGGACACCGGCCGTTTCAAAATCTCCGGCGAGACTGTCCCGGGCCTTCTTGAAGAAGGCCGCGTAGGACAGCCCGCCGGATGTCGCCTCCGGTGACAGGGTCACCACTACAGCCGCGGTTTTCGGCGGCTGCAGTTTCCGCGGCTTGCGGCTCTTTGGGGTGGCCCCTGCCACCGGTGGCGCCTGCGGGCCAGAGGCTGCCTGTCGGGCAGCCTTTCTGGCCCGCTTTCTCGCCTTCTTTGATTTCGCCCCTCCGACTACCTGCCAACCCTCATTGGAGGGGGCAGATGTAGAGGGGCCAGGCAGAGGTGTTGGAGTGGGGGGCATAGGTGTTGCAGCTTTTGCTGCCGCCCCCCGCCCCGTCCTCGGCGCAGCCGTCTTGGCCGGAGCCGGAGCCCTGGCCACCAGCCCTCGAGCAGCCGCAGGGGCCGGCGCTGTTCTCGTCGTCGACGCGTAGGTTACGCGACCCCCTACCACAGGAAGGGGGGTCGCCGCCGACGACGTGACCCTCCGCTTCGGCGCCGCAAGCGGCGGCCGCATAATAGGGGCCGCAGGCAGCCTCGCCTCCAGGCCGGCCGTACGACCCTCTATCATGCGCCAGCATGCGTCGAGGATGGCAGCCAGCTGGGCGTCCGTAATCCCAGTGCCGGCAGGGGACGGCTGCGGCGCAGATGGGGCCTGCTGGGATTTGGACGCGGCCCGCTGGGATGTTGACGGGGCCGGGGCCTCTCGCTCCGCCCGGAATTGGGCGAACTGAGCACCGAGCTCGGCCACCTGCCCCGTCAGCCGGTCGTTGGCCGACTGAAGGCGAGCCACGTCTCCAATCAGGGTGTCTACGACCCCCGCCACGGCAGAAGAGGAGTCCTTAAGGGCCCTTACAAAAGAGCCCTTCAGGTTCACGGACTTGGTGGCCACCTTGTTTATAATGGCCAGCGCCGCGTCCGCTGTCTCCTGCAGAGAGACCGGTGATTGGGGCACTAAATCCCCCTCCACCGGGCCCCTGATCTTCAGCAGGAGACCAGACATCTCCTCCTCCGCCTGTAGCTCACCGTCAGCCCTGGCCCTCCTATAGGATTCCGCCTTGCAAAAGGCAGAACCTGACGAGGCCGAGGCTGGGGTGCGGGATCTTCCCCTCTGGCCGCTCCCAATTTTAGGTGGCGGCAACATCTCCTGGGACGTGTCGCTTTCGCCGCCGTCCCTGAAGAGGCCGCGCTTGCGGGTCTCCGAAGCCTCCGTCTCCATCAGCTCCAGTGCGTCCACAGTCGTACTGGAGCTACAACTCGCAACAGAAGTAGCGGACATTGAGCGCATGCGCTCTGATGTTCTTCGGCTCCCAGCAGTCAGATTGACTTCTGGGAGCCCCACCGAGATGGGCGCCACAGACGCAGTGTCCTCATCGGCAGACGATCGCTCGTCCGCCTTTCGGAACTGCCCCTTGGCGTTCCTCCTTTCCTTCCGTTTCTTTTCCTTCGTCTCCTTCTTCTCCTTCTCAGTTCCGGTATGCATGCCAGTTTTCGTTATATTTGTGTCCAATTCGGTTATATTTTTTAAAGATTTATCAAATTCCATTTCTAAACCCACGAGTTGGGGAGAACTAAAGGTCCACCCGGGCAGAGATCCCCAATACCCGGGCAAGCCTATGTACTGTGGAGGTCGGCCAGTATCCACAGGTTTTTACGACTTAGCTGTCGGGTGTTATAGACTATCCTTGTCATGGGCCGGCCAATCAAGGCAAGCCCTCCGGCCATCAGGTTCTCAGCGTACCCTCTTGGAGCCACCAGTCAGGTCGTTGTTGAGCCCCTAATGGTTACGGAATGCGAGAGGGTGGCTAGCCCTCTCTCACAGACGGGACTAACACTCAAGTGCCAGCCCCTCTGATCTACTCGCACTCCAACACGCCTTCTGCTAAAGCAGAGGGACGTTTGGAGTGCCGCGCGACGACTGAGCGTCACGCCCTTCGCGGCAGTCTGCAGCCAGACTCCGTCTTCGATCCCATTTAGTCTGGAGTCTCACCCTGGGCCAATCCGGCATGAGTAGCTCTACCCGGCACAGCCCCAGAGATCATTGACCCACGCAAGCCCCACCACGACGACAACGTAGGGATACATTGGGGGGGACCGCTTTAACCACTAGGCCAACCGTGCAACTGACATACACATGGGCAGAGTCGCGTGTAAAAGCTAGGGTCAGTATTAATACTAAAATAGTTACTAAAATTATACTGCGCTGTTGAAGTTATATACAATTAAGTTTAAATATGACAGAACTCGCGTGTCGAGTACAAAGTAAGTGATGTGTCGCAATAAGTGTCGTGGTGGTAGCAACTTGACTTATGGCGGGGACAGAAAGGCCCCTCGCGCGGTCGACGTGTTGGGTGTACAATATATGCACTCGGTTAGATACGATCATAAGAATAGGTCAATTTGTAATATTAGATTTTATGGTGTACTTACCATAAATAGAGTACAATATATTTTACTTATTTTACTTTTTTACCATCGGTTTCAATATTTATAAACCATATTAATGTTACAAATTCGATTGTTTGTTTGTTTGTTTTTTTTTTTTTTTTATTGAATAGTTGGCAAACGAGCAGACGTATCACCTGATGGTAAACGATTACCGCCGCCCATGGACGCCCGCAACACCAAAGGCGTCACAAGTGCGTTGCCGACCTTTGGGGGATGGGAAAGGGGATGGGGGGAGGGGTTGGGGTATGGTCCTCCGGTATCCTCACTCACTCGGTGAAACACAGCGCAGACGCTATTTCACACTGGTTTTCTGTGAGGCCGTGGTATCACTCCGGTCGAGCCGACCCATTCATGCAGAAGCATAGCTCTCCCACTTTCTCTTCTTGCCTTTAGTAAACACCTAAACTCCGAAACAAATATTTGAAGATCATACAAACATTTGGTCCGACCCGGGAATCGAACCCGAGACCTTAAGCTTAGCAGTCGCATACGCTGCCACTACGCCACCGAGGCAGTCAACACATCTTTCTTAAAGAACAAACAAATGTTCAAAATATCAAAATCCAAATAGTCCTATATTAACATAGGTAGATCAAGCGAAATTAGCTAATAAATATTGATACGATTTTCGTCCTTTGCTATCAAACAACCTTTTAATACATTACGTTATAAATAACTAAGATTTATTACTAATTAATACTTTCTTGAGGACGTACTTCAGGTGGCCTGAATAGTGGCTAGACGCCCGTCTAGCCACCATTCAGGCCACCTTTACTAGACTTTCAGAAGTGTTCGATTGTCCGCTACGACCTTACGCTGAGATGAATTGTATATTAATAATATTGATTTTATACTACCACTAATAGTGGGTGGGAAAATATATTAAGGATATTGCTTTTAAGAATAGATTGGTATTAGGGATGAATAGTTCATAAATGTCCCGAACAATTTTTGAAGTACTAACCTCCGTGGGTTGGTGTGTACATTTTTCGACCTAACGACGATACAAGATAATTAATCAATCAATATTTATCTTTATTGTAAATTATAGGTAGGTACATAATACAGATGTTTCATATATATATATATATATATAATAGGTCTTTACCTATGAAATTGCGTTTCTTCAGTACTGGTCATTTCAAATAAAAAAAAGTTTATAATGGCTCTGTATTCTATTCATTCTCACTGTGGGGGAACGGGTATCATGTTCCACCCAACACAAAGTTGATGTTGGGATGTTGTATATATGATAATCGGCGCGAGAACTTTAATTGCACGATTCAGGATTGGTAATTTCTTCGTATTGTAGGTTACTCTGTAGTTCAGTGTAACTTCGGTAGATGGCGCTGTAGTATGTTATGTTGTATGTGGAGGTCGCCACAACACTATTTAGAATTTTTATTTTTAGTGTAATGGATTTTATCAGACCTCATTAGGTATTATCATAGTGTCATCAGGTTTCATCATGTACTCTTAGAGTGTCATCAAATCTTATCGTATACGAACATTTAGGCAGGACCATACGTAAAAAAACCTACTTCGTTTTTTATGTTTGAAAAGCATAAGCAGAATCCAAGAGTGGTGGTCACCATATTCATTGCGATTGCACACAATGCAGCAATACAACGTGGCGGCCTAGTGATGCTTCATTGCGAAACTTTAGTTTGAAGGTGAAGGTCATTATATATATATGTCGGAGGCACGTTATCTTCACTGTCGCTCATTGTGGGCATCAGTAGGTTTCCGGGTGAGAAATAAATGTATTATAGGTTCAAATAACTTATTTGAAGGGTATCACAATACTCACAGAGGAACACGGTATATAGAAAGTAACACACAGTACAGTTCCTGGGCAAGTGATCCGAGCGACAATAACGATAATACTAACGAATGCACACTCTTTTGACGTTCCGTACTCATGACCCGATATACATATAAATATATTTATTAAACTACTTCTGTTCCGTTCCGTGTGGTGACAGATTACGAATATAGAGTGTCGCTACTCTTTTTTACATCATGGGTGTAGTAAGAGCCACAGGAGGGGCCCACCTCCAAATAGTGGATGGCCCGAGGTACGTCGGGTTCCAGGTATTTCCTTCCGAGGCTACACCTGGTTCCCCGACTTCTAATATTCGAGACGGTGTGCGGTTTTCAGTCGGTTCGAGTAAGACATAACCACCAGTTATATATATAATGTATACGAAGGGATTAACGCATAAAAAAACAAAAGGGAAAAAAGACATTTAAGGGATTAAACTATACCGCCACATATTCTATACCATTCCATCTATATACTGCCACGGTGGCGTACTCGTGGCGTATGCGACTGCTAAGCTAGAGGGTTTCGGGTTCGATACCCGGGTCGGACCAAATGTTTGTATGATCTGCAAATATTTGTTTCGGAGTTTGGGTGTTTTCTATGTATAATATGTATGTATTTACAAAAAAAAATATTTATAAGTATTCATATCAGTTGTCTAGTACCCATAACACAAGCTCTGCTTAGCTTGGGACTAGGTGGCGTTGTGTGTTAGATGTCCGGAATATTTATTTATTTATTTATTATTTGGAAAACAAAGTATAGTAGGCTAAAATCTCGTTCCTAAGTATAGTGGACAATCCAGCAGTGGATTATTAAAGAATGTTGAAATAGTGATGCAAAAACAACTACCTATTTACGTCACTCTTACTTGAAATAAATGAAAGATTTCATTGAAATCATTCGCTAAACAACTTTGTCATCACATTTTGTTTCAATTATCACCGTATAGAGTTTATAGTCGTTTTGGAAAACTGTCACAGTTGTGCGTATAGTGCTAACATCGCAAAATCCAGATAATGTATAACTTTATACAAAGAAAAAATAATTTTAAAATACATGGGTTTATGACAGAATTTACAAAGGCGACATGTGATCACGGTCACTGCAAATTGTATGACGAATTTTCATCATTTTTATGTTTTTTCTTATTTGACAGATATCTACCGTAGGTTTATCATTATCTTATCGCAGTCCACCACTGAACATGGATGTCTCGAATCATATGTTACGTTCAAAAATTAGGATGTCATCATTATCAACAATCATTAATCTTTATTGTCCACTGTTAGACACAGTTCTCTCCAGAAAGGTCGTTTTGAACTACAATGCCACGCTGGTCTGATGGACTGATATAAGATTAGTTACAAACTTGTACCAACTACTCCTTGCAGTGCTGTTGTCCAGAGTAATTTGGTTACTTAATCTCTTTCGACACTCGTGGGATACAAAAATACGGTGACACTTGTGGCGAATTCCAAATACAGCTCAACAAGGCAACACACTACAACGCCATCTACCGAAGTTACACTGAACTACGGAGTAACCTACAATACGAAGAAACTACCAATACTGAATCGCGCAATTAAAGTTCTCGTGCCGATTATCATATATACAACAACAACCCAACATCAACCGTTGGGCAGTGGCCCGCCAGACATGATCACCACGCCTGGTCGGAGGATCCTCCTTTTGTGTGTTGGAGGGACATGATACCCGTACCCCCACAACACCTATACTCCACTATATTCTTAATGCGTTACTTACAGTGTTTACAAAAAGTTTATATGTATTTATATCAATTATCTATTACACATAATACAAGTTTGGCTTAGTTTGGGAGTAGATGGCGTCATGCGTTAGATGTCCGAAGTATTAATTAATTATTTTCATACGATATATAACAACAGAATCCAATTGTAAATATTAACAAAATACAGGTTAATTCACGATTTTGCTCCATTACCCCATCGGTCATGTTTACCCAACGGACCCTACCGCTGACGTGGGTGGACAGTGGCGCCCTCTGACTCGCTTTGTTTCTTGTTAGTTTTGTGGTTCCACCTTTGTAGCTTTGTGATGCGTGATTTATGTTGTTTAGGAAATATTTAAACAAGCTCATGTATATTTCATAAGTTTGTTTGTTTTGAAAAAATATGTAAACGACTGTTAAATAATTTGTATTTTTTATTTCCTTATGGGACTCACGTTTTATTTCGGACTGCATTGTAAATTTAGGGAAGAGTTTAAATAAGTATAAGCACCTATCACATCATATTAGATGACTTATTAAAGAAATATACTGAATTTGAACTCTTAAATTTTTATATAAAAGAAGAATTTGTTAATATATTTTTCTATGTTTAATTTTTCTATGTTTAACTATAGTACTATAACGGTGGCCAAATGAGATGCAGATGCATCTCAATCATCGCAAAACGCGGCCTGCCTTAGTATGGGTTCCCATGCCGCATTGTTGCATTGCCTGCATTCGCAATGAGTATGTTGACCACTATTTTCGGATTCTGCTTTCCATCAGTCTAAGTAGAGTCACTTTAGTTGGGTCATTTTTAAAAAAATATTTAAATGTTTGCCACAACTTACTGTTCTTGAGAAAATTTGTGGAGGGCATTTGAAAAACACTTTGAATGTTAAGTATAACATTTTAAATATCTCCTTGAAAGTGATAATCTCTGTACCTTCACAGATGCTGTAGGAATGTAATTTAACAAATATACATTTATATATTTAACATACTTTTAAAGCATGTAAGTAAAAAACAGAATAGGACAGTAACCGTTTTACCGTGGGAGAGCTATGCTTCGGCGTGAATGGGTCGGCTCGACCGGAGTGATACCACGGCCTCACAGAAAACCGGTGTGAAATAGCGCTTGCGCTGTGTTTCACCGAGTAAGTGAGGATACCGGAGGCCCATACCCCAACCCCTCCCCTCATCCCCTTTCCCATCCCCCCAAAGGTCGGCAACGCACTTGTGACGCCTTTGGTGTTGCGGGTGTCCATGGGCGGCGGTAATCGCTTACCATCAGGTGATACGTCTGCTCGTTTGCCCACTACACAATAAAAAAAAAAAAAAAAAAAAAATATCGGAAATGCAAATTTGGTAAAAAATGATATATATTAATAACGTATTATATTAATTTTTAGTTATAATAGTAATAAAAATCTTTAATAATAATAAAATATCATCGGTACACATCATCACTCCTCCTGATGGCGTGCAATTAGAGAGACCTATGTCCACCGGTGGATTGTGATAGGCTGATGGTTATTATGACTTTCCTGCAATTTATTTTGTGTTCATGTAATTTTGCTTCAGTCATTCTAAAGGTCCTTTGTACTTTTAGACGTGAAATTAAATGTACAATTCCAAAAGTCTCTTTCAGCCACTTTGCACAACTATAATTTCTGAAAACCGTATATTATGAACTCGTCCAGCTAGCCTGGTGCCAGCGATAGACCGGACCTAAATTTACTTCGGGAATATTCCACTGACTGACACTGGATTAAACTATCAAAACTTGGGACTGTCTGGTACTTAACTAGCTTTAGTCGGCTGCTTCCAGTTATTTACTAGATTTACCTGAAAATGATTATTGACATGAAGTAATATACATATATATATATATATTTATATATTATAAATTTGAAAGGAACTCTGTTTTTCTGTCTGTTACGCTTTGACGGCTAAACCGCTGCACTGATTTCAAATTTTTTTTTAGGAAGATATTTTAATTCTTCATGAAGAACATGGACTACTCTTTACTGCGATAATTGATGAACACTCAGGCGAAGCCGCGAGAAATATATTTTTTCCCGCAACCCTGATGAGTTCGATAACTTATTTAATTATTTACAACTTTATGCACTTATTCCACTTTTTTTTTTTTTTTTTTACGTGTGGAAACCCCCTCGGGCCGTCACCCCGCCGGGGTTTGCGGCGGGGCGGTGTGTCGGAATCGAACCGACTAAAACCACACGGTGTGCCAACTCTGCGCCTGAGAAGGGAGGTTCCGGGAATTATGCACTTATTCCACTAGGGCAAGTAGTCAGCCAGCTGTGTAGGTTAACACCGGCTGACTAGGTTACAGTTGTACAAACAGTTGACCATTTGTTATTTTGTTTTATGTGCTTTCATTTTTACCGACTTCAAAAAAGTAGGAAGTTATCAATTCGACTGTATATTTTCTTATGTTTTTAATCTCATAACTTTAGACTGGGTGAACTGATTTCGATGATTCTTTTTTTATTTGAAAATTGGTGTTTCTCGAGTGGTTTCAATCTGGTCTAGTGCTTGACCCTCGGTTTTTTTGTTAAAATGTTTGTGTTATTTATCTATACTGATACTTGCTGTACTCAGTCACGTTTCGCTGTGGTAATTTTATAGTTCTAAAACAATTGATAAAAACTATCCTAGAATATTTTTTGTCATTTTAAAAAAAATTGGTTTGCAATATAACATTATTTTGATTTGGTTTTAATTTTAAATTCCATGTATCAACTATTTTTATGAGTCTCAAACTTATTAAACTGATCTACATTTCTTTTCTTCTGTACACTTATTTATCATGTTCATATTCAAAATAAAACGAAAACGAACTAGTAATCGCACAGCGGTTGAAATTCGACCTTTTCTTTTAGCATACTGCACTTCTCCTCGCCAAATTTCATACTCCGGTAAAGTAGCACAAACGTTTTCCTTCACTTATATAGCTATATAGCTTTAAATAAAATGCAATCGTATTCTAAACGATTAAAGTGAACTTTTTCCAAAATATATGACAGTTACAATCAGAGTATACTTGTGGAACATATTACGTCACCGTCCCGCGATAATGGCGGGTGACAGCGGTCTGACAGCGGCCCGGCGTTGTCCCGCGCGAACTTCACCGTACTTTCATATGTAAATATCAGATGTACTACTAAATTAGTTTCTGTTTGTTTTGGCAGTTCACGTTTGTATAGAATAATTTGTATTTACCTGTAGGCAGAAAAGGTTTATTTTTATTTGTTTATTTTATGGAACACTGAAACAATTTCTGTTCTTTTTATTGAAGATATAATGCGTAGGCTGTCGGCTCATAGGAGCTGGATCAACCGGGGTGATACAATGATCTCATGTGAAAAAAAGCACCAATATTAAATAGTGAGTTTCTAGTACGACATCCCACTAGCCGGTGATTGGTATCCGCGTGATTGCCACTGAGAAAAAATAAAAAATAAAGGAAGATTCCTATTTCTGGACGAAATGGAATTCTCAAAGGCAAGAGACACACTTAGAATTCCTCAGTTGCGTAATGAGTATCGGTAGTTACTTGCCGTGAGGTGTCACACACTTCATATCATAATTATATTCTATTAACGTAGATGTGATCGAAAAACGCTTTTATAACATTTAATATGTTAGAAAGACTACTACCACTCTTAAAGGATAACAGCTGCGGAATGACGAATCCATTTTGTTACAAATCATCATGATATTAGCACCGACTTCCACTACTACTAGTAACACTATAAGCTGCCGTATTGAAGTCGGTGCTAACTTTAAATAGCATAATATATGTTGCAACATATGCAAATATTCACAAATACTTAAAACCATAAAGCGTACAACTCATTCTAACTCATCGCCTTCCAGTATCAACATACCTGCCATGCACTGCTATTAAATGACATCATAAACGCACAAAGCGCTATAAAGTTTTATAAGCGCGGATCATAAAAGCTTGGCAGTGATCAACGTAATGTAACATAACGTTTGAATAATAATGAGTTTAAAACCATTCACGGTAATGTTATGATCATTAACGGTTGGCGAGGAGAGATTTTTGGGGGTATAAAACTTTTGCGGTAATGTATAGTGAAGTATGTTTATGAAAATTGTGTTTGTTGTCTCCTTTGTTAAGTTATGTGTTTGTAGTAGAGGTATAGTGTTTAGAATAGTCTAGTCGTGCCTCTCGTGGATTTACAAGCGTACATAGAGACATAAAGTTTTTATTTTTACACAGAAACTTGTTCATTTGAAGGCATTTGGTGAAGGATCAAATCGGGTTTTAGTGTGACGACGCGTTGCTACGGTATACATCATGCTTTACTTTTTTAAATAAATCAGATTTTATTTTTTATAATTTTGCTTATTTATTAATTTTTTTCATAAGATATGTTCTGCTAGCGGCTCCACCTGCGGTTATGTTTATTATTGTGGTAAAGAGATGTCTATATACTTCCTCAGAATCAAAGTACCTCTCCATGCCAAATGTCATTGAAATAGGTGCAGTGGTTAAGTCGTAAAAGTTACTTTCTAATTTATAACAAGATTAGTATATATATAAAAAAAAAAGAAGTTTTTAAGTCGAATTTATTAGTATAAATTTTGATGTTCTACATCTGCCAGACATCCCTTGTCGACTCTTTTCGTTTCTTATTGGAGTCGGTGCTATACATTATTTTCTTCCATTCTCTTCTATCATTTGTTAGTTTATTTTCCTCTCTAGCCATAACCACATTCACAATGAGTACGGTCACCACTACTTTTAGATTCTACTTATGCTTTCCATCAGGCAACGTAGTTATTTTTGCAGCTATGACATAGAACCTTCAGTCGTTCCTTTTTTAACACACACACATGAAATATCTCGGAATATGATTATTACTTATTATAAGATCTTAAAGAAATCTACATAAATCGAGATTAAGAATCGTAATTAGTTTATTCTAAACGTAATCAATTCTACTTCAAATGTTAAATAATCGATATTAAAGTAACAGGCAAAGCTCTCCTTGTAAGCTCCTCTTGAAATCTTAAACGTTAATGAATATTTTAACTAATAGAGAGAAACTTTTAAGTAATATTCTAAATAAATACTAGATTAAATATTTACTTCATACTCGTATCATAAACGAAAATAAACAAGTAAATTGTGATGTTGTGCGAATAACACAGTTTAATTTTACCTTGAGCTCTCTCTTATTTGCATATGGGCTGAAGAAAATGATCCTATGGCTTCACAGTAAATTAGTAGATTCTCCCCACGTTTTAGATGAAAATGATCATCTTTATTTTTTAAATGACAACAAACAATTGCGCAATAATACGTACGTGCGTACGTCCATATTTTTTTAAGTAAGGTACTATTAAGAATTTCTTGTAAGAAAAGTCGAGAATCCAACCCGGTATCCGTTTATCGTCAATCGCATACTTTTACAGCAGGACCAACTAGAAGCTAAAGAAAGATATATCTTAAAATAAATAAATAAATATGAATAGAAATTACTAAACTAAAGTAAGAAGGAGGTTTATCATTTAGAAATTTCTTCAGATTCATTTGTCCAACACTTTAGTACCGTACAAACAATGAATTTACAGAATAAATATCTGCTACATAATTTACTTCTATACAAATTTATCTTTACCCCAAACATTGTTGTAAATTTCTTGCTATTGCGGGGAGACACCGTTCTCTGCAGGGTATCTGCGTAGCGTTCGTAGAGGTGCATAGTCGGAGAGCTAGTGGCTAAGAAAAGTTTTTACGTAAGTGAGATTAACATCATAACAAGTATCAACATGGGGATTTACATCGATAGTATCTTATCCTGGGGTCCTCACCTACGAGAGCTGAGGCGTAAAATTTTTGCTGCTGATAGGTCTTTGCGCAGGTTACGCAATTTTCTACCTTTATCAACCAAGATTGCTCTTAAACAATCTCTTCTTTTCCCTAACCTCGATTATGTTGATGCCAGTTATCTAGATCACAATGAACACCAATTAAATAAGCTTGAGAGACTCCAAAATCTCTGTATAGTATTTATATTTAGATTACGCAAATATGATCATGTCTACGATTATCGCACACAGCTTAAATCGTTACCTATCCGCCTTCGTCGGAATGCTCATATTCTTTCTCTTCTTTATAATATTCTATGCGATACTCGTATCACTGTCCAAGCAGTTCGGTTGTGGAACGCCTTACCAGTAACGATAAGACGTGCGCAGGCATTAGCTTCTTTTAAGAGACTGGTGAAGGCATACTGCCTGGGAGACTTCAACGAACTATAACCGACTTAGTTCTCAATTGGGACACAAAACTCCACTTGAGTAAATATGGAGTATACATAAATTAATATTATGGTTAGTTAATAATATCCCTATTTATTAATTTAATCATCCACACTAGTTGTTACTATTACCTTATATAATATGTTTATATGTACTTATTGTTCCAAGCGTTACATACAAACAATAATTTTAGGAAGTTACAGTTCAGCAACTATTTTCACTATCACTATCGTTCTCGTCATTACGTTTTTAAGTGATTTAAAATTATATAGAATTTTTCTTCAGTTACTTTTAAAGATGTATTTGTTCTTTTTTTGTTATTTACTAAATAATGTGTAAAATTATAATTATAATAGTAATAGTACTTTATGACAGCTCTTAGTTAATAAACAACCCTTTATATATAAAATATTAAATGACCTATATTTGAAGTACGACTGTGTCTTTAATACATATTATTTAAAAGTAAAAAAAAATATTCTGCCTGAAGCAAGCTCCTAGCCTAAAGGGCGTTACGGCTACAACGGTTGTGCCATTATAATGTTAATAGCAGCTATTATGGCAGATATCATTATCTTAGCTAGACCGTGATCTTTGGGGAGGGGTTAATTTATTAATTCAGGAGGAGACACTTTGGTAATTATTTTCAATTTTGACTCAACAAAATTTAAAGCGGTGTTATGCAAAGATTTAGATTTGTCGGATATCGCGGCAAATTGTTTCAAGTCATTAGTATTAAGATAATGGACCCTTTTTAGTTATTTATACTGTAACTTAACAAAATTTGCGATGGGTTTTGTAATTCAAATATATTGAAATGTCCGGCAACTTGTAATTTTGACGTTTAAAATCTTTGGTATTTCCTCCGAGTTTTAGCTACAATTTTGTTCGTCATTCGTCGTACGTTTCTCTCGCAATGTTTGATCAAAAACCTTTTGTGGTCTACTGATAGACACAGACGTCTCATCAGAAAGTAGGTTTTGGTCTACTATACCACGCTGGTCAGACTGAGGAGAATTTTGCAATGCTGTTATTCTGTCCAGCTTGTCCCCTTATAGACTACGGGTCTGTGTCCAAAATTGATGGGTCATGTGAACAACCAGGAGATTTTTTAGAAAGATACAGGCGCGTAAAACAATAACAATCAACAGCTGCATAATAATAGACATGATTTGATGATTCTCCCTTTTCACAAGACTACGGGTCTGTGTCCAAAATTGATGGGTCATGTGAACAACCAGGAGATTTTTTAGAAAGATACAGGCGCGTAAAACAATAACAATCAACAGCTGCATAAGAATAGACATGATTTGATGATTCTCCCTTTTCACATGATTATGGCGTTGCGGAATAATGGATAAGAAGAAGTATTGAAATTGTATGGAACCGATGCCGTACAAAAATAGTGCGATTCTCTCGGTTTATTTGGTCATTTGATTTTTGTACGGCGTTGCGGAATAATGGATTAACAGAGGTATTTAAATGGTATAGAACCGATGTCGTACAAAATCAAATGACCAAACTGACCGAGAGAATCGCCGGAAAATAAAAAAAAGAAAACTTTGTGGCGCAATTTTTTTTAACAGCACAAGTTCCATACAATTTCAATACAATTTCAATACGTCTTCTAATCCATTATTACGCAACGCTGTACAAAAATCATGTAAAACGAGAGAAATGTCGAGGGTTGCAACCCCCTCCCCTTCACTTGTACTCAATTGGACAGCTTACAAGTGACGGCATAATGCTGCAAGTTATTGTTTTATGCCCCTGTATCTTCCTAAAAAGGTGTCCTGGTGGTTCACACAACCCATCAATTTTCGAAACTTGCTCGTAGTCTATTAGTCACGCGATGAATAGGGCTGGTGAAATTCTGTATACTTAATACGTTATCACACAGTTAAACAATGTATGAGACAATGTACTTCCTTAAGACAATCTATTTTCTTACGTAAATTTTACAGTATTTTGTCAGTATGGAGCGATAAAACCGCCATTGTATTAATCTCACATTTATT
The DNA here is from genome assembly GCA_916048165.1 of Spilarctia lutea. Lineage (NCBI taxonomy): Eukaryota > Metazoa > Arthropoda > Insecta > Lepidoptera > Erebidae > Spilarctia > Spilarctia lutea. The sequence continues at coordinate 12,625,755 of OU696496.1, read as the reverse complement.
TAATAAATAAATAAATAAATATTCCGGACATCTAACACACAACGCCATCTAGTCCCAAGCTAAGCAGAGCTTGTGTTATGGGTACTAGACAACTGATATAAATACTTGTATACTTTTTTATTTGTAAATACATACATATTATACATAGAAAACACCCAAACTCCGAAACAAATATTTGCAGGTCATACAAACATTTGGTCCGACCCGGGAATCGAACCCAAGACCTCTTGCTTAGCAGTCGCATACGCTACCACTTCGCCACCGAGGCAGTTGATTTATTTATATCTTTGTAGATATATAATTTAATATCCACAACATAAGTACAATACACTTAAGGTTGGTCCAAAGGACGCGAACTGTTTGCGGCTAACTTTTTGTTAGGGGCAAAGGTCAAGGTCGAGTGCATTTTTTTTTTTTATTATTGAATAGTGGGCAAACGAGCTGACGTATCACCTGATGGTAAGCGATTACCGCCGCCAATGGACACCCGCAACACCAGAGGCGTCACAAGTGCGTTTCCGACCTTTGGGGGATGGGATGGAGGAGGGGTTGGGATATGGGCCTCCGGTATCCTCACTCATTCGGTGAAACACAGCGCAAACGCTATTTCACACTGGTTTTCTGTGAGGCCGTTGTATCACTCCGGTCGAGCCGGCCCATTCATGCCGAAGCGTGGCTCTCCCACGGAAAAAATACACATACACACACATATACTACAAACTTCAAAATAATCATTACTATCATACTGTCGAATGTATGTTGTAATTATTTCAATAGTAGGTGTATTGATTGATTCGTCTTAGAGTTTTAGTGCATAAATGCTAGAATCAAACTCACTTGTGATTACTCCGCTATTTTGATTAGGTTGTTTTTCTATAATTTCCATCAAGTGCAGTCGGCACTCGAGAGTATAAGTTTTAGTAAATATAGTTAGAGGCTCACTGTTTTCGCAATAATCAAAGAAAGGTATAGAAAATAAACAAAATCAATCTAAACATTTATTTAGGTTCACGAAGAGTATCACACTGCAATTCATTTTTAAATTTGAAATACAAAAAAATTGACACAGTCCATATTTTTGCGATATAAATAAATGTTTTCACTTAATTCATCAGGTGCGTCTTAATTCAAAACACGTTTAAATTTCATTCGTTTGAATAAAAGTAATTATGTAAGTAATAATGAAACATTTATAAAATTAATATTTAACACCCTGAATTAATGAGCAAATTGTTGGTAACATATAATTGGCTTGGTACAAATTAACCCTAAATAGTTTTGAAATATGGTCAACATGACTAGGTATAGTGACGGAGACAAATTGTGAGAACTTGAGCACTCCTCAGAGAGGCTCTACCGAAATTCGCACAATTTGCGACAAAAGTTTGGACCTCCCGGGAGGGCGTTGTTTGTGAGGGCTCAGAGGTATTTGTTCTGTGAAGGTTGCGCAGGAAGTTGTCAATAACTGATGATAAGTGGATCAGTGAATTTCAGTTTCTTGTTGTCGTTGTATTTTAGCTGAATTAATTAACACGTTCAAAGTAGAAGTATTGTTAAGTAAGGGCCAAGGACATTGGAATGGCTTAAAGTAAGAATACGGGTTTAATGTTTTTCAAGGCAAAAGCTTGATTACTTGCGGACAGGATCACCTGATGATAAGTAACTGTCACCCATAGAGACTAACAAACCTCTTAAGATTCAAAACTGCATTATCACACATTGCGTGCCGTTGTATTGATTTTAGGTTACGTTCACCTGACACGCGCGAGAAAGAGTATTCCTATGATTTCTGTTGAGGTGGCCTATTTGTGCCGATTCATGACTTTCCTCCCACGGTAAAAACACCCCAAATATAAATGTCTTCCGTAAGTTTCACAGAAGATTTTCTAGCCGCCTTTCTCACCTTAATTTAATCATTATTTAGTTTTCAATATAATTAATTATTTTATAAACCTATTCTACCGATTTTTAAACGTATGGGTTTATTCTTGCAATGTGACTAATTTATTAGATATCCTATTTCAGTCTATGTCACAAACATTAAATTTCCTCTGTATGGGCTGGACTCAAGGTCAAGGTCAAACAACTAAAGGTTATGTCAGGTTTTGAGGGTTTTATTTATTAGGTGAAAGGTGTAGGTATTCAACTGATGGTGTTAGATTACAATTAATTATATATGAATGTTTTTTAATGTATTTGTCATGAGAGTTCAACTTTTTTGTTTTCACACTTCATATAATTCAATTGGATTTAGGAACAACGTTATGGTGATTTGATATATAATAGGTCTTTACCTATGAAATTGCGTTTCTTCAGTACTGGTCATTTCAAATAAAAAAAAAGTTTGTAATGGCTCTGTATTCTAAATTCAAATTAATTTTGTTTTAAAACCATGACATTCTATTTACAAACTCAGTCTATTGTTTTTTGATTAGCGTTGTATTTTCATTACATTTGAAAATTTTTCGTCATAATGGATACTTTAAAAATTCGTGTAATTATGGAATATGAGTTCCGTCGTGGCACCAACGCGACACAAACGGCACGTAACATCAAAAACGTTTACGGAGAGAACTGTACAAACGAACGCACAACCCTTTATTGGTTTTCCCGGTTCCGTTCTGGAAATTTTGACTTGAAAAATGAAGCTCGTGGTCGTCCGGAGACTTTGGTTAACAATAATGAATTAAAGGCGATTGTGGAAGTTGACGAAACTCAATCTACAGCTGAGCTAGCAGCAGCTTTTAATGTAAGCATCAAAACAATATTGATCCATTTGCGACAAATTGGCAAGCTAAAGCTAAAAAGCTTGATAGATGGGTGCCCCACGACCTTAACGATCGCCAGCGCAACGTACGCGTCGAGACCTGCCTTTCGCTGCTCAACAGGCAAAGAAATGAAGGAATTTTGTAACGAATAGTTACGTGCGACGAAAAATGGATTCTGTTCGACAATCGAAAGCGCTCAGCAAGTTGGTTAGACCCTGGTTCAGCACCAAAGCAATGCCCTAAACCAAAAATGACCCCTAAAATGGTGATGGTCACTGTTTGGTGGTCTAGTGCGGGTGTGATTCACCACAGCTTTTTACAAAACGGCATGAGCATTAATGCAGATGTGTACTGTGAAGAACTGGAGAGAATGATGGAGAAGCTCGCACATCTGCAACCAGCTTTGGTCAATCGGTCGTCCCCACTGCTCCTTCACGACAACGCGCGACCCCATATTGCGCAACAGACAGTCTCCAAGCTGCAAGAGCTGGGGTTGGAAGCTCTCCCTCATCCGCCATACTCACCAGACCTTGCACCTACCGACTATTACTTTTTCCAAAATTTGGACAGCTTTTTAGTGGCTAAAAAATTAAATTCCCGAGAGGCAGTACAAAATGCCTTTGAAGAGTTTGTTGCCTCCCGTCCAGCTGATTTTTACAAGAAGGGCATCAATAAACTGCCAATGCGTTGGCAAAGATGCGTCGATTGCATGGGTGATTACTTCGGATAACAGAAATAAAAAAGTTTTTAAAAAATAAGTACTTTCACTTATTGTATACAAAACGGCAATTTCATAGGTAAAGACCTAATATATGAAATAGAATCAATATATTTTTCATAAAATGAACTAAATTTTTAATGCATTTCTGTATAAAAGAGTGTTATTGTTATTGTTCAACTTTGTATGAAATAAATAAATTATTATTCTAATTCATTATTATTTCAAGATAGACTTCTAAGTAGTCTGTGATGAGCAGTACTGTGTAGGGCAAACGTATGTTTAGTATTAATCCAACTTGAAAAAGTGTTACAATTTCAGAAAACACAGTTACGGAGGACGGCAATAGGTTATATATTATCATGCTACGATCTAAAAGAGTGGAGTAGTATTAAAAAATGTTACAAGAAACTTATTGTTTATGAGAACTTCCATTGCGTGCGCTGCGTAAACGGCTAGTTTCACAAATACAACGTATGAAATAATAGTTCCTCTTCAAAGGTTCTAAAAAAATTCCACAGGAGTTTTATTTATGTAATGTTATATTATATATAATTATAGTGCATAAGTATTTGTATGTAAAGTTTATATATTTGTTGTATTTATTTTTAGACTTAAGTATGTAATGCTTTGTAATGCATTTGTGGGGGAACGGGTATCATGTTCCACCCAACACAAAGGGAGGATCCTCCGAGCAGGCGAGGTGATCATGCCTGGCGGGCTACTGCCCAACAGTTGATGTTGGGATGTTGTATCAACTGTTGGGATGTTGTATATATTATAATCGGCGCGAGAACTATTTATTGCGTGATTCAGAATTTGTAGTTACTCCGTGTAGTGCGTTACTTCGTAGTTCAGTGTATCTTCGGTAGATGGCGCTGTAGTAGGTTATTGTTGTGTTATATGTGGAAGTCACCACACATTTATAGTTGTTTAAGTATGCACTTTATGTGCGCTTACCTCACAAGATTTCTACACCACCCAAAGGTTGACTGGTAGAGAATGCCTTGGGCATAAAGTTCGCCGTTGTAAAAAAGTACATAAAGTTATATATAAATAAATTCATCTATATATTTTAAGGTTAGCTCACTATAACCTTCTTTATTTACCTTTACCTTTTGCAAATATTTGTGTCAGAGTTTGGGTGTTTTCTATGTATAATATGTATGTATTTACAAATAAAAAAAGTATATATGTATTAGTATCAGTTGTCTAGTACCCATAGTACAAGCTCTGCTTAGTTTGGGACTAGATGGCGTTGAGTGTTATAAATGTCCAACGCAACCTTGTCTGTGTCCCTTATTTCCCGTAGCGTGATGTTATAAAATTGTAAAGCAGCGTGTACAAATTTGTTAACTATAAATAAATAAATATTTATTTATTGTAATAAAGATGTCCTAGCCGATAACGGCCACGGCGGCCAGTCTCAACGGAGACCAGCCAACTACGCAGGCGATATTATAGTGCACAAGTGTGTGCGCACCCAGTTTGCACCCAGCTGCAAACTCTCTCTCATAATCCGATGGGACGATTAACTGACACGATAAAGCTGTATAAATAAATAATAAAAAAATGTCAACAACAGCTCGCTTACTGCAGGATCTTTTCATAGTGATGGAGAAAACACACACAATCACTACTCATCAATGTTTTACCTTCTAGAGTATCATCTATTGTTTCTTACCTGAAACAGAAATTAAAAATTTTAACACTTAAAAAAATATGATACAATAACTGCGAACCCCACAGGGCTGCGTTACGACACAAACCGCGGGCAACGCCGAGAGACGAAGCTAATATTTTTTATAAATTGTAACCTATGTTTTATTCTGATGTAATAGCTATATTATTGTAAAGTTTCATCAAAATCCATTCAGTAGTTTTTGCGTGAAAGAGCAACAAACATCCTCACAAACTTTCGCTTTTATAATATTAGTAGGATTTAGGATAGAATTGAATAGAAATAACTTTATTGTACACCAATACACTTTCAAACAACTTTTCTAATATTTTAAGGAGAAGGGCCGTAAGAAGATATTTGTCTTTCCGAGTCCTTCGACGACTATCCACGAATTAATACAGTTTACATTTCAGAGCTTAGTAAAATAATGACTACGTACAAATGGGGGCCTTATCGCTAAAAGGCAAGAAATTACAGATAACCTTTGGATGAACAAACCCTTGTTCAAAGTCTAGTGTTTCTTGTGTCCATTTCCAAATTTTTAATATTAAACAGCCAAGCAGGAAAGCGCCCATACACTAACACAACTGATGTTTTATAGGTAAGATGTCTCTTAAGAGAATAGCACATATATATTTAATATGTACGGGCATAGTGTAGTTCGAGCCGACCGCAGGCCGCTCGGGAAAAGGCCAGAGTAATACTACATGAAGGAATATGTTCAAAGTATGTAAGATGTGAAAATTGTTACATAGCTTCTGTACCCTCGTGAAATTCATTGCATAGTTTATTTATTTCTACATTGTAGAATCTTCTTGACAACACCAGAGCTCAGTGAAATGCAAACTAATGATCATTAAAACTGTAACAGATATACAATAATAATAAATACATACATACACATATATGTATGTATTTATTATTATGACTGTCTCGTTAGCGTAGTGGTAGCGTACGCGTGCGTCGCCTAAATTGAGATTTTTACGACGGTGTCCGCTTCAGTGCGGGCAGGCGCTGGGAGGGGTCCGGTCGTGTTAATAACTGCAGTTCCCGAACCCCTTCATTCTCAGGCGCAGAGTGGCACACCGTGTGGTTTTAGTCGGTTCGATTACGACACACTACCCTGCCGCAAACCCCGGCAGGGTGACGGCCCGAAGGGGTTTCCATAGGTAAAAAAAAAACAAAAAGTGATAGCGTACACGACTGCTGTGCATGAGGTTTCGGGATCGATTTCCTGGTCGGACCAAATATTTGTATTAACAACAAATGTTTGTTTCGGAGTTTGGGTGTTTTCTATGTGTAATATTAATGTATGTAAAAAAGAAAAGTAAATATTTGTGGGGGAACGGGTGTCATGTCCCTCCAACATAAAAGAATGATCCTCCGACCAGGCGATAAGATCATGCCTGGCGTGCCACTGCCCAACATTTCGAAATACTTGTAATTTTTATTGATAACTAAATCTGATAGTATAAAACGACGACATTCAACCAATATTAGCTGCTCATAGCCCAGTTACACTCGGTGATTAGAAACAATTATCGAGGGTAAGCAACGACGGCGCGGTCAGTACCTGGATGGGTGACCGCTGGTGGCATGTTACCATGAGCGTCTCCGTGATTCGGAAATCACGTTTAGCAGTCGGTCCCGGTTATTGTCATAGGATAACAGTCGAGAAGCTTAGTTGGAGGCCTTTGGGCGGCCTAAAATCGGCAAACTCCAACGGCAAGACATGTAGCCACAACCCGCACTCGGCCAGCGTGGGGACGTATGGCCTTAACCCTCTCCTGAGAGGAGACCCGAGCCCAGCAGTGGGACGTTATGGGTTGTTGATGATTCAACCAATTCCAAGTTGATAAAACAACTCTATAAATAAACTCCCACCACTAAATATCTTGTACATCGCTAGATAAGCAAATAAGTTGACGAAATTGGCCAATTAGCGTCCACTCCAAGCAGTTTCTCCTATTTTGATTTGATATAAACAAGTCAGGCGGTACCAACCACTAAATGGATTTGAATTGGGCAATTTAACTCCACACGCGACAATTTGGTTGAAAATCTAGCCAAATTGCGCATATATTTATTTCGAGGGTTTTAGAAGTACATAATAAAAGCCACTTTGTACCTTCTTGTGTGAAAAGGATAGACAACTTATGTCTTTGTCTTAGTGTACTTGGATAAAGGGTAGTGTTTACATAATTTATCATGTTTCATCCCAACTTATGTGTGCAGGGGTCGAACATTATTACTCTAGTTAGCTTAGTAGTACGTTTGAATTGGGTTGGGTTTAGTTACAAGACATATTTTTGCCAAGGTCTAAAATTTATCCGTGAAATTAACAAGACGACTTACTTTTAGAATTATACTCACTTGTACTTTACCTGTATCAAATGTATCTTAACAAGTCTAACCAAGTGCCGACAATCGATAACATAAATTATAAAAGAAACTTAGTCATTAGCATCAGCATTAAAAATATATTATTTTACCAACAAATTTTTTTAAACATTTACATACTCGTATATATACACCGTGCCTCGGAGAGCGCGTTAAGCTGTCGGTCCCGGTTGCCATGAATGAAACTTGGTAATCGAGTCAGTACTACCCTCAACATACTGACGCTAGTTTCAACCTTCGAATACAGTTCACCCTCAGGGTTGCGGAGGTCTGATGTCGGTCGCTTTGTGGAAAAACTGATATTCAGGTAAAACAGGTGGAACTATTAGCCAACCCCTAATATTCTTGGGAAGAATAATGGCTAGGAAGAAGAACATATACCTATATACATAAAAATGAGTTGGTATTTGGATATATGTATGTATGATATACTATGGTATTATATAATTCCCGTGCCTCGGAGAGCACGTAAAACTGTTGGTTCTGTCTCTCTCTCCCCGGTAGTGTCGATTAACCGTCCCATCAGATTACGAGAGAGATAGGGTACAGAGAGTGCACCGATAGGATCAATAAGGGTGGTTATATTCCGTATATCGTCACCTTCACTTCACCACACAGATGAACATTAATAATTTGCATTTTACGAACGAGATAATCCTACCCATGTACTTTCATTACAGCCAGAATTAACAGATTTATATTCCATTTAACTTGTAGTTGCTATCGCATCAGTATGGATTGCATATTGGAATATACAGCAAAATATTATTCTGTAAATTCTGTCCTGGAATTGTCAGGATTAAAACTGAAGTAGTCTGAATTTGTTTCACAGGCAGTTTGTTATACAATAAATGTTTTGTTAAATATTTTGTAATCTCGTCGATAATAGGGCATCAATGAATATTAATGCTGCACTCAAATCAGTAATTGTAATCCGATGTCTAGTATAATAAAAACATAATACTTCCTGTCTTATGTTTTAATCTTTCAAATTGTTTATTTATTTATTTTACAATCAGTTCTAAACAACAATGATTTGATATACAACGCCATCTAGTTTTACACCAGGCAGAGCTTGTATTATATTTTTTTCTAAATACATAGGTATATTTCATACTATATATAGTCAGTAATATCAGCTCTTTTTATGAAATAATTCAAAAGTGAGAATGGCTCTGAGAGAAGACTAAGGGAATTCCCTAATCGTTAGCGGTTACTCAAATCAGCCATGGACTTGAGTCGCTTGAGTTGCTCTTACTAATTCGATAGTAACTCTGTCTATCTGTCTGTCATCGGTATATCCGCTACGCTTTCATGGCTAAACCACTGCATCGATATCAATGAAATTTGGCATTGAGATACTTTGATTCTTGAGAGAGCACATAGGCTACTCTTGATTGCAATTACCGACATATCAATGGGCGGCGATGCGGGCAGAAACTAGCTAGCATCTAATAACAACTAAAAGATATAAATACTCAATCTAATTATTGTAATGGAAGCAAGTAATCCAAGTTAAAATGCCCTGGTCTCGTCCTTCCGTAGAAACCAATTATGTACGGCTTGGGCTGGAATTATTCGCTCTGCAAATCCGCAGATTAGTTTTAAGAGCTCCTAAACACGAGTTAGACGTCGCTTTGCAAAGGTAATTAATTTAATTCGAACGATTTGTGCGAAGAGGTCTAACCGCGGGCGAGAAGCGGAGAGGTTTCTCTACCATGTTTAGTTTTGCGGTTGAAAATTCAACTGTAAGTTTTGGGACAATTAAGATCATTTTAAAGTGTCAGAAATCAAATTAGGATTAGTCAAATGTGTGTAGACAGTTTCAATTTACATTTAATTTATTTGATTGTGAACATGGTTAGAAAAGTTGTTACGATTATTGTTTATCCTACTAATATTAGAAACGTGAAAGTTTATTGTATGTTTGTTGCTCTTTCATCCTAAAACTACTGAATGGATTTTGATGAAACTTTACAATAATATAGCTTATACATCAGAATAACACATAGGCTACAATTTAAAAAGATATTAGCTTTGCCTCGCGGCGTTACCCGCGGTTATTGTCACACCGTTTTTTTCTAAAAAAAAACATCTCCCAAAACAAGAATTTATCTCTAATACATAAAGAACACCCAAAATGAGAATAATATTTGTGGATAACACAAGCTATTTTCCCATGCTTAGATTAAACCTAGACGAGGTGAACGCTCAAACCACTATGCCATTTGTGCTGTGTAGTCAAGATCACTTAACCAAAAATAATTAATACTCACAAATGGAATAAGACTTAAAAGTTTTCGTACGTGTCTGGTAATGTGATTCAGGCCACGTCTTTAAGTATTAACGACACATGACCCACCGTTAATGTACGACATCTACTTTTGAAATTGTTACCTCTAAGACGAAAGTAAAAACAAACTGATATATTGGAGCTAAGATACAGCTCTTGAAAGTTGCGTTTGTGACTCCATTTTATTATAGTTAAAGACCATGTGGCAGGAATATTAATATAAATATGAATGTATATATCTGGTGGGTGGGTCATATCTGCAGTATAGGCGGACTAGTAGTCTATGAAAAAGAAATGCGTTAGGTTGAAGACAGCGTCTAGATAAACGTAGTGCCCTTCGATACCATGGAACCGACGATTTGAGAAATATGGATGGTAGCTGATCGATGCGTACTGCCAAGACAAGGACTTTGTAACTTTAGGGTTCAATAATGGACGGCATTAGGCTTAAGAGTGATAATAATATGGAAATAATGCTTGATCTATTATCACAGACAGGACTATTGTTACTGATAAGCCTGATATTGTGGTGATAGATAGATTAGAGCGCCACGCAATGATTGTTGATATCGCCGTTCCTTATGACGAGAATCTCGATATTTTTAAAGTAAAATAATTTGGTTTATTATTTACCATTTCTATGTATTTAATAATATATATAACATATATAAAAATAATAGCAATTGTTGTTAATCGTGACAAAAGGTGTTTTACAAAATAAAATAAATGTATGGAAAAATCAGGTTTTTTATTATCTGATAATTCATTCAGTTTCAGGTCAGCTTAATATAAATAAATAAACATTTTATGATTTTCTTTTATTGTTACATATAATATCATCTGCTTTGCAAGTAAATAAACACTTATGTTAAGGTGAAGTGAATTTTTATTTTTATTAAGGCTTCAAATATTCAATTTCGTGGGTTACCTCGTAGTGTAAATTGGTAACCGTATTTATTTCACGTTTGTGTTTTGAGGCGAAAATTGAGGTCTTGGAAATGAGGCCTTTTTATACTTCACACTTGCAGTTTATGAAATATAAAGTTTTTATATAGATGGTATAATAAAATTAAAAAAAGAATAATTGAATGGATAAATGCCGATCTCAGAGCAGGTACTAGAGTATTTTATTTTGGTTTTTTCAGAAAACTTAAAAAAATCTAAATTTAAATGCGGCAAAATAAAATGATGTACATGATATAATAGATTTAGGCTTAGTTAGTTTCCAAGAAAGTTTATTATAATTTACCTGATCAGTCAAATGTTCCTCGAATTAAGAACTCGAATAAATTAAGTAAAGTTTATGGCTCTCGATTTCCTAAAACACATTCAGTTTACCTTGTGGAGGAACGGGTGTCATGTCCCTCCAACCAGGCGAAGTGATCATGCCTGACGGGCCACTGCCCAACAGTTGATGTTGGGATGTTGTATATTTGATAATCGGCGCAAGAACTTCTATTGCGCGATGTATGATTGGTAGTTTCTTCGTGTAGTACGTTACTCCGTAGTTCAGTGTGTCCGTGGTAGATGGCGCTGTAATATGTTGTGTTGTTGTTGCGCTGAATGTGGAGGTCGCCACAACCTGATGGTAGTTTAAGAATTACAAGCCTTTTAGAACGGACGTTCTTTGGTTAAAGGCTTTTACATTTTACATTCTGTTCCCTCCTCCAGAATCAAGAGTCAGGGGAATTTGAGCTCTTATAACCTCGCTGACTCCGTTAAAACAACGAAAGTATTGCTCGACACCGGTTTACTCTAAGACCCTCGTGCCTCGTGCCTGATCTCTCCATTCGTGTCTGGAAACATTCTTATCGGATTATGAGAGTGAGAAAACAGAGAGACCTGACTTTGTTCGCCGCCAAAACCGCCATGCCCAAAATTTGTTAGGGGAACATCATCAATTCGGTGCCAAAGCATGAACTTCTGGCGTTTTGTTTTGGGTAGCTTATCGCTGACCGCTTATACCTAATACTACAAACATACTTTGTAGGCTGCATTTCATGGTATTTACTTAGTAAACTTACCTTGAAACTGAATAAACGAAACTTTACTTGAGCCACCCAATAATTATTGGTACCGTATTGATCTTAGTTTCGTACGCTTACCGGGTTGTAATGGGCACTAGAGCTAATTAAGTTACTTTTGTAGTTCCTTAGTTGTTGTTCGGTACTTTTGAAGTACCAAAGTGGAAGTATAATTTATGTGTACAATACAAGTTTTTTTACTAGTTTTTTTTTATTAGATAACTTTATAAAAATAAGAGAAAAAGAGGGGAGAAGAAAAGTTATTTTTTATTTTTAAAAATAAATATTCTACTTGTTATAACAACCTGGACGTACTACATTTTATTTCAAGTATTTTTTTTTAATGCCTATATTAATTTCAGAACATGAAGTCATTAATTTTTTTTTTTTCTACGGCTTGAACTTGAAACCAATTCTTAAATAATAACTTTTTCTTTACTCCCACACTAGCTATTCCTAAAAGTCTAAGTCTTTAAAAAAAAAGAAAATTCGTGTGTTGCGGGGGACTGAGTTGTTTACAAACATACGTGAAACGGACACAACGAACACCCTGACTTAGTATAACTAATATTAACATTTTTGATAAATGTTTTTATTTGATTTATATTTACAAATTTAAATTAAGGCAATTTTATTGAATTAGTGGTTTTATTAAACTCGGTAGGTTGATTTCATTTGATCGTGAATGCTCCGCTATTTCTTATGGAATATCACTGCAGGATTGAAAATTAATAAATAGTTTCGTACATTTAACACAGAACGCCATTTGGTCGAGTTGCGGAGACCCAGCCTGCGAGTTTCAAGTTCAAGTTCACACAACGCCATCTAGTCCCAAACTAAGCAGAGCTTGTACTATTGGTACTAGACAACTGACATTAATACATATGTATTATACATAAATATTAAACATAGTAAGCACCCAAACTCCGAAACAATTTTTTGCATATCATACAAACATTTGGTCCGAATCGGGAAATTGAACCAGAGATCTCAAGCACAGCAATCGCATGCGCTACTACTGCGCTACTGAGGCAGACAATTCAACTGTATTTCTAACGACTAACATCCGCTAAACGCTATTAATGAGACCTCACTCCAACTGATGTAAAACCATCCAGTATCGTGAAAAACAAAATAATCATTAAAAGCTTTTAGACATTACGCAAGAGACTTTTTTACAAATGGCCGATAAACGCTTCGATTCACTTAGAATTTGTTGAAAAAATTAAGATTTACTTGACTTTAATTTCAGGTACATTTATTCCTATTTGAAGATTTAAAACTAATTAATTTAAGTGGACTTGATAGTTGAAGTTTATTTTAAAGTAATACGTAGTTTAGTATTATAATAAATATAATTATTTGCATTGAAATAGTTTGCTAATCAAATTAAAATATAAGGTGGAAATATCACGTCTTAAAAAAATATGTGTGATGAGCTGCGCAAGACGGCTGACAGGAGCTTGATAGAGAAACCGAGGATGGAACCAAGTGGCGTGCAATCAGAGGCCTATGTCCAGCAGTGGACTGCGATAGGCTGATGATGGTGATGATGATGTGTGCCAAAGAAAATTAATAAAAATGTACGTCTTTAAATTTTAAAAAGTATTTACCTCTTAAAAAGAAGCTATTAATAAATTAAACGTCCACATTGTAAACGAGAACGTCAAAACGTTTACCGTGGGAGAGCCACGCTTCGTCATGATTGGGCCGGCTCGACCGGTGTGATATCACGGCCTCACAGTAAACCGGTGTGAAAAAGCGCTTGCGCTGTGTTTCCCAATATATCCATACCCCAAAGGCAACGTGGATGGCTATGGGTGGCGAAAATCGCTTACGATCAGGTGATACATCTGCTCGTTTGCCCACCATTCCATAAAAAAGAAAACACCCGGGAATCAAACTCGAGACATCAAGCACTGCAGTCGCATAAGCTACCACTTACACATGGCGACAAAGCACTTGTGAGTCTAGAGCTGTATAGCGACGGTAGTAATCGACTTTTAGTTAACCTATTATTTTTATATTTAATACACTAGCAGCTTAAAGCTGATGCATACATGTCATTTGTGGTTTTAAATGTTTATCAAGTCTGTTTTTAAATACGTTTATATTCAGAGCATTAATCACGGTTTATAGCAAAGAGTGCCACATACGCACCACTCGGGTTTCCAAGAAAAGTTTTCGGGATTACCATTTGCTAAAAAAAAATACCAATGGTGTTCGAAACTAGTCCTTGAACACAAACATGAATGAAACATTGAAAAAAATCACCTTGATCTCAAACCTAAACGAGCCAAGCAATTAAAACCTGGTAATCACATGCGCGTTACCCTCCTGCTATGATCCCGGGTCCGTTAAGTGGGTATGAAAAGCATCTTAATAGGACGCACCGGCAAAATATTTATTTATTATTTATTTATTTATAACTTCATGCACATGTACATAGGCGGACTTAATGCCAAGGGCATTCTCTACCAGCCAACCTTTGGGGGGTGTAGAGATCTAGTAAGGTAGGTGCATCGAGGTTCATGTTGTAACCTAAATTTATCTAACCAACACAAAATTCATATACTTAAATACATACATACATCCATACAAAAATAAATATATAGGTACATAATACATATACTTACTAATCGTACACTGGAAAGTAGACTTTAAGTAGGAGTACATTTAAATAAGTTATTCCGCGATTTGAAGAAGGTGATTGTGTACGCTCTTTTTAAAAATGTAACGGTTTGTGGACATCCTGATTTCGAGTGGGAGCGCATTCCAAAGCAGCACCGCTTGCACAAAGAATGAGGCGTGAACGAAATCGGAGGTGTGGGAAGGACATAGGAGGAGCAGATTATTCGTAGAGCGGAGGTTTCTGTCGTGATTCGAAGAAAGAAAATGTAAATCGGGGTCAAAATAAGTAGGTGAGAATGGGGAATTAAGGAACGAAAAGAGAGAAGTCAGCGCACGCTGATTACGACGTAGACGGATGGGTAACCATTTTAATTGGGAACGTAAAGCAGATACATGATCATACTTGCGAAGATTAAATATGAATCGAATGCAGTTATTGAGAAGACGGTCTAGTTTATTTAGGAGGTCTGCATTCAGGTCGAAATAACACACATCACCATAGTCGATTAAAGGAATAATTAAGGTTTGCATGAGTGAGATTTTTGTTTTGGGAGGCAGGAAATTTTTTAAACGATAAAGTGTGCGCAGATGTCCTGTCACTTTTTGACTCACATTAGTCACTTGAGCTCTCCAATCGAGCGTTGAGTCGATGAGCAGTCCTAGGTCTTTGACTACAGGGCTCCAAGGTATAATTGCGCCGTGGAGGACGACTGGTGGGAATGAAGTTGTGTCCACTCTGCGCATCATATTTTTGCTACCCACTACGATTGCCTGACATTTAGTAGGATTGATTGACAATCCGAACCTCTTCGACCACGAGTTTATGCGATCTAGGTCCTTGTTGATACTGTCGATGGCTCGTGATATGTCCTCGACTTTTTCCTGTGAATAGATCTGCAGGTCATCCGCATACAGGTGATACGCACACTGAAGATGTTGGGTTAAGAGGTTGATGAATATAGAGAATAATAGGGGAGATAGAATACCGCCTTGAGGGACGCCAGCGCTGAGGTCACACCAGCTGGAAGTGGAGTCTTGAACACGAACACATTGCTGACGTCCTTGAAGATAAGAGGAGAACCATTCCAGTGCATCTGGGGTAATTTTAAAATACGTAAGGATAGATAGTAGAATTTCGTAACTGACTGTATTGAAGGCATTGGAGAAATCAACCAGGACTAAAACTGTAACTTTGGTGTCCTCCATGCCTTTACGAATATCGCCAGTTACCTTAAGAAGGGCAGTAGTAGTGCTGTGACCGGGCCTGAAGCCTGACTGTAGAGGACTGAGCAGCTTCTGTCCGAGTACATATTCTGAAAGCTGCTTGTGTACACAGGCCTCGAGCACTTTAGATAGAAAGGGAAGAATAGAGATAGGTCGAAAATGTTCAGGAAGTGACGGGTTATTTTTTTTGGGAAGAGGGATAATATAAGCTTTACGCCAAATAGAGGGAAAGCTACCCGAGTCAAGTGAGAAGTTAATAATGTGCGTAATAATAGACAGTGTTTGATCCAGGATAGTTGTGATCATGCGGCGACTAATGCCGTCACACCCCACGGCATTGGAACTGATTGATAATATTATCTTCTTGATATCCCCAGAAGACACCGGAGAAAAGTCGAATGAGTCGGTACTGGGACTGGTGAGACCAGTTATGTAGCTCACCGTTTGATACTTGGTATGAAGGTCTAACGTGGTTGTGGATGAGAAGTACTGATTGATGTCATTTAAACTGATTATATTCTTAAACTCGGGTTGCTGCCTACTGCCAATACCTAAAGTACCGAGAAACTTCCAGATACTGGAAGGAGAAGAGGACTCAATGTTGTGTAGAATATGTCGGCGTTTAGCGTTACGTAAATATGGGTCTGCATTTACTTTTTTTTTTTTTTTTTTATTGAATAGCGGGCAAACGAGCAGACGTATCACCTGATGGTAAGCGATTACCGACGCCCATGGACACCCGCAACACCAAAGGCGTCACAAGTGCGTTGCCGACTTTTGGGGGATGGGAAAGGAGATGGGGGGAGGGGTTGGGGTATGGGCCTCCGGTATCCTCACTCACTCGGTGAAACACAGCGCAAACGCTATTTCACACCGGTTTTCTGTGAGGCCGTGGTATCACTCCGGTCGAGCCGACCCATTCATGGCGAAGCATAGCTCTCCCACGGTAAAATTACTATGAGGATAGTGACTATCACTCTTGGATTCAGAGAAGAATCATTTTTGCAGCTATATCATAAAAAAAACCTGTAATCACTATTTGACATCACCACAAAACGTGTCACAGATAATGGCAGTTACTATTTAAACCTCTACAAAATACATGAACTATTACATAGAAATACAAAACATCCTTGAATCACTAGACGATTCCATTATACAGATATTATTTAGCAGCCGCATAGAATGAAGAGCTAAATAATATTCGCATGTCGTCAGCAGACATCAATAGATCTATTTTGGTAATATCTTATATTGAATAAACTCGAATAGGTATCATTAGTGGAGTTACTGGCTCAGTTTATGAGCACTTGCTCTTCAATAGTTACATAGAATTAGACTTAGTTTGAGATATTTCCGTGACTGGCCTAATTCAAACTTTGTCCTTAGAAACTAATAAAATTTCTCAGAAACTCAGAAACTCAAAGAACGAAGAATACTGATGGTCGTTTTCATTAGTTAAATACTTTAAATATATTTATTTTATTTTATTTATTTATTTTACCGTGGGAGAGCCATGCTTCGGCATGAATGGGCCGGCTCGATCGGAGTAATACCACGGCCTCACAGAAAACCGGTGTGAAATAGCGCCTGCGCTGTGTTTCACCGAGTGAGTGAGGATATCGGAGGCCCACACCCTAACCCCTACCTTATCCCCCTCCCCTTCCCCTAAAGGCCGGCAACGCACTTGTGACGCCTATCGTGTTGCGGGTGTCTATGGGCGCGGTAATCGCTTACCATCAGGCGATACGTCTGCTCGTTTGCCCCCTATTCAATAAAAAAGAAGAAAATATTTATCTTTATTGTATACACAAAATGAAACAGTAAAACAGTACAACAAAATGAGTTACAAAGTATGTAAAGATGTATAACAATTGGCGGTCTTATCGTTCGCGGCGATTTCTTCGATCCATAACTTCCAGTTCCCAAATGAGAAGAATACTGTCAAAAAGACTTATGGCCACTCTTTTTAAAAATCTGATACAGGTCAACAAGTCGTCGTTAAGTTGTAAACCTATTAAGTTTTAATAGTAAAAAAACAAAATTCCCTATAAATTGTGCAAAAATATACTCACGTAACAAATATAGATCAGAATAGGTCTCATAAATGGGTCAAAATTAATCCAAAAACCTCCTTAACTGAATATTGTACTAATAATTTCCATGACTTATTTTTAGTATGACACATATGATTGTCACAGGTTTCTTATTTAAATTGTCATACTAAATATTAATCTTAGCAACCTTAAATTGCAAACTCAAAGCGAAGAATAACTTTAAGAATTTTGCTTTGATAAGTTAATTTTCGCACGTAAACATGTCTACGAGTGTTCATCGTCTGAAGATACGTTAGCTGTCGGATCTTCTATTGACATTCATACTTAACAAATCAGTCTCTGTTTGTTTTAAGCTCAGGACGTAAAGCTTTCAAATTTTCAGTTTGTATTTCATTACAAAAAACAAATCTTGGACTGCCTCGGTGGCCGAGTGTTTGTGTGATCTACAAATATTTGTTTCGGAGTTTGGGTGTTTTCTATGTATAATACTCGTATGTATGTATTTACAAAAAAAAACAGTATATATGTATTTATATCAGTTGTCTAGTACCCATAACACAAGCTCTGCTTAGCTTGGGACTAGATGACGTTGTGTGTTAGATGTCCGGAATATTTATTATTTATTTATTAATCTAAAATTAAATCCTATAAGCTTTATCAAATCACACTTCTAGTAAAATCTTCAATTTATCATACAGATCATTTATTTCAATATGTTTTGATGTTGTTAACATTCTTTATGAATTATCGTAACAAATTAATGTATCGTGAAGAATAAAATTCAGATATCTCTTTATAAGGATCGTTTAACTTTATATTAGATACTTTTGTCAAAGCACATAGTCTTAAGAGTCTGGCGTACGCTCGCAACTGCAAGTTGAAATCTGTTCGGAATATGACTGTCTCTATTTGACAAATATTAACGTGTGCGCCGGGTACGCCACTCTGTAGGGGTGTATCTGAGTGGATTGTCATTCATTATTGACGTTCGTCGTATGAACGTCAATAATGAATGACGAACGAGTCGCAGATATTTGATTGTCTCAATGTGCGCAGTGGTAGTATTTGCGTCTGCTCTGCGTAATACAAGCTTTGCTTAGTTTGGGACTCGATGGCTTTAATAATAATAATATTACGGATATCTGACACTCATGTGTCAACGAAATATAATTATTAATACTTTAATAGGACTGTGGAATTTTGAGTAAAAATACAACAACAATCACGGATAACACTAAGGGGCTCAGCTTTTACTAGTAAAATTACGTGTGTTCATTATTTGCTTCATTTTGTCGATTACTGTATGAAATCGTTAGTGAACGTACAAACTAGTAATGTATTATTATTATTTATTTATTTTAATCTTTATTAAATTAGAGACTTTTATTACATGGTAATATGTTAGTCCCATCGTACCTTATCCTATGTTATATCGCCATCCAATATCAGGTCAAAGCTTTTGATGCGTAAATACTTTAAATAGGTCAAATGTATTATTTGGATTTCTTTTTACCGCGCCCATTTTTCAAATAATTAGAAAATCTCGAGATCGGGCCCTGTAGAGAAAACCTAGTAGATAAATAATTGTAATACGTTCCTCGTGGTTCACTAGTTACCCCAGGCTAATCACGAAGAACACCCTATTCCTGTTGATAACTCTACCGTTCAGATTACATCATCATTTCATTTATCTAAAAACGTGGTTTTTGACGTTTATAAATGATGTTGATCATGAACATATAACTTTTTATGGATATTGTGCAAGCTCATAAGGTCGAAAATTGCTTGCACCTATTGATTAAAATAGTTATGACATTTAGATGATAAAAAATTGTGGACTTGCATAATATTCAATTATTTTCATACATTCATGATCAACGTCATTTGTAAATGCCATAGACGTCGTTTTTAGGTAAACATCATTTAGGTCGAGAATGGTTTGTAACATTTTTTCTATTGAATCTGTTGTAAAATAGTCGAATCGAATTGTGTGTTGAAATCTGTTGAAGAATTAAAAAGTTTCATACAAATTTCGAACCCCTATTTTTATTCCCTAAAGAGGATTTTTTTAAGTCTTTATTTGTATCAATTGAGAAATCTATACAGAAAGTTTCAAGTGAATCCATTAAAAAATATAAAGTTTCATACATACTCTGATCCCCTTTTTCAGTGCCTTAGGGTTTAACAAAGTCGTAGCAATGCACGTATCTCGATACTAAATCCAAAGGCAAATCTACATTCAATACAATTTAGTAAACGACATGTTGTGTGGGTGTGTGCACCTGTCGGCACGACACACACGAGCTAGCACTGCCGTGGGTGATGCAATTACGCACACATTGACATCTGTTTGCTCACTACACTACTAAATATTTGGTTTTAAAATAAATATGGATGTGTTGTGGACCAATAGAATGAATGGAAATCTTGACAGAAATCTCAATATTTTTTTAATTTTCTTTTCGATAATTAGTAATTTGTGAATATAAGCTATGCTTCTGTTGAAACAATATTAAACTTATTATTTAATATAGAATTATATAATATAGAAAAAACAAAATTACGACATGCCATTGCCAATGTGTAATGTGTGTGTGTGCAAAATAAATTCGATTTTACTTTACTTTAGGTAAGTTTTTTTATATAAAAATGTTATAGGAGCCTGGATAAATACTGCTTAAATCTGGATTTTAAAATGATACGGTGAAAGTATTTTCAAACTGCAAATTATTTTGGTATTCAATTTATATGGAGAATTCAGCTAACGCCGGCCACTTAAGCATTATATAAAAACACATTTGTGTTTTTTTATTGATTAGGGCACAAACGAGCAGACGTATCGCCTGATGGTAAGCGATTATCGCCGCCCATGGAAACCTGCAATACTAAAGGCGTCACAAGCGTGTTGCCGGCCTTTGGGGGAAGGGAAGGAGGATGGGGGCACGGGTTCGGGTATGGGCCTCCGGTATCCTCACTCACTCGGTGAAACACAGCGCAAGCGCTATTTCATACCGGTTTTCTGTGAGGCCGTGGTATTACTCCGGTCGAGCCGGCCCAATCATGCCGAAGCGTGGTTCTCCCACGATGATCAAACATTATGACATCAACTAAATATATTTTCTAGAAAATAAACTGTAATTACCACTTGAGCCTTGAACAGAAAATAAATGGGTCGATACTGCTTGAGCGTTGCGGCATCGAGAAGAAACGATAGGTACTGTGAAGACTTAACTGTTATTTTCGATGGCCCTTCAGAACGTTTTACATGCTAAAAGGGCTCTCTAAATCCTGAGTTACTATAAAATTTGTAGAGTGTTCGATGGAAATAGATTGGCATCTTATTATATGCCTACGCTTTATATATAAATTTACATTATTTATTGGGTTTTCGTTAAGATTTACAAGATTTTATTCGCTTCATTCATTCATTCAGACAAGTGGTGAGCCATCGTGACTATACAGACGATAAAGAGGTTGTGGGTTTGATACCTATCCAGTGTATATTTTGATCAATGATCACAATCAAATATTAATTAATCATTTTTTAAGGAATAGCGGGCACCTGCTACACCAGAGGCGTCACAAGTGCGTTGCCGGCCTCTGGAAGATGTGTGTGTGATGTGTCTGGGGGTCTCCGGTATCCTCACTCACTCGGGGAAACACAGTGCAGGCGCTGTTTCACCCCCGTTTTCTGTGAGGCCGTGGTACTACTCCGGTCTAGCCGGCCCATTCATGCCGAATCGTGGCTCTCCCACGGTTCATAAGTGAAATCTTATTTATTTATTGGGTACAAACGGTTTTGCTAGCGTGTGTATCGCCGATAAAGGTACTTGAATGCCTCGGATCTGGTGGGTCAGTTTTCAGGGAATGAGAAGACAACAAGTCCTACCTTCATCATCATAATAATTGAATATAATATAGTCATTTCTTTAGTTGTATTTATCCAAACGAGTTTCCCAATTCAATAACATCTATCAATTGATAGCACGAAAAAAAACAAGTATAAGCTATACCATTAACTTCTTATATAATAATAACTCCGGGAACCTTGAAACACGACGGGAGAAAAGCTTACTAATTTATGAATTTCATTTCTTCCAGTCTTATAATTTATGTATATTCCATGTGGTATTGTTTTGGGTTTCTCGTACGAAAGTTTTGTGTTTTATTTTTCTTTTAAGCTAAGTTAGAAGCCAAACTAAAATATTGTGTAAATTTATTCTTAGTTTAGTGGTAGAACGTTGTTCAGCTAATGTAATTATACTTTTATGTTAAGAAAAATATATAAATAATGAATTACGAAACCTAATTTATTCTAAACTTGGCTTAGAATCGGGCTGTTATCATCACTTATCATGAGAGAGCCGTACTTCGACGAATATGGCGCAAAGTGAGACAACTATAGCATCAAGAATATTCCTGTGTTCTTCTTCCTAGCCTTATCCCAAGATTATTTGGGGTCGGCTACTAGTTCCATCTGTTTTACCTGAATATCAGTTTTTGCACAAAGCGACCGACATCAGACCTCCGCGACCCTGAGGGTGAACTGAATTCGAAGGTTGAAACTAGCGTCAGTATATTTGAGGGACTGACTTCTCAGTAACGATTACCATAGATTTTCATGGCAACCGGGACCGACGCCATTTTCCATACTTCGGGGCAGTTAATAAGAATATCATATACGAAAAACACGATATATCAACATAGGCAAGACTCGGGAATCGAACGAATATTTCTGTATAACGGGGATCTTTAGAAACGTACATTAAACGACACAAAGAACGTAAACGTTAACGTTAAACGAACTCATAATCGGTACAACAATTTGTGGACCACACATAGTGTTATCCCGTGTGAAGTTTCAACAGCATAACAATCCGCGCATTAGAAAAGGGTGACCGCACCCACAAAAAAATTCTACTGCACTGCGCGGGATCATATTATTACTATTTCAAGCTGTTTATAAGAACTTAAAAATAAATTCACACTATCTGAGCGCAAACTGAGCATAAACACCAGTAATTTTATACAGTTTTGCTGACGACAGTAATATGTTCTAATGTGATTGGTGGCAGTCTTGACATATTTTTCGTGCTTTTTCTATGAAATATTCTGGGCACCGTTCCAGCTTGAAGCTATTAAAGTACCAAGGAGTTTTCTTACAGGAAAACCCAATTACTGTCCAAGGTTGCTATGAGACGCCATTTTTATTGTACAGACTTCTAATTGGTAGGTTATTCTTTGCTAACTTTATTGCTTTAGTCTATAATTAGACTAGAAAGGTTCCAGATCAATATTGGCGGCAGGAAAATTATCTTTATGAAGGTATTTTACAGCTTATATGTGGGGGAACGGGTGTCATATCCCTCCAACACAAAGGGAGGATTCTCCGACCAGGCGAGGTGCTGCCTTGCGGGCCACTGCCCAACAGTTGATGTTGGGATGTTGTATATTTCAGATTCAGGATTGGTAGTTACTCCGTGTAGTGCATTACTTCGTAGTTCAGTGTATTTTCGGCAGATGGTGCTGCAGTAGGTTATTGTTGTGTTATATGTGGAAGTCGCCACATATACATGTACACCCAGGAATGTTTACACTAATCTCATAATCGCTATTGTTAATGTTTTAAAATACAGAGTGTCACCATTCCTGGGTTACCGAGGGTGTGAAAAGAGTCGACTAAAGTGGAAAAAAATATCTTTTGCAAAGAGAAGACAAACTTGAACAAGCCTTATATCATCTCGTTTGGCCAGAGTGGCATCATCTTCATCAACAGCTTTTAACTTTTAATAGTCCAATGCTGGACATAAACCTCTGTTTAGAAAGCAGGTTTTGGCGATCAGACGGGTATATGGATTGCTTCAAGTTGCTCTACTTTTTACAGTACTTTTGACCTGAGTAAGCTAAAACCTAGAGGTTTCTAAGGAGAGAATTATGTCCAGCAGTGGACTAGGAAAAGCTGTTGCTATGATTAGATAACAGTTTAACACAAAAAAACTGACTTTAAGAACTGCTCCAAATTGAAATGAGACAACACGGGCAGCACCAGCTTTCAAGTAAAAAAAGAATCATTGAAATTCGTTAACTTAGTCGAAACAAAAAATAAAAAAACAGTCGAATTGAGAACCTTGTCCTTTTTATAAGTCGGTGAAAAAAAATCTAAAACTTACTAAAACTAGAATGGCCAATCTACTTGTTTCACCCTTTTTCGTTAAAAAAAACCACTGATCGTTGTTAACTAAAATGTCTCCCTAAAATTAACACTCCACAAAAACGTAGGAAAATGTAACCCCTTCAAACAGTTCTACTCGAAAGTTTAACAATTTCCTCACTATATTATACGGGGTCGGTTTGTATTATTTTAAATAGGCACTTTAAACCCCTCACTGCTACCCTCGCTACAGTAAAAGGGATGATACTACAGGGGATGCGAACGAGTAAGTAAGTGCTTTTAAATGTTCCCTGCTTTTATGTGATATCATGCGTTTATGAAATAAATCTTTTTATATGCGGTTTTATTTTATATTATACTAGCTTTTGCCTGCGGATTCACCCTTGTGTATATTCGTTATCGCGATAAATAGTGGCCTATAACCTTCCTTAAACATTATAGTATCTCCATTCCAAATTTCATTGAAATCGAAACAGCAGTTTAACCGTGAAAACGTTTTGTAATTGGTACACACACAGTACCGTATAATATTAATAAGTAACATATTAACTGTTTATAGGTTTGTCAGCTCTGAGACCAATTAAAGTACATATTTATGGGGATAAATGGTTAAAGTATGAATTTTGGGGGAATCTAGTTTAAGACCCGATTAGGGGTAGGATGGCCAAGGCGGCCTTCTGTCTCAGTAATAGTCGCTTCTAGGTCACTGCTTACTAGACTTCTTGCATCAGAATCTCTCGGAGATCGTTTTTTAATCAAATGTTCTGTAGTAACCTATTACTGCAATATTTTACAACCACTACTCAACAGGGATTGATACCTGATTGCTTTGTGATGCTTCCAGTAAATATAATTCAAATACTCTTACAAATTGTACAGTAAGTTTGAACGGACTATTGTTACTTAATTATGTTTGAACGGCTGAAATAATCTAGATACAATTTACAAACAAATTGAGCGATGAATATGTCACACATTTAAAAAAAAATGTGCTATAAATGCGAAATATTAACGAGTTAATGTAAACTCAGTCAAAAAGGCTGTCAAAACTCTAAAATTATGGTGTGAAGTAATACATAGTCTTCTTTATACTAAAGAAAAAAATAAGATATATTCATGAACTAATACAATACAACAATGAATGTCTATTTGTGGGAATTCTGATACAGGAAATTAATAACTATTGAATATATTCGAAAAGTTCGTTGTGCCAACCCTACGTCACAGAGGATTGACAATTGCCGTCTATTGGCATCTGACGTTCAATGGACGATTATTATCAACGTATTGTGACGTCCTAGAGCCACTAACACACACACTCTACAATGTCATTCACAACCAACGTCATTCATATACGAGTTTAGTTTGTCATTTGGTGTTTCGTAGGATTATGAGTCTTATGTAAGTTTTTTTATGGTATAATGACAAAAGAGCAGACATATAGCCTGATGGTCCATAAGTCATTACAAGTGCGTTGGCGGCCTTTTAGGAAGGAGTACGCTCTTTTCTTGAAAATTTAAAGGTCGTATTGGTCCGAGAATACTGCAGGCGACAGTTCATTCCATAGTTTTGTTGTGCGAGGCAGAAAGTTTCGGAAAAAGCGCACAGTTGTGGACTACTAACCATCTAGATGATGGGGATGAAAATTCAGTCGCGTAGGACGATGGCGGAAAAAGGCGGCAAGTATCAGTCCGAACAATTCCTCGGAGTACTTCTCATAGTAAATGCGGTAGAAGATGCTCAGCGAAGCCACATCTATACGCAGCGCCCGAGAGGCTAGCCGAATTGGAAGTGAAGTAGTAATCCTGTGCAGTACTACATATTTAGATGCAATATTTGAAAGATTCATTTGAAATGACTTTATTGATGGATAAGTAAACTCTATGGTTTTTGTTTTTCAAAAACAGAAGGAGCAGGCATAGCATTTTAACAATATTCAATATTATGTATGACTTCATAATTCATCGGAAAATATATTTCTTTGATGTACAATTAATAACAATAATCTATTTCGGATATCTGACACACAACGCCATCTAGTCCCAAACTAAGCAGAGCTTGTACTATGTCCGAAATATTTATTTATATCTGTAACAAATTTCTTTAAAATCAGTGCAGCAGTTGAGTCAGCCATAGAATCATAACAGAAACTGTTACTTTAGAATTTATAGTTAAATACTACAACATATTTAAATCTACCGTCAATTGTTTATAAGTCAAGTAAGTGGCAGCCCTGCTAAGTGATTGTGACCAGCTAGGTTTGTAAGTGGTCCCAGAGGTTGTTCCCGCTTACATTGTGATCCTGCGAATCAATTGGCTGCCTCCGCTTTAGTTTGTAGTGCCCTTGAGAATGACGACCATTCTATGCAGTGTTCACCACATCTGTATACCATCTATAACGACATGTTCAACAGCAGTTTCTCTATGGAGTAGGGATGTTGCGGATGCCGATTTTTTCACATCCGAAGACGCGGATGCAGATGCGGATGTTTAAAATCCTATAAAAATACAGTTTATGAATATCGAATTAAAACCATTAATTTATAAAGTAATTGTTAACATTTTATTATTGAAAATTAATTTTAACAATAATGGTCTTATTTTTTTTAATTATGTACAAATGTTCGTATTAGTAAATGAAGTTAAAAGTAAGAGCATTATACTTAATAAAAAGTAATATTGCCGCCTTTTCTGATTCAAGACGGTTACGGAGAGGAACATAAATTAAACCCACGCTACTAAACAGTTGTTCGCTAGGAACACTGCCTGGTGGAGTGCTTAAAAATCTTCTCGCAGAATCAGTAATTTTCATTCTTTTAGGCCCTTCGGCATTGGCATTAGGAGAACCAAAACATTATTGTCAGTATTTATCATACTCAAAATGTTTGATTTTTAATTGGTCATTAACAAGTGCGAACGGCATGCTCCATTCGCTGGCCCCGCCCAATTTCTTTCTTGTCGCAACTTGTATTACATTCTCATCCACATCAACATCCGCATTGATTATTACTGATGCAGATGCGGATGCAGATGTCCAAATCCATGCGGAAGCTCCGCATTTGCGGATGCGGATGCGAATATTCGCAACATCCCTACTATGGAGTTGAAAAAATGTCTCAATTCTCACATTTAAATCACTTTTAAACGCTAAAGTATTGTGAACTGTAATTTTAGTTTGAATAACATAGGAATAAAGTACACCCAGATGTAATAAAGTCTGTGTCGTGATCGATTAAAATACGGAGTCACTCCTATTCATCCCATAAGTGTCGTGAGAGGTAACTAAGGGAGCAATCTACGCCAGGAGGGAGCCATCTAAAAACCGTAGGTGGCCCGCGGTACGTCGGGGTTCCAGGGTTTTCCTTTCTAGGGTGCACCTGGTTCCCCGCCATTTAGTACCCGAGTCGGTGTGCGGTTTTAGTCGGTTCGATTACGATATGCCACCAGGAAGTGATATTCGAGGGGATTTCCGGACAGGATAAAAAGGGAGCAATCTACGCAGAATAAGAGCACTTCAAAGAGATGGAAATCTTGAAACAAACCCTCTACCAATCCGTTTGGCCAGCGTGATATAGTAGACCAGAACATTCTTCCGCAGGAGAGGCTTTTAAATATCCAGCAGTTTAGCCCATTGTCGTAAGCCGAAGACTAAGAGCTAGAGAGAGAAACATATATATAGAGGACTCATTCCGAGAGATTGATGGGTATAAGTGGTAGCTCAAGAAGGTTGCTTGAAAGTTCAAGTCAGTTTTCTAATTAATAAAGATCCTTAAAAGAAGCCCCTGTTCTATAAGATTTCTTGATAAGATAAAGGAGACCAATGAACTAACAAATTACTTGTTGTGTTCCCAAAACCCTCCCTCAATATGAAATAGCGTCCGGAACCTACATACCTGTAGTAATAACCATACTTTCTTGTTTTATATGAGCTTTTCATCAAGATATCTATAAATATTAATAAGAACGCCATCTAGCTTCAAACTAAACAAAGCTTATATTATGATAACTAGATTTACTGATAGAATACTTATATACATTTTTGGAAGTAATTTTTTTATGACAACACCCATTTTAGAAACTATATATCCTGTGTCGCGGAAGACTTTACTAACATATATAAAGACTCAGACTCAGAAACAAATATTTGCGGATCTTACAAACATTTGGACCGACCCGGAAATCAAATCCGAAACTTCAAGTATTGCAGTCGCATATGCAACACAACAATCTTTCGTATTTGTGTCCACTATAACATTTTTAATCCTATAATCGCAGAAGTATCGTTCTATTTCTCTTTGTTTTACAAATATACCCTTGTATATAAGCAGCAATCTGGTTTATATCACAAATAAGACAAACCATACAACATATAACACATTATGTCGTTCTAATGCCCACTCGACGCGAACAAGTGAGTGGCTCAAGAGCGAAATGGGTGTCATTACCGTGGACAACGTTTATTTACGTGGACATTGTGTGTTTACTTGATATAAAATACTGCCTAGGTGGCGTAGTTGTAGCATATGCGACTGGTATGATTGAGGTCTCGGGTCGAACCAAATGTTTGTATGATCTGCAATTTTTTTTTTTATTATTATATAGCGGGCAAACAAGCAGACGTATCGCCTGATGGTAAGCGATTACCGTTGCCCATGGACACCCGCAACACCAGAGGCGTTACAAGTGCGTTGCCGGTCTTTTAGGATGGAGTACGCTCTGTTCTTGAAGGTTTGAAGGTTGGTTTGTTTCGGAGTTTAGGTGTTTTCTATACATAATATGTAATAATAATAATAATAATCGAATCTATATATCGGAAGACTATTCTAAGGAAGTTATTGAAAAGAGAAAGGTTTTACTACCACAGCTACTAGAGGAAAAGAAAAAGGGAAATATTGCTTATCTGAATTATGATAAACTAGTAGTTAAAGGACCCAACACAGACAAAAGGAAAAGAGAAGTATCTACTTCTCCACAGTCGACGTACGCCACTAAACCTAAAAAGCAACAAACGATAAGTTCTGCTAAATATAACAGGATAAACGCCACTCATAAAAAACAATAGCAATTAACAACCGGCAAACGGATAATCCAACCAAACTACGAAAACCAAACAAAAGAAATAACACAACCTCCCCAAGCCGACTGGTCCTCGTGGGGGATGAAGACCACAACCCTCCAACTACACACAAAAACAATTACGACAATTACGAAAATTACGAAAATTACAAAAACAGTCACAGAAGATCAAAAATCTATGTTGCAGCAAGTTGGAGGAGGCCTTTGCCAACTGGTAAACGGACCTACAGAAAGTAAAGAAGCATCAAATACGTGAATAACTAAAAATGGAAAAAAAAATTAAAAAAATACATATATTATCGTGAATTAGTTTAAGAAACAAATTGTAACACTGTTGTCCGAATAAAAGGCTTTATTATTATTATTAATAATAATAATAATAATTTCAATCATCATAATCATTTAAATAATACCTAAATAAACTCGTTTGGCCAACGTTGTATGGAAGAGTAAAATCTCTTTTCGACCACTAAATATATATATATATGGTGTAAAGAATGATAGAATTTCTACAGGCGCTTACAACATTCAGGAAAATTGAACTTACTATAGTCCGGCCACTCAGAGAATGCGTTTCTGACACTTGTAAATTCGCCATGAGTAGTGATGTACCACGAATAATATTTATAAAATTTGGTAACAGTATTTATAGAATTCATTATGGATAGTTATTCAATTTATATATATTTTATTACATTTCAAACACAATATTAACAAAATTATTAAATTTAATCGTAATTTCTGAATGAAACCAAGGGAAAGAAAATAAAAATACTGTATTTATTGGAAAATATTTATTATGAAATACATAGGTTTAATAATAATAATAATAAATAATAATAAATTTTATTGTACCAAAATGTGATTACAAGACACTGTACAGCCCTGACTCCCAAAGTAGCGCAAGCTGTGTGTAGGGAGTCAGTTCCTATTTACAGGCAAAAAGAACACAGAGTAGTTACAATAATAGACAGTTACAGTTAATAAATTTTAAAATGAATGCTTAGATAATAAATGTTTGTGTATGAGTATGATTTACTGTGTATTTGAGGTTATGTGTTTAGATTTATGTGTAGTGAGATGTGTGTGACATTTTTCAAGTTTTCATTACTTTATTATTTGTAATAGGCTTTCAACATTATCAAAATCCATTTCATTAAGCCACAATTTAATTATTTGCTTTAATTTAAAGTTGCTTAAGTTTCTTGTTTTATGGATTAAATTAAGATGGTTGTAAATTCTTGGTGCAAGATAATCATAGTGCCGCTGAGCAAATTTGCTTGCCACTCTTGGAACTGGACACTTTTCCATTCTTTTACCCGATGGTTTTAAATGTGGAACAGTTACTTTGTGATATCTGCGTACAATAATGTCAAATCAAAATTTAATCCGACTCCGATTCGCTTGAGGACTCGCTGTCATTTTCACCAACATGTATTATTATGTTATTGTCAATCATAGTGTCTATACGAATATCGCGGTCAAAGTTACCAAATACATTTTTTTAGTTTTTTCAACCACCTTTATCCGGTCATCTCTTGTGACTTTTTCGCATGCTTCTTTTAAAAGCATCTTCATCTTTTTAATGCCATATGGTGGATAAGTATTATGACGGGCTGCATAACCTTTAATTTGAGCTCAGATTAGCTCTATGGCATTGTACTGGCAGTCATATGGAGGAATTCGGAGAACGCGATGACCGTACTCCAGAGCCAGCTCCGCTTCTAGCATTGACATATTTGCGTCAAAGCCACTTCTTTGCAGCCGAGCCACCAATTCCTCTTTTCTATTAGGTGTTATATTTATTTGCACCCAATGATAAGGGGCGTTATCCATTATTATAATAAAAGGCTCTAGAAGGCCAGGTAGCAACACATCCTGGAGCCACTCCTTGAATGCATCCGCATTCATTTTTTCGTGGTAGTCAGTAGTAGTTTTTGACTCAAATGCCAATAAACCATTTTCCACAAAACCATACTTCGCACGACCAGCGTGGCATATTATGAGACGTGCTCCTATACCGATTGGCACTTTCGACTTCGACGCTTGAGTGTCATCTGTCCAAGAACAAGAATGCGTGTGATTGGTGTTCAGCCATGTCTCGTCAATGAAAACGACATTGTCCCAATTATCAATTTTTTTGCTTCTCTTAGAAAAGTAATTCTTTTTAATATTACGTCATTTCTTTCTAAAAGAATTTTCCTTTTGTCTGTTTTCTTATATTGAAATCCAATATCTTTTAAAATATTGGATAAAGCAGTTTTTCCTTCCCTAAACAAATCAGCTGCTTTCAAAGATGCTAGAAGCGTCGACCTATTAATTAAAGTATTCATTCCTGGCATAATAACTATATATATGATTCCTTATTGCATCGGCGTCAAATCTATCTATGTCTGTTACAGGTTTAGTTCTGCGTTTCTTTTTAGGTGTTTGACGTCGTTAGACTTTTACAAATTATTGTTCTTAAATTAATTTATTAATTAATTGTTAATAACTTTAGCCCAAAATAAAAGGTTTATTGTACATTGGCATGATTATTCAATTTTGAATGTTATTACTCATTATTAAGGTTAATAAAAGATATTTAAATTTTTTACATAAATTGTACGCCAGTTCAAAGTTACATCGCCCATTGGATCACGACCTGTCAGAAACGCATTCTCTCAGTGGCCAGACTATAGTAATAATATTAGCATCACACAACTCAAAGAGGAAACCTCAAGACAGTCTGATAATCTGCCGAACTAGGCAGATCTCTACTACAGTAGTCTTTTTTTTATTCTTTTTATTTTAAAAGACAACTCCCTCATTAGGAATATATATCCTGTGTCACGGGGAACTTTACAAACATACATGTAACGGACACAAAGAACGCCCAGAATCAGGACAACATTTTGTGGATCACAAAAAGTGATGTCCCACGTGGGATTTGAACCCACGACACTTGGCGCAGTAGCAAGCGGCGTAGTGACCGCTTAAGCCACCTTTTTTTTTTTTTATTAACGTGTGGAAACCCTCTCGGGCCGTCACCCCACCGGGGTTTGCGGCGGGGTGGTGTGTCGGAATCAAACCGACTAAAACCACACGGTGTGCCAACTCTGCGCCTGAGTAGGGAGGGGTCCGGGAACTGCATTTATTAACACGACCGGACTCCGCCCCGCTTAAGCCACTAGGCCAACCGTGCAGTCAAACCAGACTACTAATAAACATACTTAAATATATTTATAAATATATACATATTAAAGATAAAATTCACCTAGACACAGAACAAACGATCGTGCTCTACACAATAATTTGTCCTGCATGGTAATCGAACACACAACCTTTGCCTTAGCACTCAGGGTCTCTAATCACTAGACTAAGAAACTCGTCAAAATATTAATACATAAATCAGTAATATATCAGACACCCGACACACAACGCCATCTAGTCCCAAACTAATTACAATTTATTCCATGGGTGCTAGACAACTGATATAAATAGATATACATTTTTTGATAATACATATAAGTACATATATAGACATAGAAAACAGTAGTACAAACATTTGATCTGACCCAGGATTCGAACTCGAAACCTCAAGCACAACAGTCGCATACGCTACAACTGTGCCTCAGAGGCAGCCAATTCTCAAGAAAGTAAATTAGTGATTTAATTTATTCAACCCTTTCCATGTTTAGCATTTTCATTACTCATTCACAACGATCTTCAATATTTGCGATACAAGTATCAACAATATTTCGCTACTTACATATTCGATAGGCCATTAGCAGTCTGTTAGCATCGCCACAGCTGTGCTTATCAAAGTGACCCTCATTATCTCCGATATTATAGCTCCAGGGTATGTGCGGTTCGTGACAATTATGTCGTATGATATTAGATAACTTGTCTGTTTGTATTCCTACTAGAATTCCGTGGGAGAGCCACGCTTCGGCATGAATGGGCCGGCTCGACCGGAGTGGTACCACGCCCTCACAGAAAACCGGTGTGAAATAGCGCTTGCGCTGTTTTCACCGAGTGAGGGTACCGGAGGCCCATACCCCAGTCCCTCCCCCCACTCCCTCTCCCCCCGAAGGTCGGCAACGCACTTGTGACGCTTTTGGTGTCGCGGGTGTCCATGGGCGGCGGTAATCGCTTACCATCAGGTGATGCGTCTGCTCGTTTGCCACCTATTCAATAAAAAAAATCGGTCCTTTCTAGTCCAGCAGTGGACTGTTAAAGGTAGCTGATGATGATGATGAATTGGTTACTAAAGGCTGTAGTCTTACTAAGCTTATCCTTTTCAGGTGTATAGAGGTAGAGTGATTTTAGTTGGTTCGATTCCGACACACCGTCTATAGACCTCGGTGGTTTAACGACCTGAGGGGATTTATTTCTACACGTATAAATAATTTAGTAATGTAGTAAGCCTTACAATACGATGATTGCCATGATTCAAATGTTAATAGTAGTTTAGATTTGATACTGATCATGTACTCAGAATCGCAGAGATTTCCAGTCGCTCCGTAGAAAAAATCATTTTATGTATGTTTGTAAATTTCTCTGCGAGGGATTTATTTCTATGAGAAAAAATGACTCGAGGGAATACTGCACAAAGAGGCCAGAAATTAACACATATTAGGGTCCTGTGGTTGAAAAGGCTACTCAAACTAAGCCATTATTGATTGCCCAGCTTTCGATTAGACTAGATTTCTTGTCAAAAAATCACAATATGCTTTTAAAAAACAGACGCTTCGAGGAATTAGACTTGAGGTTGGATGCGGATTGCCTAAAACTGCAATTGTTGGCGCTCTTTTGAGGAGTCTTTCGTTCAGCAGACGACGGCAATAGGCTATATTTTCTATTGCTATTCTTTCACATAATACTCGTATATATTACAACAGAGTTCGACAATATAAAATACAATAAAAAGATAACAATGAACCATAGGTACTAGAAGTAATAGAAATACAAGTTGAGTTCTATTGTTGAGTGTATAATATCGCAAGTACCAATCGAAGTTGACCTCCAAAATAGTACACAATCAAAACAGAGTCACATATAACTCAGTTATTGACGAAAAAACTAGACCAAAGTACCGGTCGAACAAAACTAATAAATTTAATAATATACGGTTGGCGGAAAGCAGGTATTACAATAACAATGAAACGAAGAATATTTTGCAAACTTCGACTGAACTACTTTATCCAATTTCCTGGCGATGGAATAAAAAATATGTCTCTATTTCGTTTCGCCGCAACACACCGAGATTTTAAGAAAAATATTTCCATAATACGATAGAATTCTGAGGAAAGGTTGTGATATCTGCGTCAGAATGTGTTTTAAAGTTTATTGTTCGCACCTGTAATCTTAGCAGCTTACAAAAGTTCGATTTTGTTGAAAATAATAAATAAATAATAAATATATCCTATATATAGATACTAGCTGACCCTCGCAACGTTTACGTCTACTATTGCCCGTAGCGTAATCATTTTCCCTGTTTTTAAACATTATTTATTAGGGCTCCGCTCCTATTGGTCTTATCGTAATGATATATAACCTATAACCTTCCTCGATAAATGGAGTATCGAATACTGAAAGAATTTTTAAATCGGACTAGCCGTTCGCCTTCAAACAAACAAACTCTTCAGCTATATAATATTAGTATAGATATCTATTCACATCCATCAGGGCCTATACTAAACTTCCATTTCACGAATTTTAAGAGGTCGCTCATGATCTCGATAAATACCGTCTACTGATATCCAAATTTCAGTTTGAAGACGGCACTCCATATTAATGATGTATATGGTAACGTCTAAACCAATGAACCGACTTCAATGAATGAGGTGTCAAGAGAGATATATATATTTTTTTATTGAATAAGGGCAAAGGAGCAGACGCATGGCCTGGACACCCGCAACACCAGAGGCGTCACAAGTGCGTTGATTTTAACCTAACCAACCTTTTAAGATGGAGTATTCTCTTTTCTTGAAGGTTTGAGGGTTGTCTTTTTTTCACAAAAAAATTTAATGTGGAGAAAAAGTTCTCAGTGTGGTAGAAGCTACTGAAACCAACGACGACTTAACTAAAGACGAAGCGCTGCAACGTAACACCTAACCTTTAGTTAACGCAATACTGTTTCAAAAATGTTTATAAAGTAGGCTAGTATGAAAATCATTTATTTAAGGGTAAACTCCAAATACATAACTGACAAGGTTCTGTATATAATTTCTTAGAAATACAGTAGACGTAATAACATAACATTGAAGTTACATGACTCAAGAAACATAATTCGATGTTGTTATGCTATGGTGTTTCGGAAACTTTTACATATGTAGAAACTTTGTTTTTCTGAACACTTTGAACATTTATATTAATCTTAAGTAAACGTTAAACGGGTTAAAGCTTTTCCTTTTAATTATTTAACGAATAGTGCAAACACTGGAGTACAATTCAATATATTTATTGAAACGTTTTGTAAGAGTTCGCGTGGTTACGGAGATGAAAACAAAATGGAGGGTCTTATCTTTAAAAATCACTATATTTTTATTTTTTTGTTCATGCTGTCAACCTGTTGCATGACAAGAGCCTTTTATATTCGTTTAATTTTAAATTCTTGTGTTAAATTTTTTGTTCATTTGTATTTAAATTTGTTTTGGTTTCATTTTGGTTTGTTTTTTCATTTGTTTTTGCTTATTTGTTTCTACCTATAACTATCTCGCAAATTCTTTCAGCAGCTTTTAAAAATTTTGTCCGTGTTTCCCTGTTACTCAATAGGAGGTGTGCCTCTTTATCAACCAGCTATAAAAAATCACTATTATAATATGGGAACATTTTGTGGACGTATTAACTTCATATTTTAAGACACGGTAGCCTAATGTAAGGAAGGTAAGGAATGAGTTTCTGAGGTCAAGTGATTGGGACTTTGAAGTTCAAGTAGTGTACTTCCGACCTGAACATACTCACGGACATAAACATTTATCTTAACCAGAATGGTTAACAATGATCAACCTATTTAAATTTCTTCTGTAAAAATAAGAAACTTTATTTTTCTTAAAAAAAAAAATACTTCTGGTTTGACTAAATTGACTACATGTGTATTGCGCCAATGGTTAGATTCGATTTCCACAAATATGTATTGTCATCTTCTAGAATCTATCATGCCCATACCATTTAAATGTTATCTGAAAAGATCATACCAAAACTGTAAGTAGAGCATCATACACAAACATTTGACTATAGCATAATTTACTACCAAGTAGAATATATATTACGAGTTTTGACAAATTATAACATATAAGACATAGCTCTTAACGAGACTCTCATCTCTTCATCATGTTTATATAATTACAACAATTCAATTTCTTTACAAAAAACCTCGGAATAAACAAAACAACTTCGTGAAATAACAGACAATCTAATTGTCACGGCAATCACGAAGACAAAGCTACTGTTTTATCTACAAAATAAGCCTTTGATGGTACTTCGCTGAGTCGTGGAGCTAAATTTAACATTACAACATTACAAACAGAGAGAAGTATTCATGACTCAACAACCCTAGCGTCGAGTGCAGCGGGTGGGTTGCAATTGTTTTTTTATTAATAAGTGACGAGTTCAATTACAAGTTTTCTCTGGTAGTTGGGCGGCTTTCATATTTAGCGCAATTAAATATATAATACAACGCCATCTACCGAAGACGCGTCTAACTAATTCTGTATTGCAATATGGAAATTCTCTTGTCAACATCAGCGTTAGGCCACGCCCTGCCTGGTATGATCACCTCCCCTGGTCGAAAGAGACTCCCTTTGTGTCCAGTTCCAAGCCCTGAGTGAATTGAGGATGAAAAAAACACAAAGCATAAGCACTGCCGACAGAAGTGAAAACTCATAACTATAAACAAACGGTTGTTTTAACTTACCTGAAATGAACACCTATGCTTTTTTTTAATAGTGTGCAATAAAAAGAACTAAAAATTATTATGATTGTAAGTAGTAAATGGAAGTAAAGCTTTGATACTCCAATAGATGTCGCTGTTTTCAAAAAAATTGTAAACAATCTTTTTGATTTAGAAAAGGTTTTGTGTAAGTAGAAAATCGTTATTTTAATTTATTTTAATTTATTGTAAATCACTTTAAGATACTGAAATATTAACTTTAAGTATATAAAATTATATTGAGAAAGGACCACTATCTAGAAAAACGAATGCTACCAAAGTATATCAGTAGATGGCGCTGTTAACAATAAACATCCGTCTTACGAATTTTTTCGATCAGGACACGTGACCTGACGCGAGTTTATGGTCACGTGACCTGACGCCCTGACGCGAGTTTATACATTTTTACCCATTCCAAAAAAGTACACAGCGCCGCTAAAGAAGTTTTCACTTCAAAAAAAAGGTAATATACGAGTATTACCTTTTTTTACTAGTAGGTATATACTTTATAGTATTTGTTACACTAGACAAAGATACCATTTGAACTATAAATGGAATATTTGTATATTCGTTAGACTAAGATACACTGAGTAAATATATAATTGGTTCACCAAAACTTATATACTCAGTGTAAAAAATTATTGGTAAGCAAATAAAAAAAGACTACGTATAAAATTAGACTGGAAACCGAGAAAACCACTTGGACAGTTTGGTTGAAAATATAACAAATTTATGGTATGACTAAATTTTGCCTGTGTCTCCACTCACGTTAAAGTATTTTCGCGGTTATGACCGTGATTCTTCAAACTGACTTATTTTTTATATTTATGAACCTATTGAAATGAAACAAACACTAAATGTGAAGTGGAGCAAATCGCAACGCATTAATAAAAACTGCATTTAAATCGGTTATGCCGTTTATATTGTGTTCATAAAACATTCCTTATATATCTTCCATGTGCAGACAGAGATCCGTTACGATTTAATTATATGTATTAATTTCACTGTTATGTAAGTTTTAATCACTTTTTGAGCTACATAAAATTCATCCCACATTTAAATTTTAAATTTTATCATATGATTTCAAAACTGGGAAATGTTTATTTTAAAATTTCTATCCAAGCACCGTGTTTTTCGATTCGTACAAAGCATACTGTTTATCGTGCAACGTAAGTGGAAAATATGTTTCAAAATGTTCATATTTCTGTATCAACTTTTATATCTGTACGCTTTTCTAAGTCCTGCGACTCAACCTGTGAACCACATGACAGTAAAAAAGACAAGC
Source organism: Spilarctia lutea (assembly GCA_916048165.1). NCBI lineage: Eukaryota > Metazoa > Arthropoda > Insecta > Lepidoptera > Erebidae > Spilarctia > Spilarctia lutea. Next base: position 12,587,511 of record OU696496.1, on the reverse strand, counting down.
AGGATAACTTGATGTACGTCCACATACGAGAAATGCAGCAAATTCTATACCTAATGCTTGCGACCTGTATGCGATCAACACAGGTATGGGATAATATCTCTTTACCCCCTTTACCTAACAAATTTGTACTCATGAAATTTGTGAAGGTGTTTGACAAGACATCTATTTGCAAAATACCGTGCCGTACCGTTTACCGTAGGAGAGCCACGCTTCGACTAGAAGGGCCGGCTCGACTAGATTAATATCACGGCCTCACAGAAAACCGATGTGAAACAGCGCCTGTGCTGTGTTTCACCGAGTGAGTGAGGATACCGGAGATATATACCCCAACCCCTCCCCCTTCCTTCTCTCCATTCCCCAAAGGCCGGCAACGCACATGTGTCGCCTCTGGTGTTGCGATAAGGCGATACGTCTGCTCGTTTGCCCACTATTACATAAAAAAAACTCACATACCATTAGAAACTGATTCAAATGACCATGAAAAGATGACAAAAGTTCGTGATTTTTTTTGGTTTATACATATTCTTCATCTTCCTAGCCTTTATTATTCTCAAGATTATTTGGGGTCGGCTACTAGTTCAACCGGTTTTACCTGAATATCAGTTTTTAAACGGAGCGACTGGCATATTTGAGTGCAGTCATTCCCAATAACGATTGTCATAGATGTTCTTGACAACCGGGACCTACAGCTTAACGTGTTCTCTGAGGCACGGGCGGGAATAACCGCCATCTACCATACTCCAAGTTGCTATTAAGAATTTCTTGGAAACAAAACCCAATGGCAGTCCAATCCGGGTATATTCAACTGTGTACACAAAACCGTGTAAACGTGATCTATCGAATACCTTTAAACGAATAAATCTTGTACATTTATAATCTGGATCTCGGAAACGGCTCCAACGATTTCTTGAAATTTAGAATGCGGGAGGGGGGGGGGGGTTCGGGGGCGATAGAACGATCTAGTTATAATTCATTATTAGAAAATTCATCAAAGAAATTCCGACAAAAGCCTGGTCATTTTGTTACTATGTATAAATTAAAATTGGAATACTGAAATTTTCACATTCTAAACTGATTCTCATTATGCAAATATATTTATGCTTTTGCTATTTACTAAACTTATGATAATTAAAGATCTATTATGATAATCAGTTTATGAAATATTGTGTGTAGTAATTTTTTTACTAATGAACTATAATACAACATAATAATTTAATTACAAATCGTTAAGGCTGTACGAACAACTTGGATTCCAATTTTATAATAATCTCTAAAATATTACAAAATGTGTCAAATAAAATTGAAAGCATATCGTTTTGAGCGAAATATTATTTTAATAAATATCGCTTTGATCTTTAGTTAAAGCGTCATAAGTCTACTAATTAATATTTTACACATTTTATTTAAACTAATGATATTAAATTTTATGTCAAAAAATAGAAAACATTTGAAAACATTTTTTACCTTGCGGCGTATCAATCTGATTACAGGGCTGTCACGCGGTGAATATCTTATTTCTATTTTGTAAACTCATCTTTAAACTTCGCCTTTTTCATTTTTCTATATTGTTTATGTATTAGGAATGTAATGTAAATAAATAAATAAATATTTCGAACATCTAATACACAACGCCATCTAGTCCCAAGTACATAGAAAACACCCAAACTCCGAAACAAACATATGTAGATTCCACAAACATTTGGTCCGACCCAGGATTTGAACCCGAGACCTCAAGCTTAGCAGTCGCATACTCTACCACTACGCCACCGAGGCAGTCATAGCCCTGACATATTTGTAAATAAATATCAGTGGTAGTAGATTCAAAATACATCATAGAATGCTAACAGCTCGCCTTAGGCTCATGTTAGGCTTAATTTAAGTCAACATCATACAATCCTATATATGTCAAAAGCAATGTACTGCCCGTGGTGCGGTAATTAAATTACCGGCCGACGACGGCCGCCCGTAATTTTAAAATTAAAAAGATGCGATTAAAGCTTGTTTGGTTTTTTACGCTTTCAAGGCTAACTTCCAAACTGATTTAAAGTTATAGTATGTAGCAATAAAAAGATCAAAGGTAGTGTATAATAATTTGGAAAAGGGACAGATAACTAATACAAATAATTGAAGTTTACGACGTGATAACGTCATGTACATCGATGAAAAATGACCCTAACTTATTTTTTCTTTAAAGTCTTGAAGAAATAAACAACTTTCTGCAAAGTTTATGCAAATACGGTTGACCTAATGGTGTAAGCGGTCGACACGCCGCTTTCTACTGCGCTGAGTGTTGTGGGTTCAATTCCCACATAGGACTTCCCATAAATTCTTGTTCTGAATCTGGGTGTTCTTTGTGTCCGTTTCATGTATATTTGTAAAGTTACTCGCGATGTAGGATGATATTCCTAATTCGGGAATTTTCTTTAAAAAATAGAATTTACGGGCAACCCTATTGTGTCTCTACCGGTTCTAAGCGAGTAACTTCTAGTCAAATTGTAATGCAATATTGTAATATCGGACAAAGTTTGTTTAATTGATTTTTGCGGTGAAGCGAGGCCATTGCCTTGTTAATGGTTCGCGTTTATTGTAATTCATCTTCCCAACTGATTTTGGAAATTTGACTCTCTTGAAAATTTGCCTCTATTTTATTCGGTCTTTGTTGTATTCTATATATATATTATATGTATGTATTCTATGTATATTATTGAATAGTGGGCCAATGAGCATACGTATCACCTGATGGTTAGCGATTACTGCCGGCTATGGACACCCGCCACACCAGAGGCGTCACAAATGCGTTGCCGACCTTTGAGGAATGGGAAGGGGGATGGAGGAAGGGGTTAGGGTATGGGCCTCCGGTATCCTCACTCACTCGGTGAAACACAGCGCAAGCGCTATTTCACACCGGTTTTCTGGGAGGCATGCCGAACCGTGGCTCTTCCAAAATAAAGTGTAAAGTACGTATCTGATGACTTATAAGAAATAAATAATAAACATTTATTGTTGATCTTAGTTTGAACAACAACAAGTTTGGAAGTTTGCTTAAAACTCATAACTACTATCAAAATTTACCAACAATTATATTATATACTATTATACTACTTGATGCAAGTTTTTTGAGTCTTAAATATGCCAGTGCCTATTCATTCGGTAATATAATATGTTTGCATATATGTACACTAGATAAATTCCAAATCAAGATTTAACATCAAGACTATTAAAAGCTTCAGATGGATTGCAAGAAAAATACATCAGCCCTTACATTTCTGAGTATGAAAAATATGTTTTACAAGCTCCGACACATAAATCGAAAAATATATCTGAAGACCTAGCCTTATATATCATATATAATAGTTACAGAACATACATATAAGTATATATAACACACATAGACGTTACCGTGGAAGAGACTTCGGCATACAAGAGCCAGCTCGATCGGAGTGTACAACGATCTCACAGAAAACTGGTGTGAAACAGTGCCTGCGCTGTGTTTCACCGAGTGAGTGAGGATAACGGAGGTCCATATCCCAACCCCTCCACCCATCTCCCTTCCCATTCCTCAAAGGTCGGCAACGCATTTGTGACGCCTCTGGTGTGGCGGGTGTCCATGGGCGACGGTAATCGCTTACCATTGGGCGATACGTCGGTTCGTTTGCCCTCCTATTCCATAAAAAAAACGTATTTGGAACGTACATACATGTGGTCACTCTACATAACTCTACGACCTCTACATAGAGTCGCGACTAAAGTATTTTTATATTCCACTCGCATTTGGTCGTGACAGTTTTTATATTAACTATTACGAAAACATTGAGAATCAGATAAAAATGTGTTTACTTTGAAAATATGCTTACATTTATTTTTTATCTCAACTTACTCTACAAGGTTGTATATTGGAAGTTTGTTATTTGGTAATTTATATAATAGAAAACACAAATTAAACTGCCTCGTCGGCAGCAGTGGTAGCGACCGACCTTTAGGGGATGGGAAAGGGGATGAGGGGAGGGGTTGGGGGGGGTATGGGCCTCCGGTATCCTCACTCACTCGGTGAAACACAGCGCAAACGCTATTTCACACCGGTTTTCTGTGAGGCCGTGGTATGACTCCGGTCAAGCCGACCCATTCATGCCGAAGCATAGCTCTCCCACGGTTGTCTACTACCCATATTACAAGCTCTGCTTAGTTTGGAACTAGATGGCCTTGTGTGTTAAACGTCAGAAATTTGTAGATTTTCTGAGACCATGTAAGACTCACTGTACCCTACTCCCACTGTTCTCGTGATTTACCCACACGTCCAAAATCCTTTTAAATCTAATACTTAGTTTCTTTCACACTGTGCACTGATGTTTTTGCGTGGATTGCATATTGGTTTAAATGTTCACTTCTCCTTCTAATACTCTAAGTACTGATGCAAGCCCTACAACACTGTGTAATGTACAAATGGTTGTCCTGAATCTCACAGAAAACCGGTGTGAAATAGCGTTTGCGCTGTGTTTAACCGAGTGAATGAGTATACCGGAGGCCCATACCCCAACCCCTCCCCCCATCCCCTTTCCCATCCCCCAAAGGTCGGCAACGCACTTGTGACGCCTTTGGTGTTGCGGGTATCCATGGGCGGCAGTAATCGCTTACCATCACGTGATACGTCTGCTCGTTTGCCCACTATTCAATAAAAAATAAATAAAATATATTTGTCCGTTTCAAGTATATTTGTTAGTGGGATACTAGTCGACACAGAGAAGCTCTTAAGCCAGGAGATGTCTTTTGAAAAAATATATTTATCTTTAAAGGGTTATGGGGGATGCTCCATGGTCGGTGGTCGTGGCTTAACATCAGGTGAACTATTTACTCCTTCGTCCTACTTCATAAAAAATAAATAAGTATCCAATATATTCCATTTGTAAAATATAACAACGCAAAAGGACAAAATATTGAACTAGAGTTGATAAAACCGCTAATTTGCCAGTGTACTCGAGAACTGTGATGTTCACGGCGCTTGATATCGATTGTGAGGTTATTTCATGATTACAATTTAATCATAAAAGGGGTTCAAAGGGCTTTTAATGTACATCACAGTCGATGTTTATTAACGTTTAAATGGTGATGATGTGGTTTTCATTTAAGTTTTATTACAGATTAAAATTTTAATGAGAGATGTTTTGAGTGTAATAAATTCAAAATTATTCTGTATTATTTTTTTATTATTCTGTCTTATTCTGATGTGACGTGACTGAGATTTTAATGTTACCGTTTTACCCGATTACGGCGAAGTTAAAAGGAAGGGCAATAGTTTTGACAGCATGGAATAGGTGGCAAACGAGCAGACGTATCGCCTCATGGTAAGCGATTACCGCCGCCCATGGACACCCGTAATATCAGAGACGTCACAAGTGCGTTGCTGGCCTTTGGGGGATGGGGCCTTCGGTATTCTCACTCACTCAGTGAAACACAGCGCAGGCATTGTTTCACACCGGATTCCTGTGAGGTCGTGGTATCATTCCTATGCTAATAAGAAACTTGGCTCAACGACGGCATATTTAATCGTGAAATTTTTGACTCACGTTATACAGTATACCGTAGAGATCGATGTTTGTCAAGAAGTTCCAAAAAAGACGGAGGTGGAGTACTTATCGCTGTATCACGCGATATACCATCAGCTCGCGTTACTTCATGGGAAAGTGACAGTGAAGACATATGGGTCACATTGCAATTCAAGCATAACAATTGTATAAAAAAAATAGCTATATGTGTTGTTTATTTACCACCTCCTGTCAGATTGGAATCACTTAATAAGTTTCTCGAAAACACATCTGATATTCTGAGCCATGTTGACGATGTCGTAATATTGGGTGATTTTAACCTAAATTTTGTTAAATGGTCTACACATCCCACTAACCATTATCTGATCCCATCGAATTGTAATTGTTCATTGGGTTTTTCTCTTGTTGACTTTATTTCAGTAAATGGCTTGAGACAAGTTAATAATGTTAGTAACGTAGATAACAAATTTCTGGATATTATTCTAACTAACGTTTCAGATACTGTTACAACTATGCCGAGTAGTTTGACTACCAAAATAGATCCAAAACATCCTCCCCTACTACTTTCTATAACCGTCCATACGGACAAAGACTTTCTCAAATCAAACCCGAGAGCTGATTATAATTTTTTCAGGGCAGACTATGATAATATTTTACTGGATTTACGTGATATCAATTGGTATGATGTATTTAAGCATTCTGTAACAGTTAATGATATGGTGTTTGCTTTTTATAACTTACTGAGATGTGTTATTGTGAAACATGTTCCCAAACGAAAGCCAAGATCATCTGAGTACCCACCTTGGTTTAACTTAGGATTAGTTCGTCTTCTTTCGGAGAAAAATAAAACAAGAGTGAAATATAAGAAATACAAAAATCCACGCGACAAACTTGAATATGATATACTTAGAGACCGTTGTCACAAACAGGTGAAGTTATGTTACAATAATTACCTATCAAAAGTAGAAGCGAATATAGCAGAGAACCCTAAGACATTTTGGAGATTCATAAAAGACAAACGCAACGGTAACCTCTCCCTACCTAGTACAATGTACTCGAAAAACTTGAATGAGGACTCGGGATCCGGTATAGCAAATCTTTTCGCAAAGCAGTTCTCATCTGTTTATGCTACCAATGCTTCTACTCAAAATACATTTCACTCCGTTGTAAACAAATCACAACATCATGCCTTGGGCAACATCCGCTTTACCGAAAACGACATTCTTAGGAAAATAAAACGATTAGACAACTCAAAGGGTGCAGGTCCTGATATGATACCTCCCGTATTTGTTAAACGCTGTGGTTCTGCTCTTGCGTTTCCTCTATCTTTGATTATTAATCGTTCGATTCAAGATGGTGTTTTTCCTGATGAATGGAAAAAAGCCCGAATTATTCCCATATTTAAGAAAGGTGAACAAAACAACGTAAAGAATTATCGTCCAATTTCTATCCTGTCTTGTCTTTCTAAATTGTTTGAGTCTCTCATATGTCCCATCATTACACATCATATGAATAATACAATTACAAGTGCACAACACGGCTTCAAAAGTGGTCGTTCTGTTGAAACCAATTTGATTTCATTTGTCTCTGATCTATCTGTAGAAATTGATAAAGGTAGACAAGTTGACGCAATATACACGGATTTCTCCAGTGCTTTCGACAAAGTTAACCACAGTCTGCTTTTGCGAAAACTGGAAGCTCACGGGATATATGGTAGCATTTTAAACTGGTTTCGGTCCTATCTTTTAAACAGACCACTAACTGTGTCTGTTAAGGGATATGATTCGCGAGTGTATTATGCTTCATCTGGCGTACCGCAGGGATCCCATCTAGGGCCTATATTATTTTCTATCTTTATAAACGATATATCCCTCGAAATACTACACTCGAAATTCTCATTATATGCTGATGACCTCAAAATTTATCAAACGGTTGCATCTCAGTTAGACGTAGATTTGTTGCAAAGTGATATTGACCGAATTCAAGACTGGTGCCACGTTAATGATATGACACTTAACGCAACGAAATGCTGCCATATAAAATATACAAAAAAGAAACAACCCTATCCCTCTCAGTATCATGTCCACGGATCGTTGTTACTAGAAGTGACTGAAATAAGAGATCTCGGTGTTATACTTGATAGTAAATTAAAATTTATAGCGCACATAGACGGAGTTGCTACGAGGGCAGCTAAAATGCTTGGGTTTATTAAAAGGAACACTAGTGGATTTCGTCAAATACAAACAAAGAAGCTTCTTTACAACGCTTTGGTGCGAAGTGTCCTCGAGTTTGCATGTATAGTTTGGAGTCCCTCGTATGTTATACAATCGCAACGAATTGAAGGCATCCAAAGAGCATTTACGAGACACTTGGCATACATATCGTCGGGTATCTCCCATCGAGCTCCCTACACTGACAGACTTGAATTCCTCAGAATGAACAGCCTTAACCATCGGCGTACAATCCAGGATCTTTTATTCCTCCACAAACTTCTCAACGGAGGAGTTGACTGCAGTCAACTGCTAAGTAACATCAAGTTAACGGTACCATACAAAATTCCGCTACACCCTATCACTAAAACTTTTCACATTCCATTCTGCACAACGAACACTGGCAAACACTCACCACTGGTGCGTATGTGTCTTGAGTATAATACTTTGTGTGGACGCTCAGATGATCTTGACATTTTTCACGATTCTTTCAAAGCATTTAAGCAGAAGATAATGCAGTGCTAGATCTGATTACCCTCTGTGAAACTTTATTTTATTTTAATTTTATTTTGTTTTTACTGTGCTTTATTTAGTTTTTATTTTTTGGCGTTTTATTTGTGTTGAAATTGTTTTCTTTTTTATTGTTCTGTACAAACAATGTTGTGTACATCTTTAATAGATATACATATAAGTTATTATTCCAAGCTCCTAATGTTGACCGTTCTTGTATATGTGTATTGTTGATGTTCCTTAAAATAAATAAATAAATAAATAAGCTTTGTACGCATATATGTAGCGCTGCCTAAGCTACTGAACTGATTTTTATAAATCAGTTGTCAATAGAATCATATTAAAGGCCCGGGTGACATAGGCTTTATAATAATTAATAAAAGTTTTCACGTAGTCGGGTTTTTTAAACTTTTGTGTGAGTGGATTTATTACTATTTTATAATTTTATTATTATTATTCTTCAGTTTCCGAATGTCTTTATGTATAATGTTGTCTTTTATCGTCAGGTGATTTGTCTGTTACCCCATCCCTTTAATTTTTTTTTTCTTTTAAAAAGACAACTCTCGCATTAGGAATATACATCCTGTGTCGCGAGAGACTTTACAAACATACATGTGACGGACACAAAGAACACCCAGACTCAGGACAACACTTTGTGAATCACACAAAGTGGGATTTGAACCCACGGCACTTGGTGCAGTAGCAAGCGGCGTAGTGACCGCTTAAACCACTAGGCCAATCGTGCAGTCAATTAACTAAAAAAATAATGATTTAAACCATATAGCGCTACGTCACGGAAATCTCCTTTTAAAGATTTTTGATACAGTCTAAATTGTCACCAGGGTAAAGAATAACCGGCATGATATCTTCATGGTCTCATTTTTTCTTTACAGTAAATTCATCAAAATTGGTTCAGCGGTTTAGCCATAAATGTGTAATAGACAAAGTTACTATGGAATTTAGAATAATGGATTAATAAAGCTAGCTTAGTGAAGTGAACCACTAATACCGATTACTCGATCTAATCGATCCAAATATACGGTCATCTCTCTCAATTCGATTTGAATTGGATCGTTTGCCAATCACAATAAGTCTTTTACCGTAGATCTATCGAATTGCTTCTCATTGCGGTCTGGTTAGGATGGATCGCTCTTGTAACTTTTCTAAATCAAGATTGGTCGTAGTCGAAACAAACGATATAAAATACTAGTTATTTTCAGTGATGTGATTGAATATTTAATACTAGCTGACCCACGCAACCTCGTTTGCGTCTTCTATTGCCCGTAGCATGAAAATTTTCCCCCGTTTTTTAATATATTCTTCATTGGTGCTCCGCTTCTATTAGTATTAGCGTGATGATATATAGCATATAGCCTTCCTCGATAAATGGACTATCCAACACTGAAAAAGTTTTTAAAATCGGACCAGCGGTTCCTGAGATTAGCACGTTCAAACGTATTATATTAGTATACGTGTAGATTTCACGTTTGTAACTTTGAAAACTATACTTGTTATTTGATTATTTGGTCACCATTTGGATGAAATTTCCGAAAATTATCTTTTAGTGATTACAATATGGGTGTTTCAATACCCTCCGCCTACACGTCCGGGGTATAAATAAGGTATTGAATATAATACTGTCGAGTTCCTTAGTATTTAAGTGATGTAGACGAACATAGAACAAGTTTGATAATATCGTATACAGCGTCTAATGGTCTAGAAATCCTAGCAGAATAAAGCTAAATAAAGGTTGTGAAAATTACATGATTCAGAGTATGCGAATCAGGGTCATTAATATAGCATTAGAGCCTCCCAACTTAGTTCTAGAGACCTTTGTATCGAGACTTTATAACTTTGAAACTTCGGTAAAACAGTCTGAATCTATTGTTAATATTAATGTGACACTATGGCTCGAAATATTCTATTAAATTACTTTTAATTGACTTAATTTTCTACGAAAAGACTGGCTCGTTTGTATAGCAGTGTGAGTATATGACTGCCGATCCGATTCAAAGATCTAGGTAAAATTTTCTCGGGTTATTCTTACAAGAAATTCTTAATAACAGCCCGAAATGTGGAAATTTTTCGGTATTTTACACCTGTCCCTCGGAGAGTCTTGATCTTCTATTGCGATCATTATTAAGAAATCGGTACCCAAATATATTGACATCTAACTAATTAATATTGCTTATGCATTCGAATAACTCGTAAACTACTGTTTAGCGCAATAACCGGAGGCAAAAACTACATAGTCTAATCTAAAAGGCACGAGTATTTGGTCAACACAGGCCAATGACTTTCGTCTAAATGTAACACTCTCCACTAATTATAATTCTGGCTACCCTTAAGCATCAAAGGCATCATACGTGTGATAATATAATGCTGTATAATATGATGTTATCCGACAAGGGTAAGGTCCGGCCGTAAGATTATCCGGACCCGAGACAGGAGATAGTTGTAACGGTGCACACACATTTATTGAGTGCATTTACATAAGATGAGACGGGAACGACACGATTTTTAAGTTGATCAGCAATTTAAAGAGAATTTTAAACTATTAGTTTTAACTTTTTAGTAAGTGGTCTTAAGTCATTCGGTTCGGTTTGAGATGTCTCTCATGGAGTGACACTTCGGTGTCACAGTAAACCAGTATCAAGTATTTATTACGTTATTTTTCCCCGAATAAGACAAAGAGAAGTAGAAGAAATTAAGCAAAGGACTTCTATCTTTTTTGTTGGGGTTGATGGTAATCTCAAAGCCAATATATTGGTGATTCATTTGCTGATTGGCCATTTCATCATCACCAGCAGTCTATTACGGTCCCCTGCTGAACATTGGCCTCTACGAATACACACCACTTAGTTCGACCTTCGGCTTCTTGCCTCCAGCTTCAACCAGCCGTCCACCTGGCCTGTGGAGGTCCTACATTCTATTATATAATACGTTACTTGTCATTTAGTCTATTACCACCACCCTACACAACTGTCTAACAACAAGGTCGTTGTTAAGCAGTTGTGTACTCGAACTGTGTAATCGAAGCGAGACCTTGATTAAAAGTTGGTCCATAGTTTGGTGTGTCATTTTTACATGGTACTGAAAAACACTTTTCGTTGTGTTTGGAATTGCCCACAACATACAAGAGAGTACAAACGGAAATCAATTTTCTAAATTGTTAGAATATCGTGAATGGATAGATGACTGTGCAGTTGGTCTATGATCTTGACTGTTAATTTTTTTTAGGTCATGTGGCTGATATCCGCTGACGACAATAGAGTGATAAGCATCATTCATTCAGTGTCCATATGTAATTTGTCTATCATCTATTAGAAACAAAGTATATATAAATATATATAGTATTGATATACATACTAGCTGACCCACGCAACTTTGTCTTTTCAGTCATGCTCGACAGCTTTTGGTTTAAGTATGATTTTAACTGTCCTATCTTAGGCAAACTAGTAAAACTAAAAATTAATAAACATTATTAACTTATTGTTAGGTTTTTTAATAAAATCTGTCGAGCTTTTCTCGGTATCAATTCGTTTTTGTAATGTTTCTGAAAATCAAACCCAGCTGCATTGATTTATAGACCCCGAACGCCTCTGCAAAGTAAATTTCATGAAAATGATCAGAGCCGTTTCCGAGATTCACATTATATATAAATATACAAGAGTTGTTCGTTTAAAGGTATTACATAGATACAAATATCGTTTCGTATAAAGAAGCTTACATATATATAAACTTAATGTACAAAGATAATGACAATGTCACGGTAATAGGGTTTTATGTAACGTTTAGTATAGCTAATGCTTATTATTTATGTACCACGTCTGTCTTGAAAGAGACATATGTACATCTACTATAGGGACATATAAATAGAGGAAAATGGACTTACTTTGATAGTGATCAAGACGGAATATTTTCTTTATTTATTAACATGACATTATTAGCTTCTATTGTAACTAATTAATTATGTGATCAAATTTTATTATTCAATTCAAATCCAACTATGTAATCCGATATATTTATATGTGATTACATAGATACAAATATTTGTAGATCACTCAAACACTTGGTCCACTTGGACACAGGATTTGAACCCGAGACCTCAAGCACAGCAGTCGCATTCGCTACCACTACGCCACCGAGGAGAGAGACAGTGGTAACCTATGCGACTGCTATGTTTGAGGTCATGGGTCCTCGATTCCCTGGTCCGACCAAATATTTGTATGATCTACAAATATTTATTTCGATTTTTATATGTATATATTTTTATATGAAGGAATTTATATCGGTTGTCTAGTACCACAGAAAACCGGTGTGAAATAGCGCTTCCGCTGTGTTTTACCGAGTGAGTGAGGATACTGGAGGCCTTTACGCCATCCTCTACCCCCATCCCCGTCCATCCCCAAGTGGTGTCCATAAGTGGCAGTAATCACTTACCATCAGACGATACGTCTGCTGGTATGCCCACTATTAAAAAAAAAGCTCTTATTTTCAAGTTTAAGTACTCTAGACTTCTTCTAACAGGTGTTGCGGTGGATGCTGTGGAAGTTGCTATGGTGGTTGCTCTTGTCCTCGTTAAACCATCTACACCTATAATACCGAGGTTTGCTAATATGGGCATCTGGTAAGCTAAACTTCTTTAATCACAACTTACCAGGCAACTAACTAAAAAAAACATCATGAAATTGAGTTAGACTTATTTTATGAACACCCATGAACATTTTTTGTCATATTACAAACATACCATTCCATAACACAGTAACAAACCAACCCATATTCTCACGACAGCACTATGAGACACTTAAAATCATATTTCCAATTCTACCAACTAACTTCTTCAAAGCTCTTATCGTAACAGATATCTTAGGGATCGTTCGAAATATCGCCTTACACGCTCCTGCTAATACGACCGATCAATACCTGTTACATATTAGTACACTAGTAGATAGGAGAGCCACTACCTTGAGCACATTAAACATTAGGTACGTTTGTTCGGCGTCGAGAGTTTGTTCGGTACATTACTATCAGGCAATCTCGGATACAGAGATGCTCTCTATAGAGTATACTCGTATTTAGGAGGGTGTTTTAGCATGTCCTTGTTTTTGTAGAAGAACAGAATTTCATATGACTTCAGTGTTGTTTACTTATAACTATAATATACATAGGTATGATAATTTATTTTAATTGACATGTAGTCGTCGTCGTTAATAAATACTTGTTTATGTCCCTATTTTACTTGCGTACTTTTTGAAATCTATACTAATATAATAAAGCTGAAGAGTTTGTTTGTTTGTTTGAACGCGCTAATCGCAGGAACCTGAAAAATTCTTTCAGTGTTGGATAGTCCATTTATTGAGGAAGGCTATAGGCTATATATCATCACGCTACTACTAATAGGAGCGGAGCACCAACGAAGAATGTTTCAAAAACGGGGGAAAATTTTAAAATATAAGATGCAAACGAGGTTGCGTGGGTCAGCTAGTATAATACGAGTATATGCAATTTTGGTAGTGCCATATCTAACATCTAGATATTGCTAAAACTATAATCTTTTCTTCCTTTTGGATACGCCGTGGTCGGGTACAAGAGGTACTAAATAGTAGAAAAAACTACTAAAAACTGTTTTCAATTTTAATATAAATATATTGTAAACGAATTACACTACAACACAATTTCGGGCAACAAATGAATATTGGTTACTACCTATTAATATTTTTGACTGCAACATAGTTACTATTAAACTATTACATTCATCATCATCATCATATCAGCCGCAAGAAGTCCACTGCTGAACGTAGGACTCTCCCAATGACCTCCACATTGACCGGTCGTTAGCGGCCTGCATCCAACGAGTCCCTGCGATCTTAACCAGGTCGTTCGTCCACCTCGCGGGAGGTCTTCCTACGCTGCGTTTGCCGTCATGTGCTCTCCACTCAAGAACCTTTCTGCCCCATCGGCCATCGGTTCTCCGGGCTATGTGCCCTGCCCACTGCCACTTCAGCTTGCTGATTCGCTCTGCTATGTCGGTAACTTTAGTTCGACAACTATTACATTATTTATTTTTAATTAAATCGCAAACATAATTAGTCACTTAACAACATTTTAATTTAATTAAAAGCATCTAAACTATATTTTATAATTTAAAGTTTAAGAAGGCTTTGGGGGAAAATGGTATGTGGGGTATTTATTAAAGATAAAACATTGGGTCAGTTATGCTCAAGGGATAACAAAGTTAGAAGTGTTTATGAGGCTGGTAAATATTTGTTATAGAATGAACTGTATAATGTGTATTTGTAATGTGAAAAGTATCTAACCGAGAAAAAGATTAAATAACTATAACCGGTTACAGAAACATTTTTGATAGAAAAATTATAGCCTATGTCACTCGAGTCTTTGTTGTAAATTTAGACACTATGGCGGAACAAATAAATATACATACATTGGCTGCCAAAACAAAACTTTTATACTTCGCAATAGCCGTGTTAAAAAGTCCAAGTTCTATTAAATTTCTTTAATTCTTCTTAATCTAACCATTGTCAATGTTTTTTTTATTGAATTGGGCAGACATATCGCCTGATGGTAAGCGATTACTGCCGCCCATGGACACCCACAACACCAGAGGCGTCGCAAGTGCGTTGCCATATTTGGAGGATTGAAAGGGGGATAGGGGAGGGGACGGGGAAGGGGATGGGGTATGGGCCACCGGTATGCTCACTCACTCGGTGAACCATAGCGCAAGCGCTGTTTCACACCGGTTTTCTGTGAGGCCGTGGTATCACTCCGGTCGAGCCGGCCCAATCATTCCGAAGCGTGGCTCTCCCACGTAGAATGTGTTTTTAATATTTTTTAATGACTTCATTTGTTGTATACGTATGATATGTACGTATGTTTTAGACTACGATCTTGATTATTACACACTTCAAAACGTAGGATTGAATAGAAACTTCACACTCTTATGAAGAACCGATGATCAGTATCTTTTTTTCTTTTTTTTTTAAAAGACAACTCCCACATTAGGAATAAACATCATGTGTCGTGGGGGACTTTACAAACATACATGAAACGGACACAAAGAATATCCAGACTCGGGACAACAATTCGTGGATCACACAAAGTGTTGTAGGTACCGCGTGGGATTTGAACCCACAACACTTGGCGCAGTAGCAAGCGGCATGGAGACCGCTGACACCACTCGGCCAACCGTGCAGTCATAAACTTTGAGAATAACCATTTTTCCCATATGTGAAAGTCTTCTTTAACTTCTTACGCTTCCTATGGCACTACAACCCGGTGTGAGTCTTGGCCTCTTCCACATTTAGGCCCGTATTATAGAAGGCGACTCAAGTATCGTTTGATCTCCGATCAGCTGAATCGAGTTTCAAGTTATGATCGAATCTCAAGCGTCGCTCTTATTATAGAAGGCTTCTCAAGGTCTACTCAGTTGAAACTAGATTCAATATCTAATCTCAACTCACAAGTCTGTTATTCTGTGTTACGCAGAAAATGACTTAACAAAAAACTTTTATAAAGTATTTTTTTTTAATTTGAAAGCAATATATTATTGGATAGTGTAGAAATATAAATGTACTTATAAAATTATTGTTCACTTAAAATAAAACAAGAAATATTAAAATAAAAATCAAATAAAACTTTATGAAATAAACATAAGTTGAAACGGAACGTTCAAATTACTTTCATCAAGACAATCTGTCAATACTGTCATGTTGAAATGAGTTACACTTGGTTTATGCTGCATTATAATCAAAATAATAAAATTGTTAAATCAAATTGAAGTTGATTTTAATTGAAAGTGATAGTGGAATATGTCGTGTGGAAAAAAAAAGCACTTTACACTACAGGTATGTATAAAATATGTATGAATTAAAAGTCCCCAGTTAAAACAACTATGCCCGCCAACGATGTTACTTTTATTGCAATAGAATCGAATGAACTTATTGTGTTATTAGATGCAATGGACTAATACTTAAGGAGTGTGTTACGTAACAAGATTTACAGTAGTTATTGTATTTTTTTAACATTAATTTCAGTACCTTTTAAGTTTTTGTTTTGTACAATATCGACAGCAATTTCTTTAGTTTAATATTGTAACCTGGTACTTTATATTTTGTTTTTGTGTTTCAGGAGAAAAATCTTCTTCTGGAAATTTTAAAATTGTACAAACATTTAATAGAAAATAAGCAAACTGACAATGTAAATGCTAACTTAAAAAGGAAAGCCTAGAGTGAAATTGCAGACAGGTTTAATACGTCAGCTATTGTAACAGAATCAGTAAGTATATTTAGTGTTTTTTATGTAGCTTGTCATAAGTGTTCCTCCTTATATCTTTTGTGCTTATGTTGCAGGCGACAGGAGATCAGTTACGCCGCCTTTGGTCCAATCTTAAAACACGTCATAGGGAGATTTTAACTAAAGAACGACAGCATAGATTGGCCACAGGCGGAGGAGGTCCGTGTCCTGATGCTGTTATAGATGCAAACATTTCAGAAATTGCACCAGCTCTCCTCGTAGAGATACCAAACACTCTCGACTATGATTATGTAGGTGAGTAATAAGTGACAAATATATATGTAATTGCTATCAATCACTTTCCGGGGCACGTATATAAAAGAGAATGCCAACTTTTGTCTCAAAGAATTAGTAACCAAGGAATTATTGTGTTGTTTTGCATTTCATATAATAATATGGGAGAATAACATAAAACCATTTAGGATACACTGATTAACCTTTCATAATTTCTTCCATATCAAACAACAGATATATGAGTACATTTTTATTTCTTACATATTTTCTTTATATCTTACATCACCTAGCAGGTAAATTAAATGTGATGGAGAGGTTAATTTTTAAAGTTACAATGTAATGTATATAATTATAATATTTCAGAAGTATGCTATGAAAAATCACACCAGAACCCAGCCAGAAGTGTATCTACACCCGTCACCATATTCAGCCCCGACAAGTTATCTGCACCCACCAATATTTCTAGTGAACCATCCACATCTTCCCCGGTACCAACAACTCCTATGATGACATCACAAACACCTCCAACAATAGAATATGCCTCTAACCATTCTTTCAATTATTCATTAAATGAAAGAAAATTAAGAGTGCAGATATTAAAACAAGAGCATACTAGTAGGGAGAAAAGGGCAGAAGAGCTTCACATAATGGATAAAAGATTTAAAGAAGAAAAGCATTTATTAGAAATAGAAATTTTAAAAGCAAAATTGAAGGAAGCAGAAGCTAAAGCAGAGTTGGCACAAAAAAATCTGTGCCAATAATTGATATTGGGTTTCTTTGTTAGGAAAGTCTGTAATTTTAGTCCAGACTGTTTTATTTTTTGTTAGTATTTTGTTGTGTTTACTTGAATATATATGTTTTTAATTATTTTCTATGTTTAAGACTATTTTATTTTTTGTTGTATTTACGTGTGTGTTACTTATATGTGTTGTTAATTATTTTCTATGTTTATGCATTGATTGTTATAATTATATTAACAATTTAAGTTTGTTGATTTATAATAAATGATATCAATAGTAAATTGTAGTACATATACATTAAAGTAAATAAATAATGTGATTTCTTTCAAATGCAACCTTTTATTATTGTTTAGCCTAAGATTACTTTTTAGTATTGCAGTATGATAACATTAAAAACACCACACTATGTATTAGTATAACGGTATATAATATTAATTGCTTTATTTATTTATTTTCGTCTTACCTAGTTTTACACCAGACACTACCCAACACTCTCTCAATCTATTTTTTTTTTATCTCTCCATCCAATGGTTGCCTGTAAGAGATTGCCTCCGGGCGATAAGGCCGCCAATTGTACTTCTCTAATTTTAAGTTAACCTTGTAATGCATCTGGTGTACAATAAAGTGATCTATTATTATTATTATTATTAAAATTACGAAAAGCTGATACCTGCGCTTGTAGTTCTACCTTTGCAACAACAACCATAGGGCACAGCTAGTAGAAAATGAAACAAGTACAATATCTTTTGGGTTAATATAATTTAATTATAACCATCAATAATACTTTGACGTGTGGCAAATCCATCGACCGAGCCTACATTGGCTGCTTGTTCTATTGGTGGCTCTGGTACGTCAACTTCATCATTGATACTCTCTTGTGTGGATGATGTCTCATCATTTACTCGAAGACCAATGTTAAACAGTATGGCACATGCCACTATAATATTTGATACTGTAGATAGCTTGTTACCTAGACCTCTACGCAGACAGGGAAATCTTCTCTTCCACATACCAAATGTCCGTTCTACAACATTACGTGTTTTGGTATGCACTTTGTTGTATGCTTGTTCAGCAGAAGTAGTTGGTGAGTTCACAGGTGTTAAGAGGTATGGCAAACAAGGATAACCACGATCACCTACCAGAACCCCATCATGGACCCTTTCTATGTATTTCATATTTAATGAACTCATTTGAAATATACGGCTGTCATGAGTGCTTCCAGCCCATCGTGCAACTATGTCAAGAAAATCCCCTGATGGTCCAACAACTGCCTAAAAATCACACAATTATTATTATATATAAAAAAGGACTGGTCATAAAAATTATTAAATTAGTTCACTAATATACAAATATACTCACTTGGACATTCACAGAAAAATAAGATTTTCGATTTCTGAATGCTTCATGATGTTGTACTCCTGGAGTGTCTACTATTTTAATATGTGTGCAATCAATTGCACCATCAATGTTTCGCAGACCAGAGTGTTGATTATATTGCCCAAGACAAGTGAAAGATTGTCTTTGGGCAGTTTTTTCTGTACTTGTCGTGGGGTATTTAATAAATCTAGGGTGTATTTGTGCTAGTAGCAAAGAAATTTTGGCTATTGCATTTGAGACTGCTGGCTGTGACACATGTAGTAGATCACCACAAACTATCTGAAAGTAAATTAATTTAATAAAATTAAATAAATCTATTGTGAGTTAATATAATATAATAGAATAGCAAAGAAATAGTTTACCTGGAATGAGGCTGTGGCATAGAACCTCAGACATATTAAAATCTGCAGTTCTGGGGCTAGCGGCAGTCCTCTTTTATTTAATTTCCTAAGATCACTAGCAATTAGTGGCAAGATATAATTTTTCACAGTGTCTTGTCGAAATCTGTATCTAATTTTAAAATGATGTTCATTCATTGCGTATGGATCTTGTGCATCGCGTAAATATCTGCGTGGAATATAAGGAATTTCCAAGTTAAATAATCTTTCGTAATTGTCCAAGAACAAATCGTAAAACACGTTCATTTTCCACTAAAATGTTTCTTTATTTTCGTTAAAAACTACCTGAGAGGAGATTTGAGTTGAGCTTGTCTCAGTTGAACGGAGATCACATCTGTCAAAATCTCTTCTTGAGAGACGATTTTGACATAAACATCATTCTAAAATAACATACAAATGTATTGAAATGTGTATAATAAGCATTACTTTCGTAAATAAAGTAAGGTGAAATTAATCTTTCGTTTTTATTCAGAAAAATCATCATAAAATACGTTAATTTCCCTTACAAGGCATTAGAAATTACCATAACCTTGTCTCACATCTGTCAAAAATCTCTTCTTGAGAGACGATTTTGACATAAGCGTCGTTCTAAAATAAGCTAAGCATTGATCTTTACTCACTTGATCAAAGATCAGTGAATCTTGACTCAAGAGACGTTTAATAATACAATCTCTTCTTGAATCTAGTTTTAAAACTCGATTCACGACTGAGTCGCCTTCTATAATACGGGCCTTGTCTCCAGCAATCTCTATTCAGAACAGTACTTCCTCAATACAGTCCCACAACAGCTTCTTGGGTCTACCAAACGGTCTTTCTTGTTGAGGGGCCCAGTTTGTGATGGTCTTTGTGGCTCTATGTGAAAATACTGTGGCGTATTGTGTTTTAAACTGTAGTATGTACTATCGACCAAATTGAAAGGTGACCCACTTTGACAATTATTCCTTTGTAATCATAAATGTAGTTAGGTTTTCTTCGCTATTTGCACATAGTACGTTTTAGATATAAACATAAATGCGTCATTACGGGTTAAATGTCAATGCAATTTAAACCTTTGTGACCACTGAACAAGATATATTTTTGATACAGCAGTCTTATTTGAATTTCAAATAATATAATCGTTTATAATCCAAACTCTTTTCATTGCGAAGAAAAAGTATTATAATTTGTAAAATGAAATGACATTATGTGTAAGATGTCAAGTAGTAGTCAATCTGAAAATATTAAAATAAAAATCTAAGAATATATTTATATCTATAAACGAATCGTATAATGGCCAATTTGGTAGAACAAAGAGCTCGGATTGTAGTGCTCAGTGAGCAAGGTTGCGGCGTTAGAGAAATATCACGTGAGTTAAATATAAGTCGTAACACGGTCAGAACCTGGATCAGACGGCACGCTGAAGAGATACCCTCTTGAAGACCGACGACGACATAATCATGGGGTTCGTCGAATCACAAACCAACAGAGAACGGAAATGCAACACCATTACGAAGAACATCCTTTTACTCGTACCCGCTATTTTGCAGCACGTTACGACGTTTGTCTAGAAACAATTAGAAATAATTTGCACCGCACTGGGCTGCATTACAGACATCATGCTAAGAAAGTTCATTTAACGGATGCACACAGAACTGTGAGATTGAATTTTACACGTAATTATTTAGATTTCGACTGGACAAACACCATCTTTACAGACGAAAAATCATTTCGCTCTTCTCAACATGGTCGCTTAACTTTGTGGCGTTACGATAACACGCGATACACAGAAGACCACGTAGTGCCTAACCAATCATCTGGCCGTATTTCAGCTAACATGTGGGCATGGATGGATGCTGGAAACATAGGCGAACTTGTTCCTATTTTTCCTCGTCATAACGCTATCAACTATGTCGATTTATTGGAAGAATCAATGTTACCGACTTTGCGAACAGTTTACCCCCGTGAAGATGTGCCAGTATTCTCCTATGTTCATGATAACTGTCGAGTGCATACTGCCAGAATTGTCTCAAATTGGTTTACGGAGCATGAAGATGAATTTACTCTCATTCCATGGCCGTCTAGGTCACCAGATCTTAACCCAATAGAAAATTTATGGGGTTTGATGGTTCAAATGTGGGATAACAGGAACGAGAGGACTAAAGAAGCAATCGAGCTGCATTGTAACGAAATCTGGGATTTCATGAGGGGAAGTGACATTTGCAGTCGTCTAATCGGGTCTATGCGTAATCGATTATTAGACGTTATTGAAAACCATGGCGCTTACACTCGGTTTTAGGTTTAACCAGTAATCCTACAGACCCAAACAATTGGAACAATTATAACCCAAAAATTACCTATTGAGAAGTTTTCTTTTTTATTCGCTTTACGAAGTGAATGCCATTATTTTTAATTTAATAATATGAAATAAACAAAGGTCTCTAATTTTACTGTTTTATTTTACTAATATGTATGACTAGCTGTCTCGACAGACTTCGTTCTGTTAAATAAATGCTTATCTATTTTTGTTCTACAGTACCCTATGCTACCTTTACGGTACCTCTACCCTCCTACCTCAAGTCTACCCATTATCTACACTATCTACACTAATATTATAAAGAGGAAAGATTTCTATTTTTGTATGTAACGAATAAACTCAAAAAGTACTGGACCGATTTTATTTTTACCGACCGATTAAATAGGGTTCCGTAAGATATTTGCGTTTTTCGTTTATATAATAGGAGCGGAGCACCAATGAAGAATGTTTAAAAAACGGGGGAATTTTTTTACGCTACGGGCAATAGAAGACGCAAACGAGGTTGCGGGGGTCAGCTAGTTCGAAATAAATTCAATCCTATGTCTCAAACAAATATACAATTAAATCTTTCCTAATATACCTGTAGATAAGGACGTTCACTGGCTAACAAACTTTTTCGTGCAATACTTATCATAGTATACGTCTATGTCTATGTCATGGCTTTGTCAGTGTCTAGTAGAATGATAATGGTTCGTCACTAATGATATGTATGTTCAAGCTAATTTCAACCTAATGGTATAGAATAATTGTAGGAAAATGACTCTAAAGGGGGTCATGAATCAATTTGGTCCACTGTACTATATCACGTCATCATCACATCAATGCCTTTATTAGCCCACAGCTGGACATAGGCCTCTCGTTAGAAAGATGGTTCTCGCCTACGATACCACGCTGACTCAGTTGGTTGGTTACAAGGTTTATATAAAATGGGAATATATAAAATGTTCTGTTTAGTTTGCTCCCTTGGTCGGCTCTTACAATACGAGGTGAAAAGGTGTGTTATACCACGCTATAGATCTATTCGCTTAGATACGGTCACATTGACCGCGCCACCGTCACGCGTGCAACAAGCCGCTACAAAATTAAAAGTCAAGGGAACTGCCAGTTTACGCTGTTTTATAAATTAATATATACATATATCACAACAATAACCACAATCGCGTGCGGGTGCAGCGACACTATCAGTGCAAAATTACTTTTTGTATACGTTACAAAGAGTTTTCTTTCGAAATGGGTTATCTATTTATGTACGATAACATTTAATGACAAAAAAAGAAGAGTCTCCAATTATTCAACCGTTCATCACTTTGAGATGTTAATGAGCGCGATTCCGACTTGGTGATTGCAGAAAAAATATCAAAGCGAGCGTAGGAAACCTTTGATCGAATGATTACAGTACTTTATGAGGGGGTAGCGATTGAGTACGCCTGTCGAGAACCTTACAAGTGTTCAATAAGAAATGTCATACATTGAGGCGTTCTTGATTGAGAGAAATGTGTTCTCAATATGCGTTTAGTTTTTTCGATCGTCATTTGGTTTTTTTTACGAAACCCTCATTTAAAATCAATACCGGCATTTGAGACTGAGGTGCTTAAGGGACCGGGTTAGATTCCTGAGTCGGACCAAATATTTGTATGATCTGCTAATATTTGTTACGTAGTTTGGGCGTGTTCTATATACAATACGTACGTTGACCATTTGTGTTTGTTTCATATAATATGTTTGTAAAGTCCCCGGCTATAGGGTATTAATTCCTAATGAGATAATTATCGTTTAAAAAAATAAAGGTTATTATCGATATATTGATATAGCAACCCTTAATTTCAAGAGAAATGTTAAACCCTCTATTGTTTTCCTCACATACCAAATTCTTAATATAACACACACTCATAGACAAAAATACCTTAAAACGCCAAAATTCCTTCTGTGATTATCACAAAATTTCAAGTGTAGAACACCTCGAACCAATAAACAATCACGGACTTCACAATCAAGGTGAAGTTTAGTATCAAAAGATTCACTTTATATCATCGAGGATTACAGTACCTGCGAGTTCCTTCGAAGGACCTTTTACGTCCTGGGGTTTATCGAAAACTGTAGCACCCTACCGATTTTAGATAGTATTAAATTTTACTTGAGCTCGTAAAACTGAGCTCGTCTAGTTTTGATGGTTTCTTCGTATAGGGAAGAAAGGTATACGAAAAAAAAATAGGATAGCTTTAATATTTGAGGAAAATATTTTTTTTACCCGAATACGGTGAAGTCAAAAAGAAAGGGAATATTGACAACCTATGTCCGTTCGTCTTTGCAATTGGAGAGGCCTATGTCTAGCAGTGGACTGCGGTATACTGATGATGAGATATATGTTTGTATGTTCCACCATTCCTACTGAATCGATTTTAATTATTAAAGTGTCAATAAATTCGTAACAAAAGCCCAGGTGATCATAGGCTATTTGACTGCCTCGGTGGCGCAGTGGTAGCGTATGCGACTGCTGTGCTTGAGATCTCGGGTTAGATCCTAGGGCCGGAACAAATGTTTATACGATCTGCAAATGTTTGTTTCGGAGTTCAGGTATTTTCTATGTATAATATGTATGCATTTACAAAAAAATATTTAAACAAGTATATATGTATTTATATCAGTTATCTAGTACCCATAACACAAGCTCTGCTTACCTTGGGACTAGATAGCGTTGTGTTAGATGTCCGAAATATTTATTATTAATATTATAAACATCAAAAGGCAGAAACATTAAAACTGTCCGTGGGATGCTTCACTCCACGGACAGTTTCTTTGTTTTTATTTAAAGGGATGGTACCTATTCTTTACAGTATTGTTTTCCTGCATAGTCACTCCCTTAGTCTTCTTTACGACACCTCTGGGAATAAAATATATTGAAAAGGGGTTATAACACTCCACATTCTTAATATATAAACTCAAAAACCGATCGATTTATAAAACTCTATTATTCATGAGATAATTTTATTTTATCTGAATATCGTCAAATAGCATTCGTTAATAACGCAATGTTAATGTGTTGTATTACATGTCGTTGTGACACGATCAACGATTTATTTCGATAAAGCTTTATTGAAAGCCGATTAAGATTTTTTTATCACTGCTGTTAATTTCTGAACGAGAAAATTAATTGTCACTGAAACGAATTTGTTGTTTTTGAACGACATGAATTAAAAAAAAAAGTTCTGAATCCTAATTGTAGACAGTTTTCAACAAATAAATTAAGAAGTAGGTATTTTATAACCCACACTATGTATTAGTATAACGGTATATAATCTTTATTGCTTTATTTATTTATTTTTCGTCTTACCTAGTTTTACACCAGACACTACCCCACACTCTCTTAATCTATTTTTTTTTTCTCTCTCCATCCCATGGTTGCCTGTAAGAGATTGCCTCCGGGCGATAAGGCCGCCAATTGTACTTCTCTAATTTTAAGTTAACCTTGTAATGCATCTGGTGTACAATAAAGTGATCTATTATTATTATCTCCTTTATTAGATTTAAATACACATATAAATTACATTTTTAAATATACATATAAAAATAAATACATTTAAGAATATAAAAAACAGTAGACCACCGACTTCGGGTACAGGGACCAAGAAACCGGTGGTTAGGACTCCAAAGACAGGAACCTCCTCACTATACGTGTCGTGTCAAGAAGGACTGCCTTCTGTATCAGACCCTTGATCCACCCTTCTAACGTGAGCCTCTTAAGGTGTTGGTCGAGGCTCTTGGCTATCAATCCGTGAGCAGATACGACTATCGGAACAATTATTACCGAATCCACATTCCACATATCGACAATCTCGTGAGATAAATCCAAATATTTTATTTGTTTTTCTTTTTCGACTTTCACGAGATTCTCGTCATGAGGAACGGCGATATCGATAATAGTTGCGCGGCGCTCTAATCGATCTATCACCACAATATCAGGCTTATTGGCAACAATAGTCCTATCTGTAATAATAGATCGATTAAAATTAATTATTATTATTATTTGAAACGTGAAAATGTGTGTGTTTCCTCCCTACAAGGTGGTCCGACGACCTGATGAGAGCAGCACAAGGCTGGTTGTTGTCGAGAGCCTTGGGAGACGACTGAAGAGCCTTAAGAGAAAACTATTGCCTACATAACATGTCTGATGTTAAGTGACCATCGCCCGTGGACACCTGACAAAGTATAAAGTCAAGTGAGGTATAAAATTTTGCGAAATAAGTAATTAAAACCGGTTTTCTATCAGGCCGTGGTCTCCAGCTGAGCCATTTCTTCTGAAACATGATGATAGTACATGTAGTACTTCAAAGCCGGCCACAACGATATATGGTTAAAACAGAGCATTTACTCGCATTCTAATTTGTTCCTCTCTAGTTACAATTTAACTTTAACTGGTATTTACTGCAACCAAAAGTATATTAATTGACTGCACGGTTAGTTTAGTGGTATAAGCGGTCGTCACGCTGCTCTCTACTGCGCTACTGTGGGTTCAAAGCCCACATGGAACAACACTTCGTATGATTCAAACATTGTTAATCTGAGTCTGGGTGTTATTATTGTCCGTTTAATATATGTTTGTAAGGTCTCCCGTGACACAAAATGTATATTCTTAGTGCTGGAGTTGTATTTACAAAAGCAAATATTAGCACCACCAAATTAGATAATGTAGAAAGAGAAATCAGGGGAAGTATCGGTTTAAACCCCGGGAACCTAACTCACTGAGTAAAAAAAATATTTTATTATATTCGGGGAGCTCACAGCTAGATTTACAATATAAATATAAGATTGTCTCTCTAAATGCCGATTACAAGTTGCCGCATGTAGAAAGAGCACAGTGCTGTAAAATATAATCAAAAAATATCACAGAACGTATATTACCAAAACATTTTTTTGTATTTTTTTTATTATATAGGGGGCAAACAAGCAGTCGTATCGCCTGAGGTAAGCGTTTACCGCCGCCCATGGACACCCGCAACACCAGAGGCGTCACAAGTGGGTTGCCGGCCTTTTAGGAAGGAGTACGCTCTTTTCTTGAAGGTTAGAAGGTCGTATTGGTCCGGGAACACCGCAGGCGACAAATCATTCCACAGTTTTGGTTTTTTTCAGTCTTTTGAGACATATTTGATATTATTTGGGATATTGCCAAATAAATCAATGCGTTCCAAACGGTTTATCCTCCTCCTCTTGGTAGCGAGCTATTAAACCGATAATTAATAAATAATAAATAAATATTTCGGACATGTTACACACAACGCCATCTAGCCCCAAGCTAAGCAGAGCTTGTGTTATGGGTACTAGACAACTGATAT
Source organism: Spilarctia lutea (assembly GCA_916048165.1). Lineage (NCBI taxonomy): Eukaryota > Metazoa > Arthropoda > Insecta > Lepidoptera > Erebidae > Spilarctia > Spilarctia lutea. The sequence goes on along the minus strand of OU696496.1, from coordinate 12,560,566 downwards.
AAATACATATATACCATTTTTTTGTAAATACACACATATTATACATAGAAAACACCCAAACTCCGAAACAAATATTTGTAGATCATACAAACATTTGGTCCGACTCGGGAATCGAACCCGAGACCTCAAGAACAGCAGTCGCATACGCTACCACTGCGCCACAGAGGCAGTTTACAGGCAATAATAACATAAGAATTAGTTAACCTCAGTGTTCTGTAAGGCCATGTTGTCACTTTGATCACTTAAATGACTTAATATCAGCTAAAATATAACTTATATAATAACTTTTATTGATACATACATAAATACCGGCTCATTTATATTCATCAAGCAATCAATCACTTTAGACGTAAATCGTTCACATAACTTAGCGGTCCCAGATAGAAAAGATCATTATTTATCACTAGAATTAAGAAAATGGAGAATACCTTGACCAAAATTCCGAACCTTTCATAAAAATTGGATAACCTCAAAGTTCCTGTGACTACCCAATATTTAATAATTCATGTCCGCCTCGGGGTCACATCAGTACCAACTATCGTGGCCCTAAGTGTACACACGGAATAAAATATACATTTGCACATAAGGATCAAATTGAGTGTAGGAATAAATATGAGAAATATAGAATTTACACTTCCGACCATAGTTTCTTGGAAATGATGAGATTTTAACTCGGCTGTTAGTTTAATGGTTTCCAATCATGTTGCTAGAGATAGTGATTTTATTCCCTACCCATTAGCATGTTTATCAGCAGTTTACCATAGTAGAGACTGCCTAATTTGGGACCAAAGTAATTCATTGACATGGGATAGATAAATATTATTATTACTTAACTACTCGTTCACCATATAGGATACCGGAGGCCCATACCCCAACCCCTCCCCCCATCCCCTTTCCCATCCCCCAAAGGTAGGCAACGCACTTGTGACGCCTCTGGTGTTGCGGGTGTCCATGGGCGGTGGTAATCGCTTACCATCAGGTGATACGTGTGCTCGTTTGCCCACTATTCAATAAAAAACCAAAATAAAACAAAAATTGTTGATTCTAAAAATTTGAGTCCAGGTTTTCATTACATTGCTTTTGATAAAATTATCTGAAACAACCATATTGCTGGTAATAGGAGGCTCATAACCTCAAACCCTCCCCATCCCCCTTCCCATCCCGCAAAGGTCGGCAACGCACTTATGACGCCTCTGGTGTTACGGGCGTCCATGGGCGATGGTAATCGCTTACTATCAGGTGATACGTCTGCTCGTTTGCTATCTTCACAATAAAAAAAATTAAACCATTTATTTAACCTTTCGCTTTATTGAAATCCAACAATCTTTCCATCAACCACGCCCGAAGGCCCTCAAAAGCGTCGTTTTAAAATCCCTTTATAATCAAGATCAAGTAGGATAATGAAAACGTAACAAAAACAAACAAGTACTCGACTCAGGTAAGGCCGAAAGCCGAACGGGAAAGCCGAGGACGAGTACCGAGAGACTCTCAACAATTCCGCCCTCTCCTCAAACTTTTTGCAATAATTGTCGCTTCGAATAAATTAAATAAATTGAAGAAGGAGTGTTTAAAAAAACAAAAGGTGCTTGAACCTATTTTATGTAGGAAGTAATTGCGAAAGTTAAAAATATTGAAAAATCGAGTACTGAAAAAATAATGATAATGCCTTATATCAATTTTTAAAATGAAGAAATAAAGCTTTTAGCGGTGTAAAGACTACTTAGACTTAACAATCTCAGTGCTTTCATTTATTCTGCTTTTAATTCACTGAGTGCTATATTTTAAGCCGTAGTCTTGATCACTACAATTTAAAATGGATTTTTAAATCTGGAATTAATTTCATGCTCTACGCCACGTGGACCACTAGATAGTTGGAAAAGAAAATTAAAAGCCCTATAGGACTAATCTTATGACTTTCATAGGAGTTTCCTCTGAATTCACTGGACCGATTAATTCAGAAAAAACTTTCAAGATATATTATTATATATATGACCCTCAAATAGATATGCAACATTAATAATAGTATTTTAAAGGTTAGCATTTAGCAGCATCATCAACAGTTGTTGGATATAGATATCTCTTTGGAAAGAAGATCAAGGTCAATTGCCCGTATTGCGTTAAAAATATAAGTGAAGAATTGTTTTACAGTGAGTGTCTGGCATCACTTGAATCGTGCCTGTTCCAGTTGGAATCCGGTTGGAAACCTATATTATTTTCTCTCAGTCAATATTTCAATCATCATCATCAACAACCCATAATATCCCACTGCTGGGCTCGGATCTCCTCTCAGGAGAGGGTTAAGGGCATACGTCCCCACGCTGGCCAAGTGCGGGTTAGGGACTGGCAAGACAACATTGTGGCTACGTAATCTTGCTGTTGGATGTTTTTAAGCCGCCCAAAGGCCTCCAACTAAGCTTCACGACTGTTATCCTACGATAACAATCGGGACCGAATATTTCAATACGTCGATGAAATGCAAAGCTTACATTTAGATTACAATCAAAATTCTAGAATTTCTAATTCAAAAGCAAAAGTCCGAAAGCATCTTAAATTGCATGTCACTTAGATCGATTTTGTGCTTCTCGCACCCGAGATTTTGCCAGCTATCTTGGGCAGATCGTCACACACATATTTATTTTGCTATCTACGTATATACTTAATATTATAAAGCTAAAGAGGTAGTTTGTTTGTTTGGTTGAACGTGTTCATCTCTGGAAATACTAGTTCGATATGTAAAATTCTTGCATATTTATGAAATGGACACAAAGAAGACCGACTTAGAGCAACAATATATGGATCACACAAAGTGTTGTCCCGTACTGAGATCTAACCCACAACACTGAGTGTTTGGGGTGCAGTAGAGAGCATAAAACAATCATAAAGATGTAACTGTTTAGAAAATGTATTAAGATCATATTAATAGAAGTAGTTACCATACACAAAGTAGAAGAAGTCTAGAAGTTCCGCACACAAGTTCTGGATAAACATGTTTTGAAATCATCACACTGGTCGAATAAAAGAGCGTACTCCTTCTTAAAAGGTCGGTAACGCACTTGTGACGCCTCTGGTGTTGCGGGTGTCCATGGGCTCGCTTACCATCAGGCGATACGTCTGCTCGTTTGCCCCCTTTTCAATAAGAAATAAATAAGTGGTATTGCAGGTGGCTTAAAAACATCCAACAGCAAGATTACGTAGCCACAGCGTTGCTTGCCAGTCCTCAACCCGCACTTGGCCAGGGTGGGGACGTTTTGGGTTATTGGTAATGATTGCAGACCAAAACGTTTGAAAATCTTTGGTGGTATCGGATGCGTGTGGTGTCCCAGTATTGTGTAGATTTATTTCGAAAACATCCCCGCATTCGAAATATGTAACATACTGTGTCGCGGGGGACTTTACAAATATACATACAGCGAACACAACACCCAGAGACATAATACACACGCAGAAGGTTGGATCTGAACTCATTACACTGAGGGCAATAGAAATTGGTTTGGTGCCGGCTTCAATCACTAAGCTAACTGTACAGTCAAAACAATTGATTAGTTTGACTACTGGACGAGAGAATACTGTGACCATCGTCATCAGTAGAGCATGGGAGTAACAACCCACGCAATAACTTTTTGTTTATACTCCAAGTCAGTATTAAATCCCATAAAACGTACCTCGTTTGCTTTCTCACGAGTTTATAAAACAAACAAGTTTAGCTCACGCCACGAGGGGTAAACACAAAATATCAGTAATATGCATCACAGCTAGAACACATTTCCCGCAACCTTATTATCATGTAAATGCAAAAAGCAATCTTATGTACCCTTGAAACTCTATTAAGTTCGAGCTTTCGCAGGATGTCACAGAATTTGTCACGGTGCCACGTTCGAACTGCGTGTAATTCGTTTATCAGGATCTAAAAACTTCTACTAGTCGGTAGTCGGTTTAATTTTTTGAAATTTTATCGATTTTACTGAATTAACCCTTATTTTTAACAAGAAGTTAACAAGAACATAACAGTTTGTTGTTGATAGTGGTTTAAGCGATCAATTTGCAGCCACATTGTGTACTGCGTACTATTCTAAATTCAAAATTATTTATTCAATTAAGTCACTAAGTGACATTTATGAACGTTAAATTAAAGCTACAGTTAAAAATCATAGATCGACAATAACAGACGCCACAACATGTTCTGGATTATCAAGGTTAATTCCTGTTTCATATACATCTGGTAAATCTCTAGTGACACTAGGCAGATTAAAAAAACGTTATAGGCGAAAGTTTAACACTGTTTGTTACTTCATCATCATCATCAGCCTATCGTAGTCGTAGCTGGACATAGGCCTCTCCAATAGCACGCCACTTAGTTCGATCCTCGGCTTAACTTTGAGGTTATCCAATTTTTATTAAAGGTTCGGAATTTTGGTCAAGGTATTCTCCATTTTCTTGTTTGTTACTTAATCTGATCTAAATAAAATATGGACAGAGAAAAGCACCGAACTGACTAACGAGATACTAGTAAGACAATGGATTCATCAATATAGATTTTGCTACTACTAATTTTAATTCCGAGATACCCGACTACATCGAAGTTAAAAGGACAGGTTATATTTATGACTTTTGGGGACAGCAACGGAAACACCGGGATTTCCCCAGAGGAGGGGACCATTTACAAATCCTAGATGGCCCGAGGTACTTCGGGGTTCCAGGGTTTTCCTTTCTAGGGTGCACCTGGTTCCCCGGCATCTAGTACCCGAGACGGCAAGCGCTTTTAGTCGGTTCGAGTCCGACATGCCACCAGGGGAGGTGGTATCCGAGGGGACGTACGCACGAGGAAATAAAAAAGAAAATAAAAAAGTTATATTTATGACAGTCTATGTATGTCTGCGTGTTCAACCGAAGCGACTAGACTACTAAACCGATTTTAATAAAAGAGATGTCAATAGATCAGTAATAATGGCGCAGGTGCCATAGGCTATGCGTATAAATGTTATCAAACGTTTTTGAACAGTCGGGTTACAGTTTTCGAACGTTTTTTTTAGTTTATCGCGTTCAAATAGACAAAGAGACTAAAAAAACAAGGGACTTTACATTATGCAGTAATTAATGGCGCATACTCTTCCCATAACGAATTAACGATCATTACGTAACATTTCTCCATGGTATGATTTCATTTATGGAGGTTAATAATTAATCTATACTAATATTATAAAGCTAAATAGTTTGTTTGAACGCGCTAATCTCAGGGACCGCTGGTCCGATTTGAAAAATTCTTTCAGTGTTGGATAGTCCATTTATCGAAAAAGGCTACAGGCTATGTATCATCACGCTACTACTAATAGGAGCGGAGCACCAATGAAGAATGTTTCAAAAACGGGGGAAAATTTTCACGCTTCGGGCAATATAAGATGCAAACGAGGTTGGGTGGGTCAGCTAGTAAGTTATAAATATAAATGATACTATTTCCCTACGATCTTCAAGAGCAGAGCAAAGACCAAAAAAGGCAGGTACAAAATAAAATTATAGCAGAAACAATAACTAAATAATTGACCGGCAGGAGCACCCTTGTCAGCCCTACAGCCATGTCGGAGCTCGGTCAATTTGCTAAAATAACATTATTCCCGCTTAGCTTTATACAGCTGGCATTTCAATTCTACTTTAAATATGTTTGACTGACGAAAATATGTATTTTATTTGTCTAAACAGATCAAAGAGCGGTTTTATGCACGGGGAGATTTGGCTCTTTGCATGATTATGAGTCTTTTAACATATTACTGCTGCCAATGAATAAAATGAATATTTAATATACAAAGACTTTATAGAAAGAAATATCTAAAAGCTATTTGAATATTCTCAAAACAATTTTAAAAAACTTAAATATGCTAAGCATTTTTTTGAGAATATTGAAATGGCTTTTAGATTAAAACATATTTACGTTGAATAAAAATAAAGTACACAGATATACAGTACACAGTACACAGATTCTGTGTAAATTTCTGTAAGAACAGAATTCGGTTAGACAGTTCTTTCTGCTGTTGCAACTGGCTTATCCGTGGAAAGGAGGTTACATATGTGCCTGCTCTACTAGAGTAACTTAAGCATACTTACTTAGAGCCATTGTTAAGTTGTGGGGGAACGGGCGCTATGTTCCTCCTACACAAAGGGAGGATCCTCCGACCAGGCGAGATGAACATGCCTGGCGAGCCACTGCCCAACAGTTGATGTTGGGATGTTGTACTCGTACTTATGATAATCGGCGCGCGAACTTCTATTGCGCGATTCAGGATTGGTAGTTTCTTGGTATTGTGTGTTACTCCGTAGTTCAGTGTATCTGCGGTAGATGGCGCTATAGTATGTTGTGCTGTTGTTGCGTTTGTATATGGAGGTCGCCACAAAGTAATTCTTTTCTGGATTATCACCGAGGCAGAAACGTTCTCGGAATTGAGTTGGAGGTTGCTTGAGACCGGTTTTTTGTGATACTGTTTTAACATTTATTTTATTAAACAAATATCTTTTCTAAGGAGCACCAACCACCCCGGTCTTGGATAGTGTGCATTCATCCGGAGACCTCCGTTTAACAGTGTACGGCAAAAGGTTGATTACTCTCCACCTATTTTCTATGTACTTCTAGCACAAGAGCCTGTAAAGCTCGACTTACACTCATCTGATAACGCTATTAAACTTTTTTTTATTTGTATTAATTAATGAACACATCTATATTGGTTTGTCTATCACCAAACCGTCACGACGAATATATTTTTTCTATTTTTTACATCCCCTTTATATTTTTGATAACCAACTAAATTTAGCCCCAAATGATAATTTTGTATACAGAGAGTAAGCCTAACAACAGCCATTAACAGTTAAACCAATATAGGTAACTACATCGAGCTAAAAACTAATCGAAATTGGTGTCAGAATAAAGGTTAAATCTAAATAATCAGAATAAAGGAAATCTACTAGTATTGGCTTATTCGTGAAAGAAAAAAATGAATAAAAACAAAATGGTAATGACAACTTTGCGATAGGGCAACTATATAGGTCTGTTCAATATAATTAAAATTAATAGAAGATATATCCCATCGGCTAGTAGACTGTTTAGTTTTAAACAGAAAAGAAGAACCAAAACAAATAACAAACGTGTTTTATTTATCTATACAAGTACAACATAAATTAAAATATGTCAACATTTCAGTATGTATTAATAACATGGTCGATAAAAGACCATAAGTCATCTCAAACTTAATTCTAAAAATTAAGTACTGTGACTATAAGAAAAACTTAATAATATTATGAATACAGCTTAAAAATTAACGTACCATACGTATAAAGATATGTATCACTAGTTGACCAGCACAACTTTAAATATGTCTTCAAAAATATTGTTTTTAAATATATGTTTAACTGCCAAAATGAGTCTACACGATCTGATGGAAGGCATGAGTAAAATTCATGAGTGAATGTAGACAATGCAGTATAGTGAACGGCCCTATGGCGGCCTAATGAAATGCTTTGTGACACCCCGCTTAAAGGACCCTGGATCATAGGGATACAAATGAAATAAAAGTATTTTAACTGTCCCCATTTTTGCTATATAATTCAGAAATAATTGATTACTATTTCTCGTGATTTAAGATTATACAGTCTGTAGCATTCTTTAATAAAAGCAATGTTCAAAATTAAAACAAAAATCTTACATCAAATCAGTAGTTCCTGGAAAAAGCGCTTCTACTAACTATTCAACAAAAAAGCAAATTCTTCATCTTTATAATAAATAAATATAAATATTCCGGACATCTAACACACAACGCCATCTAGTCCCAAGCTAAGCAGAGCTTGTGTTATGGGTACTAGACAACTGATATAAATACTTATATACTTTATTTTTGTAAATACATACATATTATACATAGAAAACACCCAAACTCCGAAACAAATATTTGCAGATTATACAAACATTTGGCCCGACCCGGGAATTGAACCCGAGACCTCAAACTTAGCAGTCGCATACGCTACCACTACGACACCGAGGCAGTCAATAATGTTAGTATAGATTACATGCTCTGTTCGGTCACACAGTACTTTTAGTCATGACAAAAAGAGTTTGGGTGTTCTAATGTCTGTTGTGGTTTGTTTCAAATTAAATGGTTATTTCGTTAGCAAACAATAAAACAAGCAATAAATAACGTGTTTTTTTAATTATATTGGGGGCATTTTAGCAGTGGACCAAATATTTGTGTGACCTACAAATATTTGTTTCGAAGTTTGGGTGTTTTCTATGTATAATATGTATGTATTTAGAAAAAAAGTATAAATACCTATATATTCATATCAGTTGTCTAGTACCCATAACACAAGCTCTGCTTAGCTTGGGACTAGATGGCGTTGTGTGTTAGATGTTCGAAATATTTATTTATTTATTTTATTTATAAAGGTATTTATGGAGTCCTATTATTTTCATTCAAAACCATCTCCGAAAACAATATTTTGTTCTATATGTTGAGATATACTAAGCAATAATAGCTTATACTATACGATTTGTAGCATAATAAGGTACCTACTGTGTTAACCATATTTATGTGTTTCTTTCTAATTATTTTTAAAGGCCTGCTCTGCGTGATGGCAAGTATTAGCAGAATTTCAGAGTGGTGGTCACCATGCTCATTGCGAATGCAGACAATGCAACAATGCAGCATGGTGACCCACACTATGCCGGCCTATTGGAATAAATGATTTGTGTTTGAGTTTGAGTTTATTGAGATACTTATGCATCATTGAGTCTATGGTTCCGCACATAAGCCTCTGCTGAGCAAAATAGGTTTTGGCCTATTATATCACGCTGACCGGTTTGATGTAGGACTTGTTTCAAGTTTGCCTTCTATTTACTGTAACTTTGTCCTGCGAAGTTAACTCTCTTAGTCATCCCTAACGACACCCATGGGATGAGTAGCGCTAATAACACGTTGAATCCTATATCCGTCACCACATGGAATGTAGTTTGGTTCCGAGCCAATATCCTTCTTATAAGGCCCCACTCATTTTGGAAACTGGAAGTTAAAGATCGACAGAAGCAGGCAGTACATTTTGGTGTTTTCACCTAATCTTGTTTAACAATCCAGCACATACTGATTCGACTGTTTGTGTCGATTTATGAGTTTTAACTGTAACTTCAATTTAACGTTCATAAATGTCACTTAGTGTCTTAATCGAATGAATGAATTTAGTACGCAGATGGTTTCAGGAGCGATAAATTGATCTAGCTAGGATTCATGTTTAGAAATATTCCGAGCATAGCTCAGTCATTAAGTATTAAAATTTAAACATTTTAATAACACAGCTATATTTAGTGAAAGAATTCGAAGAATAATTTTAGTAGTTTTAAATATTATCCAGTACATGCAAACAAATTTTACCTCTTTATAATGTAAATTAGATTACATATTTAAACTATCGTTATAAATTAGAAGGTACCTCATTCACGGCGAAATCGCTACACCAATTTCAATGAAATTTGATGTATATATAATTTGATTCTTGAAGACAGATATAGGCTGCACTTTATCGTGATAATTGACATCGGCATTTGAGCATATGTCTTCGGTCTTTCTTAACTGGATTAGAGATAGACTGAGAAAAATGTACGAAACAATCTCAGTGATCATCGTTTCTTCTTAAGTCCAGACAAAATAAATTATATCAGTAAATAAAAAACGTGGTAACTATAATTTGAGTTACAATTATCATAATTTTGGTATATAATAATAATAAAAATATGTCAATAAGAGCTATAATTAAAGGTGAATCAAATTATATTATTCTTAAATGGAACAGGGAAGTTAAACAACCAATATTTATCCGGTACTGTCTAGTAGGTACGAGTAATTCTTCTGACGAGTGTAATTTATCTGTAATGTGTATGTATTTAATTTTTATTTAATTTAAAAAAAAATTAAGTTGTTTCCGCTCTTTGTTCGCTTATGCAGTTATATATACAATCAATAGATGAAGTAATTCGAGAGGAAAGTTTATATGTGTACCTAGCTGAACCCGTGTAACGCCGCGGCCAATCTAGTCTGAAAAAAGTAGCCCAAGTTATTCCTTGTATCATCAACTACCCACCAGTGAAAGTCATGTCAAAATTGGTCCAGCCTTTCCGAACCAAAGATTAACCGGAACAAACAGACAAAAAAAATGCATTTAGTAAAAAGCTCTATTTTGAACAGACACTCCAATTTTATTCATTTCTATAGATTTACAGATATATATTATAGTGGAGGAAATATATTATAATCGAGAATTTCTAAAAATATATAAGTATGTTTAACAGCAGTCAGGCAATATCATAGTGCAGGCTCTGTTTAGTTTGAGTTCCAACAACATTATCATGTAAACATTCATTTATAAAACAAATTTAGGGATTATATATATATTCCGGACAAATATTCCGGACATCTAACTCACAACGCCATCTAGTCCCAAGCTAAGCAGAGCTTGTGTTATGGGTACTAGACAACTGATATAAATACTTATATACTTTTTTTTTGTAAATACATACATATTATACATAGAAAACACCCAAACTCCGAAACAAATATTTGCAGATCATACAAACATTTGGTCCGACCCGGGAATCGAACCCGAGACCTCTTGCTTAGCAGTCGCATACGCTACCACTACGCCAACGGGGCAGTCATCAGTCATGTAATCATATTATCCTGATTATGGCCTATAGTTAATATTTATTTGTTAATTTTATTAATATAAATTGAGTTTTTCTTAGAAAAGTAATATCCTTAATATTTTATGAACTTTAATATGATTTTATACTTATGATATTGTACATTAGATTTAAGCGGAGTTTATCCCTATGTAATATGTACATATTTGTTCAGTAAAATTTGGCCTTTTTATTACATTCGTTTAAATTTCAATAATTTATCTGATGTGTCAAGTTTTATTTTATAATTCTTTTAAACTCACTTACCGTCAAGCAGGAACAGCAGCCTGAAAATCAGGTGGCAAATCCTTTTCATCTTGATCATTTGGCTTCACTTATTATCAAAACTTTAAATACAATTGGACATATATTTAAAAACTAACACGAGTATTGACAAATAAAGAGGTATTCGAGATCACAATAAATTCAATACACGAACTCTTCTTTCGCAACTAACAATCGCGACGACTGTATGCAGCGCAGTAAAAAGGCATTGCGTAGCAGACGAGCGCGCGGCGCGCGGTCGCATCGGCTACTGAGCGCGCCTCCGTAGCCGCTACGAGACTACGCCGTTACGAGATTGCTCATTATACCGAAGTGAGTCTGCCAACCTATTCGCTACATTATTTCGTTTAATAAAGTTCCAGAGTAACATGCAGATGCGTTTACATAATGTTATGGAATTTTAGAGGCGTACAGTCTGTAGTAGGTGCGTGGAAAATTAAACGGGGTGCCGTCGAAATGTCGACATGGATTAAAAGGATAAGCGTAATCAAATTTATTTCAGCGTGAGAATGTTCGTGAATTATTGAATCACGGAAGTTGTACCTTGAATGCTTGTTACGTTTGATACGTACACATAAATATCAAATGATAAAGTTATGTTGTGAGATTTCTTGAGAGGCCCAATGTGTTGAGAATTTTATTACTATTTGTATCACAAAAGAAGAATAAATCTTTGTAGATTTATTTATGTATATATTGTCCTACAATAGTGACTTTGCCTGATAGAAGGCATGAACTGAATCCAAGAGTAGGGTTCACCATATTCATTGAGAATACAGACCATAGTAGTGAAGAGAATGTTAATTATCATCATCATCATCAGCCTATCCCAGTCCACTGCTGGACATAAGCCTCTTCAATTGCACGCCACTTAGTTCGATCCTCGACTTCTTATATCCAGTTCCTGCCCGTCGTCTTGCGCAAATCATCACTCCACCTGACCTGTGGACGTCCTACACTACGTTTGCCGAGACGCAGTCTCCAAGAACCCGTTTACCCCAACGGTTATCGGTATATGGCCAGCCCACTGCCGCTTCAGCTTGCTAATCCTGGGGACTATGTCGATGACCTTGGTTCTCTGTCGGATCACCTCGTTTCTGATACGGTCCCTTAGAGAAGCGCCGAGCATAGCCCTTTCCATAGCACGCTGAGCGACTTTGAACTTGTAGACCAGCCGTACCGAATGTTCACGTTTCGGCTCCGTATGTCATTACTATAATGATAAGTGGTTGCTTTTGCATTTATATGATGAGTACCTAAATAACTGAGCTTTTATTATTTCTTGGGTAATTTTTCTGAAATTAAATACTAACTATATCGATTTATCGGCCCTGAAACTCCTTGTATACTAAATTTCATGGAAATCGTTGAAGCCGTTTCCGTGATTTAGATTGTAAATATACAAGAATTGCTTGTTTAAAGTTATTAGATATTATCATGGCTTTCTCTACTCTTTAATGACTTTTTTACCCGACCACGGAGAAGCTCAACGAAACAGTAGTAGTTTTGATAGTTTACGTATGTTTGTATGTTTCGTGGCGCTTATACTACTAAACTAATTCATTACAATTATATCAAAAGTTTTTACTTAGTCTAGTACGGAGTTTGGATGTTTTCAATGCTTAATATGTGTGTATTTACTGCTTAGCTTGGGTCTAGATGGCTTTGTGGGTTAGAAGTCCGAAATATCTATTTATGAATTTAATAGCGAGCGAAGCCGCTGGCGAAAGCTATTATTAACCTGAAAAATGATTACTGTAATTTTCGACATACACGCGGGTAAAAGCAAGTACTACAAATACATATATTATTTCTGTCAAAAATTTCAAACCTATCCTGTAAGAGTACTGTCGTGATGTTAAAGATAAAAAAGATGGTTCCCGCAGCCTCTTGAGACTTATGAGCGAAGTGACCTTCCCAGATAAAAAGATGTCATCTTAATGTCGGCGCAAAAACGATCATTAAGATCCAACCTTGGTTAGGTATACTAAGTTCGTTTATTTTATAACGTCACGCCTTTATATGACAGAGGAGGTTGGCAGAGATGTGCCTATTTATTTAACTCGTAACCATGTCAACATTTTAATTGTTTTCGCATGAACCTATTTCTTTTTCTAAATTAAAAGTAGCTTTAGTTGCTCCTTATAAAATTAGCTAAATTGTCTGTAAGAGTTCCGTCAAAATCGGTTTAGGTATTTCAAACATTAGCGGGAGCTAACAGACAAACAAGTTTCATATGCATAAAGTGAAACGCTATTAATTGAAAAATACGAACAGACTCTTTAATTTTATTTATTTGTATAAATTACTTGTACATATCGATTATACATTGTTCAAGGACACAAAAAACACTGAATATTAATTTTTAAATATTTCGGACGTCTGTCACACAACGCCATCTAGTAGTTGGCAGATTCCACATTAATCAGAGCTTGTTCTATGGATACTAGACAACTGATATAAATTAATGTATATATATATTTATATTTTCTTACTAAATTCATGCATAGAAAACACCCAAAGTTCGGAACAATTTTTTTTTTATTGAGTATTGGGCAAACGAGCAGACATATCACCTGATGGTAAGCGATTACCGCCGCCCATGGACACCCGCAACACCAAAGGCGTCACAAGTGCGTTGCCGACCTTTGCGGAATGGGAAAGGGGATGGGGGAGGGGTTGGGGTATTGGCCACTGGTATCCTCACTCACTCGGTGAAACACAGCGCAAGCGCTATTTCACACCGGTTTTCTGTGAGGCCATGGTATCACTCCGGTCGAGCCGGCCCATTCATGAACATAAACATGAATATGAGTGAAAATCACAGAAATATTTGGTCCAAACCCGAGACCACAAAGCACAGCATTCGCATACGTTACTGCGCCATCGAGGCAGTCAATAAATACATTCTACATCGTTCAAGGATTCGAAATACCGAATGCTTAATGGCAGTTTCACGTTGTAATTTGTCAGCAATTACTGAATTATTATATGTCAGTAATGACTGTCTGTCAGATATTTAGTCACACAATGTCGATATACAACTGGTCATTATAGCACTAATGGTGTTTAAGTACCTAAATTTATATTTTTGTAGCTCTAACGACATAGAATCACTGTGATCTTATCACAGTAATATTTTCAAACCAGTTGGATCAATTTTGATAAAATGTGATATTTATGTAGCTTGGTTAACATGGATAACAATTTAGGTTGTTTAGTTTCTAGAAAAATTAAATGTTCGGTATTGATGAGCAATGCAAAATCATTTGTGATTTGCCTGGATCAATCAGGTCAGGTAATGTATGTCGGTCTAAATAATTCGAGCTTATGTGTATATATGTATGTATATTTTTTCATATATGAGACAGCCAAAGTGAATCTACTGTCCTTGACAGAAAGCATGACCAGAATCCAAAAATGTTGATCACCATATTCATTGCAGACAATGAAACAATGCAGGATAGTGATACACACTATAAAATTTAAAAAAAATTGGGCAACACGCCAGCCTTCTGTTATTTTAGGTAGGTCTTCTGTGAGAGTGTAGAACGACCAAGGTCGAGCTGGCCCGTTCGTACTGAAATCATCGTGGGTCAAACTACCTTGAAATCTAATTAACAATGCATAACACTGCGAGGCACAGATAGTGATAATCAATATAAAATATAACTAAGGAAGGGCAATGTCTGTGCATTATATATGTTCAAGAATAAATAAACAGAACTCGAAACAATAGTTTATAGAATTTTTTGCTGTTTGTTTGTACGCGGTAATCTCAGAAGTGGTCCAATCAATTTGAATACAGTTATTTCTCATGTATTATAATAGTGAACTTTAGTTATCATTGAGTTTGTTTTATTCCAATTGGTTGACAAATAAAAAGTTATGTCTCGCAAATATGTCGATTATATACATGCTAGTGGAGTCCCCTAAAAATCGACGTAACAATCACTTCAGATCAGATCACAGTCAGAATTTTTTAACGAGTTTTGTTTTTGTTTTTTTTAAACAAACACAGAAGAGAGCCTGTGTTATGGGTACTAGACAACTGATTTAATATTTTTTTTTTGTAAATACATACATATTATATATAGAAAACACCCAAACTCCGAAAGAAATATTTGCAGATCATTCATGGTCTGACTCGTGAATCGAACTCGAGACCTCAAGGACAGCAGTCGCATACGCTATAATTGCGCCACACTTATCCTACTAATATTATGAATGGTTATCGCAGCAAAGAGTAACCTATGTAGGTACTTTATCAGGAAGTATTTCCATGCCAAATTTCATTGAAATCGGTGCAGCGGTTTGCAAACAGAAAGACAGAGTTATTTCGCATTTATAATATACATATGGATTATACATAGACTTTCAAAACTCTTTATTTTACCTTCGCCGTGGTGGGGCAAAAAAAAACTACATTAATACAATTGAAGCTAAAAGCATAACTTGTAATTTATATAACTTCCAACAAACGCCCAAGTGACTGATTAACTTGGAATACATGAAAGTTCAAACAGTACGCGCCATATTCTTACCAATTAACTTAACAATGTCACAAGAACCTAATGATAGCAATTAATACGGAGCTGTATTTCACAGCGATGTAAAAAGTGTATAATTGCACTCGTATTTCTGACTACTGGCATAAGGGTAAATTATTGTACTGTAGTGTTTAGTGTAGCTAGTTTGATAGACCTATTTCTTGGATTTATGCAAGTGCCGGTTAAAATAAGGACACGTTACTACTGACTCTTACTCCTACAAATAAAGTGTCCATAATTGTGCCGTCTTATAGTTTATTTCTCCGATAAGTTTTATCTGGCCATTGAAAAACCGGCCCTAAGTCTACTTATAAGATACAAATCCAAATCATATACATTGAGTGTAGAATAAATTTTATTTTATTTAGATAATTTATATAGCACAAGTTAAAGCTTCTAGGGTTTTAGTAAAATAAAAACACTTAATATTCTTGATATTTACGTATTTACTGATTCACTATTCGACCAAGACTACTTTATTTCCCGGCAGCCATAATGAGGTGGAAATATCCCCTCCATAACGGCAGCCAGACATCAAGTCACTATTTTACATTTCTTATTTATTAATTATGACATTTAATATGTTTCAATAATTTAATTAATTATATACTTGACTTTCGGAATTATCTGCATTATTATACATATTTTTTTTTATACATATTTTAGACATTTAACACACAACGCCATCTAGTCCCAAGCTAAGCAAAGCTTGTGTTATGGGTACTAGACAACTGATATGAATACATATATACTTTTTTTTTGTAAATACATACATATTATACATAGAAAACACCCAAACTTCGAAACAAATATTTGTAGATCATACAAACACTTGGTCCGACCCAGGATTTGAACCCGAGACCTCAAGCTTAGCAGTCGCATACGCTACCACTACGCCACCGGGGCAGTCATTATTACAGCTCGGTTTCTCGCATCTAATACTTAATTGCACAATCACAACTGTATTTTATAATTAGGATTACCGCTAACACAAGAATGTTTTTAGGACCGCTTATAGTTGTCACGAATACACTAACAAACAAATAAATTTGTAAACTATACTAGTCTTCAGTTAGCCACTAGAACCAAGAACTATAAGCAGTAAACTTTGTTAGACTTCAGCTTTGTTGTAAAAGTACATTCTCACATTAAAATTCAGTGCAACGATACCAACCCTCAATTCATTCGACAACCCCTAAGCCCAAGTTTACTTCAAACTTTAAGTAAAAAATGTACGGAATTGGCTGCAAAGTTTGAAGTTTATTGAGAGCGGCTAAGAATATATTGTTGAGTGAAATAAAACTATGGTACCATGGGATTATTGTGACTTAGTCTTATTTATTACAAGCTTTTGATTCAGCTCCGCCCGTGTCTATGATATCACGGTAAAGATTATTCTACGTCCTTCTTCAAGAATCAAAGTATCTATACCAAATTTCATTGAAATTGTTGCAGTGGTTTATCTGTAAAATCATAACAGACGGACAGAGTTACTTTCGAATTTAAAATATTAATATACCTAGTATCGAGAAGTCTATTTATTGGCAGAAATGACTATAAATGAAAATATATCTTAAAGAACTGTTATATTAAGTTCATTGAAGACAGTGGGTTAGAGGGACGGAGGGCAAACGAGCAGACAAGTCACTTGATAAGTGACTTCCGCTAACCATTGACACCTGCTACTACATCAACATCAATTAGTTCATCATCATATCATTGTCTTTATTACGTAATCGTTTATGTATTAAACTAACGTTCATGTATTAAATTGAAAGGTAAATACCATCCTTACGAAGTCATTTAATGCAGGTATTACATTATTCGAACCACACGTTTCTAGACGCAGTTCGAAAAAGTTTAGAGTTCCTAGAAATCATGGGTTATTTAGTAATATAAGTAACATTAACCGCGCTTGCACATTTACTGAATTTTGTGTGTGGTTACCACCAGATATTCAAACCACCTGGTTACCGTGGGAGAGCCACGCGTCGGCAATAATAGACCGGCTCGACCGGAGTGTTACCATGGCCTCACAGAAAACCGGTGTGAAACAGCACTGGCGCTGTGTTTCACCGAATAAGTGAGGGTACCGGAGACCCATACCCCAAAGACCGCCAACGCACTTGTGACGCTTCTCGTGTTACGGGTGTACATGGGCGGCGGTAATCGCTTAGGATCAGGTGATGTTCGTTTTTGCAAAAATAAAACAAGACTGTGAATACTATAATACTATTTATTACCAAATGGAAGTAGGTGACTTTGTCGTACCTTTACAACAACATATGCGGGTAATACCACAGGGCATAGTTAGTCTATTATTTTAAATCTTATTTAATAAGACTAACAAAACTAAATGCGTTCTTAAACGAAGACAACATGAAGCCAGCATAAGGCAGAGTCTACACAAGCATACACTAATCGATAGAACATAAGAATAACAAAACATATTCGGGTGCTATTTCCCTTGTAATATGAGTATATTGCCTTTGTTTCGGGAATATTTAAGATCGCATGTATGGCAGCCGTAGTCATCGAAAAACTACTAAAACAAATTACAGTGATGTACTACTACTGGCAGTTGCTTAGGGTGGCGACGGTTTTGGCAAACTATTTGCAGCAGGAGTTGCGTTTTAATGCAGACGTCGTTAGCTGCCCAATCGTCGCCTAAGAGTCACTGTGGTTATACGAGTATCTTGGGGAAATGTGACCGCTGCAAACGACCGGGGACAGGTGACACCCCGGTGCGGCCGGGGGTGTCGTTTGGAGCGGGTCGGTGTTCCGCCTCTTAATGTGTAAAACGGTGTGAAGCGTGACAGCGTCCTGCCTTGGGGGTGATCCGTCTGGTTACCCCGGGATGTACCTCAGCCATGGGATACGGCCCTCCCGCGAAAAAAAAAACCACAGTAAGAATAATCGAATATTCTTACTGTGGCTTAAAGACACCCAAGCACTAAACGTCAACTATCACAATCACTATTTTAGATCAGTCATAGAAGTCCACTAATTGTCACCGTCTACGTCTACAGTCAGCCACAAATCTTTTGCTCCATGTAACCAAAAATTGTACAAACCGGAGTAATATTCGTAATGTATGGAGAATTTATTGGTATTTGAGGGTGTGTGGGCCAGAGAATATATATTTCTAAAAGGCTGCCGTAATATTATTACCTTTTTGTGTAGACAGGCCAAAACTATACCTAATTTGACATGTTCATTTAAAAAAAAACTTACTTTGCAACCTAATGGTAACTAAGGGTTACTAATTCTTGGGGTATGACTCAAGGGTAGCAACCCTCTTGCGAGTCTTGAGTTTTAGGTGTCCATTGGCGGCGGTAGACATTGTACAAACGTAAACGATTATAGAAAGCTAACAAATGTATGATCAAAACAAAATATTAGCTAAAAAAATAAAAATACTCCCTAATACCTTGCCAAGACAACAGTGATGGCAGCGCTTGGAAAAAGTATGGAGGAAGAAGTAGCAGTACGAGCTCAACTCCCTGCGCCACAGGTGTATCCAACTTCCTACTAATATTATAAACGCGAAAGTTTTGAGTATGTTTGTGATTTTGTAAGTGAGTATGTTTATTTCTCTTTCAAGCAAAAACTAGTGAATGGATTTTGATGAAACTTTACAATAATATATCATATACATCATAATAAACATAGGCTACGATTTATAAAGATACTAGTTTCGCCTCGCGGCCTAGCCTGCGGTTATTGACGTACCGCGGGTAGCACCGTGGTGTTCAGTATTATAAATGAGAGAGTTCTATTTTCAAAAAAATATAGAAAAGAAAATAGTAAATAGTAATACTAATGACTTTTTTTGTTACAGATGAGAGAATTGTCAACTGTTTTCTACAATTTTTGATATAATATTTTACAAAGTAACACGTACATTTTCTTGTGACTTTTATTAAGAGCATTGAATTGTGTTTTAAACAGTATTTTTTTCACTGAACTAACATTCTACTTAACTCTTGAGTTTTACGAGTTTTGAGGGTTTCCACGGCCCATCAAAATGTCCTTCTGGCAGTAGTATCGTACTTCAGGTCGTTAATCTTGCCCAATTCCAATTATGTAACAAGATGCCTCGGACTCGTGTGCCGTCTATATGGACAGCCGACTCAAAACTATGGTCATTTCTTCAAAAGGCTTACTTAGACCCTTGAATTATACTGTACTCGCATAGTTTATATTTAATCAATGTTGACGAACTTAAAAAAAAGACACCTCTGGTGTTTGTTTCTGAAGAATGAGTCCTAGGAAATACCGGCGCCTTCTAGGTGTCAAATACGACGTGAAAAATATCATAAATAAAGATTTACTTACAAAAATAAATATCATTTGAAATCGTTCTATATTTGAAAAACTCGTACCAGTTCAAACATCAAAATATCTTGTAACAGAAAAAACAAAAACTCACTGACACATATTATTTTCACGGACTTTATAAGCCAAATAAATTGTTGCTTCATTTTATATCCCCAACGGTGGCCAAAAACATTCCCCAAAACGCGCCACAATCATTCCGACCAGCAAATAGACACGCCTTAGTACACAGCCTCGTAAAATTTGGGATAAACAGAAAAACACTCGCTTTTTATTTGTTTATAATACATTATTCGCATAGATCGTATCCGCGGGACCTCACTGCAAACAACACTGGATTTTTTATGCCTTAAACGTGACCCAACATAACTTAGTTTTATTCGAAACCCTATACCACATGACGTCCTCGCAAGAACTTTTCAAACAAAAGATATGCGTTACATAAAATCCATTACTGCTTTCATATGGGCTGTCTAAGTTAAGTATAGTACATGAGAAGTAAGGTATAAGGTAGCGGAGAATTATATCGTCTAATTTCGAGGTAGGTTAGTTGGGTGTCCATATAAACAGCTCATTACGATAAAGGCACGCGTTCGACGTATGGCAATCAAACGGGTAAACATTGATCTGCGCGAGCGTCTGTACGCTATGTGGAACAAATTCCACGGAGCCGCGTACAGTGTCCCCCGCAAGTTTGCTCGTTAGCTTGATTAGTTTATTTCGTTACAGCCGAGTCAATCAGTGTTGCTATTTTTAAGGTTATTTGTTGAGGCTGTAAATAATATTAGTGTTGGTGTTGCCAGTTTTGTTTAGATTTTCGTTTTGTGAATTATCTGTTTCTATTGTAAAAAGGCAAACAGGTATATTGATAATTTATTATCAGGAAATATCCACCTTACCAATCTGTAATAAAACCTCTTATCTAAAATAAACGAGCAGACGTATCAGCTGATGGTAAGCTATTGCCGCCGCCCATGGACACCCTCAACACCAGAGGCGTCACAAGTACGTTGCCCGCCTTTCGGAGATCAAGAGGTATCCTCACTCACTCGGTGAAACACAGTGCAAGCGCTTTTCACATCGGTTTTCTGTGAGATAGTGGTGTCACTCCGCTCGAGCCGGCCTATTCATTCCGAAGCGTGGCTTTCCCGCCATAAGCGAATATTATCATGCTTCTAATTTATCATTAGTAACAACAGTATCAAATGAAAAATTATAGGTCGCATTCACTAGGTTTAATTTACTCCATAATAATAAACTCTAAGGGCCTTGATAGACTACGGGCCCGTGTCGAAAATTGATGGGTCATGTGAACCACCAGGAGACTTTTTTAGAAAGATACAGGGGCATAAAACAATAACATTTAGCACTATGCTGTCACTTGGAAGCTGTCCAACTGAGTATAGGTAAAGTAGAGGGAGTAGGAACCGTCGATTTTTCTCCCTTGTCACATAATTTTTGTACGGCGTTGCGAGATAATGGATTAGGAGATATTGAAATTGAATGGGACCGATGCCGTCTAAAATTTAATGACTAAATTGAGCGAGACAATCGCCGGGAAATCAAAAAGAAATCCAACTTTGTGGCTCACTATTTTTGTACGGCAGCGGTCCCATTCAATTTCAATATCTCTTCTAATCCATTATCTCGCAACGCCGTACAAAAATTATGTGACAAGGGAGAAAAATCGACGGTTCCTACTCCCTCCCCTATACCTATACTCAGTTGGACAGCTTCCAAGGGACAGCATAGTGCTAAATGTTATTGTTTTATGCCCCTGTATCTTTCTAAAAAAGTCTCCTGGTGGTTCACATGACCCATCAATTTTCGATACGGGCCCGTAGTCTATGAGTTTTAGCTCCTAATTCTTTGAGAAATATTTCAGATATGAAAACCACGTTGATGACTTTAAAACAAGTACCTTAATACGATGACTCCCATCCTATTATATATCCTATCCTAATATTAAAACCTGAATAGTTGTATTTTATCCTCTAGACAGACACGACGCGACTATCTGGCGCGAGGTCTGCGTTTGGCAGTGAGTTTACTGGAGTCCCTCTACCCCGCGCTAGATACTGGTGCAGTTTTTCAAATCTAGGAGTTATCTAATCCTTAAAAATATTTGAGTTTTAGATATCCCAGTTCTCCAATAAGAGTATTAAAGAAAAATGTTTCAAAAACTAGGAAAAAATATTCGTTTCTAGAGCTTACGTTACGTGTGCTGCGTAATAGGTTATAGATTTACAAAAATAATCTGTGAAAGAAATACTCGTATTCCAAATTGGAAAATTATAAAAATAAGTCCGTAACAGCATAATACGTCTATCTTAAGATTGGTTTACCATAACCTGTATAACATCACGCTAAGGACAATAGGAGATGCAGACAAAGTTGTGAGGAGCAGTCGTTAAATATAGACATTATACAAACTCACCTTACACAGTCTAAGTAGTAGAACGTGGTGTACTAATCGCACACGTTTCACCAACTTCAATCCTACTCTTACTAACAATGCGACTCAAATAAGAATAGGAACGTCAATGACCTCTATCTATCAAATGTCCCTAGAAAAGTACGGTCTACAACGAAATCTTATTTGAGTATCAATAATGCTTTTCAAAGGTTTTTAGAGATGTTTAACAATGTTTTTTCAAGGTGTTTAATAATGATTGCTCAAGGGTCATTAAAATTTGACAGATAAAGGTCATTGACGTTACTATTCTTATTTGAGTAGCATTGTACATGGCTCACATCGGCACAGATGTTTCTAATCTAGCTGAGCCAAACAGCTGAAACAGCGAGTATTCCCAGGCTACTCTGGTTCCCTGTCAGCTCCCCAACCAAGTTTTTCGTTTTTCTTTCTGCAACGGTTAGTGCCTAAAGTCTCGTGTGTCATTGGCTAATCTTAGACAAAATATTAGTCACGCGAGAATTCAAGCGTTAACGATTGCAGAAATACGCTTGCAACTTGGCTGGGGAGCTGATATTACCAGCTATATGCCCATGAAAGTCCTGTCAAAAACGGGTGAAGCGTTTAAAAGTCTATAAATTGCTTTTTAATGTAAGTTCCGTGTTTCAACATTCAGTCAAAAAAGTATCGCGAATGGATGATTTATTTTTGGTACCAAATTATTTTTTTTTGTTTATTTTTTGTTGTTAGATTAGCACAACTGGCGCGGCGTTTGAGTTGCATCTGTTATTTACGAGTATATTAAATACAGTGCAGTTTTTAGGTACGAGTATATTATATCTAACGTGTATTGCGAATTTCATAATGGACAAGAACATCGCACAAAGAGTTTTTCCAAAATGTTGCATCGACAATGGAATTTTGTGTTTGGAATCACTGAAAGTGTTACAGAAGGCTTACTGTGAGGAGAAGGCGACGTCTGCAACTGAAGTCAACATCGTAAAAGTGAAGGAAATAGTGACTGAAAATCTTCATTCAACTTTGAGAGATAGCCGCTCAACTTTCTGTATCTTACGAGTCGATCCGTATCATTTTAAATAATCATTTGGATATGGAACATGTTGTCGCTCGGCTAATAATGAAAGACCAGACTTTTCTCCAATAACTCAATCGCAGGAGTGTCGCTGAGGACATGCTAGAACGTACGTTTCTTAAGGAGCATACTTTGAAGGGGATAAAATAAATAGGGACAAATAAGTAACATGTATTCTTGATCTTGTTCCGGTACTTTCTTGACAGAGTAGTACTTTCATATGCATTAAGCGAAAAGCTGTTAATTTGAAATTACAAACAGATACGTCAATTTTATTTGATTATATTGATAAACATACTTCTAAATCATCAGTAGCCTTTGCTCCCTTAGTTAAAATGCAATGGAAACATAGTACTCTAGACAAGTAAATACTATATTTGCGCGAAGCGCATCTTCGAATCTTGGCACCTTATACCAAATTTTAATACTCATTAATACTCATACGATCGTTCTAACATGTAAATAATCACAAATTTTAACAACAATATTGCTTAATTATAGCTTAATTAAAGAACTGGACCAAATTGAAATGGGATGAAGTGGATTGAAAAGAATCATCAAAATCGGTTCACCCAGTCGAAAGTTATGAGGTAGGTAACAAGCCAAAAAAAAACAGTAGAATTGAGAACCTCCTGCTTTTTTGAAGTCAGTTAAAAACAAGAATAAACAAAATCTCTAAATAAAACAGAGTTTTAAATATTGTTCGAAAAGATTTTCCTGGAAGGTCTTTTTTTTTAATTCAGCCATTCTGGGTCAGTATGTTATACCAAAACACACACTCATTTCAAATATACAGGGCCCTAGAGATACAACTTAAGGTTGTGTTTAATCATGTATTCACCCCCTCGTTAAAAAAATTCAAGAGAAAATAAACATTATAAGAACCCGCGCCAACCCAATATTAAAATATAAAAGAGGGGAAAAACTGAACCCAAACACAATTTAAGTGAATAAACAAGGAAGCTTAATAGCAATTTCTTAAGACGAGCAGATATTCAGTAATTTACGACATCATCCACCAGAAAATGTGTAACTCTAACTTCAAACTTGACATACGATAAGAAGGTCCCAATGGTACTGGATATCAAAACAGAAAACAGACATAAAAACCAGTTCACGAAGATCCTTCTTCCCCGAACATCTTTGATGATATGAAATCTTAAATAGTGGTAGTTTTCCTGAGTCATTAATAGTTTATGCTCCCTTTGAATAGTTTATTAGATGCCAAAACTTCAATACCGGTCGCGATATCGATTTATTAATACTTAAGTATAAATTGAATTAGGCGCATCCACTATGTATGTAGTAAATAATGTACAATTATGAATAATGCCACCGAGTTAATGGAAGGTGAACCTCGAAACGTGTGAAGGTTGAAGAATACAAAGGGTCACCACCCCTATTCATCCCATGCATGTCGTAAAAGGCGACTAAAGGAACCAACTACGCAGAACAACATCACTACAAAAGGAAGGAAAAATAAAATACATTAGAGCTACGCTGATTTCAGCACGGTTGGGCCGGCTCGACCGAGGCGGTACTACACTCGCACAAAAAATCAAATTAAAATGACAGCGTTCGTGCTGTCGTGTTTGGTTGGTCAGTGCGAGACCTAATAATGCAAAAGCATCACGAGGTCGCCATGGTGTTGGTCACTGTGCTGCATTGTTGCATTGTCTGCATTCGCAATGAGTATGGTGACCTCCAATCTTGGTTTCTGTTTATGCTTTCCATCAGGCAGAGTAGAGTAATTTTGGCAGGGCCATTCATAAAAAAGGAAAACTTGAAACAAACCAACCCGTCTGGCCAGTGAGCTGAATGTCTATGCATATAGGTATAGTACGCACTCAATCTGCACACGTTTTAATTGTGCCAACCTACGTAACAGTATCGATACTATACAATACTTTTCCCGCTTTTCAACTAAAAAAACGACATACTACATCTGCACCATAGTGCTTGTCTTTACATGACGGCCCTTAAATAACAAGTGATTAATTTAAAAAGTTTTTTTAATAAGCAAGCTTTTATTTCTCGTTAATAAAAAAAACTTTAAGCTCTTTCATTTGATACTCATATTGGGTGGGTCGTTCAGAAATATGTATGCTGCTATTTTGTTACGGCGGCCATTTTGGATTAATAATAATACCGATTATATATTGCATTGTCATCAAAACTAAAGGTGTATTTCAAATTTCAGCTCAATCGGAAATCGAGAAGTGAATCAAATATAACTTGCAAGATTTGATTACAGACAAACATCGCGACAGATAAATAAAAGCTTGTAATAAAAAACAATCATATAACATGATATATCAGTACTTGGATGACCAAGCTTACTTCAGTATTTTGTTCTAGACGTTGCCGAGACTCCTTTTCATGAAAATCATGCGAACGAGTGAATATGAAACGTAAGGTTAAAGTTTATGGAGTAGGGGTGCAGAAGGTTAAAAACATAAAATATAAATACATGAATTATGACCGAATTTCGACCACTGATATAGATTATTTGCTTTAAATAAAGAACACCAACGTTCTTCTGTGTACTTTATACTAAAACTGAGTTAATTCAGCGCAAAGATTTACCTTTAAGCACTTGAAGCTATATTCCCAAATCAAACTCCATTGAGATTCAAATCGTTCGTGACGCCGTGTGTCTGAACTGGATGACAATTGTCGCATCGCAACGCCAGTTGTCGGTATTTCGACACGTGTCGGGTTGATTGCGTACACGTTGGATTTGCCGGTTTAGACGAGCTCATGTGCCTTTTAGGTATTACACCTATAGATTAATGGCGATATAGCTTTCAGAACACTTTTGAACTGTGACCGATTGTGGATAGGTTCGATATGTATAGGTAAATGCTAGTTCTAAATGGTGTCTTTATTTACTGTATTATATATGCTATTACGGCCTTATTTATCAATAGATTTTTTTGTATTTGTGAGAATTCCAAAGTGACTCCACTCTGTCTGATAGAAAGCATGAAAATAATCAAGGGTAGTGGCCACGACACTCATTACGAATGCAGACAATGAAACAATACAGCATACCACATCTATTAAGATGTTTCTACATAATTGGACCTCCGGTCTCACACTTACCAACGACACAAGACACGACAGCACGAATGCTATCATTTAGGTTTGTTTTCTGTGAGAAGGTAGTACATTATCAGTTGAGCCTGTTCGTTCATGTTGATATCAGTGTGGCTCTATTACCTTCCAAAAGCAGAGGCTTTGTGCTATTTTAAACTCTAAACTCGAAACTGATAGCGTTTTAAGTAGAAAATAACACAGAACAGAACTTTAAGTTAAATAACTAGTCAATTTGAGGGCTATGCTAATATTATAAAGCTGAAGAGTTTCTTTGTTTGTTTGAACGCGCTAATCTCAGGAACCGCCGCCGGTGCGATTTAATAAATTCTTTCAGTCTTAGACAGCCCGTTTATCTACGAAGGCGATAGCTAGGTACGATCAGGCTATATATCATCACGCTTAGACCAATAGAAGCGGAGAACCAATGAAGAATGTTACAAAAACGGGGGAACATTATTACGCTACGGGTAATAGCAGACGTAAAAACGAGGTTGCGTGGGTCAGCTAGTATCACATAACTAGGAAAAAAAGTATTGTTTTACCTTTAATAGTTGAAATAAAAATTACTTAAAGGACTTAAAGAAAAATCTTCAAATTTTTACGTCTTAAAAATAATATTATCTACTTTAATACTTTTGCGAAGAGTCTATGTCTTTTATTTTTATCTCAAACGCCAACGGAAACCTCATTATAAACCCGCAGAATGAAATCATATTTAAAACAGATTTTCTCTTAGATAAAACTAAAGAAAAAATGTTCGTTTAATAATTTTGAGGGTACGAGAATAACATCGTCTTTTTATATCCTGAGAGTATGAGCACGACTCTGCTCAAGTCAAATACGGTGCAACTATCCCCTAGGGTCTTCAATTTTTCAAGAATGGAAGTGCACAAAGTCAGGCCATACTCTTACTGTTCCTAGACTGTGTATTATTAAAATAGTTTAGCAATTTACCGTTTATGCCGACATGCTCGTAGCAGGCATTCGCGAACTTTACTGCAAGCTTTATTGCACCGTAACCATGTTGAACTATAATGTTATTTAATTTATATCTGTGTTCATATTTTATGATATTTTTCAGCGGTTTTTGTAACTCTTTATGCTTTCACGGTGACCCAATTCAAAAGCAATAAATGTTTTTGTATCAATTCACACACATACAATTTACCGTACAAAAGCCCGCTTTTTAGCGATGTTCATTCTTAAACTATGAATTTCAGGAAGCCTTAAAAAGTTCATAAAATTCAAGTAAATCCCTGTCATATAATATAGTGAATCAAGTCCTTGAATCACAACAGATATCTTCGTTTAAAAACATCTGCAGTTTTAATATGAAACGCGTTCCGAAATTTATAGAATAAGCAGGATAGGATTAATAGATTAAAGGTACCCATTATTATTATAACAGTTAAGAGTAGCCCAAATCCTTTCTCAAAAATATCTCCATGCCAAATTTTATTAAAACTGTTGCAGTAATTCATCCTTGAAAGTGTAACAGAAGACTTAATAACTTTCAAAATAATAATATTAGTATGTATAAAACCATTTTTTGTTGACCCAGATTTTTCAAATGAATCGTCTATTTATTGCACGAATGACAAAGGTCACTATACTAGAAGCCAACGCAGAACATAATTACAAGAGGTATAAATTGGACCAGGTGTTAATTAAAGCAGTGAGACTCGGTCAGGCCTATAATGATAGCATGCGGTCACCCCACCTGTGACGACGTGTGGGACGCAGTCGGACACAATCGGATTGGCGGTGAGTGTCGGTTTAAGTTCGACCACCTAACTTATAACAAGCAGGTTTAATGAAATGATAGTGATTATGCCTGCAGATCCTACTGTGTGGAATGTGTAAGTGTAGATAAGCGTATTATATCATTAAATTTAGTATATTGATTTATTTAATACATAATTTTTAAACTGTAGTAGTAATGAACTATAGGTACACTTTCATTTCTTAATGCTCCTCATTTGAAGGTGAAATTCAACCTTAGTACCTTCATTTTTTTTTATTGAATTGCAGCAAACGAGCAGACGTATCGCCTGATGGTAAGCGATTACCGTTGCCCATGCACACCCGCAACACCAGAGGCATCACAAGTGCCTTGCCGGCCTTTGAGGAATGGGGGAGGGGGATATGAGGAGGAGTTTGGGTATGGACCTCCGGTACCCTCACTCGCTCGGTCAAACACAGCGCAAGCGCTATTTCACACCGGTTTTCTGTGAGGCCGTGGTGTTACTCAGGTCGAGCCGGCCCATTAATGCCGAAGCGTGGCTCTCCGTGGCCCAATGGGCTGCCATGGTTGGGTCACCATGATGCATTTTTGCATTCGGAATGAGTATGGTGACCACCACTCATACCACCATCAAAAAAACTGTAAAATAATCTGACGTTTTTATTCTTTTTTTCAGTGTGTTTTCTTATTTTCGCGCCAATATATTGTATATTTTGTAATATTAAATTGGAATGGGGTGATAAAGTGAACCGAATCGCTGTTACCGCAGGTTGCATTACATAAAGTAGGTATGGAGCTTTACACATTTTTTAAAATCCTCTATACGCTATAATAATATAATGGTAATAATGAAATGTTTGTGTACCGAGCTAGGTACAATGAAACCTCCTCTGTTTGTGACAGAAATAGATCTCGCCGTCCACGTAGTGTTTGTGCGTAAAAGGCGATCAAAGCAGTAAGGGAAGCAAATCGAAGAAATCCTCACCAAAAGCAAAAGATTTTATTTCTGGAGATGACGATAGCACCTACAACCATTTCGCGTATTTTAAAGATGGCTTAGGACTTGCAGCCTGTAAGAGACGCACTGGTCATTTCTTAACTGATAATTTTAAAGGTATTCTTTTAAAATTGGGTGTTTTAAAAATAAGGAGGTTACAGAAAAAAATTGTTTACAAATGAGAATTTTTTTTTGATTTTTTTTTAAAGAAAAAGCTCAAAAACAAAAAAAAACCCACACAATACGCAAGCGCCAAACACACAATAAACAATTGCTTCAACGTAAATTTAGGGAAACTATGTCTGCTCAAAAAATCTAAGACCCAGACGCCTTCTTGCCGAGGATACACTAATCAGAAAGGGATCAAAATCATGCTGTTTACATAATTCATTAAAATTTCGTAAATATTCGTGAGAGAGCTACGCTTCGGCATGAATGGGCCGGCTCGACCGGAGTGATACCACGACCTCACAGAAAACCGGTGTGAAATAGCTCTTGCGCTGTGGTTCACCGAGTGAGTGAGGATACCGGAGGCCCATACCCCAACCCCTCCCCCCATTCCTTCTCCCCATCCCCCAAAGGTCGGCAACGCACTTGTGACGCTTCTGGTGTTACGGGTGTCCATGGGCGGCGGTAATCGGTTACCATCAGGTGATACGTCTGCTCGTTTGCCCACAATGACTGCCTCGTTGGCGCAGTGGTAGTGTATGTGACTGCTGTGCTTGAGGTCTCGGGTTCGATTCCCGGGTCGGACCAAATGTTTGTATGATCTGCAAATATTTGTTTCGGAGTTTGGGTGTTTTCTATGTATAATATGTATGCATTTACAAAAAAAAGTATATATGTATTAATATCAGTTGTCTAGTACGCATAGTACAAGCTCCGCTTAGTTTGGGACTAGATAGTGTTGTGTGTTAAATGTACGAAATTAAATAAAAAAAAAAATGTATCAAGTTACCATTCTTGAGAAGATAGTAAAGACCCTTAACAACACCATGTTGAATAACTAAGAATGGTTCTATCTGCTAGACTCGGTGCCAGGTCGTAAAGCTCATTCCACCCAATCTTGGTTGGTAACGAACGTTCCGGACTTCATCAATACTGAAGACTGCTCGTCATCTAGTCTTGATCCTAATCCACTGGATTATAGTTTACGATCAGTTTTAGAGAGTTAGGCTTGGTCTTAACACCATGATAATTTGGAGTCCCTAAAACAATTCGTACGATTGGCAACACGTTTACAAAAGTCGGTTGTAAGCAAACATATGAACAAACTTAGAAACATACAGGTGATGCTAATAAAAGTTTGGTTAAGTTAAAGAAGATACAAATCTTTAACACAGTTTTTATTTATAAATGACTAGCTGAGTCACGCGATGTTACCTGCGGTACGACAATAACCTCGGGTAACGCCGCGGGGTGAAGGTAGACTATTAAAAGTAGCCTAAGTTATTCTTTATATCACCAGCTACCTATCAGTGAAAGTATCATCTAAAGCAGGCCAGCCGTTCCAGAGAATATCCGGCACAAACCGACAGACAAAAAAAAAGATTTTTGATGTAAGCATAGTCTTCACCTTTAGCTGTTAATTTTAAATTACAAACAGACACGTCTATTTGCAGACGAAGATTCTTGGTCAATAGTTTCATTAAGTTATATTTTGTCGCCACAAAAATCGAATACCCATTTAAATCTATCAATTCATCACGTTTATCTTCTTTAGAGATTGTAATACATCAGTCTAACAACCCATCCATCTCATCATCTATCAAGCTCACGACTTATTCTCATAGAGAGGCTTTCGACTAATGACGTTCAAGCAGATCATATCTTTGTACCAAGATCAGTAGTAATAAAATCGTTTATCTTATTGATACCAACCAGTCTGAAGAAATTGGAAAGAGCGGAACTAGAACTAGGATTTTTTCTTATGTGTGCCTACCAAACTGCTGCCAAACTCATTGGGAATGCAGAAAATGTAGCATGGTGACCCACACTATAGCGGTCTATTGAGATGATTCTGTATATTTGGGCTTCTGGTCTCGCACTCAGGAACGTAACACGACCTCTGTAATGCTGGGGCCACACTAATGAGAAATGCCATTAATTATCTCGATAATGGACGTTCACCATAGGTGTAGCCACAACGTAACGGGATAATTTGACAATGGCATTAACAATGCCATTTGGAGTTAGGCGATAGCTCAAGTGGCGGTACATCAAAGAGATTAACGCGAGAATTGATGCGATGAAGCGGCCACATTACGTATTGTCAGTGTGCATCAAGAGCGCAACGGGAGCGGACGTATTTGTTTTTTTACGACGGATTTGCCTCAAAATCGCACGATTTTGACTGGAAATACGTACTATGGCGTCCTAGTCGAGTAATCATCCACCTTCTTCTTTTTCTTTGTTTCAGTTTTCTTTTTATTCGGTAATGATTCAATAAAGTCAAATAATATAAATTTACACTCATGAGATATAGAGCTCTGTCGACGTCCATCTTGCTTGAATTATAGTAAATTCAATGGCGTTTTTATCGCCAATAATGAGCATTCGTGTTGACCGTTGAAGTGTAGCCACCCATTTTAATGCGGTAAAAATTATCGCAATAATTATCGAGATAGTGGGCATTGACGTTAAACCTTAGTGTGGCCCCAGCATAAGAGAGTAGTACCGCCCCCGTTGGAGCCGACCTGTTCGTGTTGAATTAGCGTGCGTTCTACCTTGTATTATGTAAACAAGTGTTAATTACCAAGCTGGTTATGTTGACTTCTGGAACTATTCAGCAATGAACTGGTTGTGAATATTAAAGAATCAATAAAACCACTGTATTCTGATCTAGCTGCTAGTTCACTGATAGAACACTATCTCTCTCTAACTCATTCTTTAGCAAAAAATGTTTACATTTTTAACATACACTCGGTATCAAACGATGTCGCGATTTAGGTAGGTACAACGCCATCTATCGAGTTTGACCTTAACTTTAAACGATAACAGTCTTAAACAACAAGATTTTTATTTCATAAGCTACCCAAGCTTAGAAATGTCTCTAAGTCCAGTAATCTCACTCATTCAGTGAAAAACAACAGCAGGAGTTTTTGTTAAACCGTGCTATAACATGACTAAAATGTTTAACTACCTCGGTGGCGTAGTGGTAGCGTATGCGACTGCTAAGCTTGAGGTCTCGGGTTCGATTCCC
Organism: Spilarctia lutea; assembly: GCA_916048165.1. Classification (NCBI taxonomy): domain Eukaryota; kingdom Metazoa; phylum Arthropoda; class Insecta; order Lepidoptera; family Erebidae; genus Spilarctia; species Spilarctia lutea. The sequence goes on along the minus strand of OU696496.1, from coordinate 12,528,140 downwards.
GGGTCGGACCAAATGTTTATATGATCTGCAAATATTTGTTTCGGAGTTTGGGTGCTTTCTATGTATAATATGTATGTATTTACAAAAAAAAAGTATATAAGTAATTATTTCAGTTGTTTAGTACCCATAACTTATGCTCTGCTTAGCTTGAGACTAGATGGCGTTGTGTGTAAGATGTCCGGAATATTTATATTTATTTATTTATTTACTTCAGATTTCTTTGAAATTTATTTTTTTAGCCATGAAAGCGTAACAGACAGAGCTACTTTCTTGATGATATTACTATGGGCGCAGAAATAAATCTCAAATATAATATATTAGATTTGTTTAAACAATGTGTGTAAAATAAATCCAGTCCTTGGTTGTTTGGCACGCATCGTCGCCATCTCCCCTCGAACCTGCTGCCCGTTTACTTTTATAGTTAGGATTGTCACTAAACTTTTCTGTTTCTAAATAATATTTTTGTATAATAATATTTAAAACGAACCCGTGTCAAAATGATGCTGGCTGTGGTACACGGCTACTGATAAAAAAATGATAGGTCCTTTAAAAAAAAGTGGTAAAGCAATTCAGTCGTTCCAAGTGAATGTGCCAGAGGTTCAAATGGTCATAGAGATCAAATGTTCAAAAAAAACACCTTCAATGTGTGATAATATTGTATAGGTGTATTTTCGATTATCGAAAATCTCTTTTCATGTTACATACTACAGAATATCTTTTCTTCTAAAAGAAGAGATAGTTTTCGCTGAAGGACACACTCTAAAAGAGAAAATCATGCAGCACATCTGCTAAAAGTGAAGGCTATGATTGCAGATTAAAAAAAAATGTTACGAACTGAAACCCCGAAGAAAATAGTTTATTTCACGGCTCCGCCCGTATTTAGATCTGTTATTATGGTAAAGAATACTGTGTGTCCTTCCTCAAGAATTAAACTATCTCCATGCCAATTTTCATTGCAATCGGTGAAGTGTGAAAGCAGTAACATACAGACATAATAACTTTCGAATTTACAATGTTATCATGTATTATAACTTGCTGTTTAACAAGGACAATATTTTGAACGTGTTTTTAAACGTGATTTATTTTACGTTGGCAACCCTATTACCATACAGTAACAGTTATCCTGTCGCGCGGCTACATGCAATATTTTGCAACAACAATAATATTTTCATAAAGCAATTATCGCTGCAGGAACACCAGCGAGCTTTTTTTATAGCCTTCACACGTATAAGAAGTACGCCAAAACTGTTCTTTGGAATACAATTAAGGAAGGAAATACACATAAACAATACAGGCGGTAAAAAAATCTTTTCCACAAAATAAAACTGATAAATATTTCGTCTGGCCTGTTAGTCTACGGCCATTACAATGACCTATATCCAGTTGTAACTAGAGATAGTTTATTGTTTGGCTGCACGGTTTCAGCGGTGGTGACGGTCGCTACAGATGACGGGATCCGTTTTGGGTGAGACGGGTCAAAGTCTGTTGGGGGTGGCGGAAGAATGCAATTACGATTCTCGCTCCCCGGCTATTGGCAAGCAAAAGGTACTCGTGCCTGAAAACCAGGTATACCTTAGAAAGGAAATAGCTGGAACCTTTCGCTTCAGGTCACTTACTTGCAGATGACGCCCTCCTATATAGGAACCCTACTGTTCCATTTTGACATCCGAACGATTGAATGTTTGAAGCGTATTTCATATATGTCATGTCTAAATTTTGAGTACAATCAACGTAATACCTTTTAAAGTTTCAAGTGCACACAAACGAACATACTATTGTTATGTAACTAGATAATTTTATATTTATTTATCATCATCATTATCTCACCTTATAGGGAGCTACCCACACGTTCTCGCCCATTACTAAAAGTGTCATTAAAAGTGAGTTCTTCGAAAGTCTTTCTTCGTTTTGGAAGCGTTTCCCTAACATCCTTTGTAAAATAAAATATGTTAATATTGTAACACTCGTGTAAGCAACACGTGTCACGATTTAAGGGTTCTGTTAGATTTGTAGTTATTATAATATATAAATTAGGACGATTCACGGGTTTTGGCCCATAAGTTCATGGAAGGAAAACTCCGCGACAATTCTTTCTCTTTTTCTATTAAATCCTGTAATATATTTACCTAACTTTGTTATGACAACTGAATAGTTACTTAAAAGTTAGTAGTGTTTTTTTTGTTATTGAATAGGGGGCAAACGAGCAAACGGATCACCTGATTGTAAGCGATTACAGCCGCCCGCAGCGCCAGAGGCGTCACAAGTGCGTTGCAGGCGTTTGAGAGAAAGGGGAGGGGAATGGGGGGACGGGTTGGAGTATGGGCCTCCGGTATCCTCACTCACTCGGTGAAACACAGCGCAAGCGCTATTTTCACACCGGTTTTCTGTGACGCTGTGGTTTCACTCCGGTCGAGCCGGCCCATTCATGCCGGAGCGTGGCTCTCCCACGGTTGTATCGATTTTAACAAAATTTGGCATGGATATACTTTGATTTTTAAAGAAGTCCTGCACTAATAGGTTACTTATTCTTTATCACGATATCTGTTATCTATAGAATCTATTATCTATTTAAATATTAATATTTAACAGGCTACAGGACACTGTTACGATTCACACCCGGACTGTGTGAATAATCATTTATTCTATTATTTGTGCTTAATAGAGTTCTTTGTGTATACTTCATGAACGTTTATAAAGGTCCTAGCAACACACAATATTTCTATAGTGTACGAGTTGTTTTTTATAAAACAAACACATAAATTCTTCAAAAATTTAAGCAAAATGTATGATGCTGAAAATTAAAATACCGCTAATTTTCCTCGTCATAATAAAGACAAAAGTGTTTAATAATTTTTTACAAGAACCATAAACAGTAAAGTGTTGTTTTTGTGGCTTTTAATAAAATGTAAATTATTAACGTAATGCTTTATCCGGATGAGTTTAAGCCTCTTTGATACGAAATAACACTAATCTAAAATAGGACGCAGCTTTTGAAAAAAAATATCAGAGTGTGGTTTTATTTATAGTCGTTCCAATACTTTATTTAACTTTTGACAGATCACGCACATAAAGTTTTGTAATAATTTTTGATACAATGTACTACAGATAATACTGTACTTTATGGGCGGGCTCCGCCTACTTAGGGATGTGTCATTCGTAATTAATGACCACAGACTATAAAAACGGTTTTGAAATAAATCGATTATCGATTATATTAATAAAACATACAATAAAATTATTGTGATTATATTTTATATCAAATCACGTAAAAAGCTTTATTATTATTTTGCATTAAAATGCCCTAAATGTCTCTGTTCCAATGCATAAATAATTTGCGTAATGAAAACAGTTCCATCGTACTCGTACCTAGTAATGGGATCGAATGTATTCGCCGCAAATTAATGAATCTAAAATAATTGTTTAGACTTACTATAGTTGGTTCAAATAAAAACTACCTGCGGTACCTACTTGTAATGAACAGGTACAAAATGTTGAAATTCGTAGTAATTTACGGATTATAAATAAAACAACCAAAAGAGGTACTGTAATACTAATTTTAATTATAAAGAATCGTCTTCTTCGTATGACCAGGAATCATCATCACTTGAGTTCTCAGTAATATTGATTATCATTTCTTGGATAGATAAATTGTCGAATGCAACATCCCGATCCCAATCTGACATTATCACCTTCTTTGTTTTTTCTACAACATTCGCCCAGTTTTCTGGAGTTACTTTTTCACACGCATTTTTCAGTAAATTCAGCATTTTTCTTGCGGTGAAAGGAGGAGTTGTATTGTTCCTCGCAGCATATCCTTTAACTTGTGCCCAGATCATTTCAATTGCATTATATTGGCAGTGATATGGGGGAATTCTGAGGACGGTATGCCCATGCTCTGCTGCCATTTCATCTATGACGTATCGTTTTGGCAGCTTCTTTGTTTTTAATATCTTTACTAACTCTACTTTTAGTAGGGACTCATTCACCTCTTCGCCATTGTCACGGAGCCAGTTTATAATTTCATGTTTTTTGTTGGCCTGTGTTGGTATTTTATTAATTTGACGAGAGTGATAAGGTGCATTATCAATAAATATTATTGATGGCTCTTCGAGTGATGTAAGCATTTCTCTGAACCACTTTTCATACACGTTCGAATTCATCTCCTCATGATAATCTCCTGTTTTCTGGGATTTAAAAGCTAATAGAGCGCCTGGCACAAATCCTTTTACTGTTCCTGCATGACAAATAATCAGTCGTTCGCCTTTTCCCATTGGTACTGTAGAAGTGGAGCCAACGGTGTTGTCAGTCCAAGTTTTGGACAGCGTATGATTCGCATTGAGCCAAGTTTCATCTGTGAAAACAACATTCGACCAATCTTCTATTTTTTTTGCTTGTCTTAAAAAATCGCATCTATACAAAGCAATATCATTGCGTTCCATTAAAATTTTTCGTTTGTCACATTTTTGAAATAACATTCCAATGTCTTTCAATACCTTTGTCAGAGAAGATTTTTGACCACGGAACAAACCACTATTTCGAAGAGATTGTGTTAGTTTTTTTAATGTTGGAATCTCTTTTCTTTGGTAATAGTCGTATATATGACGACGAATAGCATCAGCGTCAAAATTGTCAACGGCTGTAACTTTACTAGGCGGACGTTTTTTCTTAGGTGTAGATAGCTTATTCTGTTCCATGCCACTGCTGCCGTAGCCTTCTTTTGTTATTTTTGCCACTGTTGGAGCACTAATACCTAATGCTGCTGCAACACGGTCTCTAACTTGAGTCACTGGTATAAGAGGCCCACCATTACGGCTTTCCTTTTCAAAGTATTCACAAAGTCGCAAGACAAACTCTCTTGTTCTCTCTCTTGTGTGTTTTTTGGCATTTTGACAGTAACGAAGGCAGGAACGATACGCTCAACTCAACCAAACGTGAGAATTCACAAATAAATCAATACGGAGGAATATAAATACTCAACTATATTGAAGGTTACTCATTGAAATACTGTAGATTATTTTAAAATAGACATAGAGAGATTTAATAAAGATCATCAATAGTTTAACAAATACAATATTAACCACTGAATTACAACACAATACAATAATACATTTTGAAAATTCAGTTCCTTTTATATATTTTTTCATGACATAGAACCGTCATTTTTTAACAACATTCTTTTAATCCATTTCTTCTTTATTTTGACAAAGGAGGTTGCACATTGAAACACATAGAAATATGAAGTACGAAATTATCTATAAAATAATGAGTTTGTTAAATCGATTAAAACTTCTTAATGCATAAAATCGATCGATGAAAGAAATCGAATAGGTAACGGGTCAGGGTATCACTATTTGATTAAGTATTAGAGCTGTCAAAAGTTAAATAAACTATTGGAACGACTATACTTGTTAACATCCATGCTTATATTATAATTGCGAAAGTAAGTCTGTCTGTCTATCTGTCCTGCTTTCACGGTCACACCGCTGCACCGATTTCAATGAAATTTGGCATAGAGATACTTTGATTCTTGAGGAAGAACATAGGCTACTATTTGCTGTGATAAACGACAAACACACGGGCGGGGCGGAGTCGCACAGAAAAGCTAGTTTTAAATAACATAATGGTGACACTTCTCTCACACACGAAAGTGTGATTTTTAAGTAAGGATACAGGCCAAATAGGTTATTCTTTACCGCGATTACCGATCCGTTACGAGTTACCCGACGACCAAAAAACCCAAAACTAGTAAAACAGATAAACCACGCTAAAACACAGAACATATAATCGTGTTCATCGCCCATGGACATCCGAAACACCAGAGGCGTCACAAGAGCAATGGGGGAAGGGGTTGGGGTATCGGCCTCCGGTATCCTCACTCACTCGGTGAAACACACACGCCGGTTCACACTGATTTTCTGTGAAGTCGTGGTATCACTACGGTCGAGCCGGCCCATTCATGCCGAAGCGTGACTTCTCCACGGAAGGTGCAGTTTTTAAGATTAACAGGTGTAAAGAAATCATAATTATACTTCTTTAAACGTAACACATATTTAAACTACCTAAAACAATAATCCCAAACAGATCCTCGATTAGAAATGTTGCTAACAGTTAAGTACTGAATCCAATCTGTGAACGTAATCATGGCTTGTACTTCAAGCCACATGCAACAAACGAAATTCGTTTCATCCTGTATAAGCTGCCAAAGTTGTTCAGTATTCAGTCGTTGTGTGGGTGCGGATGTAGCGGCCTGGTGGCTGACGAGTTGGCGCGACAATACCATTCAAGCGCCAAACAATACCATTGAAATCTATACAGCAGGTTAACTGTGAATGGTCTTTGGAATTGTAAAGGTTTTCTCTTGGAAGTTCCATTTGAATTATTTTTGGAAGTACTGTAAAAAACTATAACTATATACTCGTATCATTCAAATCTGTAGTAAATATTTTTTGGGAAATCTTTTGAAATCATAAACAAAATTTTGTGAATGCCGCGTCACTTCAGCCTATTATCGTCCACAAATGCATTTTCCAAAATAAGGTGCGTTACATTTAAATCCAAATTTAGATTTATATCAAAGGTCCGGCACCTTTTGATAATGCCATAGGATGTAACGATCAGATTAATTTTAAGTTAATTAAATATTGGTATCAAAGTGCAAGTTTAATTTCAAGAATCATCATCATCAGCCTATCGCAGTCCAGTGCTGGACATAGGCCTCTCCAATTTCACGTCACTTGGTTCGATCCTCGGCTTCTCGTATCCAGCACCTGCCAGCCGACTTGCGCAGATCTTTACTCCACCTGGCCTCCAGACTTCCCATTCTACGTTGACCGAGCCTCGGTCTTTCAATTTCAAGAATGTTTTGGGCTAACTAACCACGCTGATCAGATAGGGTGGTATATGATTTTTATCCTTCTCTTTGCAGTGATAAGGTCCTGCGTGGTTTGCTCCCCAAATCGCCTCTTACAACACTTAGGGGATGAATATGGATGGATGGATGGTAACACGACTAATGTTAATTTGTCAACACATGGATAGGAACATTACTATTTTAAGTTCCTAAAATCTTATATTGAAAATTTGTATGGCTGCCTCGGTGGAGCAGTGATAGCGTATACGACTGCAGTACTTGAGGTCTCGGGTTCGATTCTCGAGTCGGATCAAATGTGTATATGATCTGTAAGTATTTGTTTCGGAGTTTGGGTGTTTTCTATGTATAATTATGTATGTACTTACGAAAACCAAAAATATAAATGTATTATATCAGTTGTCTAGTACCTATAATGCAAGCTCTGCTTAGGTTGGGACTAGATGGCGTTGTGTGTTAGATGTCCGAAATATTTATTTTAAAATATTTATTTATTGTTATTATTATAAGCGTAGTTGTACTTCTGTTCAGCCAACATAGTAACACCCCCCGTGGTGGCTCCTTGATGTATAGCGACGCGTACGCAAATATTTCTCACACTTTACATTTAATGTCCAACGCCAAATAAATTGTATCACGCTGTTAACACTGTTATAATATTAAACCTATAATCCATAAAATTGGTATATTTCTAATCTATTATATAAAATTCTCGTGTCACGGGGTGCGTAATCGAACTCCTCCGAAACGGCTCGACCGATTTTGATGAAATTTTTTGTGATTATCCGGTATCTATGAGAATCGGTTGTAATCTATTTTTCATCCCCCTAAATGTTAGGGGTAGTCCACCCCTAAATTTTTTTTTTGACAAAATTTTTAATTTCTATTTTTTTATGATGCAGCATTAGAAAATACATACAACCCTAAATTTTCAACCCTCTACGATCAACCCCTATTTTTCCATCGCGATTTTTACTGACCCACCTCTACAACATATATTCCCTTTTATGGCAAAGCAACGTTTGCCGGGACAGCTAGTAATATATAAAATTCTCGTGTCACGGGGTGCGTAATCGAACTACTCCGAAACGGCTTGACCGATTATGATGAAATTTTTTGTGCTTATCCGGTATCTATGAGAATCGGCCAACATCTATTTTTCATCCCCCTAAATGTTAGGGGTAGTCCACCCCTAAAATTTTTTTTTATTTTTTAGACAAAATTTTTAATTTCTATTTTTTTATGATACAGCATTAGTAAATACATACAACCCTAAATTTTCAACCCTCTAAGATCAACCCCTATTTTTCCATCGCGATTTTTATTGACCCACCTCTACAACATATATTCCCTTTTATGGCAAAGCAACGTTTGTCCGGTCAGCTAGTATTAATATATGATTTAGAGACCAAACAGTCCATGACTTTCGTTTCTTACATAGGGTCGTTTTCAATAACCAATCTATAGTTAAAACTGGAGATAGGTTATTATTATTAATTCTTTTTACGTCTAATAAATCGATGAACGCCGACTGCACGCACGAAAAAGGATGACACATTATCCCGTTACGCTCATTGTACGCTTGCGCAAATGATTCAATTTTTTTAATAAAAGTATGCAATCATTTCATCAATGTTTTGTTAAGACGTTGTCACGTTAAACTATCGTCCGTAAGCCGACTGTCCGTAAACAGACAACCATTTTTTACTTTTCTTTTTATAGTTCAAAGTTGTATTATTTCTGAAATACAATATTAAGGTATATATTATACATTTATTGATACAAATTCATTTAAAAAAAATAAAATAATTAAGTTGAAATAATTAATTGTATGCTATGCTTGCAATATTGTCTTAAGTATTTATTATTTTATTAGTGCTATGTTAGTTACCATACTTCTCCGAAACGGCTGTACCGATGTTTATTAAATTTTGTGTGCATATCAGGTAGGTCTGAGAATCGGTCAACATCTATTTTTCATCCCCCTAAATGTTAAGGGTAGTCCAACCCAATTTTATTTTTTTTAATTTATAGATGGCAAAGCAATGTTTGTCGGATCAGCTAGTATTATTGTAAAAGTTTCTAAATAAATACATAAAAATAAAAAACTCTAATTAAAACGACAGGTTATTGAAAACAGTCGTTTGTTTAACTATTTTGATAGTGTGTGTTCCCCTAGCTTCTGCTCATTGCACGACTGCTGGGATACAAATGACCGTTTAAATTTTCTCATGGTCTTGTGCATGATACAAACACGATAAAAATTGATAAAACCTAGCAAAATTTGAGTAGAACTAAACTTGTACTTCAATAATTGGGTCATAACTTATTAAGTTTTTCTAAAACATACTTCAGTGTTCGGTGTTTCTACAGAACTTAAATATGATCAGACGGTGTGCCAATCATGCAGAAACATCTCATTGGGTCGCTATACCATATTGTTGCATTATCTGCATTCGCAATGTCGACTGCCTCGGTGGCGTAGTGGTAGTGTATGCGACTGCTAAGCTTGAGGTCTCAGGTTCGCTTCCCGGGTTGGACCAAATGTTTGTGTGATCTGCAAACATTTGTTTCGGAGTTTGGGTGTTTTCTATGTATAATAAGTATGTATGTACAGTGGACCAAAGTGATTCATGACCCCCCTTAGAGTCATTTTCCTACAATTATTCTATAGCATTAGGTTGAAATTAGCTTGAACATACATTTCATAAGTGACGAACCATTATCATTCTACTAGACACTGACAAAGCCATGACAAAGACATAGACGTATACTATGATAAGTATTGCACGAAAAAGTTTGTTAGCCAGTGAACGTCCTTATCTATAGGTATATTAGGAAAGATTTAATTGTATATTTGTTTGAGACATAGGATTGACTTTATTTCGAACTAGCTGACCCCCGCAACCTCGTTTGCGTCTTCCCGTAGCGTAAAAAATTTCCCCCCTTTTTTAAACATTCTTCATTGGTCCGCTCCTATTATATAAACGAAAAACGCAAATATCTTACGGAACCCTATTTAATCGGTCGGTAAAAATTAAAAATCGGTCCAGTACTTTTTGAGTTTATTCGTTACATACAAAAATACAAATCTTTCCTCTTTATAATATTAGTGTAGATAGTGTAGATAATGGGTAGACTTGAGGTAGGAGGGTAGAGGTACCGTAAAGGTAGCATAGGGTACTGTAGAACAAAAATAGATAAGCATTTATTTAACAGAACGAAGTCTGTCGAGACAGCTAGTCATACATATTAGTAAAATAAAACAGTACCTAAAATTAGAGACCTTTGTTTATTTCATATTATTAAATTAAAAATAATGGCATTCACTTCGTAAAGCGAATAAAAAAGAAAACTTCTCAATAGTTAATTTTTGGGTTATAATGGTTCCAATTGTTTGGGTCTGTAGGATTACTGGTTAAACCTAAAACCGAGTGTAAGCGCCATGGTTTTCAATAACGTCTAATAATCGATTACGCATAGACCCGATTAGACGACTGCAAATGTCACTTCCCCTCATGAAATCCCAGATTTCGTTACAATGCAGCTCGATTGCTTCTTTAGTCCTCTCGTTCCTGTTATCCCACATTTGAACCATCAAACCCCATAAATTTTCTATTGGGTTAAGATCTGGTGACCTAGACGGCCATGGAATGAGGGTAAATTCATCTTCATGCTCCGTAAACCAATTTGAGACAATTCTGGCAGTATGCACTCGACAGTTATCATGAACATAGGAGAATACTGGCACATCTTCACGGGGGTAAACTGTTCGCAAAGTCGGTAACATTGATTCTTTTTTTTTTTTTTTTTTTTTTTTATTGAATAGTTGGCAAACGAGCAGACGTATCACCTGATGGTAAGCGATTACCGCCGCCCATGGACACTCGCAATACCAAAGGCGTCACAAGTGCGTTGCCGACCTTTGGGGGATGGGAAAGGGGATGGGGGGAGGGGTTGGGGTATGGGCCTCCGGTATCCTCACTCACTCGGTGAAACACAGCGCAAACGCTATTTCACACCGGTTTTCTGTGAGGCCGTGGTATCACTCCGGTCGAGCCGACCCATTCATGCCGAAGCATAGCTCTCCCACGGACAATAAATCGACATAGTAGATAGCGTTATGACGAGGAGAAATAGGAACAAGTTCGCCTATGTTTCCAGCATCCATCCATGCCCACATGTTAGCTGAAATACGGCCAGATGATTGGTTAGGCACTACGTGGTCTTCTGTGTATCGCGTGTTATCGTAACGCCACAAAGTTAAGCGACCAAGTTGAGAAGAGCGAAATGATTTTTCGTCTGTAAAGATGGTGTTTGTCCAGTCGAAATCTAAATAATTACGTGCAAAATTCAATCTCGCAGTTCTGTGTGCATCCGTTAAATGAACTTTCTTAGCATGATGTCTGTAATGCAGCCCAGTGCGGTGCAAATTATTTCTAATTGTTTCTAGACAAACGTCGTAACGTGCTGCAAAATAGCGGGTACGAGTAAAAGGATGTTCTTCGTAATGGTGTTGCATTTCCGTTCTCTGTTGGTTTGTGATTCGACGAACCCCATGATTATGTCGTCGTCGGTCTTCAAGGATACCCTCTTCAGCGTGCCGTCTGATCCAGGTTCTGACCGTGTTACGACTTATATTTAACTCACGTGATATTTCTCTAACGCCGCAACCTTGCTCACTGAGCACTACAATCCGAGCTCTTTGTTCTACCAAATTGGCCATTATACGATTCGTTTATAGATATAAATATATTCTTAGATTTTTAATTTAATATTTTCAGATTGACTACTACTTGACATCTTACACATAATGTCATTTCATTTTACAAATTATAATACTTTTTCTTCGCAATGAAAAGAGTTTGGATTATAAACGATTATATTATTTGAAATTCAAATAAGACTGCTGTATCAAAAATATATCTTGTTCAGTGGTCGCAAAGGTTTAAATTGCATTGACATTTAACCCGTAATGACGCATTTCTGTTTATATCCAAAACGTACTATGTGCAAATAGCGAAGAAAACCTAACTAAATGTATGATTACAAAGGAATAATTGTCAAAGTGGGTCACCTTTCAACTGGGTCGATAGTACAAAAAAAATAGTATATAAGTATTTATATCAGTTGTCTAGTACCCATAACACAAGCTCTGCTTAGCTTGGGACTAGATGGTGTTGTGTGTTAGATGTCCGGAATATTTATTTATTTATAATGTGTATGGTGACTCTTGGATTCTGCTCATGCTTACCGTCAGGTAAGTAAAGTCACTATGACAGACTGCTACCTGGGTTCTGTAGTCCCATAGTTTACTGTGTTATACTCGGTTGGTCAATGTGTCCATCCATGAAATAACTGTGTGTTTCACTTAAATATTTGTATGTATTTTTTCAATTTTCCACACTACGTGTTACTATTATTATTATAGTATTTACCTTATGAAATGTATAAATTCTACTATAATTTTGTTTTCCTATCCTTTCTGCAATACAACAGGCACTACCCTATACTTTTCATGGGTGCTCTTTCTTTCCATCCCATGGTTGCCTGTAAGAGATTGCCTCCGGGCGATAAGGCCGCCAATTGTACTTCTCTAGTTTAAGTTTTCCTAGTTAAGTTATTCTTGGTACTTATTTGGTGTGCAATAAAGAGATTCATTATTGTTATTCTGGGAAACGTAAAATATCGAAATTTGGTAATATTATAGTGGGCTTAAAGTCGACTTGGGGGCTTAAAGCCTTGGGCATAAAGATCAGAGAAAAGAAGGCATATTTGTCTAGATGAGGTGAAATGAAATAAATAATAAATTTCAATAGATACGTTACATTTTCTGAAACCAATATATTTAGATTATAATATTACACTTATATTTCTGGAATGGTATGAAAAAGGCAATTTGAATAATAGTTATGAATTGTCGAACGTAATCCCTTGGTGAACAGAGCAATAATTTTATAATTGAACTTTATTCGTTGTTGCATAAAGTTCGAAGTTATTTGCTTTTGTTTTAAGCTAGATGATGACATGGCTTAATTTTTTTTTATTAAAAGTAAACCTTATTGAGTGTCTTTGTAATTGAGTTTATTGAGTGACGTTCATCATCATCATCAACAACCATTAACAGTTCACTGTTTGACATAGGCCTCTAATTAGCAAGGAAGATTCGGCCTATCATACCATACTGGCCCAAACACAGAATGTCTAAATAATAATAAAAATATTTCGGACCTCTATCTAACACACAACGCCATCTAGTCCCAAGCTAAGCAGAGCTTGTGTTATGGGTACTAGACAACCGGTATGAATACATATATACTTTTTTTGTAAATACATGCATATTATACATAGAAAACACCCAAACTCCGAAACAAATATTTGTAAATTACACAAACATTTGGTCCGACCCAGGATTTGAACCCGAGACCTCAAGCACAGCAGTCGCATTCTCTACCACTGCGCCACCGAGACAATCAACGTGATGGGTGGGAATCGTATTAACGACCTCAGGCTTAGCAGTCAAGGTCACTAACCACTAGACCAATAGGCCTACTAAAATTCGAACTAAAATACATAGAGAATCAAATTACAATACTAATACAAATTTAAATACATTATAATTCAGTGTAATAATTTAAATAAATAAAATTAAAGCGTCTGTATGTAATTTGAAATGTACAAGCTGTACATTTTACAAAACACAATTAAAATATCAAATATTTAAACTTTTGTCGGTCACTACACAGCTGGACTAATTTTGACGGGGCTTTTAGTGGCAGATGACTGATGTTATAGAGTAACTTAGGGACAAACTTTGAACAAAATTAAAATCAATGAAATAGTAAACACTACACAATTGAAAACCAGCAAACCCCGGGTAATACGGGAAATAAAGCAGAGTACTGTAATATCGTGACAGTGTGAGATACACTGTCATCGCTCGGTTACTCACATAGGATGCGACTGTAAACCTCGCTTGTTCCCTCTATCGGATCTGTCGATGTGTCTGTGGCCTTACATAGTGATGTCACCTAAACCTCGATGATTACCACGAGTTTTACTACCTCTATTACAGTTAGATAATAATTTACCGTGGGAGAGCTACGCTTCGGCATGAATGAGTCGGCTCGACCGGAGTGATACCACGGCCTCACAGAAAACCGGTGTGAAATAGCGTTTGCGCTGTGTTTCACCGAGTGAGTGAGGATACCGGAGGCCCATACCCCAACCCCTCCCCCCATCTCCTTTCCCATCCTCCAAAAGTCGGCAACGCACTTGTGACGCCTTTGGTGTTGCGGGTGTCCATGGGCGTCGGTAATCGCTTACCATCAGGTGATATGTCTGCTCGTTTGCCGGCTATTCAATAAAAAAAAAAAAAAAAATATACTTTTTAAACGATTCAAATAAAATAAAGACGTTCTTAATCCCATTATTTTCTCTCAGAGGTCTCGTGTTGAATTCCTGAATCATGCCAAATATTGTTATTGGGTTTTTGGACACGCAAATTCTTATATGTAACTGCCCGGAGTATGGCAGTTGACAGTGTTCATGGTTCAGTGGTATTGGTTGTCATGAACATCTATGGCAATCGTTATTGAGAAGTTATTACCATTAAAATATATTGACAACTAGTTCAATATTCAAATTCAGTTCGCCCTTAAGTCCACTACCAGTCGCTCCATAAATAAACTGATATAATCAGTTAAAACCGGCAGAACCAACAGCCGACACCAAATTATATGACTGCCTCGGTGGCCCAGTGGTAGTAAATGCGACTGCTGTGCTTGAGGTCTCGGGTTCAAATCCTGGGTCGGACCAAGTGTTTGTGTAATCTACAAATATTTGTTTCGGAGTTTGGGTGTTTTCTATGTATAATATGTATGTATTTACAAAAAAAAAAGTATATATGTATTCATATCAGTTGTCTAGTACCCATAACACAAGCTCTGCTTAGCTTGGGACTAGATGGCGTTGTGTGTTAGATGTCCGAAATATTTATTATTATTATTATTATATATTAAGAACTAGCTGAGCCCCGCGGTGTTACCCGCAGTACAACAAAAATGATATTCTGGTATATGTACCGTGTATACATACATATGATTATGCAAAAAGCGGTTATTTTAATATCACAAACAGATACTCAAATTTTATTTATTTGTATAGATAATAAAGTCTAGGGAGATAACGAGAAAGGAACCTAGATCCTTCATTGTAAGTTCTATGGTTTTACACTGAGTCATTAACTATAACTACAGTAGTTAAAGTATAACAACCCATAGTTACGCTATGGGATTATCGAAATAAACGTCTGCGTGGATCAACGTATGTTTGAACGTACATTGCTCGTTGCTGCGACCTGCCTCGCGGAAATGTATGTCATGTTTATTCTTTTTACGATTTGATTAAAACATGCAAGCGATGGGGGATTGATTTTTTTATTGAAATTTGAGTGCTTTTATTATTGTTATTGGGATAAACACAAATGGTATAAATTGGCCGGCTACAAAGAAGGGACACCAGCCACTAGTGAACCAGCGTTAAGCAATTATTTCGTTGTACTAAAATTAATTTAAGGGAGCCCCAAGCCAGGGGGCCCCCTTTTAATTCTGCCTGGGTTGGGGGACTTACGGACAACAACACACTTGTGACACTTGGTCAGGGAGTCTGAGGACCGTCTCATACCCATTTACGGAGAACCTTGAAACAAAATTTTTCATAAAATATTGTTAAGGGTTTCTGAAGACATTTGTTTTCTTTGGTTAAAATTATATGTACCCTGCATAGACTTGGCTCCGGGGCCCTTTGACATTGGACTTTGAATTTTGGACCGGGTCATATGGGTTGGACTAAAATTATAGTCACTAAAACTCAAGCATTAATTTGCCTCTGTCTACACCTTTTTGGATAAAGACGTGAGTTTATAAAAAATAGAGATTTAATCAATACAGAAAAAAATAATGTCTGTTTGTAATATTTTTTATTTGTTAGTTTTTTACTAAATGTACATATGAAAACATCAGTGGCGTAGTGGTAGCGAATGCGACTGCTAAGCTTGAGTTCCCGGGTCGGACCAATTGTTTGTATGATCTGCAAATATTTGTTTCGGAGTTTGATGTTTTCTATGTAATATATAATATGTATATATTTACAAAAAAAATATATATAAGTATTTATATCAGTTGTCTAGTACCCATAACACAAGCTCTGCTTAGCTTGGGACTAGATGGCGTTGTGTGTTAGATGTCTGGAATATTAATTTATTTTTATTTCATTTATATACAGTGCTTACATAAAAAATTCTAACTCTCTGTTTGTTCCAGTTACTCTCTAGAATGGATGGACCGATTTTGAGGGGTCTTTTACTAGCAGATAGCTGATGTGGTATAAGGTATAACTAATGATACTTTCAATGTAGAAAAATATTAGAAAAATCCAAAATTTTAGAACAAAATTAAAACCAATTTGACTGCACAGTTGCTCTAGTGGTTTAAGATTCCACCACGACGCTTTCTTTTCTCTGCCTTTAGTGCCGTGGGTTCAAATTCTACATTAACCTACACTTTATGTGATCCACAAATTGTTGTTCCAAGTCTAGGTTTTCTTCATGTCCATTTAAAGTATGTTTATAAAGTCCCCGTAACAGATGAATTATTCTTAAAGCAAGAGTTGCCTTTTAAAAAAAGAAAACGAGAAATAGTGAAAAACATTTGATTCAAAAACAATAAAACCCGCGCGCCGCAACTAGTAGTAAATATAAAATTTCTCATAAACGTACCTGCATTTATTTTTGAATGTAATTTGAACATATTTATTCATATATTTGATTAACGATACGATTCAAAGTACTTTAATTGTTTTAGAGGCTTACTTTTAACCCTGACCCACTGGGATATGCGAAATAAATCAAATCATTTGACTGCCTCGGTGGCGCGAGTGGTAGCGTAAGCGACTGCTGTGCTTGAGGTCTCGGGTTCGATTCCCGGGTCGGTCCAAATGTTTGTATGATCTGCAAATATTTGTTTCGAAGTTTGGGTGTTTTCTATGTATAATATGTATGTATTTACAAAAAAAAAAGTATATATGTATTTATATCAGTTGTCTAGTACCCATAACACAAGCTCTGCTTAGCTTGGGACTAGACAGCGTTGTGTGTTAAATTGTCCGAAATATTTATTTATTAATAACTCTTGATATTATTTTGCTATTAAATATAGTATGTTAGAATATGTATTAACCCTTTTAATGCATATCAGGTGAAAGCAATGTTTTAGTCAAAACGTCTGCGAAGTCACTTTAGGGTTTTCATTTATTAATAAAATAATTAATAGTCAATACTAACACTAAAATACAATAGATAAAAATTAAAACTATGCTCGTAATCAAATATTTAATTATCTACAAATATTCGGATCTACACTCTAATCATACGCAATTTTCTCCATAATATACTTGGAAACACTCAAAAGACGGCATACAACGTACTTATTGCAAATAAGATCCAAGTACACTTCTTTTTTTTTTAAAGACAGCTCCCGCATTATTATTTTACATCCTGTGTCGCAGGGGACTCAAGAAACATACACGTAATGGACACAAAGAACACCCAGACTCAGGACAACATTTTGTGGACCACACAAACTGATGTCCCACGTGGGATTTGAACCCACGGCACTTGGCGCATAGCAAGCGGCGTAGTTACCGCTTAAGCCACTAGGCCAACTTGGACTATGATACACACCCACATACAAACAATCTGTTCTATCTATGATAAATATTCAACTGAATTATTTAAACAACTTATATAATATACTTTCAAGTCAAATTCTATCCACACAACATGTATTCTATCTTCATTTAACCATATTCAGCCGTTTCAATACCGCACGAAGGTAATATAATGACAACAACGGAATTTAAGTGAATAAAAGGCACGTCGCCGGCGGCAACTCATATCAACGCGCTTTCAATACTCAGAGCCCCGGGCTCCGGAGCCCCGGCTGTGAGAGACGGAGGGGACACGCTAACAGGGTCTGTTTTCAATGGGCAGGGATTTGCAAAATCCCTCGATCGCGATATTGATGGCCTGGCCCTCAGCGCATATCAGCTGGATAAAACACATTATGTAAAGGCGTCGACGACGTTTTTATGTTGACGCTGATCGCTTGCAGTGGGACCGTGGCTTTAGCGCCGACGTTCTTTCTATAGAATTGCTTTACTCGATATTCCAGTACATTTAATGAGCTCATGTGTGTTGTAGGATTTGAAGTGTGTTATGTTAATGAATGAAACGGATTTTATCTCGTTATTGATGTTATGTGAGTGGTCTTTCTACCTTTTTTTACTCATCATTAAACTAGTGAAGTCGTACAGCGAGCAAATGAAACTCTTACATAATCTCTTTACAGCAAAAGAACTTTCAAGACACGATCTTCTAATTTATCTTTTTTGAAGTGAAACTTCTTTGTGATAAATTTTACCCTCACGCGCATGAGGGTAATTTTTTTACGGATGAAACGCAATAATAATAATATTAGCGTCACGAAAATGTGCAGCGTTTTTGTCGAAGAAGAGGTTAGAGCGATTGAGACAGATTGCTTGCGCTGTGTTTCACCGAGTGAGTGAGGGCACCGGAGGCCCATACCACAACCCATCCCCCCATCCCTCTCCCCATCTCCCAAAGGCCGGCAACGCACTTGTGACGTCTCTGGTGTTGCGGGTGTCCATGGGCGGCGGTAATCGCTTACCATCATCATCATCACGATACGTCTGCTCGTTTGCCCCCATATTCCATAAAAAAAAAATAAAAAAAAGATTGAGAGAGAGTGAGAAAGGGCGAATTTTAATTTAATATTCATCATCTGAGATTAACTATATTATTTTTAAACAATATAAAATAATTACATGTTAAAAATTCTCTTTAATTATCTTTGTCAAGAAATAAAAAAAAATGTATTAATTTTCGCCACTTTTAATATTTTAATTACAATTAAATTCATTAAATTCCTAACTTACGTTCCTTTTTCTCTCCCTCTAAGTCTCGGAAATCTGAAGTTTTAGATTTGTATAAATATAAACAAGACTTAAAAATTTGTTTGCCAAAGAAGTTTCACTTCTGACATGTGTACTTTGTACGCACGCACTTTTTTATAGTGAGTATCATTATCATAGTCAACTTCATTCGCTGCTCAAAATAGGCGTGACCTTAAAACCGTGGTTTTGGTCTATGATACCACAATCACTAGACGGGTTGGTATAGTGTTTTTTTCAACTTTTCCTTCTCATTGCAATGCTGTTGTCCAGCGTTATGGGCTCCCTTTGTCGGCTCGTACGACACTTGTAGGATGAATAAGGGTGATGTCTTCTTCATCCGTCAACCCATGAATATATGTGAACCCATGAATACATGTAATAAAGCTGAAGAGTTTGTTTGTTTGTTTATTTGAACGCGCTAATCTCAGCAACCACTGTTACGATTTGAAAAATTCTTTCAGTGTTGGATAGTCCATTTATCAAGAAAAGCGCGATCTTTACAGTAATATAGCTTGTACATCAGAATAACACATAGGCTACAATTTATTTAGATACTAGCTTCGCCTCGCGGCGTTGCCTGCGGTTTTTGTCGTACCGCGGGTAGCACTGCGGGGTTCAGCTAGTATCAAGATAAAAAGCATAAAATAGGAATACAAATAGTGTATAATGAAACATTGAACATTTATTTCATGATCATTTATGTGCTTCATTAAAACTCTCGAAATATACCGACACTCGAAACGACTATTTGTTCCGAAGTAAACGGGATGAAAATTGTTTAAATATTTATAAATATCGTTCAAAAGCCACTACCCTTTGGATATTTCGATGTATTTATTTTACAATATTCCTCCAATAATAGTGATTCGGTAAACGAAGCAGATTTTCTGAGCTCTCCGCTCCCAGTTCTACCTACTCTGAATTGTTAAACTTATTACTTGCGCATCTGTGTTAAACAAACCGGATTGTTCATTTACTTGTTGTTTATGTTTCTGTCCAAGTGGTGATAGCTCAAGAATACGGAGTGTTTCCCTTGGGTGTTGAAAGAAGCAAACTAAAGAGAACAGTAGCAATGCAAAAAGAAAAAGAAAAACTTGACACAAGTTCTTCGCCAATCCGTTCGGTCAGCAGCCCAAAACATCCTTTATAAGTAGAGATCTATGTCCATTAGTGAAGTATTAATGGCTGTTGATGGTGATGATAGTGATGATGATAAACTTTTATTATAAAAACTAAATTCGTCATATGCAATTTATCAAAATTTAGCATGCAATGAATTTTTGTTGTGTAAAGGTTGCAAATTTTTAAAAATTTTGTGACGGCAAATGCAGCGTAGGAAGTCTTCCTGCAATGTGGACGGACGACCTAGTTAAGGTCGCAGGGACTCGTTGAATGTTTGAAGGTACGTTGTTGGACTGCAGTATATGATGCCAAACTTACAGTTCAAACATTTACTCAAGTACATTTTACGAATTACACAGTGAATAATATACGACGTTATTCTTCCTTGATGGGGCAGAAATCAAGCGTTATACGCGATTTTCAGCAAAGCCCGAAGGCCCAGTGTTGTGCGTGATCGCCATCAAAGCTCGAAGGCCCCGAAGGCTGACAGTGTCCACGCTCTGTTGACTTCTCAGTCGACATACTCGTAAATCAATGACTGAGACTGACTAAACCGGGTTGAAGCAAGGCGTATAAAGTTTACTGTGCTTGATTTTAAGGTGAACGAGATTTGAAGTTAAAAAAATTATCATAAGAGATTCGAAAAAAAAATATTAGAAAATATCATGAATTTTTTAGTGTTAGAAATGAGTGACTTAAAAATAAGTATGAAATAGGTGCAATTTGTGTTCAAAAAAATTAATAAACGAATAAGTATTTCAGCCATCTGACTTAGTACTATAAAGCAAAACGCAAACGTGGACGCTTTTGTGTCCTATCAAATACAAGCTACCGATGAATAATTGATTTCTATAAAATCAGTATGAAATCATCCACTCCCTACGTAAACATTTTTCGTGTCCGGCTGCTTCCACTTTGCACGTACTTATGATGATCAAAAAGTATTCGGTGTCGGTAACTGAAAACTAAACTAAACATTAACAAATTTCCTTCCAATTGCACTGAGCTGCGCAAACGGATAGTTGCCTTCGGTGTCCGTCTCCTGTGCGCGACACAAGCCATTCACGACGTTCATTGTGAAACTGACGGAAGACAAGCAACGAATTGGGGCCAGAAGTAACGACCGGTGACTGAGTCCGATTGTCGTCACCGGACATAGCAACTACGGTCACCAGTGGCCAGTAGTAGCAACGGGCTTCACGTTTGCGCAGCGATTAATTATTCTGTGGCAGAACTTGTAGTATGATAGCTAGATTAATTAACAGAACAATTAAGGCTAGTTTCATGACTTGTCGCACCATCCACTACCCTGAATATTTTTAACCTGTATACGATTTTTAAAGACACATATTATGGACATAGACACACACATAAAATATACCTAAACTCCTAAAAAAAAATTTGCAAATCATACAAATATTTGTTCCGACCTTGTGGATTTGTACCTGAAACCTCAAGCACGGCAGTCGCATACACTACCACTGCGCCACAGAGGCTGTCAAAAAAAAACAAAAATATACTTAAAGTACAATAAATTAATGCTTAATAATATCCTAGATTATTTATAAAACAAGGTACGATAAACCTTGCTTAATGTTTTCTTTTATAACACGTCACAAATCCTAAAACACGTTGCAACGTGAAGCAACACGAACAATACCTACACCTACCTATGTTTGTGTTTACAAATTGAGTCAACAGGCAAAGTAAATAAAGTCGGATTTCATTTCACACTCGTAGTAGCTATGCCGGGTAGAAAATAAGGGTCAGTGCACATTATACGACATATGTATTGATAAGAAGCGAGACGAACCTGTGTGATTAACGATCGAATTGTGGGAAAACGTGCAGACGTATCGCCTGATGGTAAGCGATTACCGCCGTTCATAATGGACACCCGCAACACTAGACGCGTCATAAGTGCGTTGCCGGCCTTTGGGGGATAGGAAAGGTAATGGGGGAAGGGGTGAGGATGGGTTTCAAATTCATTAATGAAACAGTTTTATAGCGCATCTCAATACCGTACACGGCTTAAAATACGCAACAATTGGAACAGTCTCAAAATACATATGTGAATAAATGTTTCTTATTTATGTATGTGTAATGTATATTTTCGATGCGTAGTTGTATATCCTATGAACGTTACAAGATTAGGTAACAGAAAGTAGAGAATCCTATGGGCATTAAGTCCATCGATGTACAAAAGTATAAAGTTATTAATAAAAGAGCAAAGAATAAATACGTTTGTTTTTATTGACAATAAAAAAAAGCATTTGACATCGGTAATTTTAAATATCAGATCTCCATATACATGGCAGCAAGGAGAGATCGGGTGATTCAATAAACTGCGCGATTTATTAAATCGCCTAGTTTATTGTATTAAACATGGCGACAAAACGCTCAGTTTTTAACGAACCTAAGTCTTAAACGCAGTGTTGCGGATAACAAACTTGATGCGTACATTCATTAGTGTAATGTTGCACTCGCATTGTTTCTGCTCTCTCTGTGTTAAGTTTCAGAGAAACATTGTAAAGGGACGCCTTAAGCTTTGATGCTTTGTACTTTGTGTGATTTAAAGCAAATTATTAAACAAAGAAAGAATTTACGAAAGATAACTTTAACATATTTTATATCAACTATTTACCTCTGAGAGAATAGTCATTATTTGCATTTTCAGAGTACACACACACATTTTTTTATGAGAATGGGAAACAAACCAACAGACATATCGCCTGATGGTAAGCGATTACTGTCGCCCATGGACACCCGCAACACCAGAGGCGTCACAAGTGCGTCTTTTCAAAAGGAGTACACTATTTTCTAGAAGGTCGTATTGGTCCGAGAACACCACAGGCGACAGCTCATTCCACGGTTTTGTTGTGCGCGGCAGAAAGTTTCGGGAAAATCGCACAGTTGTAGACTGCCAACCATCTAAATGATGGAAATGAAATTTCTGTCGCGTAGGACGATGGCGGAAAGAGGCGGCAGGGATCCGAACCACCATGCTGCATTGTTGGATTGTCTGCATTCGCAATGAGTATGGTGACCACCACTCTTGGATTCTGCTTATGCTTGCCACCAGGCTGAGTAGATTAACTTTGGCAGGCACATACATCAAAAACAACAAAAAACTAAATTACAGAAGTCAGGTTACTTTTTTCTCACGTTAATATTACCATGAAATCCGTGTATTACAAAAGAAATCCTACTAATATAATAAAAACGAAAGTTTGTGAGTATGTAAGTGAGTATGTTTGTTGCTCCTTCAAGCTACAACTACTAATTGAATTTTAATGAAACTTTACAATAATATAGCTTATACATCAAAATAACACATAGGCTACAATGTATAAAGATATAGGTTCGGCTCGCGGCGTTACCCGCGGTTATTGTCGTACCGCGGGTAGCACCGCGGGGTTCAGCTAGTCCGATATACTTCCTACAATAATTCCCACCCATATATCAAAAATATTTATTTCCTGAAGTAAACCAATTCGAAAAACTAATTTGTAGACAAATGTGCTCAGAAATGAGACGAATCTTAAAACATAAATATCGCGAGGTTCGTTATTGCGCGCGATAGCTAGGGTGGCGGCCCCTGTCGCCGGTACAGCGCGAATGCAACCGTCAACTAATTCATTTTACACTTCGCTAATATGAATGCGAAACTGTAGAATGGAGAATTAATAGCATTGCCAGTTTGGGAAAATTGAAATAGTAATTGTTTTCTTCGTGTACAGTATATTCAAGTAAGAATTTGTTTCTTCTTGTTATAATAATTTGCTTTAATATTTGTTTGTTTTTTTATTGCCAACTTATTTAATTTGTCCTGGCTATTATGATGTTTTAAGTAAGAAAGATATATCTGAGAAAGTCACAAAGCATACTTTATCATATGAGTTTGAAAGACTGTGAGTGATATTTAAATTCAGGTGTGAAGATTCCTCTTATCACCCAAGACTAGTAACGAATTGACCATATCAAAATGGTTCTTGATGGTTAATTATTTAAGCGAAAAATGTTTATGTATCATCTGATATCTCAGTTACTATCTGACTGCCAGAACCCGAACCGTATGCTGTCGTTAGCGAAGAAAGGTGAGCGTTCATATCCAAGCCAAGCTTCCTTAAACACTTTCATCTAGTTTTACGAAATTACTGTAAATTCAAGTCAAATAGTATTTTTAAATTACTAAGCACATAACAGGCTCCCCTACCTTAATTCATTAATACGTCAGCTGTCCTTATTTAGCATAAACAAGATATCTTAAATTTATCCGCGAGCATTTCTTGTGAGCGATGTGCGTCCATCGCGCACCACTGGTTTATTCATGAGCGCACATACCGCACGTCTGAATCCAGCCTAAAACATTTATTATTTATTTCACACCCAGATTAAACCGCACATTTTTTTGTGAAAAATTGTTTTAGGCGTGCCACAGATTGGTGCGATGATTGCAATGTGTTTTTAATTATAATATTGCTGTTATACAGGCCGAGTATTTCATTATTTATTTTTAAAGTTGAAATTGTAACTTTGAACATATTTTAAGTTCGTATGAATGTGAACGAAGCGAAAAAGATGTGTCAGGACCGTTGTAAGTGGAAATTAATTGTCTATGCCTACTTTTTAGGGACATGGGTGTAACTTTATGGAGAAGATAATCGTGATGTCAGTTCTTGGTCATGACAATCCATATCTATATTACAAATGCGAAAGTAACTCCGTCTGTATATCTATCCTGCTTTCACGGCAAACCACTGCACCGATTTTAATAAAATTTGGCATGGAGATACTTTGATTCTTGAGGAACAACATATACTCTTTGCTGCGATAACCGACAAATTTGCGTGCAGAACCGGCGCAAAGCTAGTTTATTTATAAACGAATCTACGACCTTTGTCTTAGCAGTCAGGATCACGAACCATTAGAACCAACAGAAAATAAATATTTTATATTTAAACAATACATATCTTATGGTAGTAGAACCACGCTGATTGAAGCAGTTTACAAAAGATCAACAATAATATGACAGCATTCGTACTGTCATATTTCGTTGGTGAGTGCGAGACCAGAAGCCCTATAATGTAGAAGCGCCCATACCGTGAGTCACCATTCCATATAGCGTTGTTATCACTCGTAATGAGTATGGTAACTACTACTTTTGGATTCTGTTCATGCTTTCCATCAGACAAAGTAAAGTCACTTTTGAGGACTCATATTTAAAAAAAAAACACATACATACACACTTGTGGTTCACCTTAAGTCCGACTTATTTCGATCGATTCATTTTATTATTAATACACTCGTAAAAAGAGAGTTCGCGAGTTAAGGATTCCGTATAAAGGGAGGTTGGGATGCAGGATGAAAGATATATTTTTACAAGCTGAACCCCGCGGTGCTACTCGCGATGCGACAATAACCGCAAGCAACGCCGCGAGGCGAAGCTAGTATCTTTATAAATTGTACTTTATGTGTTATTCTGATGTATAAGCTATTTTATTGTAAAGTTTCATCAAAATCCATTCCGTAGTTTTTGCGTGAAAGAGCAACAAAGATACTCACTTATATACTCACAAACTTTCACGTTTATTATATTAGTAGGATACACTCGTAAAAAGAGAGTTCGCGAGTTAAGGATTCTATATAAATAAAGGGAGATTGGAAGGCAGGATAAAAGATATATTTTTTATCAACAAAACATTTTAACCGGTAAACATGTATTTAGCACATCAAATTTTCATTGTTTTTGTTTTGAAGACTCAGTTGTTTGTCTACTCCAGAGAAGAGCTCTGGTTATACCAGTCTCTGTAAAAATATAACATCATCTGATATAATTGGAGACTTATTTTGTAACTTGCTTTGAGAGGCATGTCTAAATTCTTTTTCAACCGGCCGGAAAATATAATAACAGGGCTCTATAAAGTCATATATGGCATCTAAAACACAATATTTTTGAATCTCTCTGAGATTTATATCTCGATATCTTTTTGAAAAGAGTAAATGGTTATATGTACGTTAGCTGATCCCCGTAACCTCGCCTGCGTCTCCTATTGCCGGTAGCGTGATAGCCAACCTCAAAAGATGGACATATTTATTTATTTATTTTACACTTTATGCACTTTGTACATCAGCGGATTAATGCCCATGGCATTCTCTTCTAGTCAACCTTAAGTTTGTGTAGAAATCTTGTAGGGAGGAGCACGGGGTTACATAATAAGTAAAATATTTATATACCATACATAGACTTAAACATACATTTACATATATACACATTTACAATGAATACGACATAAATACATACATATTTACATACAGATATATTTGATGATGTTCTCCAAACCGATTATAGTCACGGCGGCCAGGCTCAACGGAGACCAACCAACTACTCAGGAGATATTATAGTGCACAAGTGTGTGCGCAAACACAGGTGCACTCTTTGTTCCCTCTCTCTCTTAATCCGATAGGACGGTTAACCCATACGACCGGAAAGAGTTCAGGCGCAGGACCGACAGCTTTACGTGCTCTCCGAGGCACGGGGGTTCAGACCCCAACTTCCAAACTCCAAGCTATTTCTATTTCTATAATCAGAAAAATTCAATAACAGTTTTTGGCCCGACCCGGGTTTCGAACCCGAGACCTCTTGATTGGCAGTCGCATACATCAACCGCTAGTCCAATGAGGCAGTCAAGATATATACATACATATACCTGGACCTTAAGATACTAGATACGCTTTTTAGGGTTCCGTACCTCATTCATTTCAAAAAAGTCAACTCCCGAATTAGGAGTAAACCGTCACACCTGGCCTGTGAGCGTCCTACACTACGTTTGCCGAAACGCAGTCTTCACTCCAGAACTCTTCCACCCCAACGGTTGTTAGTTTCAAATTAACCTTTAAAAATCATGTTATTCAGTCTCCATCCTTTTGTTCCATTTTCGTGGTAACTTCAAAATAAAATAGAATTTACGAAAAATACAACAGATGAGTAATTTAAAACACAAAAAACAATTGAATTAAATACCTTCTCATTTCGAAGTTTAAAGAGGGAACCTGACAGATAGACGGACAACAAAGTAATTAAAGATTCATTTCATTTCTTTAGAGGTACGGTAATCTAAAAATAAATCATTATAATTTTATTATATACTAGCTGACCCACGCAACCTCGTTTGCGTCTTATGTTGCCCGTAGCTGAAAATTTTCCCCCGTTTTTGAAACATTCTTCATTGGTGCTCCACTCCTATTAGTAGTAGCGTGATGATATATACCCTATAGCCTTCCTCGATAAATGGACTATCCAAAACTGAATGAATTTTTAAATCGTACCAGCGGTTCCTGAGATTAGCGCTTTCAAACAAACTCTTCAGCTTTATAATATTAGTATAGATTTATTTTAATTGTTCGGCCGATAACAATGTTATGCACTCTAAGCGTCGTCTTGTTCGATATCCAGTAAGTTTAATGCAGTACATTCAATACAAATATCTGCAGTACACATCAGCGAGTGCATCTTCTACAGATCTCGTAACTATTTGAAGTATTTTACCGATCGACCGAAGATGATAATCGATGAGATACAGTTATTTGTGTATGGTATATGTATTTCTCGTACTTCGGACTTGATTTGAAAATGATTTAGATAACCTAGACGAGCTGACTCGAATAATAAACAATGATGTCAGCCATCTTTTAAAATCCAAATTCTACATTTTAGGTAGATATTTAAATGAAATAAAATAAATTGTCCTTTTTTTGTTGGTGAATAACATAAAACTAAAGTTGATCCTAGAGCATAAACCGCTGGATCTCAAAACTTGAAATTCTGGTATCTGAGGGTTTTTGTTTTTAGCACCCACTATGAAAACATTTTAGGAAAATACACCCCTAAGGGGTAGTACACTGTTCGATGAATCGTTTAGAAGGTGGCCTTACAAATCTATATTATAT
The DNA here is from genome assembly GCA_916048165.1 of Spilarctia lutea. NCBI lineage: Eukaryota > Metazoa > Arthropoda > Insecta > Lepidoptera > Erebidae > Spilarctia > Spilarctia lutea. The sequence goes on along the minus strand of OU696496.1, from coordinate 12,500,167 downwards.
AATAATATTATATTTGTTCGTTGTGAGTTTGTTTGTTGCCAACCTCAGGCACTCAAAATATAAAAAATAAACAGTGTTCAATAGCCCAGTTCTTGAGAAAGTCAATAGTTATATAAGAGCGAAGTACCAATAAATATTTGTACCAAACGGTGGAATAAAAAGTTTGAGAACTTACATTACGTGCGTTGCGTAAACGATTAAAGTTTCTCAAGAGAAACATATGAAGTGTGGGGGAACGGATATCATGTTCCACCCAACACAAAGGGAGGATCCTCCGACCTGGCGAGGTGATCGTGCCTGGCGGGCTACTGCCCAACAGTTGATGTTGGGATGTTGTATATATGATAATCGGCGCGGGAACTTTATTTGCGCGATTCAGGATTGGTAGTTACTCCGTGTAGTGTAGTTTGTAGGTACAGTGCGTTACTTCGTAGTTCAGTGTATCCTCGGTAGATGGCGCTGTATGTGGAGGTCGCCACATGAAGTAAATAGTATATGTCTATTTCTCACAGTTTGCTTTCTATACCTTGTAAAACACGCTCAGAAGGACTTCAAGAAAACAAGCAGCAACATTACATATTTCATTTAATATTTCCACTTCCCTGGATGGTTCCGTTACAATATATATCCGTGCTTCATATTTCAATGTTCCTTAATCTAATGGCTGTCTCTGGAGCATGTTTGACACCGACCGTTACATATTATCTCTGTCGATGTCAAATGTGTCGCGACTTTAATTTTACTACCCACAAAAATATGAGAAATGCTAATAATTACTAAATGAACGTAACACTTGTTGGAACGAAGTTCCTTATCGCGCGTTGTGAAAGGGGGCTAGACGGAAAAAATTCATACGAAAAAGTTGTCACGACACGTTTTGTTGTCACGACACTTTTTGCTATTTTAAATTATATTTGTTATTAGTTTATTTTTCATTGCTTGATTCACTATTTTTGTTATGGGAACGAAGTCTTAATATTTTTTTATTAAGAAAATATTGTTTTGTTATTATTTTTTAAAGAATTAGTGAAAAACATTTTTCAATTTTATATATAGCGCCATCTTTTGAATAGAAACTGAACTTACATTTACGTGTTATAGTTGTCGTTGCCAGTAGTTTAATATTAATAATATAGATGTCGCTGTAAATTAATGGTTTTTAAAATTATGTATATCAAATATAAATACAAAATATATCAATATATAAGTTTAGCAGTGAACTGCGATAGGCTGGTAACGACACTTTTTGCTACAGTAAGCTATTGTAAGCCGTGCGGCGTGCGCATGTTTCTCTGTCTGTCTCTCTATCTCTCTTATAGAAAGCAAACCAGATATTTTCGTTTCGTCTTTCTATTTCGAACTTCGTTCCATCCGGGTGTCCCTTGACACCTCTCAAGTTTTTATATAAGTACTCTTATAAGGCAATAGGGAACGCTGATGTCGCAAAACGATCTCCGTCCTCCATAAGCGCAAGCCTGACAGGTAAGACCTTAGCAGAAGCAGGCCGGGGTGGCGGCGCGAGCTCTGTAAAGTACTCGCGCCCTTATATAGTATATGAATATTAGGGTTCCTACTCAGAAGGGGGCCACCTACAAACAATGGGTGGCTCGAAGTATGTCAGGGTTCCAGGGATTTCCTTCCGAGGGTGCACCCGATTTCCCGGCTTCTAGTACCCGAGACGGTGTGCGGTTTTTAGTCGATTCGAGTCCGACATAACCACAAGTGGCATCAGAGGGAATATCCGCAAAAAAAAACTCTGAATAAATACCAACAACAATCCTATCACAGTAGATACAATAGAAATGAATATATTCGTAAACTGTACCCGAGACGAGCGCCTTGTGCAACAATTTACATACGTCCGGGGTCAGGTATCGCTTCGCAGACATAATGCATGCAACAAACGCTGACAGCAAGCTCTGAATAACATTAGCGTACAATTGTTCTGTCTTCTCGTGTTAAACTACCTACATATAGCGTACATTGCACTATTATTTTGCAATGATGTTATGAAAATGAAGAAAAGAGCGTACTCCTTCCTAAAAGGCCGACAACGCACTTGTGACGCCTCTGGTGTTGCGGGTGTCCATGGGCGGCGGTAATCGCTTATCATTAGGCGATACGTCTGCTCGTTTACGCCTTATATAAAAAAAAGAAACTAAAGATTTTATTTGTTTATAAACAAACTCTTCGACCTTCAAACCTTCAACGCTTCAAAAGAGCTTAGTCCATCTTAAAAGGCCGGCTTGTGAAGTCTCTTAGTATCAGGCGATAAGTCTGCTCATTTGCCCCCAAAGCCATTAAAAAAAGTACTAATCTCGGCAACAACTGAGATAGACAGACGGACATGTTAATTTAGTTTTCAATGCAACACCTAAACCGCTGCAGTTACAAACACGAGAGAGACAAAATAAGGAATGGACGATTTTAAAATATTTCGTCATTTGTAGAACTAAAAACGTAAGCAAAGTCCTGAGCAAAGGCTAGTTTAAATATTAATAAACTTGAGTATCGTATTTCAGAAACATTTCAAACACGTAACATACATACCATATTACCTATTATATCTCATCTTTGGTTAAGTAGTAAATTAGTGAATATGTTACATGAATAAATTATGAACTACCGCTAATAAATATACTATAAGTCATATTTGACGTATTTTGTGGCTAGGGATCCCCTTACATTAAAATATAAATAAATAATCACCGTGGGAGCGCCACGTTTCGGCATGAATGTGCCGGCTCGACCGGAGTGATACCACGGCCTCACAGTAAACCGGTGTGAAACAGCGCTTTACTGTGAGGCCTGTGTTTCACCGAGTGAGTGAGGATACGGGAGGCCCTACCCCAACCCCTTCCCCCATCCATTTTCTCAACCCCTAAAAGCCGACAACGCACTTGTGGCGTCTCCGGTTTACCATTCGGCGATAAGTCTGCTCATTTGTCCCCTATTCCATTATAATATATAAATATATGTATATATATTTATTTACTTATTTCGGACATCTTACACACAACGCCATCTAGTCCCAAGCTAAGCAGAGCTTGTATTATGGATACTAGACAAGTGATATGATTTTTTTTTATTTGTAAATCATACAAACATTTGGTCCGACCCGGGAATCGAACCCGAGACCTCAAGAACATCAGTCACATACCACTGCGACACAGAGTCAGTCACACACACACACAGACACACCTATGTAATACGTCGGGGTTCCAGGGATTTCCTTAATAGTCTATTAGTACTAGAGCCAATTAAAAGTTTTTACAAATAGTAGAACAAATAAATAGAAATATACATTCATATAACAACACGACTGGTTTGCCTTTTGGTTAAAGCGGTCGTCATACCAATTTCTACGTGTTGTTTGTTAAATTGTTGTCCTAATTCTGGGTTTCTGTTGTACATTTGTATAATCCTAATTGTTGGGGAGTTGTCTTTTTAAGAAACAAAACGTACAAGTAGGATAGACATAATCAAGAAATATCGTTCATCACTTTTAGTTGCTAGAAGTGAAGAGGAATCAGTCAGGATTTTTCAAGCTGGATGTATGCACAACTAGGTCCATATCAGCACTTAGGCATACCGCTTTGAACATATGACTAGTAGATATACATCTAACACCTCTACACGAGCATTTCTTGTGTATATAATCCGAATCTCGGAAACGGCTCCAACGATTTTAATGAAAAGCTAGGATTCATTTTTAGAAAATTAACACTGGAAAAAATACCTCGGTCATTTAGATACTGCATAGAAAACCTCTTGACGTGGTATAACTCCTGAATTGCAGATATTCATAGACGAAATTCCCTTTACTATTGATTAATCGTTTGCTCTTTATTATTAAATAATGTTTAAGCAAACTAGAATTTATCTTTTTTTTATAAACTATAATATCTAGTCACAAACTAAGCAGAGCTTGTATTATGGGTACTAGACTAGTCTGACCTGGAAATCGAACCCAAGACACCAAACACAGCAGTCGCATACGCTACTACTGTGCCACCGAGGGAGTTAAATCATCGGCAGGCAGATTCATCTCATTTTTATTACCAAAAGCTTTTGATTTACACATAAACATCCTTAATACTGAAAACTTTAAGACAAAAGTAGTATATAGCCCTAAAAGCGCCTCATGCATCAATGCAGCGGCTGGATTTCATAAGCGTCTGTTGACAAAAGCCTCTCAAACGGCAGTCATACTGTACAGAGGCCATTTTACTTTTATTGTTCGAACGCGCCACCCAAGAGATGACCTAACCCCCCCACCCCATGACAACCCCCTGCTGTCCGGCACGCCTGTCCGACTGAGATTGCAGTGTTACAAATAAATTGATTTTTAAAAATTCTATCCCAAAAGCTAGTGTTTTAAGCCCATCTGTGTGCCGGAATTGTTGAAAATGTTCTTTTCAAAAAATATGTTGAATATACTGACTATATTAACTACTGTACTGTATTAACTTGGTATATAGTTTAGTGAATTATATTAATAACAACCTTTATTTTCTCATCACAGATGTATGCAGTACAGTGTAAATGCTTAATTGATTGCCTCTGTGGCGCAGTGGTACTGCTGTGCCTGAAGTCTCGGCTTCGTTTCCCAGGTCGGACCAAATGTTTGTATGATCTGCAAATATTTGTTTCGGAGTTTGAGTGTTTTCTATGTATAATATGTATGTTTTACATAAAAAAGTAAATGTGTATTTATATCAGCTGTCTAGTACGCACAATATAAGGTCTGCTTAGTTTTATTTATTTTTTTTATTGAATAGTGGGCAAACGAGCAGACGTATCACCTGATGGTAAGCGATTACCGCCGCCCATGGACACCCGTAACACCAAAGGCGTCACAAGTGCTAATGCTATTTCACACCGGTTTTCTGTGAGGCCGTGGTATCACTCCGGTCGAGCCGACCCATTCATGCCGAAGCAGAGCTCTCCCACGGTAGTTTAGTTTAGGACTAAATGGCGTTGTGTATAAAAATATACAGTAAAGAAAGAAACACACTAACTGGTGCATAGCCTTGTCAAAGGTGCAAAACTAACTCACAAAGCCTTTAGGATCACCAAAGCATATTATTTTAAGTCTAACCTCTGTCGTCATACATTAACGAATGAATAATTTTTAAATATTTTTATAATCACAACATTCATGAAAGCTTGAAAAAGGAACGTAGACTTTGAAAAAACACCTTTCATTTTAAATACCTAAAATTTTTATGTTACATTTCATGAGTAACTAAATTTATTTTGAGACAAATCAACTAAAGAAATGTCCCGAATATCAACCTTAAGTAATAACGTAATTATAATTAAAATGTTTCAAGCTTTTAATGTGTATAATGCATCTGTTTCAACACATTCACAAACAAATAGCTAGAATAATATTAACTCCGAGCTACGTCGTAGCAATTACAGCGTAGCACTACGGCGTAGTACCAACGCTGTACAGATTTTGTACCAGCTACAATCCAGTTTATTTTGTTCATTCTCACAAAAGTTTGAGTACATGGCTTTATTTACTTACAATCGCGAATCTATAAAGGTATATTCAGACAAAAGGCATTTGCATACGTGAGCTACTTATTCGTTAGAAGTCACGTCTTCCTTTAAATATATATTATAAAATTGACCAAATAATATTTTTCACTTTTTTAAGGCTATAAATTCTTAAATATATACCAAGCCAACCTAAAGTGAGGCAATGCAGCATTCGTATTGTCGTGTTTGGTTGGTGAGTGCGAGACCTAAGGCTTAATGATGCAGAAGCATCTTAATAAGCCTTGCTGCATTGTTGCATTGTCTGCATTCGCAATTAGTATGGTGGCCACCACTATTAGTTTCTGATCATGCTTTACATCAGGCAGAATGAAGCCACTTTGGCAGGCGTCAAGAGTCATACATGTATTTCGCACCAATGAAGCAAACGTTAGTAATTGATTATAAACAGAAAGAAGCAGTGAAACAATAAGAACAAAACCTTCAAGAGAAGACAATACTTTTACCTCAAAGGCTGATAAGACACATAACTCTTGAGTTACGAGTATCCATAAGCAATTTTTTTTTTTTATTGAATAGTGGGCAAACGAGCAGACGTATCACCTGATGGTAAGCGATTACCGCCGCCCATGGACACCCGCAACACCAAAGACGTCACAAGTGCGCCGCCGACTCCTGGGGGGATAGGAAAGTGGATGGGGGGAGGGGTTGGGGTACGGGCCTCCGGTATCCTCACTCACTCGGTGAAACACAGCGCAAGCGCTATTTCACACCGGTTTTCTGTGAGGCCGTGGTATCACTCCGGTCGAGCCGACCCATTCACGCCGAAGCATAGCTCTCACACGGTAAGCCTGAAGGAAATCACTTACCACTAAGTGACCTGACTGCTCATTTGGTTAGTCATAAGTCTCTTATTACTTAATATCTGAGCCCTGCAATGTACGAGAAGAACCGCGGGGCGAAGCTAGTCTAAAAAAGTAGCCTTAGTTATTCAGCAACCTTTTCTTTTTTTTTCCTCCTCCTGGTGGCATGTCGGACTCAAACCGACTAAAACCGCACGCCGTCTCGGGTACTAGAGACCGGGAAAACCGGTGCACCCTAGAAAGGAAAACCCTGGAATCCCGACGTACCTCGGGCCACCCACGCTTTGTAGATGACCCCCTCCTGTGTGGGAACCTCAATGTTCCCGCTACTGTCTCCCAGGGCGCGCACGATCCGCAGGGTCACCCGGGCCTGCTTCTGCTATAGTGACAGATGGCCTCTTCTGTCACCCTCAGGCTTGCGCTTATGAGGAGGACGGAGAGCGTTCAGCGATCTCCGGCGCCTGAGTCGCCTGCGGTACCTGGCCCGTGTCCGGGCCCGGCGCGCCGGGATAATTTTAAACCTCTCCCACTCCCGCTCAAGTTAATCAGCTACCTATTCAGATATTACTCGAAACAAACAGATAGACAGACAGATGGACAAAAAAATAAAAAGCTGTTTAAAATTACAAACAGACACTTTAATTTTATTTATTTGTATAGAAGATATATCTCTTTTCTAATTGTATATTTACATCTGTAACTGTAAATTCGATACGTTAAGGATTTCATTACGCAAAAACCAAAATCCACTTATTTTAAGATTCGGTTTTTCGTAAATGCAAGTACTATCTACTTAATATGAACATAGGACATTCCAACATTTCAGCAATAGCATACTATCGTCCTTCTGAAATAATATATTTCATTTCACAAAATTATCGGTACAATTTTCATACAACGAACAAAAGGCATCGTGACATATTGAAATTAAAATAAGAAAAGTTACAAGACAATACGACTCTCCAAAACTACGGTTTCAATATCACAAATATATCTCGCTTAATATCACTGAGTACGAATAAATCTTGCGGTCGCCGCCGGCGCCTCTCATAGACACACACACTTTTACCCTCAATCACACACACCAACACACTCACATGGAGCAGTACATACATCAGCGACTTTGATACAATTTGCCGTAGAAAGTCGCCACTTTGATGTATTACCGGAAAAATAACAGAACCAGATTAAACGGCGAATCACATGTTCCTGCTAAGTACTTCATTCGGAAACAGTCTCTATTCTTCAATTAATATGACTGCATATTGTATGACAGATAACCACGGAGACATAGACTTAAAATTTATCTATATGAACTCTGTAGGTTTAGTTTTAAGGTTTATTTTCGGTTGAGATGTTTTCTCCGATCGGAGAATTTAGCCATTATTCCCTCGGATGACTTTTCCTGAAATTTACTTGCACGGTTTTGTTCGTAGCGATTGTTTATGGGAGATTAAGGCGGCAGTCGATATGCTTTGGGCTCCTTTATGTTCTCCCACGGCTTACAGTATGGTGTTTACGGATTTTCCCTCACTAAGCGGATAAAAAATATGTCTGTAGCTTTTTGCGTATGAAAAATAAACGATGTATTTATGCGGTATCCTGCGAACGCCAGATTATCTTTTTATCGAAGTAATGTTGTCCGTTTCAAGACGGAATATTTTATTATCGCTTCATCTCGAAAGGAAATCTTTTTTGAACAAAAACTTAGGTATAAAGTGCTTTAGTCGGTTGAGAACAATGTTTTCATAAAAGGTTTTTTTAGTTGTGCTAAGCCGCAATATTGTCCGAGAGAAAAACATGGCCAAATTGTGAATAGTTTTTGTTTCATAATTGTGAAGCGAAGCTTGTCAAGTACTTGAATGGAGCTCATTACTTTTAATTACGCGACTTGTTTCTTGTTATAAATTTATTCATTGTTGGAACGATCTCTGAATAAATATAAATAAATATTAAATAAATAAATAAATATTTCGGTCATCTAACACACAACGCCATCCAGTCCCAAACTAAGCAGGGCTTGTATTATGGATCAGTTGTCTAGTACAACTGATATAATATATACTTTTGTGAATACATACATATTATACATAGAAAACACCCAAACTCCGAAACACAAAAATATTTGCAGGTCATACAAACATTTGGTCCGGCCCGGGATTCGATCCCGATACCTCAACACACAGCCGCAACAACTGCAAGGCACAGCAGTCGCATACATTACCACTGCACCACCGAGACGGTCAATGTTTCTACGCTAGGGAGTTATCAGAGAAACTTATGGAAACGCGTAAATGACTCCAGGCCATACGAGCGGCTGATGTGAAAAGTTACAGTAATGGGGGACGGAGAAGAAAAGTGACCTGGTAATAACTGCTACTAGACTGACGACACTGGGTACAAGTAAACCACTCCATATAATCAGGGCAGAGAAAAAGAATTGGGACCATCGTTGATTGATTTCGCCTCACACACAGACTTTCGGCTTTTGGTGATATAATATTCGTCCTATCTATGATATCGTTGCGATCGAACCGAGTCTTATCCATATTAATCTTACAGTTTTTTTTTATGTTAGGGGGCAAACGAGCAGACATTTCACCTGATAGTAAGCGATTACTGCCGCCCATATACACCCGCAACACCAGAGGCGTCACAAGTGCGTTGCCGACCTTTAGGGGAGTGGGAGGGGTATGGAGGGTGGGTTTGGAGAATGGGACTCCGGTATCCTCACTCACTCGGTGAAACACAGCGCAAGCGCTATTTCATACGGTCCAGCCGGCTCATTCATACCGAAGCGTGGCTCTCCCACGGTAATATTGTAAAATCGAAAGTAAGTCTTTCGATTTTAATGAAATTTGGCGTGAAGATGCTTTGATTCTTGAAAAAGGCCTCTTTGCCGCAATAACTGACATAAACGCGGCTGGAATTGCGGTCAAATCCAGCACCTTTATATAAAGAAACATTATCTCCACCAGTTACAAGTATGTGCGTGTCTTATAGAGCTATACTAATCATAGGATTACTAAACTAAAATACTACATGTCTATAGTAATAAAATATATTTGCGTTAATTAATGTTGTTAAACTGAAACCTAATTTAGTAAAGTGGTCTGTTATATACAGCAATAAAATACGACATCTACGAGTATGAGTCGTGAGTTATTTGACGACTTCGCAAAGAATTTATATAATAAACAATGATATTTGTCCCATGAAGTGTCACTTTTGTGATTGCGTAGGTTGGAATGTGCTATGACTGCGGCACATTATCATGCTATGTCGTAAAACAACACTTAAGAAATTATTATTCAGACGAAAGTATTAAAAAATCTTTCTGTATTGTCTATTACTCGTATTATAAAAGGGACCGGTGGACAGCATCGTGACAAATGGGGGGTAGACCATATCACATCCATGCCTATAGTTTCATTGCTGAGGCATATAAGAATTAAGAAAAAAAAATTTTGGAGTATATCGAATTAAAAGATACGTAAGAAAGGCAGAATTACTTGTTATGCGAACTCTCTGGTTCTGGAAAGTTTATAACCGCTAACGATTTAATTTATATGTATTGTTATTCAGTAGACAAAATAAACCCTCCAGGTTAGTGAAGTACAATTTTCACAGTATTTATGCAAGTTTAAAAAATGCAAGTTTTAGCACCGGACCAATTCACTGTAGACTATGAGACGATGCAACGCTGCCGGGCAGTACCGTCGTGTTTATTTTCACATCGAGAACGCTGGGGCAGCTTCGTTTAATTGAATTCACATTATTTGCACACACCATGTGTATAAATAAAACTATTGCACAGATAAAACATTAATTACGAGGTTGCAAACATTCTGTAGCTAGTAATGGTGTAGTTAAATTTATTACGAGTTATAATTGTTCATTAAAAACAACACCAGTTATATGAAAGAGGTATTTTAAATAGGAGTAGCAAGAACTATTTAGAGTTGCTACTAACTAAATATCAATTGCTTTCTAAATTTGGCCGTGTAGTGATAGATTTAGGATACAGAGTGTCACCAACTCTATTAATCACGTGGTTCTCGTAAGAGCCGACAAACTTCCCCCTGATTCTGACAGGATAACATCTTCGACGATACGACGATAGTGAGGCGCTCAAGCCCAGTTGCACTCGGTGATTAGAAACAATTACCGAGGGTAAGCAACGACGGTGCGGTCAGTACCTGGATGAGTGACCGCTGGTGGTATGTTACCATAAGCGTCTCCGTGATTCAAGAGGTTAAGCACGTTAAGCAGTCGGTTGTAATCATAGGATAACAGTCGTGAAGCTTAGTTGGAAGCCTTTGGGCGGCTTAAAAACATCCATCGGCAAGATTACGTAGCCACAACGTTGTCTTGCCACTCCCCAGCCCGCTCTTGCCCAGCAGTGGGACGTTATGGGTTGTTGATTGAACATCTTCGACGAATAGATTTCGCTGATATAATAACGTAGAACGTAGGGCCTGTTTGATATAATAGCATGGAGGTAACGTAGTCTGCGAGGTAACGACTTATGAATACGGAATATCAGTACCCCTATTCATACGATGGGTGTCGGCAGAGGCGTCTAAGAGAACAACCTACTCGAAAAAAAACAGGTAAGAAAGCTTAAACGACAGTTTTTGCAATTGTATATGGGCTTCTGACGAAAGATTTTATTTACTTACTTTATTATTTATAAACTTTATTGCACACTAGTACAATAAAAATTTGTACAGAGATACATATACAGACATCAACTATCGTCTTATCGCTCACGGCGATCTCTTCCAGACTACTTTACAAAATAAATTTATGATAAGAACTACTTTAGAATTAAATCATATTGAAACCTCTAAAAATCTCAATGGTATTCGTATAAAAACAAACGTGCAATATAAAAACTGAAATATCGAAGAGCAATATTTTTTGTTCATTGCATTGAGACGCGACGAGCGAGAGGACGCTCGCGTTTTATTGAAAAACACTCGTTTATCTATAATGAGAATCTGCAAGTTGGACCACTTACTCTATCATATTGCTATCTCCTTCTGACGAGATTGAAATATATCATAAAACTTTGCTACAAGGTCGTAATCATGAACTGAAAACAATCCATGCTTACTTATATGTTATAAATACCAAAGTAACTCTGTCTGTCTGTCCTGCTTTCACGGCTAAACCGTAGCACTGATTTCAATGACATTTGGCTCGGAGATACTTTGATTCTTGAGGAATAAAATAGAGCAGCACTTTGCTGCGTTAAACGACAAACACGCGGGCTGTGCCGCGAAGGTACATTGAAGGTATAAAATTGAACAATAAGTACAAAAATAAAACTGGCTGGTGTGTCTAGTGGTTAGGGATTTTGTATGCCTGATTTCATGGACTAGATTCCTACCTAGTAGAAATAATTGTCAGTTACGAAATAGTCACACAATTTTTTTATTTATTTAAAAACAACAACTCAACATCAGTACGCTACTCCTATTTAAAATACCTCTTTCATATAAATGGTGTTGTTGTTAATTAACAATTATAACTCGCTGTAAATTTAACTACACCATTACTAGCTACAGAATGTTTGCAAACCCCAGCCATTTCCCCCATCCCCCAGAGGCCGGCAACGCGCTTGTGACGCCACTGGTGTTTTGGGTGTCCATGGGTGGTGATAATCGCTTACCATCAGGTGATGAGTGATCTGCTCGTTTGCCCCCTATTCAATAAAATATATAAAAAAAAAGATAACGATGTCGTCTACAAATCGCAAGTGAGAGTTATATTCGCCATTGATATTTATGCCACGTCCTTTCCTGTGCAGTGTCTTGAACAAATCCTCCATTACATTTGTGAAGAATTTCGGGGAAATAACGTCCCCTTGTCCCACTCCTCGATGCAATGGTATAGGCCATGTTTGCTGATTCTGTACTTGGACTGACATGTTGGCGGCTTCGTAGAGACATCTCAGCACTTGGATTTATCGCCAGTACGCTTGGCAACGCTGCAGGGACTCCAGAACAGACCAGATCTCGATCGAGTCAAAGGTCTTCTAGATACAGGGGCTGATTATACTCTTCTGTCTTCTGTATAATCTGCCACACTATATGGATGTGGTCTATGGTGCCATATCCGCTCCGAAATCCAGCTTGACCCGGTGGTTGGAATTCGTCCAATCTTCGCGCAAGACGGTTCGTGATGACTCTTGAAAATAGCTTGTAAATGCGACTTAAAAGAAAAATGGGTCTATAGTTCTTTAATATGATTTGGTTATCCTTTTTGAAGAACAAGATGACCACACTTCTACTCTACGCCTCTGTTTTCCCTTCGAACGGGACAGCGTTAAAAAGCTTTTGGAGCTCCCTCAGTACGGGTTTTGTATACTTTTGTAAATGAATTTGGGATCGTTTGAAAAAAAAACTTTACAGACAAGATTCTAAAACCTTCTAACACCTTAGGTTTTTTTGATACTTTACACACTCAAACACATGTAAAGTATCTACAGTAATATACAGTTTATATAGTTTTAGGTTCTCAAGAAGGTTGCAAGGTGCGGCCACCGGCACAAAGGTAAATGACCTTTTTAAGGCGCTTAATGTCTACAAAAACCCACGTGCGTCAGACAAATGACCGACATGAAAAAATATATTACGAGTTACCTCCATTTACGTGGAAAGAAACGACCAAAAAAATATTGTTGTAACGACCACTTCAGCTTATGCGTTATACATTGCTTGTAACATACCTTTTCAGAAAAAAATAAATGGATAACTAAGTGGAATTAGAGTTAGTATAGCTACGCTGACTTCAGCATGATCGGCTGACTCGACCGGGGCGATACTACCGTCATAAAGAAGACCAACCGAAAATGACAGCATTCGTGCTGTCTTATTCCTAGGTGAGTGTAAGATCGGAGGCCCAATGATGCAGAAGCATCTCAATGGGCCGCCATAGCGTGGATCACCATGCTGCATTGCTAAGTAGGCTTGAGATGGTAATGCGATCAGTTTCGCGCTCCTCCAAACTTGAAGGAATATTAGACTACTAATGTCTCATACAGACTGCCTCCGTGGCGTATTGGTAGCGTATGTGACTGCTAAGCTTGCTAAAGCCCAAATGTTTGTATGATCTGCAAATATTTGTTTCAGAGTTTGGGTGTTTTCTATGTATAATATGTATGTATTTACAAAAAAAAGTGCATAAGTATTTATATCAGTTGTCTTAGTACCCATAACACAAGCTCTGCTTAGCTTGGGACTAGATGGCGTTGTGTGTTAGATATCCGGAATATTTATTAATATTTATTTATACTTTGGATACATGCTGATCAACGGTCTAAATTTGCAGAGATTAGCCTTGCCATGCTTGCTTTGAGTAGCCAGTATATCATATCATCTAAAGTGAAGTGCATTTCCCTGAAAATTTCCACTGGAGAAAATCAAAAGTGGTGAGCATATAATTATCCTACTCAATTGTGCAGTAATTTTTAATTTCTTGGCTCTCGTGATATTATTATAAAGATATTCATCGCATGCAAGTCGTAATATTCGACTAAGGAAGCAAAATACACAGGACAATATCACTGCCACTCGAAACAAACCTTATACCAACCAGTCTGGCCAAGACCTTCTTTTAAGGAGAGGCCTATGTCCAGCAGTGGACTGTTAAGAGATGTTGATGATGAATCTTTATGACATAGGATTGAATAAGTTTTATTCAAATTTGAAATATTTTTATGCATAGACGATACATGTATTCAATAAATTTCAAGTAATATTCTCATCATATAATTTTTGATTCACATCAAACCATTCGGTACATATCCACCCGAAAAATTGTTTTTGTAAAACCTGATACTAAATGGCTCTGATAAATTTGAGAATTAAAATCTTTAAAATATTTAATCATCTTCATTATTACTCGTACCTAAATCGCATTAAAATATAATGATAACATAATTATAAAACAGTTAATAAATAAAATACCATAATATAACGTTGTTTTAATTAAATGTAATGATAGATCATTAACAAACTATACATATTTAAGTGTTAGTCATTTGCTTCAAATTTAACGACAAAATAAATAGCTTAGATTAACCTTAACTTGGTTTACTATACATTGCGGTATTTTGCCTTGATATCTACACTAATATTATAAAGAGGAAAGATTTGTATTTTTGTATGTAACGAATAAACTCAAAAAGTACGGGACCGATTTTAATAATTCTTTTTTCATTAGAAAGCTACATTATCACTGAGTAACATAGGCTATATTTTATTTTGGAAAAAAATAGGGTTCCGTAATATATTTGGGTTTTTCGGACACAAGGTGTAAAAAATCAACCAGAAAAGTTACTTATTTTTGCGTACGCTGTGTAAACTATAAAAGATAGAACCATAAAATGTTCTAATTAATCGTAGATCTTATAAATATCTACAAAAAAGACCGCGACACACCATACGGGGGAAAATTCTTCGTTACGGGCAATAAATGACGCAAACGGGGTTGCGTCGGTCAGCTAGTATTCGATAATTTGCAATATTCGTTTATAAGACCATAAACATTGACGGATAAATTCCTCAAAAGTCGTACACAAGCAGCAATGTATCTCAAATACCGTTAAACTTCCATTCCCGTTCAAGTACCTAAATACTAAGGAGTAAAATACTTCGATTTCAAATATATTTACTTAGGAAGTCATAAAATAAATTTTATTGAAAAGGACCCACTTTTTTTCGTTCTCTCGAGCGGGGAACGTTTCAGTATTACGATATAAAGTGTCTTAGGGAACTATATAACGGATGTCCAATGCGAAAAAACCGCCTACCATATAATTGGTGGCTCTTACGAGTTGAGGAAAGATATAAAAATGAATGGCCACATTTACGAGCTTAATAATACTAGGTTAAGTTTGTCGAAAGTATTTGTACTTTTAGTGAAACAAAAAGGAATAGATGACTATAGAGCCAAGTAATTTGAGTCCGTACGAATCCTGAAAACAAGAAATGTTTTATAGTATACTAGCGGCCGGCACCGACTTCGTACGGGTAGAAATGTTATTTCTATGTTCTTTAGAGATAATGTAGAATTCTAATGATGAAAGTGATCTAAGTCGATCTAGCAGTTTCGGAGTTTATTTAATTCAAACAAACAATCAAATTTCTTTTTATATGTTATCGTATACTAGCTGACCCCCGAAACTTCGTCTGCACCTGTTTTAATCTACTCAACTATTAAATCAAATAATCATTAATTGTCTAACCGTGAAGTTAACTATTCTAGCTCAAGCCAGCAAAACACCTATTTTATATAAAACGTACAAATTGGTTAGATAGTTTCAGAGTAGTGCATAAAAGATATACATGATATTAATTAAAAATGGTTGTTTAAGAAGTGGTATTTTCATTTAGGAACGTTTTTAAGAATGATTCCTCGTAGATGTGGCGACTTTAACATACATTGCAGCAGCAGCAGAAGCATATTGCAGTGCCATCTATTGAACATACATCGAACTACGTAACTACAAATCCTGTATGTAGAAGATCTTGGCCGATTAGCATATTTACAACTACCCAACATCAAACGTGGCCCACCAGGCGCGAAGCTCGCCTCGGAGGATCCTCCCTTTGTGTAAGACGGGAAATCAAACCTTTCCTTATTACCGTAGTAGATTTTTTTTATCAAATAGTGGCAAACGAGCAGACCGCTGCCTATGGATACCGAAGTTTAACCAATTAACATAATATAAAATGCATATAAACATACACATACATAAATTTAATATTTTACTTGTACAGTCTTCATTCTTCATGTTCATGTCCGTCCGTCCTCGGCTTACCTTCCAAACAATTAGTGCTAAAAAGATGAAACTTTACATGTGTATTTACCACATCTACAAAGTGTAAAATATGTAATATTATTTTTAATTAATTATTATTTAATCTATACTTTACATTTAAAACTGAAGAGTTTGTTTGTTTGCTTGAAGGCGATAATCTCAGGAACTACTGGTCTTGTATGAAATATTCTGTCAGTATTAGATAGCCGATTTATTGAGGAAGGTTATAGACTATATATCATCACGCTAAGACCAATAGGAGCGGAGCACTGATGAAGAATGTTACAAAAACGGGGATCAAATATCACGTTATGGGCAATAGGAGATGCCAACGAGGTTGTGTGGATCAGCTAGTTAATTATATATTATACCTTTGTATTATAGGCTTGCAAACCCTATCAGAGAATAAAAACAATTGTTGAATTCTACCATAATGACTAGTTAAATGGCCGTGAAACAAGTTGTGAACGCACAACTGGGCACGGGGACATTCATTTTTAAAATACTCCAAGTCTAACGATATATGCTACTTTTAATAGCGTAGACGAAGAAAATTGCGTGCAGACATTAGGTTCAGACCACACTATTGTGCTCAGATTTTATTGCTTTTTTATATTATAAGGGGTAGTTGGATCACCAGTTTGTTAGTAGGTACCACTGGCCATATACACCTGTTAATCGAGAGTTACAAGTACATTGTCGACCTTTATGCGTCTCCATGAATTAATAACATTTGATCTCACCTCTTTTCGTAATTTGTGTTCATTTTGTGATTATTTTTAATGTCTTTCGCGACACAGGATATATTCCCAATGTGGATATAGTCTTTTAAAATAATAAAACTATAAGAGAAATGAGATTGGGCCATCTGGGCGTGTTCAATTTTTTTTTATTGATTTTAAATTTGTTACAGTTACAGTATATACTTGTTCCGGTTAATATCTGGAATGGTTGGACCAACATAGAGGGAATTTTTACTTACAGATAGTAGATGATATAAAGAACTAACTGTACCTTTGGCCTAGTGGTTAAGCGGTCGCCACGCCGTTCCCTACTTCACCAAGTGTTCAAATCCCACATGGAATAACGTTTTGTGTGATCCACAAATTGTTGTTCTAAGTCAGGGTGTTCTTTGTGTCCGTTTCATGTATATTTGTAAAGTCTCCCGCGACACAGGAATTATTCCTAGTGCGGGAGTTGTCTTCTAAAAAAAGAAAAAAAAAGTTACTTAGGCTGCTTTGGATTTGGTGCAAGCAGTTGTTTTTGCAAAGGTACAACAAACACAGGTAACCACGAAGCAGCAGCTTGTTTTAAATATAATGGTTCGCAATGTTTGGTACAAACAAGTAGGTTTATACTATATAATTATGTTGCTTAAATCAGTGAGTCCTCGAGCACAATAGTGTGTACCTGGCATATCGTGCACACATTCACTTTGGGACTCGATAATAGACGATGCGATCTTACAAATGTTAGATATTAAAAGGATCGCCTGTCTCAACGTAATGTGCCGTTAAATGACTCCGTACAGGAGAGACTTATTGTTAGCATATTACGTACCAAATCCAGTCACGTCTTGTTAGAGAGACTGGCTTTAGCTTGTACGCTCACTTTATTTTTAGTATATTTTATTAGAAAATATCTTCAAGATTCTGAATTTAATATTTTGCAGGAGGACAATGCTTCATTGCGAATAAGAAAGCTCGTCAGGAGTAAAACGACGACCACACAGAACGACGAAAGGCATTTTTTTATATGATTCCTATAATATTAATAAATAGCAACCCGGCCCGGCTACGCACGGATGTCTTCGATTTTTTTTTTATTGAATAGTGGGCAAATGAGCGGTCGCATCACCTGATGGTAAGCGATTACCGCCGCCCATGGACACCCGCAACACCAAAAGCGTCACAAGTGCGTTGCTGACCTTTGGGGGATGGGGAGAGGGAATGGGGGAGGGTTTGGGGTATGGGCCTCTGGTATCCTCATTCACTCGGTGAAACACAGCGCAAGTGCTATTTCACACCGGTTTCCTGTGAGGCCGTGGTATCACTCCGGTCGAGCCGACCCATTCATGCCGAAGCGTGGCTCGTTCATTCGTGATGGTAAGTGATTACCGCCGCCCATGGACAAACGCAACACCAGAGGCGTTACAAGTGCGTTGCCGCCATACACATGAAACCGCAAAGAAACGATTACAATATATTAAACTGTAAAACACATAAAATATCAAATAACAAAGATTCAATAACATCAAAAATGCATAATTATAATTAAATCCAGGAGAAAGCGTACCTCGGGCCTCGAACGGACTTTTATTGAAACCTAACCCCTCAAAAGGTTCAATCGAATAGAAACAAAGGCCCCCATAAAAAGGCTTCGCGGTCCATCAAATTAAAATCGGCTCGGTAGTGATCCTCCTTATCCACCCCTCACGTCTCACCCCTCGACGTTCATCAAACAAACAGGGTACGAAGACATGGCCCTCCTTTTGCATCGTTGATGATAACAATTTCCATTCTCCAAAGTAATCGCGTTGATCAAAAGAATGTTTTGATTTCCTCGAGTGAAGCAATAAAGTTTCAATAAGATGATTATTTTAAAAGTCACTTTTGCACGTTTTGTTAATTCCAACGATAGATGGCGCTTTTTGGATGGATTTTAATAATTCAATGTGTCGTAGCCATAATTGTAAGCTAATCATATCAACTTTAAATATTACTAATCTTATTGACGAACTGCCTCAATAGCGCAGGGGTAGCATACACAACGCCATCTAGTCTCAAACTAAACTGAGCTTGTAATATGGTTACTAGACAACTGATATAAATACATATATTTGACTGCTTCTGTGGCGCAGTGGTAGCGTATGCGACTGCTGTTCTTCAGGTATCGGGTTCGATTCCCGGGTCGGACCAAATGTTTGTATGATCTGTAAATATTTGTTTCGGAGTTTGGGTGTTTTCTATCTATACAAATAAATAAAATTGGATTGTCTGTTTGTAATATTAAAATAACCGCTTTCTACTACATGCATATGAATGTATATACGGTACACATACCAAAATAAATATTTTTAAAATTTTTGTCTGTCTGTCTGTTTGTTCCGGCTAATCTCAGGAACCACAGGTCCGATTTGAAAAAATCTTTCGGTGTTGGATAGTCCATTTATCGAGGAAGGCTATAGGCTATATATTATCACGCTACTAGTAATAGGAGCGGAGCACCAATGAAGAATGTTTCAAAAACGGGAGAAAATTTTCATGCCTGGGGGCCTGGTGATCTGTGGCACAGGTTTTCCTAATATAGACACCAGTCTCTCACAAAGGAATAATTGTCACATATTGTATTGCATTACCTGATCTGTACTTACCTTTGTGAAAGAGCAATAAATAGATTATTATTATATTATTATTATGCCACGGGCAATATAAGACGCAAACGGAGTTGCGTGGGTCAGCTAGTGTATAATATGTATGTATTTACAAAAAAAAGTATATAAGTATTTATATCAGTTGTCTAGTACCCATAACACAAGCTCTGCTTAGCGTGGGACTAGATGGCGTTGTGTGTTAGATGTCCGAAATATTTATTATTATTTATTAAAAACTTTTTAGTAAATTCATATATTCTATATACGAGTAGAAAACGCACGAACACTGAAACAATGTTGAGACTAACCAAATGCTGGAGTGCTTAAGGTTTCAGGTTCGATTCCCGGATCGGATTGGATCTGTAAAAATATGTATGTATTTACAAAAAAGAGCACCTATAGCACAAACTCTGCTCAGTTTGAAACTAGATGGCGTTGTGTGTTAGATGTCTGAAATAATATTATTATTGTTATCTTATCATTAGATACATATTCATTTTCATCACTTTTCTAAAACTTACTCATTTTATCTTAGATTTGTTTGGTATTTTTTAAACATTAGTTTACTAATGGCAATTCGTTTATTCTGTTTATTGCAGTGGACACTTCTTTAGGCGCGTCGGGCTCTTTTTGGGTGACCAAAACCATGGAACTCGCATCAACGTCACCTAACGCTTTCCATGAGCTATAGGTATGTATATATAAACGGCTTCTACGATTTTCAAGAAATTGACTATGCAGAGGTTTCAGGGGCGATAAATTGATCTTGATAGAATTCATTTTTAGAAAAAAAAACTTGAATATTAACGTTGTGCATTTTTGATGTTTTGGAATGGTTAGAGAATAATTTTGTACGAATTGCTTTCATTATCAGTATAAAAGTACTATTATTTATGTGGTGGAATACAATATTCATTTATTGCGCTATCGTACACAAACATGACAATTTATATTACATACACACACGAACATTCGCGCAAGCGCCCTGCGCCGCCTGTCCTCTCTCCGTCCGTCTTACGAATTTTCGATCAGGTCACGTGACCTGACGCGAGTTTATACGTCCTCTCTCCATCCGTCTTATCCGAGCCGATCAAAGTTGGTCATCCAGATACTCATAATAATTAAATTACACCATTTCTAATATAAACGTGCAAAGACCACAAACTTCATAAAGCGAATGTCACACTCATTTCAGTTTTAGATTCTAGATTACTCAAACGTGGTACAATGATAAAACCCAGCGCGAAATGGTACGTAAAATGCATCTAATCGCAATGGAGCTAGAATCGGTCCCAGCTGAGTGCTCCATAAATATTTGACGACACATGTACATAGGCGTAACGGCAGCCACACATGCCATTTTAGTTTTTTTATTTGCTACACTAAAGTAGGGCGTAAGTCCTACTGTTAGCGAGAGCAATCATCTTTACCGCTATACAGGTTTAATGTGTTCAAAGGTTCGATTTAATTTTGAATATAGGTTTCATTCCTTGTGATGGGATTTATAAATTAATTTAGGATTTAATTACAGTCGTAACATTATTACTTGGTTTAGGAGATTACATGTCATGTGCTAGAGTTTAGGCTATTGTTTAACCAATTTGAAGCAAACACAGCATGCACAAACACATGAGTAAAAACAATAAAATATGTACGTATGTGATTCGTAAACAAACTTGAATATTTCTTAATACATACATATGAATGAATCAGCAACAATCATGCTCAATCAACAATCGTGCTCATCCCACTACTTGTTTGTGGATGAGAATCGAATCCACGATCTCTTCCTAAGTAGTCAGGATCGCTGAACACTAGATCAACAGGCCACAACTCATTACAATTAAAAGCAAATATTCCCGCTCACATCAAGGCGTTGCCTTATATGCCACAGAGTAATTAAGTACGTAATACTCCTAAACAACTACCAGTACTCTCATAAAAATGTATGGTAGTTATCTAGTCTATGGCGCACCGACTCTGCATATGATCTCATCAATCAACACCCTATATGAGAGTAGTTCGATTTAAAGAAGCGCTTTTTCTGCTCTCCTACTACAGGGGGGAAGACAGGAGGAGGCTAATGGAGAGGGGTTGACGCTTCATATTTGTCAATGTCCCTGGAACATTGATCTCGCATTTGTTACTACATCTGGCTGGAATACGATATTTGAGATGCTTTATAGTAACTAAGTTTTTTAGTAGTGAAGCAAAATAATATTTCAGAAGTTAGTAAGTAAGGCCGTATGATGTTCTGACTTACCGTGATACATCTATACAAATAAATAAAATTGGAGTGTCTGTTTGTAATATTAAAATAACCGCTTTCTACTACATGCATATGAATGTATATACGGTACACATACCCAAAATATACATTTTTAATTTTTTTGTCTGTCTGTCTGTCTGTCTGTTTGTTCCGGCTAATCTCTGGAACGGCTGGACCGATTTGGACGGGACTTTTACTAATAGGTAGCTGATGATATAAGGAATAACTTAGGCTACTTTTTCTACACTACGTTGCCCGCATTACGACAATAACCGGGGGTAATACCGTCGGGCTCAGCTAGTGTACAATATTATTGAAGTACAATAAAATGTTTAAGATATCACAGATATATTCTAGTTTTTCAAGCTATGGTAAATTTTTCTGAAATTGTTTATAAGGATGAGGATTAAGAATACTAAATGTCACCAGCCCAATTCATTTTGTACGTGTTGTAAGAAGTTAAGGGAACTAACTGCGCAGGATAATATTACTGTAAAGGAAAGGAAATCTTGAAACAATTCCTTTGTTTCTTAGATGACTTTTAACTCCACGGTTGGCAGAGTGGTTTAAGCGGTCACTTCGCCGCTTGCTACTGCGCCAAGTGCCGTGGGTTCAAATCCCACGTGGGAAATCACTTTGTGTGATCCACAAAATGTTGTCCTGAGTCTGGGTGTTCTTTGTGTCCGTTACATGTATGTTTGTAAAGTCCCCCGCGACACAGGATGTATATTCCTAATGCGGGAGTTGTCTTCTTTAAGAAGAAAAAAGAAGAATTCCTATACCAAACCGTCTGACCAGCAATATTGCATTATAGGCTAAAACTTCATTTGATCACATTTGAACATTTGAACATTAAGCTTAATTTGATCATTCATTAATCATTATCATTAAGTTCTTAATTCGGTATTAATACACTATTAATGTGATTTTAAGGTGTGTTCACACAGCACAGTCTTTTTCTAAATATAATTGAAATAAATAAATTTCTTCTCAAATAATAATTATTACTAACAGAGATATACTTGATCCTGAACATTTTATATCCTATTTGTTTATATTTTTAACCAACTTAAATAAAGGAGGAGGTTTCTCAATTTGACCGTATATCTATACTAATATTATAAAGAGGAAAGATTTGTACCTATTTTTGTATGTTTGTAATGAATAGGCTCAAAAACTACTGGACCGATTTTAAAAATTCTTTCACCATTCGAAAGTTACATTATCCACGAGTAACATAGGCTATACTTTGTTTTGGAAAAAAATAGGGTTCCGTAAGATATTTGGGTTTTTCGGACACAAGGTGAAAAAATCAACCAGAAAAGTTACTTATTTTGCGAAAATTTTCATGCTACGGGCTATATAAGACGCAAACGAGGTTGCGTGGGGCAGCTATGTTTTATATACAACGTGTATTTAGTGTCAGCATTGCACCCGTGCGAAGCCGAAGCGGGTCGCTAGTATATTATATACTTGATAGTTTTTAATGTCTTCTGAAAATTTTATATTTTAAAGAAGCTAAACACAACATATTTAAAGATGGAGTTGTTTCTTATTTACGTAAGTTAAGATAGTTTTTTTTATAATTGCTGAATGACTAACATCGGTCAGTGTACACACGCCCGATTAAATACTGACAATTAATGACGATTAATTAATGATGTGATTAATAGTTAATTTCGCAACTTTTTGTGGTTAGCGAACAAAAAAAAACTATATATATATGGACAATTATTTAAAAATCTAGTCTAAAAATTTCAAGATGTGTACTTATTCACTCGTGTATATACTGGTGAGTATTTTCTTAAATGTTTAGTTATTTTTAAAACAACAATATTTATGTTTTGTTCTCCCTCAATTATGGGAGATCACAACATGGACGATAATAAAAAAAAATCTCTAAAACTATTAATATATTATAGAGTAGGTTAAGTGGTTACCGTGGGAGAGCTATGCTTCGGCATGAATGGGTCGGCTCGACCGGAGTGATTCCACGGCCTCACAGAAAACCGGTGTGAAACAGCGGTTGCGCTGTGTTTCACCGAGTGAGTGAGGATACCGTAGGCCCATACCCCAACCCCTCCCCCATCCCCTTTCCCATCTCCCAAAGGTCGGCAACGCACTTGTGACGCCTTTGGTGTTGCGGGTGTCCATGGGCGACGGTAATCGCTTACCATCAGGTGATACGTCTGCTCGTTTGCCCACTATTCAATAAAAAAAAAAAGGTTTCAGTCAAGATTAAAAGTCAAGATTATTATTTGTATTATAAGGATTATTGGCTTGAGGTCTCGGGTTCGATTCCAGGGTCGGACCAAATATTTGTACGATCTGCAAATATTTGTTTCGAAGTTTGGGTGTTTTCTATGTATAATATGTATGTATTTACAAAAGAAAAAAGTATATAAGTATTTATATCAGTTGTCTAGTACCTATAACACAAGCTCTGCTTAGCTTGGGACTAGATGGCGTTGTGTGTTAGATGTCCGAAATATTTATTTATTTATTATTTATTAAGTGTCTGGTTGTTAGAATTTGTTTTAGTAGTACTTCAGGCGGTTTTCTAGCATTTTAGCCAGGTTTGCTCTTCATCTCTGATGGTTTGTTATATTAGTTCCCTGGCATGCTGGCATAAGTAGAATCCAAGAGTGGTGGTCACTATATTCGTTGCTAATGTGGGCAACGTGGTATGGTGACCCACATTATGGCGGTCTTGTAAGATGTTTTTTCACACCCCACTTAAAGGACCCGTGCGCTGGTACTGAATTCTAGTAATATTACAATTTCATTAGGAAAATTAATATTATTCTAGGTCTGGTTGTCTTTTGTGTTTCATGTATGTTTGTAAAGTAAAGTATCTCGCGACACAGGAATATTCCCAGTAGGTGATTTGTCTTTTTTAAATATCACTAAATAGAATAATAAATATTCCGGACATGTAACACATAATATAATATAATCCATCTAGTCCCAAACTAAGCAGAGCTTGTGTTATGGGTACTAGATAACTGATATAAATACTTATATACTTTTTTTTTGTAAATACATACATATTATACATAGAAAACACCCAAACTCCAAAACAAATATTTTCAGATCATACAAACATTTGGTCCGACCCGGGAATCGAACCCGATACCTCATGCTTAGCAGTCACATACGCTACCACTACGCCTCCGAGGCATTCGAATATATAAATAATATATTCTTTCTTATACTCTTTCTTTTCTGAACACTGAAGGACTGTCAAAATGACTCTTCTAGGTCTAATGGAAAGCTTGAGTAGAATCCAGGAGTAGCATACTCACTGCAAATGTAAATGACAATACAGTGTGGCGACACCCTATGGCAATCTAGTGCAATACATTTTCATGCCCCGCTTAACTTTTGTTCAATCTTTAACGTTACAGATAATTATGGTGTTGCTGGAGCTGATAGGCTGTTTACTGCTTGAGTTATTTATTTTGAGACCAGGCGATAATCTTGAACAATCATCAGACCAAAGTGACAGTGGAAATGGGAATGCTATCGACACAGCTAATGACGAACATAACAATCACTTAGAAGATGATGACACAGATAATGACAGTCATTCAGATCTCATCACAGTTGATGATTACTCACTCAGAGAAGATGAAAGAGGTGATGATTCACTGGATAACAGTGAGGGTGAATACGAAGGCAGAAGATTCAGAAATTATGAGAGTGAGTATAGTGATGATAGTGAAGATAACGACTACGTATTTAATTACAGCGAAGATGATATGCGTTTGATATATAACGACTATCATTGCTATTTATGTAATAGTCGAGAATATGAAAGCTTAGATACCGCTCATGATTATGAAGACGTCACGACTGATGACACCGAAATTGTTAATAACTCTGGGGAAGAAATAGAAGATGAAGAACCATCAGATGATAATGAGTACGATAATGAGCATCATAATTTAAAAGATGTGAAACCATGTAATGGTAACCCAAACTTACCACACGTTTATGTTAAGGACAACAGCCTAGGTGCTCCTAGATATGAAATAAGATAAATAAAATGATAATTTAAAAACATGTATAATTTCTTACAACGAAACCCACCCCACGGCTAAAGACATAGTAATTAAAGCAGCTTTTAAAAATTAAAGATTATTTTGAAAAGCAAAAAAAAATTTTGCCAATCCCAAACTAAGCAGAACTACTACGGGTACTAGACGACTGACTAGCAGTTACACATAGCGAGGAAGTCGTTAAAAAAAAATTTTACAGTTACTAGGTATCTCCAAAATACATTTTGTCCCGAACTGGGAATTGAACCCGAGATCTCTTGATCACCTATCACATACGTTAACTGTCAGACTAACGAGGCCATTGTGTATATTTAATACACAGGACCAATCTGTCTGGTCAGCGTGATATAGTAGGATAATTCTAAATTTCATCAATCAATCAAAACAACACATAAAATTTCATAATCTAAGCCTATGTTTATAGGAGACTATTGACTCGCAACAAAACGTAGCCAAAAATCTAGCTCACCTCTTCGTCTCCAAAAAGTAATAAATTTAACACGTTTATGCAAATGCAATGCATTTTTTGTTGATACTCAGCTCCCATTGGTAGTAGCGTGGCGTACAATACTGAAGTTTTTCCTAGGAGCAACTAACATAGGTCCGTAATAGCCCTGAGCGTGAACTGAATTTAAAGGTTGAACTAGTGGTCGGTATATACGAAAATCTTCTCAAAAACGATTGCCATAATTTTTTGTGACAACCGGAATAGATAAATAATATTAAGAATTAATTGTAAAAATTCAATAAAAATCCTTCGTCTAACTTAGAAATAGAATCCAATACCTCTTGATCAGCAGTCGCGTATGCTAACCAATAGACTACCGTGGCGGTCCATAGTCTGATGGCCATTTTCACTAACGTCCCCTAAATTTCAGAGACCACTTAGAGCAAGTTCAGTAACCCTAAGCCATATTTTCGTTGTCACCAACCCCTAACAAGTTGATAAACCCCTTGGGTACCTGTAAACCAGATGCTTACCAAACAGCCGCCCGAATCCAGTTGCAGTGTCAAGTCAACACAGTAAATACCTAAAAAATTATTACAGTAAAAAATTAAAATAAATTCTTGGAGTACTGTAACAAATAATAAATAAATAAATATTTCGTACATCGAATACACAACGCCATCTAGTCCCAAGCTAAGCAGTGCTTGTGTTATGCGTACTAGGCAACTGATATAAATACTTATAAACTTTTTTTTGTAAATACTGTATGTATTTACAAAAACAAGAATGCTATTATACATAGAAAACACCCAAACTCCGAAACAAATATTAGCAGATCATAAAATGGAAAAACAAAAAGCAAGAAGACAGATGAAACAGATATGTTTTAGATATATGTTGCATATATATAGACGTAAGCATACATTATAAATAGTAACAATAAATAGAATCTAAGTTAACAGTATTATAAGAAATGTAATAGAAATAATATTGAAATATAAGATGTATTAAGTTAAGAACTAGTAAAATAAAACACGACGAATAACATTATTTTCCCAGGAAATAGAAAAATAGAGACAAACTTCTTAGCACTCCATGGATTCACCGTGCGGGTGCCGGGTCCATCGTGTGGCAGAGGGAGAAACTCAAAGCAGTTCCCAGGACTTACGACCTAGGTGTAGGTTTAAGGAGGCCCCCTTTAAGATACGCATCAACGGTCACCTTCACTGCTCGAGTTTCCCGCCCTACCTAGCCAAATTTGGTAGGAACCTGTTAGTGCAGCCTTGGATACTCGTTCTAAAATAGAACTTACTGCAGATCTCGACAGGCCAAGGTCTTTCAAAAGGTTATAGAGAGATTTAGCTGGTATACCTCTCGCTCCCACTTCTACCGCGTATAAATTAACCACATAACCATTTTTGTTAAGTTCAGTTGTTAGATCGTAATATTTATTTAATTTTATTCTATGGTCTTTAGGAATATTAGTTTCCCACGGAACAGTAAGCTCTACTAATATTATGTGTTTAATTTGTCTAGAGAAAAGGAATATGTCCGGTCTGGATGACGAAACACCAACATCCTCTGGGATTTTATAGTGCTTATCATACGTATCCATCAAAATAGTCCAGTCAGGTGCAGTACCTAGGATTGAGAAAGGCTTGCTTTTAGATTTGGTAGTTGAGCCATCCTTTATAAAGTTAATTTCTCGTTTATTTGTAGTCAATCCTTTTTGGGCTCTAGCTACTGAAAGACTTACTGCTTCACGTATGATTTCTAGTACTCTATCATGTCGGCGTGAGTAATAACCCCTATCAAGCAGCACCCTGCAACCTACCAGTAAGTGCCTAGCAGTACCTACTGCCTCACCACACGTATAGCAAGATTTTTCAGATGCTTTCCCCCATCTCACTAGGTTACTTTGGTCTGGGAGGGTCATTTGGAAGGCATTCAGATAGAATTTTAATAGGGCAGGAGACCAATCATATAGCAAGGTGCGCCATTTCAGGGCTAACGGGATGCAGAACTCACCTATAGTTAACCACTCACTTTGCATTTCTAGATTCATTGCATGCACTTTATATTTATCATTTTCATCTTGTTGTATAAAGGATTTTATTATTTCTCGGTCTCCCTTCCTCTTTGCGAAACCCAGCCCGACTTTATTAAACTGTGCACCAGCCATAAATTGTTTATGGAATTGAAGTATTGACTCAAGCTCTGTAACATATTTATCTTTTGGGAGTGATGAGACTATTTCATCCTGGGATTGTCCCAAGACATGCATTTTGGTCACTCTGAGGTGTTTATAGAGTTCAGATGGCTTCTTTAATTTCATCCCAAAACTGTTTTGATCCCTAAATAGAGTTGAGGGGTCAGCTGAGTGTGCAATTCCGAGCCATGACTTCAATATCTTTTTGACATTTGCATCTAGTTTTGCCAGGAGGCTTTTACCGATGTCATATACAAGGAAAGGCCAAGTCAGACGCGACGTAAGATAATTGTCGTATATCCAAACTTTTTTAATATTGTTTAATGGTTGTTGGTCTACCTTATTCAAGTCACTAAGAAAATTTTCGACAGTTACCTCTAAGGATGGTGTACGTCCTTTGTAATCAATCTTTCTACCAAGAAATTTGAAAGGCACTGCTTCAGCAATCGTGGTTACACATTGTCCTTCTATTGAGAGTCCCGGATCATATGAGGTATATTTGGTATTCCGTCTACCCAGACATAAACAGTGGTATTTACTTGGTTTTGCCCTCAGTCCGTCAGTCCATGTACAAAACTCATCCACTTCAATTAATAACTTCTGACATTGTTTTGGATTACGTGTCAGTATGGCAAGGTCGTCTGCAAAGGCTAAGATGGACTCTGTGTATTTGTTGTTTATTTTAAACCGATAGCCCCATTTTTTTTTCATATCACATTATAGAAATAGAAAAATAGGTTTCGCAAGGTGGGAATCCCAACCACACAAAGAATGAATGAGTACATGAATGAAAGAAATAACAAGTTGAAGAAAGAAAATCAACGTAAAATAACTGCGTTCGTACTATCGTGTTTCGTTAGTGAGTACGAGAACGGGGACCCAATGATGCAGAAGCATCACTAGGTCACCGTGATGTGGGTCACCATGCTGTATTGTTGCACTGTCTGCATTTGCAATCCTTCCAATGCATATATAGGACATACGAGTATAAATATGATATGGGGGACTGTTTGGGCAATGTTTGGGTCACAGGTACATGAGGGGTTCCCCTTACACCCGAAGTAGTTCAGGTATTCGGCTAACCCGCTGTGTCCCGTAAGGACCTGTGTGATCATGCCTGTCGGTCTCTAACGTCTTATCACCCGGAATGCTACCAATGCGTTCAGAACGAACATTTTAGTCACGGTGGCAGTCTCGCCTGACACATATCTCCAACTCCACTCATCAAACAAATCAAAACGGATTTGACGCCTTATGCATGAAATCGGGCATCGGTCATAGTCTGGCTTCCTCCGTGACAACGATGCTGCCTCCTTCGCCAGTTCGTCTGCACGCTCATTCTCCGGCTGTCCTGTATGTGCCCTTATCCAGAACAAGCCTAGCAGGGTCCAATGTTTTAGCATATCGCACCGGACCCTCGATCTCCCGGTCTCCCGGCACAAACCTAGACGACCCTCTCCTCGCTGTATACATGGGGGCTGCTTCTTGTATCCGCAAGTCGAGAGGAAGTATCCCGGATAGTACCAGCGCCGCGTTGAGAGAGACGGTGCGGTACGATTTGCAGAGCTTCTGCGCGAATCCTCGTTGGATGGTGCCTAGCCTCTTCCGTATTCCTCAGTTTTTTTTTTATTGAATATTGGGCAATCGAGCAGACGTATCACCTGATGGTAAGCGATTACCGCCGCCCATGGATACCTGCAACACCAAAGGCGTCACAAGTGCGTTGCCGACCTTTGGGGGATGGGAAAGGGGATGGGGGAGGGGTTGGGTATGGGCCTCCGGTATCCTCACTCATTCGGTGAAACACAGCGCAAACGCTATTTTACACCGGTTTTCTGTGAGACCGTGGTATCACTCCGGTCGAGCCGACCCATTCATGACGAAGCATAGCTCTCCCACGGTTAAAGAAGAAGAAAAAAATTAGAATTATCCATTTTGGGATGCAGGACAAGCAGTCACTGCGTAGTTCGGAGTATCTTTAATAGATGGCGTTGTAATATGTGTTTGTTACGCTGTAAATACAAGTACAAACACTCACAAATAAATCTTAAATAGTTATGATCCCATTATACGTTGAAATGAAATTTCTAGTTTAATTTGTTCATTCATTAATCATTACCATTACCTTCTTAAAACGGTATTATTTTGTTAATTAATACGCTTGTGATTTTAAGGTGTGTTAACACAGCACAGACTTTTTCTAAATATAATTAAAATAAATAAAATTCTTCGTAAATGAAAATTATTACTAACAGAGATATACTTGATCCTGAACATTTAATATCCTATTTGTTTATATTTTTAACCGACTTCAATAAAGGAGGAGGTTCCTCAATTCGACCGTATATATTTTATATACTTGATAATTTTTATGACTTCTGAAAATTCGATGGGTGTTTTAAAGAAGCTAAACACAACATATTTATGGATGATTTATGAGTTGTTTCTTAATTATGTTTAGTTAAGATACACACGTCCGTTTAAATAATGATGATTAAATAATGACAATTAATTACTATTCAATAATGACAATTAATAACAATTAAATAATGATGAGATTATTAGTTAATTTCGCAACTTTTGTGGTTAGCGAACCAAAAAATTGGTTAATATAATAATAATAATAAAGCCTTTTATTCGGACAACAGATTTACAATTTGTTTCTTAAACGAATTAACTATAATTTATGTTTTTTTTTCCATTTTAAATTTCACGTATTTGATGCTTCTTTACTTTCTGTAAGTCCGTTTGCCAGTTGGCAAAGGCCTCCTCCAACCTACTCCATTCTGATCTCTCTCTGGCTACTCTATTCCATGTTATGCCTGCAACCTTCCTGATTTCATCGTCCCATCTTTTTTGTTGTCTGCCTCTTTTCCTTTTACCTTCCCTTGGGTACCAATGTGTAATAAATTTGCTCCATTTGTCCTTTCCTCTGGCCATGTGTCCCGACCACTTCCATTTCAGCCTTTTAATTTTTAGGGTTACGTCCTGTGTCTTGGTCTTTTTCCTAATGTTGACGTTTCTTATTCTATCTCCCCTCTTTACTCCTATCATGCTTCTTTCCATTGCTCGTTGACAAATAGCAATTTTATTTGTTGTGTTTTCTGTTATGGCCCATGTTTGGCTTCCATACATTAAGACTGGTAGAATGCAAGTATTGAATATATTTGCTCTTTGTTGCTATATGGAGGTTTTTGTCCTTCATTACTTCCCTTAGACTCCAATACCTTTTCCAACTGTTTGCTATTCTTCTTTCGATTTCTTTGTTTATGTTATCTTTCGGCGATATCAGCTGACCAAGGTATATATAGTCTTCAACATAACTAATCTGTGATTCACCTACATTTATGCTTCTTTTATTTCTGTTGGTCATTACTTTAGTTTTTTCGGGATTTAGTTGTAGTCCTACTTTTCCGCTCTCTGATGCTAGGTCGTTTAACATTATACTTAGATCTTCTGGCGTTTTTGCGAATAAC
This sequence comes from Spilarctia lutea, assembly GCA_916048165.1. Taxonomy (NCBI): domain Eukaryota; kingdom Metazoa; phylum Arthropoda; class Insecta; order Lepidoptera; family Erebidae; genus Spilarctia; species Spilarctia lutea. The sequence goes on along the minus strand of OU696496.1, from coordinate 12,468,128 downwards.
ACAATGTCATCGGCAAATCTTAAGCGTGTTAGTGTGCGGCCGTCTATATTTAAACCCAGATTTTCCCATTCGAGCCTTCGGAAGATCGTTTCCAAAACAGCAGAGAAAAGCTTTGGAGAGAGAGGATCTCCTTGTCTTACCCCTTTTTGTATCTCAAACGAATCTCCTATCTTTTCTAGCTGAATGCACGCCGAGCTGGTTTTGTACACATTTCTAATCAGTCTTATATATTTTTGTTCTATCCCTTGTTCTTTTAGCGCCTCCCAGATGTTTGTGTGTACTAATGAGTCGAATGCCTTGCTGTAATCGACAAATGCTAGATAGTATACGAGTTGATATTCTTCATATTTTTCAATGATTTGCCTAACAGCATGGATGTGATCGAGTACTGAGTAGTCTCTTCTGAAACCTGCTTGTTCTATTGGCTGTTGCTCGTCGAGTTTTCTCTCTATTCGCTTGAGTATAACCTTCGCGAATATTTTGTACAGATTGGACATCAAACTTATGGGCCGGTAGTTTCCTATATCGTACTGATCTCCTTTTTTGTACAGAAGGATTATACTGGATTTCGTCCATTGCTGGGGTATAATTTCTGTGTTAATGATATCATTGAAGATTTCTTTGAGAATAGGTGTTATTGTCTGTATCGCTGCTATTAGTACTTCGTTGCTTATTCTGTCGGGTCCTGGAGCTTTATTGTCTCTTTGGGTTTTTATAGCTAATTCTATTTCTTCTTGTATGATGCTGGGTACGGATGAGGTTTCTAATAACTCTATTTCTTTTCCTGTCATGGTACTTTCATATAGCTTTTTGTAGTAAGATGTTGCAATTCCCAATATTCCCAGCCTTCGGTTTTCCTTCAAGCTATTACTATCTTTCATCCGTACGATCCAGTCCTTTTTGTTAGTTAGCTCTTTATATGCCTTTTTTATTCCTCCTGTCCGTACAATGTGTCTCTCTATTGTTTCCATTCTTTTCTGAGTTCTACCTTTTCGAATGCTTTCTTTTATATTTTTGCTATTTGCTTTCGATTATCGTTGGTATTTTTCCCATTAATTAGGTCAGCTCTTTGATTAAGAAGGTTAATAGTTTTGGTAGTCATCCACTGGTTAGATTGGTCTTTGCTATTATTGCCTTGTTTAATAGCTGCTTTTATTTTTCCTTCTAACCAGTTGTATTTTTCTTGTACCTCCATGTTTGTTGTCTCTTTATTGTAGTCTATAAGTTTAGTCGTTATAGAATTGGCTGTTTGGGCTGTTTGGTATTTGGTAGGTTTGGTGTTCATCATAATGTTTCTTGGTCTTGGGTTTTTTGGCGGGGTTGTCGTCAGTTCAGCTCGAATAATTCGATGGTTGGTGTTGAAGTTGAAATTGCTTATAACTTTCATGTTTGAGAAGTATTTGCTTTTATTTGTCATTATAAAATCTATTTCGTTTTTTGTTTTCCCGTCTGGTGATATCCAGGTCCACGTCTTACTTTCTTTCCTCTTGAACATTGTGTTTAGGATTTTCAAGGCATTCTCCTGTGCAAAGTTGACAAGTCTTTCCCCGTTTTTGCTTCTGGCCTTTTTTCCGTATATAAATGGTCCCAGGACTATGTCTTCTACTGGTTGACGTTCTCCAATTTGGCCATTGAAGTCTCCCATCACAACAAGGTTTTTGTGAGCATGGTCTTGGATTGTTTTATTTAGCTCTTGGTAGAATGAGTCCATTGATGTTGTATCGGATTGTTCCGTGGGTGAGTATACTTGTATGATGGACCATGGGTCTTTGTGTCTCGGTAGCTTAAGATTTATCACTGCTATGCGTTCTGACACTCCTATAAACCTCTCCACATAATTTGTGAGGTGTTTTTTGATAATAAAACCAACTCCATACTGACCTGGGGTCGTTCCTATGTGGTAAAGAAGGAAGTCTGGATGGGAAATAATTCTTTCTCCCATTCGCCTTACCTCACTCAGGCCGACGATGTCCCATATGATCTGTTTTAACGCATATGTTAGTTCTGTAAGGTTTTCATCATTTTTCAGTGTAAGTACATTGAGGGCTGCAACATAGATTTTTGATCTTCTGTGACTGTTTTCGCAATTTTCGTAATTTTCGTAATTGTCATAATTGTTTTCCTGTGTTGTTGGAGGGTTGTGGTCTTCATCCCCCACGAGGACCAGTCGGCTTTGGGGAGTTGTATTGATTTCCGTTGTCTCGTTATGTATTTTTTCTACATTTATTCTGATCTTCCGGTTATCGATGCGTGTTAATGGCTATTCTTGATTAAATTCTGATTTTGAGTTTGATCTATTTCTGTACATTCGTTCGAAGGCATTTATTTTATTAATTTTTGGTCGACCATTTTTATTACCTTTATTTGGGGAGTCAAATTGTTTTATCTTCCGTTTGTCCCGTACATCACATTCTTTATCTTTTACAACCAGTTTATCGTATTTTATGAATGCTATATGTCCTTTTTTCTTTCTTCTTTTAGCTGAGGTATAAGTTCTCTTCGTTTTTCTAAAACCTCTTTGCTGAAATCTTCATCAACGAATATATTTTTAGTTAGTCTACTTTTGTTTTTTTAAATTTCATTTTTCTTCCATACGTTCAAGATGTTAGCTAAAATCGGGCGTGTTTCTCCCTTTGCCTTGCCAATTCTAAACGCTTTTTTAATATCACGCTTGTTTATTTCAATACCAGAATCGTTTAGAGTTTTAGTTACCATTTCAATTACGTTAATATTTTTTTCCTCTGTGAACTCCTCAAAGCCATAGAAAATCAAATTATTCTCCCTTTGCCCAAGTTCCAGACGTTTTACCTTCTCGTTTAATTTCTCCACTTGATTTCTCAGATACAGGTTTTCTTCCACTAAAGGTTTCAATTTCTGATCTATTTCTTCTCTGATAGAATCTTTTAATTTTGTTGTTTGTTTTTCCATCTCTAGTTTAATATTTGAAAATAATAGTTGCATTTGGTCTTCCATCTCGGGTATTTTCGAGTTTCAGTATTGGCAACACTGATTTAATTTCTTATAAAATTATTTGTTCAAGTGGTAACACTCATTTATTTTAGAAGAATATTATTTGTTAAAGTGGCAACATTTGCTCTGTGACTTGCTTCGAACGAAACGTACCGTTACGTTTTCTTTTGTTGGTAGCCTTGAAGTGTCAAATTCAAATATTGCTTTTACACGAATACTTGCTGTTATTTTGATATGTACTGAACGCACACAAAGTTTATATTTCAATTTTTATAGATTTAGTCTTTAATGTTCGTTTCACTTGCACAGTTTATAGTTTAAGAGGGTTTTTTAACACTTTTAAGTTTATCTTTGCGGATCGTACTTCGTGACGTTTGTACAGTTAAGCGACCAAACCGGAAGTCGGAAGGTTATATAAAGCAATTCTTAAAGTTCTGGTTCAAAAGTTTCAAGACGGGAATCAGTACAGTCATGTATATACTGGTGAGTGTTTTCTAAAGGGTTATTTATTTTGCACCTTGTGTTTAGGAGTTTTAAACCAAAAAATCTGAATGCTTACGTTTTGTTTGCCCTCAATTATGGTAGATCAGAATATGGACGATAAAAATGAGTACAATCCAAGAGTGGTGGTCACCATATTCGTTGCTAATGTGGGCAACGTGGTATGGTGACCCACATTATGTCGGCCTTGTAAGATGTTTTTTCACGCCCCACTTAAAGGACCCGTGCGCTGGTACTAAATTCCAGTAATATTGCAATTTCATTAGGAAAATTAATATTATTCTGGGTCTGGTTGTTTTTGGGTTTTATGTATGTTTGTAAAAAAAAGTATCTCGCGACACAAGAATATTCCCAGTAGGTGATTTGTCTTTTTCAAATAACAGTAAATGGAATGTATATATTATTTCTTATACTCTTTCTTATCTTAACACTGAAGGACTGTCAAAATGACTCTTTTCGGTCTAATGGAAAGCTTGACCAGAATCCAGGAGTAGCATACTCACTGCGAATGTAAATGACAATACAGTGTGGCGACACACTATGTAGGGATGCAACATCGCTCTTAAAAAACATCGATATCAGAACATCGATATTTTCAAAAGTAAAACATCGATGTCGAAAACATCGATGTTTATGAACGATATATCGATTTTTTTTCGATGTTTTTTATTACCATTTATATTTATATATCGAATAAATATTATTTTTTAATAGAAATAAAACAAGCAAGTACAATAATCGAACATATTTATATTATTTTAGAAAGTTTTTGTTTTTACACTTACAGTTTTAACAGAAAAAAACAAAAGTATTATTTCAACATATTTTTATGTTTATTTCTTCAATGTTTTGAAGAAATAAACATAAAAATATGTTGAATTTAAAAATATTATCACTTTTAGCGCATTTCGGACCGAGGGGTGAGAGAAGTGTCAGTTAGGTGTGTAGCTGTAGATCACAGCTGGGACGGAAGATGGCGCTATGACAAAATATCGTTCATAAAACATCGCTCATGAAGAACGATGTATCGTCGATGTTTTAGGTTTCAACATCAATGTTAAAACATCGATGTTTATGAACGATACATCGATGTTTGAAAAAAATCGATGTATCGTTTGCATCCCTAACCCTATGGCGACCTAGTGCAATACATTTTCATGCCCCGCTTAACTTTTGTTCAATCTTTAACGTTACAGATATTAATAATGTTGCTGGAGTACATAGGCCGTGTACTGTTTGAGTTAATTATTTTGAGACCAGACGATGATGATGAACAATCATCAGACCAAAGTGACAGTGAAAATGGGAATGCTATCGACAGAGCTAATAACGAATATTACAATCACTTAGAAGATGATGACACAGATAGTGACAGTCTTTTAGATCGCATCACAGATGATAATTACTCACTCAGTGGAGATTCACTGGATGAATACGAACGCAGAATGTACAGAAATTTTGAGAGTGGGTATAATAGTGATGATTACAGTGAAGATAACGACTACATGTTTCCATACAATGACGATAATATAGATTGGATGGATGACGACGATTTTGACTATTCTGACTAATTATCTGACAGTATTGAATTTGAAAGCTCAGATACCGCTTATGAATCTGGAGACGTCACAACCGATGACACCGAAAGTATTAATAACTCTGGGGAAGAAATAGGCGATGAAGAGCCATCAGATGACAAGGAATACGATAATGAGTATCATAATTTAAATGTTGTGAAACCATAAAATGGTAACCAAAACTTACCACAAGTTACTTTTAAGGACAATAGTCTTGTTACTCCTAGATATGAAATAAGATAAATAAAATGATAATTTAAAAACATGTATAATTTCTTGCAACTAAACCCACCTAACGGATAAAGTCATAGTAATTAAAGCAGCTTTTCAAAATTAAAGATTATACAGGGCAACCTCGATTTAACAAATCGGAGGGGAACAAGAAAATATTCGTTATATCAAGTAATTCGTTGAACTGAGGTTTTTTATGTTGAGGTTAGGTTGGTCTAAAATTCGTTATAAAAAGATAAAAGAATAGTTTTGTTAGATTTTTGTCTCGGCACTGTTTTAACCACACACAAACACTCCTCTACGTCTTCGAACTCGCATGATTATAATATTTTACTGTTTACATTCAAACCACTATCTTCTGAAAACTTATCTACAAAAGCGTGTCGAAACATGTCGCGACATGAATCACATACTATGAGATTAAGAGTTTATATTGGTGGGAGCTTCATATTAAGGTTTTGGATTGACAAAATTCGTTAATTAGAGGTATGAATACTTTTTCTCGATAGTTGAAAATTCGTTATAAAGAGGTTGTTCGCAAAAAATGTTCGCATTGTAAAGGTATATTTTATATTGACTCTTATGGATAATTCAAGGGAATTTGTTAAAAACTAAGCAGAGCCACTACGGGTACTAGTCGACTGACTAGCAGTTATGGGTAATAGAGCGGAAGTCGTTTAAAAAAAAGGTAACAGCTAGAAGATATATCAAAAATACATTTTGTCCCGAACTGGGAATTGAACTCGAGGTCTCTTGATCAGCAATGTGGCAATTATCTACTTCCATTGTGTATATTTAAACTAGGGATGTTGCGAATATTCGCATCCGCATCCGCAAATGCGGAGCTTCCGCATGGATTTGGACATCTGCATCCGCAATAATCAATGCGGATGTTCATGCGGATGAGAATGTAATACAAGTTGCGACAAGAAAGAAATTGGGCGGGGCCAGCGAATGGTGAGTGCCGTTCGCACGTGTTAATGACCAATTAAACACCAAACATTTTGATTATAATAAATACTGACAATATTTTTTCCTGGTTCTCCTAATACCAATGCCGAAGGGCCTAAAATAATGAAAATTACTGATTCCGCGCGAAGATTTTTAAGCAGCAGTATTCCTAGTGAACAACTGTTTAATAGCGTTGGTTTAATTTATGTTCCTCTCCGTAAACGCCTTGAATCAGAAAAGGCGGCAATATTACTTTTTATTAAGTATAATGCGCTTTTTAACTTCATTTACTAATACGAACATTTGTTGTTACATAATTTAAAAAAATAAGAGCATTATAGTTAATTTTAATTTTCAATAAGGGAGCGTTCAAGTATTACGTAACGCAATTTGGGGGGGAGAGGGGTTTTCGTAAAACGTTACGATGCGTTACAGGGGCGGGAAGGGATCTTTCTTATAATACGTTACGTAACACTGTTTCTTTTTTAAAAATAAAAAATTAGGGAATTAAAACTCCCAAATTGGCAACCCTTTTCGTTTACGTTTTACGGGGAATCCCTCGATTGTATTAGTCTGGTCGTCATTAGTAATTTGTTCTCACAAGTTGGCAAACTTTTTCGTTTATATTTCACGGGGAATCCCTAGATTGTATTGTACGTTATTTATTGTTTTCGTTGTTAGTATTCGTTAGTGTTTATGCAGAAGCAAATTGCTGTAGTCAGTTGGTGTTATTAAAGTGAGTTCATAGTGTTCATACTGTAATGTCCTCAAAAGAGGGAGATTTGTATCATCAGCTGTTCTCGGCCTATAAAGGCTCTCATACTAACTTGCCAGCGCAACTGTGACAAAAAAATGTCAATGAAATTTGGAAAACGGCTAAAGAAAAACTAAAAAATAAAAAAACGTTTCTAGAACATATAAGGGAGCGTTCGAGTATTACGTAACGCAATTTCTGGGGTTTCGAAAAACGTTACATTGCGTTACAGGGGGGAGGGGGGGTTCAAAAACCTTCAAAAGTTGCGTTACGTAATACTTGAACGCTCCCTAATAAAATGTTAACAAGTACTTTATAAAGTAATTGTTTTAATTCGATATTCATAAACTGTATTTTTATAGTATTTTAAACATCCGCATCCGCATCTGCATCCGCGGATGTGAGCCTTTAAAAATCCGCATCCGCATCCGCGGATGTCAAAAAATTGGCATCCGCAACATCCCTAATTTAAACAGTCACCAAACAGCCTATCGAGTCCAGTTGGAGTGTCAACTCAACATAGTAAATACCTGGAAAGTTTTACAGTAAAAAATTAAAATTAATTCTTAGAGTACTGTAACATCTAGGACTTGTTGGAGTTTGTGTTATGGGTATTAGACAACTGACATAAATATTTACATACTTTTTTTTGTATAGATATAGATACGTGTTATACATAGAAAACACCCAAACTCCGAAACAAATATTTGCAGATCATAAAATGGAAAAACAAAAAGCAAAAAGAAGACAGATGAAACAAATATGTTCTAGATATATATTGCATATATATAGACGTAAGCATACATTATAAATAGTAACAATAAATAGAAACTAAGTTAACAGTATTATAAGAAATGTAATAGAAATAGTATTGAAATATAAGATGTATTAAGTTAAGAACAAGTAAAATAAAACACGATGAATAAGATTTTTTTCCCTGGAAATAGCAAAAATACATTTCATCCATTTGCTGTCCACTGCTGAACGTAGTCTGAAAGTAGGTCTCCTCCAAGGAGCGCCAATCATCAAGGTCTTGGGCAGTCTGCATACATCCGCTGCCAGCGACTCGGTTCAAATCGCCAGTCTACCGTGCCGCAGGGCGCCCTGCACTACGTTTGCCTAATCGCGGTCTCCGCTCAAGCACATTTCGATTTTTAGGGTTCCGTACCTCAAAAAGAAAAAATGGAACCCTTATAGGATCACTTTGTTGTCCGTCTGTCATCTCTGAATATTCTTGTTTGAGGAACGCGTGGAGGTATTAATTAATTGAAACTGAAATTCATATCAAATATTCAGGTCTTTGGTAAAGGCGGGTAATAATAATGTATCCACTAACCTTAACCAATTTATCCGTATGCGTGTGCTTGTAGGTATGTCTTCAATAACTAGTCCAATTGTTGTTTCACACATATATTCATAACACATACAGAATATAAAAGTCAGAAGGATTATAGAAGTTTAGCAAATAGAAATTTAAGCAAAGCGTAGATTCACAATGATAGAATATTACTATGCGCAACAAGTTATGCAAACAATGCAGCGATAAGCAAATAATTTTATATCGAGCGACACAGGCTTCGCGCTAGTGTGTAGGAACTCGACTGACTGATGAGCGGCGCGTACATGCGCCAGCGCGTGATATATTATTCACATTATTAGACATTACAACAATAACAAAATGTGCGTTTCCATAATACTACAACCGACAGGTATTGTGTTTAATGTATTGTAAATAATATGTATATAATTTTAGTTAATAAATATAAATACTTGTAAATAAAGATTATAAAATAATATTTAGATGTAAGTGTAAATGTGTAAGTATGTATGTGTACATAAGTTAACCACAGGTCTACTACCCCTTAAAACTGTGAAAAAATCAAACTTCTAAACCAATGCAATCAAAAGATAAAGCCGTTTATGCTGCAAATTTTCGACACTCGTAAGGTAATCGAATCTACAGGGTACTTTCCATGATCAAAAATCTTGAAATTTGAAACGCAGCAAAGTCTTATAGCATAGATAAAGGAAAAATTACGAAAAGTACATCATATAATATACCTACAGGTGTGTACGGAACCCAAGGTGCACGAGTCAGACTCGCACTTGGTCGGCTTTTTTATTTATTTAGGGTTTACTTACAGTCGTAACATTATTACTGGTTCTAGGAGATTACATGACATGTGCTAATATTTAGGCTATTGTGCAACCAGTTTGAAACAAACACAGCTTATTACATAAATATATGACTGTAAATAGAAAAATACATATTTAATATCTCATGGATTTAAATTTATTAGCATAAATAATCTCGTAATATTATTATTCATTTAACATTTATAATTTCTTCATTATATGTGAACACGCTTTTAATAATCATATTTATCATTAATAAGTTACTGAAAGGATAGTATATCTGCTCCTATTTCGATTAAATGGTGAATAATTAATAATAAAATAAATGAATATTCACAGAAAAGAACACAAACAAGCAGTGGTAAAAACTAAAATAAGTAAAATAAAATCTAAACCTTTACATGGCCAGTTTTATAGATCAGTTTTACAGAAGGAAAATATAGTTTTTTTTTTTAATTAGTAAGGGGCAAACGAGCAGACGTAACGCCTGATGGTAAGCGATTACCGCCGCCCATAGACACCCACAACACCAGAGGCGTCACAAGTGCGTTGCCGGCCTTTAGGGGAAGAGGAAGGGGATAAGGTAGGGGTTAGGGTGTGGGCCTCCAGTATCCTCACTCACTCGGTGAAACACAGCGCAAGTGCTATTCCACACCGGTTTTCAATACAAGATCAGGCAATAGTAACAAGGCAACGTGAAAGGGACATATTTAAACGAGAAGTAGATGGCAAGTGTCGGCTATGTTCAGTAAAAGACGAGACCGCACAACATATTGTCTCGGGATGTGCCGCACAACATATTGTCTCGGGATGTGAAAAATTGGCTGGCGCTTATTACACCAAACGACACAAAGTTAAAGAGAACGAATCTGCAAAGATAATGTGGGAGATACCGGTACAAACAGACGTCACAATAACACACAATAGACCATACATAATATACGTAAATAAAACAGAAAACAAAACATACTTAATAGACGTAACCATACCCTCAGACTATAACATAGGTCTAAAAGAAATAGAGAAGCTCAGCAAATATCACGCATTAAAAACAGAAATTTCACGCTTGTGGAACACACATACAGAAACCATCCCAATAGTTATAGGCACAACAGGTGTAGTAGCAAAAAGTTTACATAGATACATAAATAAATTAGACACAAATATAAACATACCTATAATACAAAAACAAGCAGCAATACACTCATGCACAATACTCACAAAAGTTTTGGGGGACACAGTGTTCTTAAATTCCAGGGAATCCGAACCTCCTCTTCTCTGAAGGGTACAAAGCGATAATTAGGATAAAAACCGAGAAAAAACTCGAGTAAAAATAACAAAAAATATAAATATTTCAGACATCTAACACACAACGCCATCTAATCCCAAGCTAAGCAGAGCATGTGTTAAGGGTACTAGACAACTGATATGAATACATATATACTTTTTTTTGTAAACATATACATCTTATACATAGAAAACACCCAAACTTCGAAACAAATATTTGTAGATAACACAAACACTTGGTCCGACTCAAAATTTGAACCCGTGACCACAAGTACAGCAGTCGCATTCACTACCACTGCGCCACCGAGACAGTTGGTATACCAAACCGTCTGGCCAGCAATACTGCATCATAGGCTAAAACTTCCTTTAAAAAAGGACATTTATATCTCGTAGTGGATTAATAAAGATTGAAGAAAGAAAATCAACGTAAAATAACTGCGTTCGTACTACCGTGTTTCGTTAATGAGTACGAGAACGGAGACCCAATGATGCAGAAGCATCACTAGGTCACCGTGATGTGGGTCACCATGCTGCATTGTGGCACTGTCTGCATTCGCAATCCTTCCAATGCATATATAGGACATTCAAATATGATATGGGGGACTGTTTGGGCAATGTTTGGGTCACAGGTACATAAGGGGTTTCCCATACACTCGAAGAGGTTCAGGTATTCGGCTAATCCGCCGTGCCCCGTAAGAACCTGTGTGATCACGCCTGACGGTCTCAAACGTCTTATCACCCGGAATGCTAACAATGCGTTCGGAAGGAACATTTTAGTCATGGTGATAGTCTCGCCTGACACATATCTCAAACTCCACTCATCAAGCAAATCCAAACGGATTAGTCGCCATATGCATGAAATCGGGCATCGGTCATAGTCTGGTTTCCTCCGTGACAACAATGCTGCCTCCATCGCCAGTTCGTCTGCACGCTCATTCCCCTGCTGTCCTGTGTGTGCCCTTATCCAGAACAAGCCTAGCAGGGTGCAATGTTTCAGCAAGTCGCACCGGACCCTCGATCTCCCGGTTTCCCGGCACAAACCTAGACGACCCTCTCCTCGCTGTATACATGCGGGCTGCTTCTTGTATACGCAAGTCGAGAGGAAGTATCCCGGACAGTACCAGCGCCGCGTTGAGAGAGACGGTGCGGTACGACTTGCAGAGCTTCTGCGCGAATCCTCGTTGGATGGTGCCCAGCCACTTCCGTATTCCCAGCTTCCCGACGGCTGGAGCCCAGGCGCATGACGTGTACGTTATGATCGGCTCGATCACTGTCGTGTATATGATGTTAATTATTTCGGCGTTTATCCCCCAGTTGACATCTGCCGCACGGCAGCTGTTGGTAAATGACGGCGGCTTTCTTGCAGACGATTGTCACGAGCTCATTAAAGGTTATTTTGCTGTCGATTGTGAAACCCAGGAGCCTCATGCTCGAGACCATGCCGATATCGATACTGGCCATCCTCAGGAGTGGTGTATCGTATTTGAATCTATCTACCAGGCTACTGCATACCTTCTAGTTGGGGTGCTTGACCTGCCAGTCTCGCCCTTAGCAGTACGCTACTCTGGATCTGGCCAATACCTCCCATCTCCTGCGAACTGGGCACTCGACACTGAATGCGTTGGGCTCAACATGATTCAGGCCTTCGCGTGCGCAGTTGCAGTATTGTATTTAGGCTACTCTGTGTTAGAATTATCCATTTTGGGATGCAGGATTATCAGTCACTCCGTAGTTCGGAGTGTCTTTAATAGATGGCGTTGTAATATGTGTTTGTTACGCTGTAAATACAAGTAAACACTCACAAATAAATCTTAAATAGTTATGATCCCATTATACGTTGAAATGAAATTTCTAGTTTAATGTGATCATTTATTAATCATTACAATTACCTTTTTAAAACGGTATTATTTTGTTAATTAATACGCTTGTGATTTTAAGGTGTGTTCACACAGCACAGACTTTTTCTAAATATAATTAAAATAAATAAAATTCTTCGTAAATGAAAATTATTACTAACAGAGATATACTTGATCCTGAACATTTAATATCCTATTTGTTTATATTTTTAACCGACTTCAATAAAGGAGGAGGTTTCTCAATTCGACCGTATATATATATTATATACTTGATAATTTTCATGTCTTCGGAAAATTCGATAGCTAAACACAACATATTTATGGATGATTCATAAGTTTCTTTCGATATAATACCAGATCACCGAGAACTTTTTCACTAAACATTTTCAAAAACAACACCTCTTACTACAACCCTATTGTCAGAATGTGTCGTCTTTCTAATGAAATTACAGAAATAAATGATGGCAAAATCGACATTTTCGACTCACAAGCTACTGTTTTTAAAAGAAATGTTCCAAATTGCCAAAAAAAAAAAAGAAAAATTGTTATCCTGTATACTTTGAATATCATGTTGTGTGATTACGGAAGGGTACCAATCAGTACTGAACCTATATTTATCCTAAAAATTATGACTTGTTTGTTATCTGTTGTAATTACCTTAATATTAAATAAATAAATAAATTATGTTAGTTAAGATACACACGCCCATTTAAATAATGATGATTAAATAATGACAATTAATTACTATTCAATAATGACAATTAATAACAATTAAATAATGATGAGATTATTAGTTAATTTCGCAACTTTTATGGTTAGCGAACCAGAAAAATGGTATATATAAACCAATTATCAAAAGTTTTGGTTCAAAAGTTTCAAGACGGTAACCAATGCAGTCATGAATATACTGGTGAGTGATTTCTAAAATGATTATTTATTTAGGAGTTTTAAACCAAAAAATCTGAATACTTACGTTTTGTTCTCCCTCAATTATGGTAGATCACAATATGGACGATATAAATGAGTACAATCCAAGAGTGGTGGTCACCATATTCGTTGCTAATGTGGGCAACGTGGTATGGTGACCCACATTATGTCGGCCTTGTAAGATGTTTTTTCACGCCCCACTTAAAGGACCCGTGCGCTGCTACTGAATTCTAGTAATATTACAATTTCATTAGGAAAATTAATATTATTCTGGGTCTGGTTGTCTTTTGAGTTTCATGTATCTTTGTAAAAAAAAGTATCTCGCGACACAGGAATATTCCCAGTAGGTGATTTGTCTTTTTCAAATCACAGTAAATGGAATGTATTATTTCTTATACTCTTTCTTTTCTTAACACTGAAGGACTGTCAAAATGACTCTTCTCGGTCTAATGGAAAGCTTGAGCAGAATCCAAGAGTAGCATACTCACTGCGAATGTAAATGACAATACAGTGTGGCGACACCCTATGTAGGGATGCAACATCGCTCTTAAAAAACATCGATATCAGAACATCGATATTTTCAAAAGTAAAACATCGATGTCGAAAACATCGATGTATATGAACGATATATCGATTTTTTTTCGATGTTTTTTATTACCATTTATATTTATATATCGAATAAATATTATTTTTTAATAGAAATAAAACAAGCAAGTACAATAATCGAACATATTTATATTATTTTAGAAAGTTTTTGTTTTTACACTTATAGTTTTAACAGAAAAAAACAAAAGTATTATTTCAACATATTTTTATGTTTATTTCTTCAAAACAGAATTTAAAAATATTATCACTTTTAGCGCATTTCGGACCGAGGGGTGAGAGAAGTGTCAGTTAGGTGTGTAGCTGTAGATCACAGCTGGGACGGAAGATGGCGCTATGACAAAATATCGTTCATAAAACATCGCTCATGAAGAACGATGTATCGTCGATGTTTTAGGTTTCAACATCGATGTTAAAACATCAATGTTTATGAACGATAAATCGATGTTTGAAAAAAATCGATGTATCGTTTGCATCCCTAACCCTATGGCGATCTAGTGCAATACATTTTCATGCCCCGCTTAACTTTTGTTCAATCTTTAACGTTACAGATATTAATAATGTTGCTGGAGTACATAGGCCGTGTACTGTTTGAGTTAATTATTTTGAGACCAGACGATGATGATGAACAATCATCAGACCAAAGTGACAGTGAAAATGGGAATGCTATCGACAGAGCTAATAACGAATATTACAATCACTTAGAAGATGATGACACAGATAGTGACAGTCTTTTAGATCGCATCACAGATGATAATTACTCACTCAGTGGAGATTCACTGGATGAATACGAACGCAGAATATACAGAAATTTTGAGAGTGGGTATAATAGTGATGATAACAGTGAAGATAACGACTACATGTTTCCATACAATGACGATAATATAGATTGGATGGATGACGACGATTTTGACTATTCTGACTAATTATCTGACAGTATTAAATTTGAAAGCTCAGATACCGCTTATGAATCTGGAGACGTCACAACCGATGACACCGAAAGTATTAATAACTCTGGGGAAGAAATAGGCGATGAAGAGCCATCAGATGACAAGGAATACGATAATGAGTATCATAATTTAAATGTTGTGAAACCATAAAATGGTAACCAAAACTTACCACAAGTTACTTTTAAGGACAATAGTCTTGTTACTCCTAGATATGAAATAAGATAAATAAAATGATAATTTAAAAACATGTATAATTTCTTGCAACTAAACCCACCTAACGGATAAAGTCATAGTAATTAAAGCAGCTTTTCAAAATTAAAGATTATACAGGGCAACCTCGATTTAACAAATCGGAGGGGAACAAGAAAATATTCGTTATATCAAGTAATTCGTTGAACTGAGGTTTTTTATGTTGAGGTTAGGTTGGTCTAAAATTCGTTATAAAAAGATAAAAGAATAGTTTTGTTAGATTTTTGTCTCGGCACTGTTTTAACCACACACAAACACTCCTCTACGTCTTCGAACTCGCATGATTATAATATTTTACTGTTTACATTCAAACCACTTTCTTCTGAAAACTTATCTACAAAAGCGTGTCGAAACATGTCGCGACATGAATCACATACTATGAGATTAAGAGTTTATATTGGTGGGAGCTTCATATTAAGGTTTGGATTGACAAAATTCGTTAATTAGAGGTATGAATACTTTTTCTCGATAGTTGAAAATTCGTTATAAAGAGGTTGTTCGCAAAAAATGTTCGCATTGTAAAGGTATATTTTATATTGACTCTTATGGATAATTCAAGGGAATTTGTTAAAAACTAAGCAGAGCCACTACGGGTACTAGTCGACTGACTAGCAGTTATGGGTAATAGAGCGGAAGTCGTTTAAAAAAAAGGTAACAGCTAGAAGATATATCAAAAATACATTTTGTCCCGAACTGGGAATTGAACTCGAGGTCTCTTGATCAGCAATGTGGCAATTATCTACTTCCATTGTGTATATTTAAACTAGGGATGTTGCGAATATTCGCATCCGCATCCGCAAATGCGGAGGTTCCGCATGGATTTGGACATCTGCATCCGCAATAATCAATGCGGATGTTCATGCGGATGAGAATGTGATACAAGTTGCGACAAGAAAGAAATTGGGCGGGGCCAGCGAATGGTGAGTGCCGTTCGCACGTGTTAATGACCAATTAAACACCAAACATTTTGATTATAATAAATACTGACAATATTTTTTCCTGGTTCTCCTAATACCAATGCCGAAGGGCCTAAAATAATGAAAATTACTGATTCCGCGCGAAGATTTTTAAGCAGCAGTATTCCTAGTGAACAACTGTTTAATAGCGTTGGTTTAATTTATGTTCCTCTCCGTAAACGCCTTGAATCAGAAAAGGCGGCAATATTACTTTTTATTAAGTATAATGCGCTTTTTAACTTCATTTACTAATACGAACATTTGTTGTTACATAATTTAAAAAAATAAGAGCATTATAGTTAATTTTAATTTTCAATAAGGGAGCGTTCAAGTATTACGTAACGCAATTTGGGGGGGAGAGGGGTTTTCGTAAAACGTTACGATGCGTTACAGGGGCGGGAAGGGATCTTTCTTATGCTGGGGCCACACTAATGAGAAATGCCATTAATTATCGCGATAATGGACGTTCACCATAGGTGTAGCCACAACTTAACGGGATAATTTGACAATGGCATTAACAATGCCATTTGGAGTTAGGCGATAGCTCAAGTGGCGGTACATCAAAGAGATTAACGCGAGAATTGATGCGATGAAGCGGCCACATTACGTATTGTCAGTGTGCATCAAGAGCGCAACGGGAGCGGACGTATTTGTTTTTATACGACGGATTTGCCTCAAAATCGCACGATTTTGACTGGAAATACGTACTATGGCGTCCTAGTGGAGTAATCATCCACCTTCTTGTTTTTCTTTGTTTCCGTTTTCTTTTTATTCGGTAATGATTCAATAAAGTCAAATAATATAAATTTACACTCATGAGATATAGAGCTCTGTCGACGTCCATCTTGCTTGAATTAAAGTAAATTCAATGCCGTTTTTATCGCCAATAATGAGCATTCATGTTGACCGTTGAAGTGTAGCCACCCATTTTAATGCGGTAAAAATTATCGCAATAATTATCGAGATAATGGGCATTGACGTTAAACCTTAGTGTGGCCCCAGCATTATAATACGTTACGTAACACTGTTTCTTTTTATAAATAAAAAATTAGGGAATTAAAACTCCCAAATTGGCAACCCTTTTCGTTTACGTTTTACGGGGAATCCCTCGATTGTATTAGTCAGGTCGTCATTAGTAATTTGTTCTCACAAGTTGGCAAACTTTTTCGTTTATATTTCACGGGGAATCCCTAGATTGTATTGTACGTTATTTATTGTTTTCGTTGTTAGTATTCGTTAGTGTTTATGCAGAAGCAAATTGCTGTAGTCAGTTGGTGTTATTAAAGTGAGTTCATAGTGTTCATACTGTAATGTCCTCAAAAGAGGGAGATTTGTATCATCAGCTGTTCTCGGCCTATAAAGGCTCTCATACTAACTTGCCAGCGCAACTGTGACAAAAAAATGTCAATGAAATTTGGAAAACGGCTAAAGAAAAACTAAAAAATAAAAAAACGTTTCTAGAACATATAAGGGAGCGTTCGAGTATTACGTAACGCAATTTCTGGGGTTTCGAAAAACGTTACATTGCGTTACAGGGGGGAGGAGGGGTTCAAAAACCTTCAAAAGTTGCGTTACGTAATACTTGAACGCTCCCTAATAAAATGTTAACAAGTACTTTATAAAGTAATTGTTTTAATTCGATATTCATAAACTGTATTTTTATAGTATTTTAAACATCCGCATCCGCATCTGCATCCGCGGATGTGAGCCTTTAAAAATCCGCATCCGCATCCGCGGATGTCAAAAAATTGGCATCCGCAACATCCCTAATTTAAACAGCCACCAAACAGCCTATCGAGTCCAGTTGGAGTGTCAACTCAACATAGTAAATACCTGGAAAGTTTTACAGTAAAAAATTAAAATTAATTCTTAGAGTACTGTAACATCTAGGACTTGTTGGAGTTTGTGTTATGGGTATTAGACAACTGACATAAATATTTACATACTTTTTTTTGTATAGATATAGATACGTGTTATACATAGAAAACACCCAAACTCCGAAACAAATATTTGCAGATCATAAAATGGAAAAACAAAAAGCAAAAAGAAGACAGATGAAACAAATATGTTCTAGATATATATTGCATATATATAGACGTAAGCATACATTATAAATAGTAACAATAAATAGAAACTAAGTTAACAGTATTATAAGAAATGTAATAGAAATAGTATTGAAATATAAGATGTATTAAGTTAAGAACAAGTAAAATAAAACACGATGAATAAGATTTTTTTCCCTGGAAATAGCAAAAATACATTTCATCCATTTGCTGTCCACTGCTGAACGTAGTCTGAAAGTAGGTCTCCTCCAAGGAGCGCCAATCATCAAGGTCTTGGGCAGTCTGCATACATCCGCTGCCAGCGACTCGGTTCAAATCGCCAGTCTACCGTGCCGCAGGGCGCCCTGCACTACGTTTGCCTAATCGCGGTCTCCGCTCAAGCACATTTCGATTTTTAGGGTTCCGTACCTCAAAAAGAAAAAATGGAACCCTTATAGGATCACTTTGTTGTCCGTCTGTCATCTCTGAATATTCTTGTTTGAGGAACGCGTGGAGGTATTAATTAATTGAAACTGAAATTCATATCAAATATTCAGGTCTTTGGTAAAGGCGGGTAATAATAATGTATCCACTAACCTTAACCAATTTATCCGTATGCGTGTGCTTGTAGGTATGTCTTCAATAACTAGTCCAATTGTTGTTTCACACATATATTCATAACACATACAGAATATAAAAGTCAGAAGGATTATAGAAGTTTAGCAAATAGAAATTTAAGCAAAGCGTAGATTCACAATGATAGAATATTACTATGCGCAACAAGTTATGCAAACAATGCAGCGATAAGCAAATAATTTTATATCGAGCGACACAGGGTTCGCGCTAGTGTGTAGGAACTCGACTGACTGATGAGCGGCGCGTACATGCGCCAGCGCGTGATATATTATTCACATTATTAGACATTACAACAATAACAAAATGTGCGTTTCCATAATACTACAACCGACAGGTATTGTGTTTAATGTATTGTAAATAATATGTATATAATTTTAGTTAATAAATATAAATACTTGTAAATAAAGATTATAAAATAATATTTAGATGTAAGTGTAAATGTGTAAGTATGTATGTGTACATAAGTTAACCACAGGTCTACTACCCCTTAAAACTGTGAAAAAATCAAACTTCTAAACCAATGCAATCAAAAGATAAAGCCGTTTATGCTGCAAATTTTCGACACTCGTAAGGTAATCGAATCTACAGGGTACTTTCCATGATCAAAAATCTTGAAATTTGAAACGCAGCAAAGTCTTATAGCATAGATAAAGGAAAAATTACGAAAAGTACATCATATAATATACCTACAGGTTTGTACGGAACCCAAGGTGCACGAGTCAGACTCGCACTTGGTCGGCTTTTTTATTTATTTAGGGTTTACTTACAGTCGTAACATTATTACTGGTTCTAGGAGATTACATGACATGTGCTAATATTTAGGCTATTGTGCAACCAGTTTGAAACAAACACAGCTTATTACATAAATATATGACTGTAAATAGAAAAATACATATTTAATATCTCATGGATCTAAAATTCTTGGTATAAATAATCTCGTAAAAACGGTTATTCATTTAACATTTATAATTTCTTCATTATATGTCAACACACACTTTTAATTATCATATTTATCACTAATAAGTTACTGAAAGGATAGTATATCTGCTCCTATTTCGATTAAATGGTGAATAATTAATAATAAAATAAATGAATATTCACAGAAAAGAACACAAACAAGCAGTGGTAAAAACTAAAATAAGTAAAATAAAATCTAAACCTTTACATGGCCAGTTTTGTAGATCAGTTTTACAGAAGGAAAATATAGTTTTTTTTTTTAATTAGTAAGGGGCAAACGAGCAGACGTAACGCCTGATGGTAAGCGATTACCGCCGCCCATAGACACCCACAACACCAGAGGCGTCACAAGTGCGTTGCCGGCCTTTAGGGGAAGAGGAAGGGGATAAGGTAGGGGTTAGGGTGTGGGCCTCCAGTATCCTCACTCACTCGGTGAAACACAGCGCAAGTGCTATTCCACACCGGTTTTCAATACAAGATCAGGCAATAGTAACAAGGCAACGTGAAAGGGACATATTTAAACGAGCAGTAGATGGCAAGTGTCGGCTATGTTCAGTAAAAGACGAGACCGCACAACATATTGTCTCGGGATGTGCCGCACAACATATTGTCTCGGGATGTGAAAAATTGGCTGGCGCTTATTACACCAAACGACACAAAGTTAAAGAGAACGAATCTGCAAAGATAATGTGGGAGATACCGGTACAAACAGACGTCACAATAACACACAATAGACCATACATAATATACGTAAATAAAACAGAAAACAAAACATACTTAATAGACGTAACCATACCCTCAGACTATAACATAGGTCTAAAAGAAATAGAGAAGCTCAGCAAATATCACGCATTAAAAACAGAAATTTCACGCTTGTGGAACACACATACAGAAACCATCCCAATAGTTATAGGCACAACAGGTGTAGTAGCAAAAAGTTTACATAGATACATAAATAAATTAGACACAAATATAAACATACCTATAATACAAAAACAAGCAGCAATACACTCATGCACAATACTCACAAAAGTTTTGGGGGACACAGTGTTCTTAAATTCCAGGGAATCCGAACCTCCTCTTCTCTGAAGGGTACAAAGCGATAATTAGGATAAAAACCGAGAAAAAACTCGAGTAAAAATAACAAAAAATATAAATATTTCAGACATCTAACACACAACGCCATCTAATCCCAAGCTAAGCAGAGCATGTGTTAAGGGTACTAGACAAATGATATGAATACATATATACTTTTTTCTGTAAACATATACATCTTATACATAGAAAACACCCAAACTTCGAAACAAATATTTGTAGATAACACAAACACTTGGTCCGACTCAAAATTTGAACCCGTGACCACAAGTACAGCAGTCGCATTCACTACCACTGCGCCACCGAGACAGTTGGTATACCAAACCGTCTGGCCAGCAATACTGCATCATAGGCTAAAACTTCCTTTAAAAAAGGACATTTATATCTCGTAGTGGATTAATAAAGATTGAAGAAAGAAAATCAACGTAAAATAACTGCGTTCGTACTACCGTGTTTCGTTAATGAGTACGAGAACGGAGACCCAATGATGCAGAAGCATCACTAGGTCACCGTGATGTGGGTCACCATGCTGCATTGTGGCACTGTCTGCATTCGCAATCCTTCCAATGCATATATAGGACATTCAAATATGATATGGGGGACTGTTTGGGCAATGTTTGGGTCACAGGTACATAAGGGGTTTCCCATACACTCGAAGAGGTTCAGGTATTCGGCTAATCCGCCGTGCCCCGTAAGAACCTGTGTGATCACGCCTGACGGTCTCAAACGTCTTATCACCCGGAATGCTAACAATGCGTTCGGAAGGAACATTTTAGTCATGGTGATAGTCTCGCCTGACACATATCTCAAACTCCACTCATCAAGCAAATCCAAACGGATTAGTCGCCATATGCATGAAATCGGGCATCGGTCATAGTCTGGTTTCCTCCGTGACAACAATGCTGCCTCCATCGCCAGTTCGTCTGCACGCTCATTCCCCTGCTGTCCTGTGTGTGCCCTTATCCAGAACAAGCCTAGCAGGGTGCAATGTTTCAGCAAGTCGCACCGGACCCTCGATCTCCCGGTTTCCCGGCACAAACCTAGACGACCCTCTATACATGCGGGCTGCTTCTTGTATACGCAAGTCGAGAGGAAGTATCCCGGACAGTACCAGCGCCGCGTTGAGAGAGACGGTGCGGTACGACTTGCAGAGCTTCTGCGCGAATCCTCGTTGGATGGTGCCCAGCCACTTCCGTATTCCCAGCTTCCCGACGGCTGGAGCCCAGGCGCATGACGTGTACGTTATGATCGGCTCGATCACTGTCGTGTATATGATGTTAATTATTTCGGCGTTTATCCCCCAGTTGACATCTGCCGCACGGCAGCTGTTGGTAAATGACGGCGGCTTTCTTGCAGACGATTGTCACGAGCTCATTAAAGGTTATTTTGCTGTCGATTGTGAAACCCAGGAGCCTCATGCTCGAGACCATGCCGATATCGATACTGGCCATCCTCAGGAGTGGTGTATCGTATTTGAATCTATCTACCAGGCTACTGCATACCTTCTAATTGGGGTGCTTGACCTGCCAATCTCGCCCTTAGCAGTACGCTACTCTGGATCTGGCCAATACCTCCCATCTCCTGCGAACTGGGTACTCGACACTGAATGCGTTGGGCTCAACATGATTCAGGCCTTCGCGTGCGCAGTTGCAGTATTGTATTTAGGCTACTCTGTGTTAGAATTATCCATTTTGGGATGCAGGATTATCAGTCACTCCGTAGTTCGGAGTGTCTTTAATAGATGGCGTTGTAATATGTGTTTGTTACGCTGTAAATACAAGTAAACACTCACAAATAAATCTTAAATAGTTATGATCCCATTATACGTTGAAATGAAATTTCTAGTTTAATGTGATCATTTATTAATCATTACAATTACCTTTTTAAAACGGTATTATTTTGTTAATTAATACGCTTGTGATTTTAAGGTGTGTTCACACAGCACAGACTTTTTCTAAATATAATTAAAATAAATAAAATTCTTCGTAAATGAAGTAAATGTAAATGAAAGTTTTTCGGCGGTAGGTGTAGAAAAATATAGACGTGTCGTAAATTTCGGAATTAAAAATTAATTACAATTTATTATACATTTGACTCAATTCTTTATCTTGAGACAAGTAAATATAGTTAAATTACTGGTACTCACGTTCGCAACATATTTAATGTAATAATTGGACAATTGATACACACCACCTGCCAGCGCATCGCTTTACAGTGCTAAACAACAACTACGAGTATCTTAAATATATTGAAGAATGTCACAAATCAGTGATATAATATCGGCGCAGAGGACACTTGAAGACACTTTTATGAGGAAGATGTCAGACCTTGAGTCTCAGATTCAGGGTGCTGGTCCCGCCAAAGACACCGTGGCTAAGGTGGCGGAGGAATTTCGATGCTTTCGAGAGCTGATCTTCTCGATGCTAGGCTTGCTCCGGAAGCAGATAGGCGAGTGCTCCAGACAGATCGACGACATAGAAACCAGACATCGACGTAAGTCACTAATTTTTTTGGGTGTCGAAGAGGCTCAAAAGGAGGACTGCAAGGCTGTCGCGCTGCAAATCATCAACAACCACTTAAGCCTCAAGAGCATAACTGCTTCATCTATCGTGCTCTGCCACCGACTTGGAGCGGCGAGTGGGGAGCGTCGGCGGCCTATATTAGTAAAGTTTTCAAGTGTGGACGACAGATCATCGGTATGGAATGCGAAATCAGGGCTTAAGGGTTCTTCTATCAGTGTTAAGGAGTTCCTCACAAAAACCAGGCAATCCATCTTCGCCAAGGCTAGGATTCATTTTGGGGTCTCTGCTAGCTGGACTCAGAATGGCACCATAGTTATCAAGGTCCCAGGTGGTATCAGACATAAAGTCACGACCATCGACGAGTTGAACCCGCTACTGACGAAGTACCCAAAGCCACAATCGGCTTCCGCGGGTCCCAGTGACCGATCCGCGGGAGATATCAGGTCTCGTAAACAACTAAAATAGTTATTCAAGTTTTCTGTTTTGGGTATTTCAGTTCATTTTATTTATTTTTTCTTCTTTATTTTAACAATTTTAATCCTAAAATCTCCATGTAAACAAAACTCATACCTAAATTTATGTAACACACTATCACAAATTGTGTTGATTTCTGCACCTTTGTTTTGATTGAAACGACAAAATATTAATATACCCTCTCTGTTTTTATGTAACTTAGCAATTGTGTGCGGTGCATTATGAGTGATATCATAGATTAAAGATGCAATCGTTCACTCATTTTACTCATTACAGTTCGGATACGCTGCACCATAAATATTGTTTTGCATTCGTGTTGAGAACTTTTATAAAATGTATCCTGTTTAGTTTTCTGTTTAATTTTCTTATATATATATTTTTTTTCTTTTTCTAGTGATGTAAGCTGGCGGGTGGTGCAGAGATACAAACGGTGTACCAGAATATTTGCACATTGATAGGTATACACATATATTTTAATATATTCTGTTTTATTAATAAGTTTTATTCTCCTAACTTTTATTTTATTATATATTTATAGTTTATTTATATATATGTCATCAGATAGTGAATGTTATGGTTCTGCATGTGGGTCCGAGATCGGCTTAAGCGATGAAAGCTTCTCCTCCTTATCAGATACTCTCGGTGGTGTTCTACGCAATAAATTTAATTTTAATAATAATCATCTATTTAACGTATGTCATTTAAACGCCCAAAGCGTTCCTAGCCACTATTCTGATTTGTACGAGGCGTTCAGTGATGTTAATGTTCATGCCGTCCTGGTTTCTGAGACTTGGCTCAAACCACATCTTTTATCTACCTCTTACTCGCTCCCTGGCTTTATCCTTATCCGAAATGACCGGATGGAGGGAAGAGGGGGCGGCGTGGCTATTTACCTACGCAGTGATTTTTCTCATAAAATTATTTCATCTTCCTCTTCTGCTGCCGCTGCTGAGTACTTATTCTTAGAGGTTTGTGTCGGGGGCGTTAAAACTGTCCTTGGTGTTACCTATTGTCCCCCTTCTGTTGACTATTTCACTGAATTCGAATCAGTCCTTGAATCCTTGGGTACAGAGTATGCTCATCACGTCATCATGGGTGATTTTAATACCAATCTCCTAGATCAAACCTCCCGTCGTTCCTGTAAACTCCAACTCCTTCTTGAGTCGGTCAGCCTTAATGTTCTGCCACTACATGCCACTCATCACAACAATAACGGCGAGGACACTTGGCTCGACCTAATCATCGCCTCCAATCCTTCCCTTGTTTCCTCTCATGGGCAACTAGATGCTCCCGGATTCTCACATCATGACCTAATTTTCCTCTCCTATATCCTCAAACCCTCTAAACCCAAACCCGAAATCCTATACAGGCGTTGCTTTAGGAGAATGAACATCGATGAATTGAGTGGTGATGCTTCATGTATTGACTGGACACCCTTGATCGACTGTTCTTCCATAGATGACAAGGTAAACATATTCAACGAACTAGTCACTAAGTTGTATGACACTCACGCTCCAATTAAAAAGGTTAGGGTTAAACGACCGCCAGCGCCCTGGATGACCAGGGATATACGGACGGCCATGAAACACCGAAATCGAGCTTTTAGAACTTTTAAGAGGGACCGTGTAGAAGTCAACTGCCAACTGTATAAGACTGCAAGAAATCGGTGTAACCAGATGATACGGAACGCTAAACGCCGCCATATTCTAGATAATATTTCTTCTTCTTCTCCTGCCGACATCTGGAAGTTCCTTGGAACTCTTGGTGTTGGCAGATCGCGGCATGTAGACTTTCCACAATCAGTAAGTCTCGATTCCCTGAATCAACATTTTACTACATCTTTTATTATGGACAGTCTGTCTGAACATAATACCCTTAACTACATTAATAGTCTACCGCGCTCTAACTCAAGCCCTCTTCACTTTGCTCCAGTCGCGGAAGGAGAAATTGAGAAAGTAATCCTATCCATCAAATCCCAAGCGGTTGGTTGTGATGGAATTAGCCGGAGAATGATCACCACATTAATAGTTCACCTCCTCCCTGCTATTTCCCATATTATTAACTTCTCCCTTGTGTCCGGCACATTTCCTTCTCTGTGGCGTAAAGCGTATGTACGCCCATTGCCTAAAATTCCTAATCCGTCTCTTCCCAGTCATTTTCGTCCTATTTCTATTCTTCCTTTTCTCTCCAAAGTGCTAGAAGCCTGTGTCCACAAACAGTTCTCTCGCTTCATATATTGTAACAACTTACTCAGTCCTCTTCAGTCTGGATTTCGACCAGGCCACAGCACAGTTTCTGCCCTTCTTAAAGTGACTGGTGATGTTAAGGCGGGAATGGAGAATGCCAAGGTTACCACCGTGGTACTGATTGATTTCTCCAATGCCTTCAACACTGTCAGTCATGAACTCCTTCTCGCTGTCCTATCCAATTTCTCAGTCTCTCAAGAAGCGCTGGACTGGTTCTCCTCTTACCTTCGGGATCGTCAGCAGTCAGTGAAGATGGAAGATTGTTCCTCTAGCTGGTGCCATCTCCATGCTGGCGTCCCCCAAGGCGGTATTCTTTCACCTCTTCTCTTTTCAATTTTCATTAATCTCATCACGTCAAGACTTCGGTGTTCCTATCATCTGTATGCTGATGACTTGCAATTATATTATCAAACTGATTTGTGCGATGTATCGTCCGCGATCTCGATCGTAAACAGTGACCTGGGAGCCATTAAACACTGGTCCGATATGTTTGGCGTATCGGTAAATCCAAATAAATGTCAGGGTATCATCATCGGAAGTAACCGTCGCATGAGCCAGTTAGATTTTGCTTCGCTTCCACCACTTACCTACGATGGTATGGTTATCCCATACTGTGAAAATGTGAAGGACCTCGGACTGTACATCGATACAACACTCAGCTGGCAAAAACAAGTTGCATCTGTGTGCCAGAAAGTCACGGGCTCGTTACGAACTCTCTATAGGCTTAAAAACTTTCTGCCAATGAAAACTAAGGTAATGCTTGTCCAGACCCTAATATTCCCAATAATCGACTATGGTGACGTGTGCTACTTTGACCTGAATGCAGATCTGCTCAATAAGCTCGACCGTCTTCTCAACAATTGCATTCGATTCGTTTTCAACTTACGGAAATATGATCACGTGTCCGAGTATCGGTCTTATTTGAAGTGGCTTCCAATTCGCCAACGTAGACATATACGGGCATTAACTACCCTTTATTCTTTACTCTTCTCTTCAAACTCTCCTTCCTACCTAACTACTCAATTTCATTATCTAGGTTCAAACCACGATAGGAACCTTAGGTCTTCCAACAACTTGCTTCTACAATGTCCCACTCACCGCTCTGATTTTTTACACTCAACCTTCTTCATACAAGCTGTCCTACTATGGAACGAGCTCCCTCTCACGATCAGGATGGCTAAAACTAAACAAAATTTTAAACACTTGTTGCAGAGACATTTCTTGAGCACCCTATCGGATCCACGATGATTTCATCATACTCTCTCCCCTTTTAGAATTTATATTATGTATGTATTATATGTTTGTGTGTATACATGTATATATATATATATTAGTACCTATGTATGTATAAGTATTTAATACGTATATGTTATGTGTATCTATATAAATTATTACTAATTATTGTTTAATTTATTATTCTTAATCTTGTTGATTTCTCGATGAGAAATTTATTATTAATTGGTGAATTCCTTGTTGAGAAGTCGGTATAAATTTTTAGTTTGTGCATCTACCTTGTTTGGCTCTGCATCGCCCTAAGGTCGACTGGTAGAAAATGCCTACGGCATTAAGTTCACCTTTGTTACTATAATGTGCATAAAGTATAAATAAATAAAATAAAAAAAAAATAAAAATTATTACTAACAGAGATATACTTGATCCTGAACATTTAATATCCTATTTGTTTATATTTTTAACCGACTTCAATAAAGGAGGAGGTTTCTCAATTCGACCGTATACATATATTATATACTTGATAATTTTCATGTCTTCGGAAAATTCGATAGCTAAACACAACATATTTATGGATGATTCATAAGTTTCTTTCGATATAATACCAGATCACCGAGAACTTTTTCACTAAACATTTTCAAAAACAACACCTCTTACTACAACCCTATTGTCAGAATGTGTCGTCTTTCTAATGAAATTACAGAAATAAATGATGGCAAAATCGACATTTTCGACTCACAAGCTACTGTTTTTAAAAGAAATGTTCCAAATTGCCAAAAAAAAAAAAGAAAAATTGTTATCCTGTATACTTTGAATATCATGTTGTGTGATTACGGAAGGGTACCAATCAGTACTGAACCTATATTTATCCTAAAAATTATGACTTGTTTGTTATCTGTTGTAATTACCTTAATATTAAATAAATAAATAAATTATGTTAGTTAAGATACACACGCCCATTTAAATAATGATGATTAAATAATGACAATTAATTACTATTCAATAATGACAATTAATAACAATTAAATAATGATGAGATTATTAGTTAATTTCGCAACTTTTATGGTTAGCGAACCAGAAAAATGGTATATATAAACCAATTATCAAAAGTTTTGGTTCAAAAGTTTCAAGACGGTAACCAATGCAGTCATGAATATACTGGTGAGTGATTTCTAAAATGATTATTTATTTAGGAGTTTTAAACCAAAAAATCTGAATACTTACGTTTTGTTCTCCCTCAATTATGGTAGATCACAATATGGACGATATAAATGAGTACAATCCAAGAGTGGTGGTCACCATATTCGTTGCTAATGTGGGCAACGTGGTATGGTGACCCACATTATGTCGGCCTTGTAAGATGTTTTTTCACGCCCCACTTAAAGGACCCGTGCGCTGCTACTGAATTCTAGTAATATTACAATTTCATTAGGAAAATTAATATTATTCTGGGTCTGGTTGTCTTTTGAGTTTCATGTATCTTTGTAAAAAAAAGTATCTCGCGACACAGGAATATTCCCAGTAGGTGATTTGTCTTTTTCAAATCACAGTAAATGGAATGTATTATTTCTTATACTCTTTCTTTTCTTAACACTGAAGGACTGTCAAAATGACTCTTCTCGGTCTAATGGAAAGCTTGAGCAGAATCCAAGAGTAGCATACTCACTGCGAATGTAAATGACAATACAGTGTGGCGACACCCTATGTAGGGATGCAACATCGCTCTTAAAAAACATCGATATCAGAACATCGATATTTTCAAAAGTAAAACATCGATGTCGAAAACATCGATGTATATGAACGATATATCGATTTTTTTTCGATGTTTTTTATTACCATTTATATTTATATATCGAATAAATATTATTTTTTAATAGAAATAAAACAAGCAAGTACAATAATCGAACATATTTATATTATTTTAGAAAGTTTTTGTTTTTACACTTATAGTTTTAACAGAAAAAAACAAAAGTATTATTTCAACATATTTTTATGTTTATTTCTTCAAAACAGAATTTAAAAATATTATCACTTTTAGCGCATTTCGGACCGAGGGGTGAGAGAAGTGTCAGTTAGGTGTGTAGCTGTAGATCACAGCTGGGACGGAAGATGGCGCTATGACAAAATATCGTTCATAAAACATCGCTCATGAAGAACGATGTATCGTCGATGTTTTAGGTTTCAACATCGATGTTAAAACATCAATGTTTATGAACGATAAATCGATGTTTGAAAAAAATCGATGTATCGTTTGCATCCCTAACCCTATGGCGATCTAGTGCAATACATTTTCATGCCCCGCTTAACTTTTGTTCAATCTTTAACGTTACAGATATTAATAATGTTGCTGGAGTACATAGGCCGTGTACTGTTTGAGTTAATTATTTTGAGACCAGACGATGATGATGAACAATCATCAGACCAAAGTGACAGTGAAAATGGGAATGCTATCGACAGAGCTAATAACGAATATTACAATCACTTAGAAGATGATGACACAGATAGTGACAGTCTTTTAGATCGCATCACAGATGATAATTACTCACTCAGTGGAGATTCACTGGATGAATACGAACGCAGAATATACAGAAATTTTGAGAGTGGGTATAATAGTGATGATAACAGTGAAGATAACGACTACATGTTTCCATACAATGACGATAATATAGATTGGATGGATGACGACGATTTTGACTATTCTGACTAATTATCTGACAGTATTGAATTTGAAAGCTCAGATACCGCTTATGAATCTGGAGACGTCACAACCGATGACACCGAAAGTATTAATAACTCTGGGGAAGAAATAGGCGGTGAAGAGCCATCAGATGACAAGGAATACGATAATGAGTATCATAATTTAAATGTTGTGAAACCATAAAATGGTAACCCTAACTTACCACAAGTTAATGTTAAGGACAATAGTCTTGTTACTCCTAGATATGAAATAAGATAAATAAAACGATAATTTAAAAACATGTATAATTTCTTGCAACGAAACCCACCCCACGGATAAAGACATAGTAATTAAAGCAGCTTTTCAAAATTAAAGATTATACAGGGCAACCTCGATTTAACAAATCGGAGGGGAACAAGAAAATATTCGTTATAATAAGTAATTCGTTGAACTGAGGTTTTTTATGTTGAGGTTAGGTTGGTCTAAAATTCGTTATAAAAAGATAAAAGAATAGTTTTGTTAGATTTTTGTCTCGGCACTGTTTTAACCACACACAAACACTCCTCTACGTCTTCGAACTCGCATGATTTTAATATTTTACTGTTTACATTCAAACCACTTTCTTCTGAAAACTTATCTACAAAAGCGTGTCGAAACATGTCGCGACATGAATCACATACTATAAGAATAAGAGTTTATATTGGTGGGAGCTTTATATTAAGGTTTTGGGTTGACAAAATTCGTTAATTAGAGGTATGAATACTTTTTCTCGATAGTTGAAAATTCGTAAGAGGTTGTTCGCAAAAAATGTTCGCATTGTAAAGGTATATTTTATATTGACTCTTATGGACAATTCAAGGGAATTTGTTAAAAACTAAGCAGAGCCACTACGGGTAATAGTCGACTGACTAGCAGTTATGGGTAATAGAGCGAAAGTCGTTTAAAAAAAAGGTAACAGCTAGAAGATATATCAAAAATACATTTTGTCCCGAACTGGGAATTGAACTCGAGGTCTCTTGATCAGCTGTCACATACGTTAACTGTTAGACCAATGTGGCAATTATCTACTTCCATTGTGTATATTTAAACAGCCACCAAACAGCCTATCGAGTCCAGTTGGAGTGTCAAGTCAACATAGTAAATACCTGAAATTTTTACAGTAAAAAATAAAAATAAATTCTTAGAGTACTGTAACATCTAGGACTTGTTGGAGTTTGTGTTATGGGTATTAGACAACTGACATAAATATTTACATACTTTTTTTTGTATAGATATAGATATATAGATACGTGTTATACACAGAAAACACCCAAACTCCGAAACAAATATTTGCAGATCATAAAATGGAAAAACAAAAAGCAAAAAGAAGACAGATGAAACAAATATGTTCTAGATATATATTGCATATATATAGACGTAAGCATACATTATAAATAGTAACAATAAATAGAAACTAAGTTAACAGTATTATAAGAAATGTAATAGAAATAGTATTGAAATATAAGATGTATTAAGTTAAGAACAAGTAAAATAAAACACGATGAATAAAATTTTTTTCCCTGGAAATAGCAAAAATACATTTCATCCATTTGCTGTCCGCTGCTGAACGTAGTCTGAAAGTAGGTCTCCTCCAAGGAGCGCCAATCATCAAGGTCTTGGGCAGTCTGCATACATCCGCTGCCAGCGACTCTGTTCAAATCGCCAGTCTACCGTGCCGCAGGGCGCCCTGCACTACGTTTGCCTAATCGCGGTCTCCGCTCAAGCACATTTCGATTTTTAGGGTTCCGTACCTCAAAAAGAAAAAATGGAACCCTTATAGGATCACTTTGTTGTCCGTCTGTCATCTCTGAATATTCTTGTTTGAGGAACGCGTGGAGGTATTAATTAATTGAAACTGAAATTCATATCAAATATTCAGGTCTACTACCCCTTAAAACTGTGAAAAAATCAAACTTCTAAACCAATGCAATCAAAAGATAAAGCCGTTTATGCTGCAAATTTTCGACACTCGTAAGGGAATCGAATCTACAGGGTACTTTCCATGATCAAAACTCTTGAAATTTGATACGCAGTAAGGTCTTATAGCATAGATAAAGGAAAAATTACGAAAAGTACATCATATAATATACCTACAGGTTTGTACGGGACCCTCGGTGCACGAGTAAGACTCGCACTTGGTCGGCTTTTTTATTTACGAGTATTTATAGTTTACTTACAGTCGTAACATTATTACTTGTTCTAGGAGATTACATGACATGAGCTAAAATTTAGGCTATTGTGTAACCAGTTTGAAACATACACAGCTTACATAAATATATGACCGTAAACAGAAAAATAGGTACATATTTAATATCTCATGGATATAAAATTCTTGGTATAAATAATCTCGTAAAAACGGTTATTCATTTAACCTTTATAATTTCTTCATTATATGTCAACACACACTTTTAATTATCATATTTATCACTAATAAGTTACTGAACGGATCGGAGTACATCTGCTCCTATTTGTTAAAAATGGTAAATATTTTATTTTTTTTTTATCATGCGATCTGTTTCGTACGAACATTTAGCATAGGGTTAGGAATTTATGCATTTAGTCTTGCAGGATAGTCAGTTCAGCGACAAACGCCCTTTATGCTTAAAATCCCTATAAATCTCTAGGGGACTTTCTTTTTAGCCTCTTAAATGTTGAAGTATTATTCATCAAGTGCAAAGTCAGTGTATTTGGATGGTTAGCTAGTCGATTCCTGTAAGATTTCATCGAGTGCTTGATTTCTTCTTGGACTGTTCTGATTTTAAGGTCATGGTGCAATTGTTGGTTTGTTATAAACCATGGAGCGTCTGTGATTATTCTCAGCATTTTGGACTGAAACCTCTGGAGTATTTCTAGGTTCGAGTTAGCAGCTGTGCCCCAGAGTTGGACTCCGTAAGTCCAGATTGGCTTGAGTATGCACTTGTATAGTAGGAGTTTGTTCTCCATCGACAACTGTGATTTTCTCCCAATCAACCAGTACATTTTTCTCAATTGGATACCCAGAGCCTTTCGCTTGGTGAAAATGTGTTTCCGCCAGGTGAGACGGCGATCGAGGTAAAGCCCAAGGTATCTGGCTTCATTTGCTTGAGGTATAGGTATTCCATTAAGATTGACAGTTGGCATGTTTCCCTTCGGGTCGTAAAAGTCACCTGCACCGACTTAGTCTCGTTTGCTTTTATCCGCCAGGTGTTTAGCCATTCCGTGATGTTGTTCAGAGAGCACTGTAGCATGCTGCTTGCTTGTGTTGGTTCGTCATGGGCAGTCAAAGCCGACGTATCGTCAGCAAAAGTACCAATGACGACACCATCTGTAGTCGGTAAGTCTGCAGTGAAGACCAAGTAAAGAATCGGACCCAGCACACTCCCTTGTGGTACTCCTGCATGGATCCTATGCAATTTAGTAATTTCTTCCCCTTGCTTAACACAAAAGAATCTGTCAGTAAGATAGGATTTTAGAAAAATATAATAATTTACTGGGAGTTGTTTTTTTATTTTGTATAATAAACCTTTGTGCCAAACTCTATCATAGGCCTGGGATATGTCGAGAAATGCTGCACAGCAGTATTTCTTGTTCTCGAAGGCCTTGTGTATTTCTTCCACGAGCCTATGAACCTGCTCAATAGTGCCATGGTTTTTTCTAAAACCAAATTGGTGGTCAGGTATGATTTTATTTTCTACTATAACAGTGTTAAGTCGCTTCAAGAAAAGTATTTCCATAATTTTCGACAACACAGGCAGTAAACTGATCGGTCTATAGGATGACGTATCTTCAGGCGCTTTACCAGGCTTAAGAATCATTTTAATTTCGGCTATCTTCCATTGTGGTGGGAAGATGCCTCTGGTTAGTATACAGTTGAATAGGTGCGTCAAAAAGTGTATTGCTATTTCAGGCAATTCTTGGAGTATCCTAGCAGTAATTAAATCGTATCCTGGGGCCTTTTTTTGTTTTAGGTTTTTAATGGTTTCTATGACTTCGCACTTCTTGATCCTTTTGATTGGTAGGTCAAGTTGGTAAGGTTGATCAAGGAAGCTAGTGAGCTCCTCACTATTACTTTTCGATGGGTTTGGCAGAAAAACGTCAGCCAGATGAGAGGCAAAAGCTTCACCCTTCTCTAAGTCACTTTTTGCCCAGGATCCGTCTTGCCTGCGTATTGGTGGATTGGAAGCAGTGGGTCTTTTAAGTCTCCGGGTTACTTTCCAAAGGGAATAGTCACTAGCAGCCATTGCATCCAGATTCCATAGATGGTTCTGCACATTTTCGTTTCTTTCTGTTCGAATTAGGTTTTTAAGTTTAGCTGTTAGGTAGTTCAGCCGAGTTTTATCTCTTTTGTATCTTGTTATTTGCCACAATCTACGAGCCTGTCGCCTTTCTGCCACAAGTTCACGGATAGATTTCGAACATTCTGGTTCTGTGTGTTTCTCAGTAGCTGGAGTGCTATCCCAAGCAGCATTTTGCAGACACTCATTGAAGTGTTCAACAGCTTCCATGATGTCCCTTTCTGTTTTAAGAGACAAATTGATGTTAATCTTCGATTCTATAATGGAGCGGAACACATCCCAGTTGGTCCTTTGCCCGTGCAACTTTGCCACGGGTTTAACAGATGTAAATTTCTGAAAACCGCCAGCAAGACAACACTATGATCTGATGAGAGATCTTGTAAGGAAGAACACTCGAAATAATTAGAAGGAACTCCCCCAACTACACTGAAATCCACCAAGTCTGGAACCTTTTTTGGATCAGTAGGCCAGTAAGTTGGTTCTCCACTCGATATTACATTCAAATGTAAGTCATCTATGGCTGACTGTAATTGGCGTCCTTTGGGGGTTGTTAGACGAGAGCCCCATTTGGTGTTTTTGGAGTTATAGTCTCCTCCTGCTATAAACCTTGGTCCTAGGGTTTTGAAAAAGTTTAGGTATTCTTCCTTTTTAATTGCATGTTTTGGGGGAGAATACAGCGCTGTGACGGTCAGGTGACCCCGCAAGTCCTCAACAACAACACTCGTGGCTTGTATTTTAGGAGTTCTAAATGGTTCAGTCTCATGATGTTTGATATTACACTTAATGAGCATCGCTGATCCTCCGTGGGTTGTACCGTCTGGGTGCATGGTGTGATAGAATTTGTAATTGTCGATTCTAAGGTAGCTCCTATTTGTAAAGTGTGTTTCAGATATTAATAGGATGTCAATTTTGTTTATTTTTAAGAATGTCTCTACTTCTAAGACATGGTGTGAGAGCCCATTGGCATTCCAAATTGCTATTTTTAATGAACAGAATTAGTTAGTTTGGTCATGATTTCCATTAAGAGATTTGTCAATGTGGTTAATTGTTGCATTAGTTGTGACATGGTATTCATGATCACTTTCATATCACTGTTGTTTGTTTGGACTTCAGTTGATTTATATGGGCTCTGCTTGTTCGCAGGTAGGGGTGGATGTGATGAGTTATTGGTCATTAATACTTGCTTATATGATGGTTGGTCTTGCTGCCTAGTAGTAGTTTCTGCATGTCTTGGATGGTACACGGGGTGCGGTGTCGGTCGGCGTTTTTCTGGTTGAGTAGGGTATTTAATTTTCTGGAACTCCTTATAAATTGCGCAGCCCTTATAGTTTGCAGGGTGGTTGCCATCACAAAGTATACATTTTACTGAGTCCGATCTTTCTTTACGTTCGCACATTGATGATGCGTGATCTCCAGCGCATTTTATACATTTGGGCTTCCGAAAGCAATATTTTCTTGTGTGTCCATATTGCTGACAGTTGCCACATTGTGGAATGTCCCGTTTAGGTCTTGGTGGTTCGAAGAGAACTTTGCAGTGCATAAGACTTTTGATGTTGTAGATTTGTTTATTATTGTTAGTGGATTCTACTTCTATGAAGTGCATCGGTAATGCTTTTTTAGTAATCCTTTGTTTAACATTCCAAATGTTAGTAACTTTATGTCCTGGCATTTCTAGTTCAGCTTTTATTTCTTCTGTATCTGTGGAAGGTTTTTGAGTACTACTTTGAAACAGCGTTCTTGCTTGGGTTTGTACGTATAGAATTCTGTGTTTTTTTCTTGCAGGTTTTTAACTATTTTCGTATATGATTCAGTAGTCTTGGGCTGTATTCTAACTTGGTCATTACGAAGGACTTTTATTTGATAATTATCTGCTGCTACCTCATCAAGCATTTTTAGTAGTGGTTGGATATTGTTGACCCGATCAACATATAAGGGTGGAGCTTTAGCAGGTTTTTCAACGATGTCATTGGCCTCTGCTATTTGAGTGTCATCACTTAGTTCTGAAAATCTATTCGAGGTTGGTATAGGTTGGCTTAGCCAGTAGGTGTCGATTTTCTTTTGTTTAAGTGCTTTATTTATTTCAGGGCTTTCACGCTGTCTTTTCTTTTCGGGAACTGTTTGTGTGCTACTTTTAGCATTTCCGAGTCCGTCTCAGCTGGTATGACGTTATCAAGATTGCTCAATGACTGTGTTCTTGTCTTGTTAAGTAAAGTCTTGCGAAAAATATGTTGAGTTATTATACTATTCTGAGGGTTTTGAGGTGGAGAAGGGAGAGTTTTTTTATTTTCTTTATTATCCATGCGGTTCCCACGAGTAAGGTCGATTAAAACATGTCGCACACAGGGTGACGCCTATTCCCATGTGAAGGCACTATACAACAATGTGAGCCAGGTCCATTGAGGTTGGCGCTCGCGGCTGATATCCCATCAACCATTCATCCTTTTGACACGTATCCCATCGTAGGATTGGGGTGAGTTTTTATGGAGGCTTTCTACCTCTTGGCACGGGCAGCTAAGCCAAGGCCCCCGATTTCACTTGGGAATGTGGAAACGAAGTTGCGGGTTGCAATAATTAAATAATTAATAATAAAATAAGTGAATATTCACAGACAAAGAACTCAAACAAGCAGTGGTAAAAACTAGAATAAGTAAAATAAAATCTAAACCTTTACATGGCCAATTTTATAGATCAGTTTTACAGAAGGAAAATATAGTTTTTTTTTTTTAATTAGTAGAGGGCAAACGAGCAGACGTATCGCCTGATGGTAAGCTATTACCGCCGCCCATAGACACCCACAACACCAGAGGCGTCACAAGTGCGTTGCCGGCCTTTAGGGGAAGAGGAAGGGGATAAGGTAGGGGTTAGGGTGTGGGCCTCCAGTATCCTCACTCACTCGGTGAAACACAGCGCAAGTGCTATTCCACACCGGTTTTCAATACAAGATCAGGCAATAGTAACAAGGCAACATGAAAGGGACATATTTAAACGAGCAGTAGATGGTAAGTGTCGGCTATGTTCAGTAAAAGACGAGACCGCACAACATATTGTCTCGGGATGTGAAAAATTAACTGGCACCAAAAGACGCAACAACATTGTACAGTATATATTTTGGAACCTTTGCAAAAAACACAAAAACCCAGTCGCTAAACTGTGGTGGCTAGAACATCGCACACAACCACAAGTTAAAGAGAACGAATCTGCAAAGATAATGTGGGAGATACCGGTACAAACAGACGTCATAATAACACACAATAGACCAGACATAATATACGTAAATAAAATAGAAAACAAAACATACTTAATAGACGTAACCATACCATCAGACTATAACATAGGACTAAAAGAAATAGAGAAACTCAGCAAATATCACGCATTAAAAACAGAAATTTCACGCTTGTGGAACACACATACAGAAACCATCCCAATAGTTATAGGCACAACAGGTGTACCAAAAAGTTTACATAGATACATAAATAAATTAGAAATAAATATAAACATACCTATAATACAAAAACAAGCAGCAATACACTCATGCACAATACTCACAAAAGTTTTGGGGGAACCAGTGTTCTTAAATTCCAGGGAATCCGAACCTCCTCTTCTCTGAAGGTTACAGAGCGGGAATTAGGATAAAAACCGAGAAAAAACTCGAGTATAAAAAAAAAACAAAAAATAATAATAATAAATATTTCGGATATATAACACACAACGCCATCTAGTCCCAAGCTAAGCAGAGCTTGTGTTATGGGTACTAGGCAATTGATATAAATACTTATAAACACTTTTTTTGTAAATACTTACATATTATACATAGAAAACAACCAAACTCCGAAACAAATATTTGCAGATAACACAAACACTTGGTCCGACTCAGAATTTGAACCCGCGACCATAAGTACAGCAGTCGCATTCACTACCACTGCGCCACCGAGACAGTTGTTATACTAAACCGTCTGGCTAGCAATACTGTATCATAGACTAAAACTTCCTTTAAAAAAAGACATTTATATCTCGTGGATTAATAAAGATTGAAGAAAGAAAATCCACGTAAAATAACTCCGTTCGTACTATCGTGTTTCGTTAGTGAGTACGAGAACGGGGACCCAATGATGCAGAAGCATCACTAGGTCACCGTGATGTGGGTCACCATGCTGTATTGTGGCACTGTCTGCATTCGCAATCCTTCCAATGCATTTAAAGGACATTCAAATATGATATGGGGGACTGTTTGGGCAATGTTTGGGTCACAGGTACATGAGGGGTTCCCCTTACACCCGAAGTAGTTCAGGTATTCGGCTAACCCGCCGTGCCCCTTAAGGACCTGTGTGATCACACCTGTCGGTCTCAAACGTCTTATCACCCGGAATGCTACCAATGCGTTCGGAAGGAACATTTTGGTCACGGTGGCAGTCTCGCCTGACACATATCTCCAACTCCACTCATCTCTCGTCATCAAGCGAATCCAAACAGATTTGACAACTTATGCATGAAATCGGGCATCGGTCACATTCACCGTGGGAGAGCTATGCTTCGGCATGAATGGGTCGGCTCGACCGGAGTGATACCACGGCCTCACAGAAAACCGGTGTGAAATAGCGCTTGCGCTGTGTTTCACCGAGTGAGTGAGGAGGCCCATACCCCAACCCCTCCCCCCATCCCCTTTCCCATCCCCCAAAGGTCGGCAATGCACTTGTGACGCCTTTGGTGTTGCGGGTGACCATGGGCGGCGGTAATCGCTTATCATCAGGTGATACGTCGGCTCGATTGCCCACTATTCAATAAAAAAAAAAACAAAAAAATAGTCTGGCTTCCTCCGTGACAACAATGCTGCCTCCTGCGCCAGTTCGTCTGCACGCTCATTCCCCGGCTGTCCTGTGTGTGCCCTTATCCAGAGTAAGCCTAGCAGGGTGCAATGTTTCAGCAAATCGCACCGCACCCTCGATCTCCCGGTCTATCGGCACAAACCTGGACGACCCTCTCTTCGCTGTATACATGGGGGCTGCTTCTTGTATACGCAAGTCGAGAGGAAGTATCCCGGACAGTACCAGCGGCGCGTTGAGAGAGATGGTGCGTTACGACTTGCAGAGCTTCTGCGCGAATCCTCGTTGGATGGTGCCTAGCTTCTTCCGTATTCCCAGCTTCCCGACGGCTGGAGCCCAGGCGTATGACGTGTACGTTATGATCGGCTCGATCACTGCCGTGTATATGATGTTAATTATTTCTGCGTTTATCCCCCAGTTGACATTTGCCGCACGCGGCAGCTATTGGTAAATGTCCGCGGCTTTCTTTCAGATGTTTGTCACTAGCTCATTAAAGGTCATTTTGCTGTCGATTGTGAAACCCAGGAGCCTCATACTCGAGACCATGCCGATATCGACACTGGCCATCCTCAGGAGTGGTGTGTCATATTTGAATCTATCTCTCAGGCTACTGCATACCTTCCGTTTGGGGTGCTTGACCTGCCAGTTTTGCCTTTAGCAGTACGCTACTCTGGATCTGGCCAATACCTCCCATCCCCTGCGAACTGGGCTCTCGACACTGAATGCGTTGTGCTCAACACGATTCAGGCCTTCGCGTGCGCAGTTGCAGCATTGTGTTTAATCTACTCAGTGTTAGAATTATCCATTTTGGGATGCAGGATAAGCAGACACTCCGTAGTTCGGAGTGTCTTTAATAGATGGTGTTGTAATATGTGTTTGTTACGCTGTAAATACAAGTCAACACTCACAAATAAATCTTAAATAGTTATGATCCCATTATACGTTGAAATGAAATTTCTAGTTTAATTTGATCATTCATTAATCATTACCATTACCTTCTTAAAACGGTACTTCTTAAAACTTTTTCTAAATATGAAATTGAAATAAATAAAATTCTTCGTAAATGAAAATTATTACTAACAGAGATATACTTGATCCTGAACATTTAATATCCTATTTGTTTATATTTTTAACCGACTTCAATAAAGGAGGAGGGTTCTCAATTATATACTTGATAATTTTTATGTCTTCTGAAAATTCGATGGGTATTTTAAAGAACCTAAACACAACATATTTATGGATGATTCAAGGGTTGTTTGTTAATTATGTTAGTTAAGATACACACCCCGTTTAAGTAATGATGATTAAGTAATGACAATTAATTAGTATTCAATAATGACAATTAATAACAAATAAATAATGATGAGATTATTAGTTAATTTCGCAACTTTTGTGGTTAGTGAACCAAAAAATGGTATATATAAAGCAATTATTAAATGTTCTGGTTCAAACATTTTGAAGACGGGAATTAATGCAGTCATGTATATACTGGTGAGTGATTTCTAAAATGATTATTTATTTTGCACCATGAGTTTAGGAGTTTTAAACCAAAAATCTGAATACTTACGTTATGTTCTCCCTCAATTATGGTAGATCACAATATGGACGATATAAATGAGTAGAATCCAAGAGTGGTGGTCACCACATTCGTTGCTAATGTGGGCAACGTGGTATGGTGACCCACATTATTGCGGCCTTGTAAGATGTTTTTTCACGCCCCATTTAAAGGACCCGTGCGCTGGTACTGAATTCTAGTAATATTGCAATTTCATTAGGAAAATTAATATTATTCTGAGTCTGGTTGTCTTTTGGGTTTTATGTATGTTCGTAAAAAAAAGTATCTCGCGACACAGGAATATTCCCAGTAGATGATTTGTCTTTTTCAAATCACAGTAAATGGAATGTATTATTTCTTATACTCTTTCTTTTCTTAACACTGAAGGACTGTCAAAATGACTCTTTTCGGTCTAATGGAAAGCTTGACCAGAATCAAGGAGTAGCATACTCACTGCTAATGTAAATGACAATACAGTGTGGCGACACGCTATAGCGATCTAGTGCAATACATTTTCATGCCCCGCTTAACTTTTGTTCAATCTTTAACGTTACAGATATTAATAATATTGCTGGAGTACATAG
This sequence comes from Spilarctia lutea, assembly GCA_916048165.1. Lineage (NCBI taxonomy): Eukaryota > Metazoa > Arthropoda > Insecta > Lepidoptera > Erebidae > Spilarctia > Spilarctia lutea. Next base: position 12,427,029 of record OU696496.1, on the reverse strand, counting down.
GCCGTGTACTGTTTGAGTTAATTATTTTGAGACCAGACGATGATGGTGAACAATCATCAGACCAAAGTGACAGTGAAAATGGGAATGCTATCGACACAGCTAATAACGAATATTACAATCACTTAGAAGATGATGACACAGATAGTGACAGTCTTTTAGATCGCATCACATTTGATAATTACTCACTCAGTGGAGATGAAAGAGATAATGATTCACTGGATAACAGTGAGGATGAATACGAAGGCAGAAGAATCAGAAATTATGAGAGTGAGTATAGTGATGATAACGATAACAGTGAAGATAACGACTACATATTTCAATACAATGAAGATGATATACATTGGATAGATGACGACGATATTGACTATTCTGACTATTCTGACTATTTATCTGATAGTGTTGAATATGAAAGCTCAGATACCGCTTATGAATCTGGAGACGTCACAACCGATGACACCGAAAGTATTAATAACTCTGGGGAAGAAATAGGCGATGAATAGCCATCAGATGACAAGGAATACGATAATGAGTATCATAATTTAAATGTTGTGAAACCATAAAATGGTAACCCAAACTTACCACAAGTTAATTTTAAGGACAATAGTCTTGTTACTCCTAGATATGAAATAAGATAAATAAAATGATAATTTAAAAACATGTATAATTTCTTGCAACGAAACCCACCCCACGGATAAAGACATAGTAATTAAAGCAGCTTTTCAAAATTAAAGATTATATTTATATATCCCAATCCCAAACTAAGCAGATCTACTACGGGTACTAGACGACTGACTAGCAGTTATGCATAGGGAGGAAGTCGTTAAAAAAAAAATTTACAGTTACTAGGTATCTCCAAAATACATTTTGTCCCGAACTGGGAATTGAACCCCATATCTCTTGATACGTTAACTGTCAGACTAACGAGGCCATTGTGTATATTTAATACACAGGACCAATCCGTCTGGTCAGCGTGGTATAGTAGGATAACCCTAAATTTGGGGACTATTAAAACAACACATAAAATTTCATAATCTAAGCCTATATTTATAGGAGACTATTGTCTCGCACCAAAACGTAACCAAAAGCCTAGCTCAACTCTTCGTCTCTAAAAAGTAATAAATTTAACCCGTTTATGCAAATGCAATGCATTTTTAGTTGATACTTAGCTCCCATTGGTAGTAGCGTAGCGTGCAATATTAAAATGACATCTTTATTATTCTTAAGATTATTGGGGTCGACTACTAGTTCAACTGATTTCAACAGAATATCAGTTTTTCCTAGGAGCAACTGACATAGATCCGTCATAGCACTGAGGGTGAACTGAATTTGAAGGTTACATACGGTCGGTATATACGAAAATCTTCTCAATAACGATTGCCATAAATGTTTGTGACAACCGGAATAGACAGGTAATATTAAGAATTTCTTGTAAGAAAATCCGAGTAACAATCCTGGGCTCTACTTAGAAATAGAATCCAAGACCTCTTGATTAGCAGTCGCGTATGCTAACCAATAAACAAACGGGGCGGTCCATGATAGTCTGATGGCCGTTTTTACCAACGTCCTCTAAATTTAAGAGACCACTTAGAGCGGGTTAAGTAACCCTTAGCCATATTTTCGTTTTCACTAACCTTTAGGGGCTATCTAAGTGCTTAGGTATCTTCTTAAATTTAGGGACTCAAATGTTAACCACCTAACCAACCTCTAACAAGGTTATAAAGAAACTTGACGTACGTTTAACTTAAAATTATTGAAATGGTGGGGTAATGGAATGATACCAATACTATTGAAACTTTAAGACATAATAAATAAATATTTCGGACATCTAACACACAACGCGTTCTAGTCCGAAGCTAAGCAGAGCTTGTGTCATGGGTTACTAGACAACTGATATAAATACTTATATGCTTTTTTTTGTAAATACATACATACATATTATACATAGAAAACACCCAAACTCCGAAACAAATATTTGCAGATCATACAAACGTTTGGTACGACCCGGGAATCGAACCCGAGACCTCAAGTTTAGCAGTCGCATACGCTATCACTACGCCACCGAGGCAGTCAAAAAAACCTAGTTAATTCAATACACAGTCATAGACCAGCTATATTATTAACAGTAACATTGTTTATAGTATTCATTATGCATAATTATTCAATTTATATATATTTTATTATATTTCAAACACAATGTTAACAAAATTGTTGATGGATGAATTGAATTTAAATGTAATTTCTGAATGAAACGAAGGGAAAGAAAATACCGCCAATTGTTATACATCCTTACATACTTTGTAACTCATTTTGTTATACTGTTTTTTTTTTGTGTATACAATAAAGATATATAAATAAAAAATAAAACATTATATTATAAATTTAGAACGTTTTATTTAACAATATACCGACCGACATATTACAATAAGATTACAAAAATATTCAGTTACAATTGCCTCGATATTTTTCCATCACTACAAAAACAAATAGTCCACGGGCCCACGTACAAGGGATTTCAGTGATTAATAACAGGGTGAAAGTTTATACACAGCTTCGTTTTGACGAGACACCCAACTTTTATCATTGGGCCAAATTCTGATAGTGGCAGGAAAAAGCGGGATAGGGAGCGAAACACGTCGATTTGATAAGTGTCCCAAATTAAATAATAACAGTTTCTAAAAATCAATACTTCGAGAAAATACGATGGAAAACTGAGAAAAACTTGTGGCATACAAAGTGAATGGTACCTTACCGAGTGACCCCCAGCTCTAACATGTCAGAATGGTGACTTGAAAAATTTTATTCTTTTTCATTAACAACAAACTGATTTTTGTTTTGGGGCTTGCAAAATATATATTTTTCATAAAAAATGCATCGGCATACAAATTTGATGGTAATTTTTTTGAGACCTACACTCGAAACTTGTCAAGATTATGTTAATATTTTTTGTTTGTTTGTAATTAATGAAAATGAATAAAATAACTTTAGCCCAATATATAACATTTATTGTAAGTTGGCATGATTATTTAATTTTGAATGTTATTACTCATTATTAAGGTTAATAAAAGATATTTAAAATTTTGCCATAAATTGTACGCCAGTTCAAAGTTACATGGCCCATTCGATCACGACCTGTCAGAAACGCAATTTCTCAGCGGCCAGTCAATAATATCCTGATAATAGGTAACACTATAGGTAACAGGCCCATACACTATTCATATATACACATATACTTTGGTAGGCAGCCCATACTTCAAAAAAAATCTAAAAATATTTACGATTTTTGCAGAATTTTATATTTATAATAATTGTAATGTTTTACTAAGTTACGCGTAGTTTAATATTTATTTTATAACCTCAACGAATCGCAGTCGATGTGACAAATGATATGTTTTTGAGTTTGTTTGATTTGATTGGAATATAAAACAGAAATTGGTAATAAAATCTTTAAATTAAACAACAACATATTCTATTTCGGATTTTATGTTTATTAGTCAGTAATAATAATTAATTGGATAATTTAATATTGAAGAAAAAGGCAATTGACATACACTTGCACACGTGTTTACGGTTTTTGAAATCCCTACAAAGTAGGAGACCTCTGTGGGGTCACTCGGGCCTGCTTCTGCTAGGGTGACAGATGGCCTTATCTGTCACCTGTCACAGATGAGACCATCTGTCACCCTCAGGCTTGCGCTTATGGAGGACGGAGATCGTACTGCGATCTCCGGTGCCTGAGTCGCTTACGGTGTCTGGCCCGTTCCAGGGCCCGGAGCGCCGGGAGAGTCCTAAACCTCTCCCAGTCCAGCTCCGCCGTCTCTTTGGCAAGCATAACATGCTCGCGGAAAGAAATGACGGAGTACCACACGAGATTTGGGGATTCCTAGTTAAGAGATGGTTTAAGTATAGTTGGTGAAAACGGGTATGAGTATCGTACACTTGCCGCGCGTGGTCTCCTAATAGTGTAACTTATATTTATGTCAAGTATTTGTCCCTGACAAACTGATGATGATGTTTCGGATGTGAATAGTTATCGCTATGTAACTTGCAACGCTCCACATTCCATTTCTTATCTATTACTATATAAGTTCTGTAAAGGTATAAAACTCTATTTTCAACAAACTAAGTTCAGATGATGGTGATTACCAAATGATTACTTTTATCGTTATCACCTTTATTTAACTCTATTCCTTTTCTGATTACATTGAGTATTCCTAATCAGCTTGAGTATAATCATCCGCACAGAAATAAACTTTATATTTTCTTGTGGTCTCATTTATAGTTGATGGGCCATTAAGAACACGATATATATTGAATTAAAAACCATTTAACAATTTACTTCAACATTGGTCATCATGCGAGTTTTGGTGAGTGTTTTATTAATATTTTGGTTCTTAATAAAATAGTTATATTAAATTAAATAGTGTAATAAATGAAATTGTTCGATACTGGTAGATACTTTCTATCTCATTGTCATTAACACCTTCTATACTAGGAGTTCTTGTTAGCCTCTCTTAAGAAAGAAGACATTGGCCTACTAAACCACGCTAACCAGACAGGTTAGTTTAGGCTCTGTGTCAGTTTTTGGAGGGGTCCGGTCGTGTTAATAACTTCAGTTCCCGGACCCCTCCCTTCTCAGGCGCAGAGTGGCACACCGTGTGGTTTTAGTCGGTTCGATTCCGACACACCGCCCCGCCGCAAACTGACGGCCCGGAGAGGTTTCCACAGGTTAAAAAAAAGAAAAGAAAAAGAAAGGTTTTATGTCAGTTTCTCCTTCTTTATGCTTTGCTAAATATCCCATAAAGTTTGGTTGCTTAGTTAATTCTTACGACATCCACAGGACGAATAGATTTGTTAAAACTCGGTATTGTTAAACCAACACCACATAGAGGATACCTATTAAACAAAACTTTTTGTTCTTTTAAATATTTAAGATTGTTTTAAAAATACCATGTATATATAGTTAAAAATCGATAGATTTATTTATTTATTTATTTATTTAAAAAAAAAAAAAAAAAAAAAAAAAAAAACTTTATGCACAAATGTACAATGGCGGACTTAATGCCACAGGCATTCTCTACCAGTCTACCGTCGGGTGGTGCGGAAATGAATTAGAAGGTGCACTTCGGTTAGGGATTCTATAATGGACATTAAAAAACTTAAAATTAAGAAATAAGCGAAATAGTCAAAAAATACTGCATGTAATGGAATACGATAAATCTACACAACCATACAAAAATATATATAAACTTACACACATACAGTTATACCAAAATACATACATACTAATATATAATAAATATCAATTTTGTGATGATTCCGCCATCCTCCCGGCAAGAAGAGCCCGCACATTGACTCTAAAGGAGTTACGACTGGGTGCCATTCTGATTTCCTTGGGAAGGGCATTCCATAGAAGGACAGATTGAATGAGGAAGGAGGAATGAATGCATGCAGAAGTGTGGGAGGGGCATGACAGGAGGAGGCTGTTTGTGGAACGGAGGGTTCTGTCATGATTGGATCCCAGGAACTGGAAGGAGGACGTTAGGTATGTAGGCGAGTAAGGGGAGTTTAGGATGGTGTAGAGAGACGTTAAGGCGCGCAATTGACGACGCTGACGAATAGGTAGCCAATTTAATTTAAGACGAAAGGAGGAGACATGATCGTATTTACGAAGATTAAAAACGAATCGAATGCAATTGTTAAGAAGTCGGTCGTATTTGTTGAGAAGATCTGCATTCAGGTCATAGTAGCACACATCACCATAATCAAAGATGGGTAGAATCAAGGTTTGCACCAACATCTTTTTTATCTCGCCAGGTAAAAAGTTTTTAAGTCGGTATAACGCCCGCAGGGTTCCTGTAACTTTCTGACTCACACTAGTGACTTGAGGTTGCCAACTAAGGTTATTATCAATAAACAGGCCCAAATCCTTCACAGTAGAGCTAAGAGGAATAATTGATCCATTAAACAGAATAGAGGGCAGAGTATCTTGATAAACTCTTCTGGTCATATGTTGACTGCCCAAGATGGTAGCCTGGCACTTTGAAGGGTTCACGGTCAAGCCGAATCTATCTGACCAACCACTAATGGTATCTAGGTCGTGATTTATCATGGCTATAGCCTCCGTTACGTTTTCTACAGCAGCATGGTAATAAAGTTGCAAGTCATCGGCATAAAGATGGTACGTACACTGAAGATTTTGAGTGATAAGATTAATAAAAATAGAAAATAACAGTGGAGAGAGAATGCTGCCTTGGGGGACACCAGAGTCAAGATCACACCATACGGAAGTGGATTCGTTGACACGGACGGACTGCTGGCGCCCCCGAAGATATGAAGAGAACCATTCCAGTTCATCAGGTGATATCATGTAATACGAGAGGATGGACAGGAGAACATCGTGACTGACAGTGTTGAAAGCATTCGAGAAATCAATCAAAGCTAACACGGTAACTTTGGAGTTCTCAACTGCTGTCCTAATGTCACCAGTTACTTTAAGGAGAGCGGATGTTGTGCTATGCCCGGGCCTGAAGCCCGATTGAAAAGGGCTTAGTAAGCTTTTTATTTACTATCGAAAAAAATTTACTATCGATTTTTAACTATGGTAGGGCACTACTTTCTAACTACTGTTATTACTTAGTGCTAGTTGACTGCACGGTTGGCCGAGTGGTTTCAGCGGTCGCCATGCCGCTTGCTACTGCGCTAAGTGTTGTGGGTTCAAATCCCACGCGGTACAACACTTTGTGTGATCCACGAATTGTTGTCCCGAGTCTGGATGTTCTTTGTGTCCGTTTCATGTATGTTTGTAAAGTCCCCCACGACACAGGATGTTTATTCCTAATGTGGGAGTTGTCTTTTTGAAAAAAGAAAAAAAAAAAAAAAGTTGAGTATGGGGTGCTACCCGCGGTTATTGTCGTATATATACAACCGCGAATAAATAAAAAGGAAGTCCTCAGGAACAGACACATTTTTTTTATTAAAAAGTGGTCCAGCTATTTATTTATATATTTAAAATGATAATACTCGTGAAGATTGTCAATAGTGAAGATAATTTTAGTACCGTTAATTTATCTATAATGAAGATACATATATAAATAAAGAAATATGTATAAATATAGAACTAATATTTACTTAACTCTACAGATTTTATTAACATTGGCGCTGGTGTATTGTCACACGATACATACACATCCCCTGCCAGCACCTGACGATGAAGAACCATACGCTAATTTACCGGATGCTTATCATGCAGAGAATACTTTTGAAGACTTACCCAATAATAACGAAAATCCTGAATATTCTCCCGAAGAAAACCAAAGTGAAAACAGTTTCATAGATAACAATGAAGGTACTAATGAGCTACCAGAAGATGTACCACTTGACGTTAATATACCAAATGCCAATGAAGATGAGAGTAACTTACCGGATAACAATGAAACTCATGACTCCATCCCAGATAACACAGATGAAGAATCCTTAGGGAGTGACCATAACGATAATGAGAATAATGGACCTGATAATAATGAACATGAGAGTAACTCTCCGAATGATGATCAAAGTCATGATACCGTTCCAGACGACACAGATGAAGAATCCTTAGGGAGTGACCATAACGATAATGAGAATAATGGACCTGATAACAATGAACATGAGAATAACTTACCGGATGATGATGAAAATCATGATACCGTTCCAGATGACACAAATGAAGATTCCTTAGGGAGTGACAAAAACGATGATGAGAATAATGGACCTGATAACAATGAACATGAGAATAACTTACCAGATGATGATGATAGTCATGATACCGTTCCAAATGACACAGATGAAGAATCCTTAGGGAGTGACCACAACGACAATGAGAATAATGGACCTGATAACAATGAACATGAGAATAACTTACCGGATGATGATGATAGTCATGATACCGTTCCAAATGACACAGATGAAGAATCCTTAGGGAGTGACGACAACGACAATGAGAATAATGGACCTGATAACAATGAACATGAGAATAACTTACCGGATGATGATGAAAATCATGATATCGTTCCAGATGAAGAATCCTCAGGGAGTAACAATAACGGTGATGAAAACTTGCCGGACGAAAGCTTAAGTGATGACAATATACCGGATAAACATTATTGCGGTGATAATTCCCAAGATGAAAATAAAAGTGATGATTGTCTACCTGATGAAGATAAATCGGATGATGATACTCATTTACCAAACGATGCAGATGAATCAAATTTATCACATGTCCCAAGTGATAAATTACCCGAAAAAAATAATGATTCGGATCTAGATGATAATGACCTGGATGAAATTGGAGATCCAGCAGACGAAAATCTTTTCAACCAGTACGCTTTATTTGGTGACCCTTAATTGCCTCGGTGGCACTGCCTCGGTAGCGCAGTGGCGGTGATTCAAATCCTGGATCGGACCAAGTGTTTTTGTGATCTATAAATATTTGTTTCCAAGTTTGGGTGTTTTCTATGTATAATATGTATGTATTTACAAAAAAAGAATATATATATGTATTTATATCAGTTGTCTAACCCATAACACAAGCTCTGCTAAGCTTAGGACTAGATGGAGTTGTGTAAAAAAAAAGAAAAAGAAATATATTTTTAAAATTTTGGTATCTGTTTTCTTACTGTATATGCTTATAAGGTTATTTTATTTTTTTATTACACAAAGGCTTACTACATCCTTAACTTTCGTGCAATCTCGCTCGTGCTCGTTATATAGGGGGCAAACGAGCAGACGTATCGCATGATGGTAAGCGATTACCGCCGCCCATGAACACCTGCAACACCAGAGGCGTTAGAAGTGCGTTGCCGACCTTTTAGAAAGGAGTACGCTCTTTTCTCGAAGGTTTGAAGGCTGCAATAATACGAAGGGTTTCGTACCATTATATATATAAAAATGCCAAAAAAAACACGTTTTTGGTATAAGAGTCCCCTTATATTTTTGTTTTATTTTAATTTAATTATTTATTTTTGAAGTGAATACCTATCTAAACATTCTGTGATTGATTTGATATTTCAAGTGTCTTCCTGTTGCTGAAATCAATAGAGCAAAAAGGTGCAAAAAAATCAAGTTTGTTGTATGGAATCCATTTAAATATTCATTTTATTCTGTTTTCTTTAGTATTTGTTGTTATATCGGCAACAGAAATACACCATCTCTGAAAATTTCAACTGTCAACTATCACGTTTCATGAGATACAGCCTGGTGACAAACTGACAGTGAAGTCTTAGTAATACGGTCCCGTTTTTCTCTTTGGGTACGGAATCCTAAAAATAGCGTCGAAAACGACCCAAATGACTTCAAGAAATAGGTAGTTTGCTATGTCTGTATGTCTTAAACTCGCTCTACCGATCCCTTATGGAGCTTGTATAGTAATAAAACTGCTAATAAATATTAATATTATATCTCCGAAACTCACACTGTCTATCTGTCTATAACGCTTTCACAGCGAAACAGCTGCACCAATTTCAATGAAATTTAGCATGAAAATACTTTCGTTTTTATTTACCACAATAACATAAATGTGGGCAAAACCGCGTGGTAATTTTAGTGAATATATATTTCTAAATACTTAAACAAATTAGACAGCCACAGAACAAATGATCGTCCTAATTAAACTATTACTTCTAATGGGTGACTAAGAACTAGTTTCTAAATGCTCGTTAGAACATTAAAAATGCGTTTAATACGAAACAAACATTACCAAAATAACCTATAAAAGAAGAATGAGATCATTATTTTTGGGTGACGCGTTTTATTTAAGGTTTAATGTGATGTCAGTGTAAAAAAGATGGATGGGAGATATAATAAAGGCAAGATAGCTTTGTGTGAGCCTCGAACCGAGGAACGGAACTTGAAGAGGGGGGAATTCAATGCGATATTTTTATACGGGTTTAAGAATCAAAAGGCTTTTTGGATATGCGAGTCGACGCGCGGTCGAAGTCAGCTAGGGGGTGTGAACAGGATTTTCCTGCTCCGACGTCGCGTACCTTACTGTCATATTATAATAACAAAACCAACAGTATCTATGTCGCAGGCAAATTCTAAAGTCTGACGTATTGTAAATTGATTCATTCCAACCGCTTGATCGAAACTTCCCCCTTAGGCAAGATACAAGTGTTTCTTTTTTTCTTTTTTTTCGTGGAATAGGGGGCAAACGAGCAGACGTGTCGCCTGATGGTAAGCAATTACCGCCGCCCATGGACATCCGCAACACCAAAGGCGTCACAATTGCGTTGCCGGCCTTTGGGGAATGGGGAGGGGGATGGAGGGACTCACTCGGTGAAACACAGCGCAGGCGCTGTTTTATACCGGTTTTCTGTGAGGCGCGATGAGACTCCGGTCGAGCCGCCCCATTCATGCCGAAGCGTGGCTCTCCCACGGTTTCGCATCGAATCTCTTCCTAGACTCCGCTAGTTTCTATTCTCTTGTTTTATTAGATAGTATTTTGCTTTGGCCACAAGGGGCGTCTTTAACCTATAGCCTATAACTGCAGCGGTGTTACGGGTTTCAACACGTTTTCTGAACCTCAACTTTTACTGAAGGGAACTGGAATTTGATAGTTTTCAAATAACGTTTACATTTTTAGACCCGTCTGCTCATTTGCATTCCTATCTTCCAATCGCCGTCCACTGCTGAACGAAGGTCTCCCTGAAGGATCGTAAACTATTCCGACATTGGGCAGTCCGCGTCCATCCGCAGTCAACCACTTTCTTCAAATCGTCAGTCCATCGTGCCGCATACTTCTCGTACATTTGCCTAAAAGCCATCTCTACTCAAGCACATTTTGGCTTCACCAACCATTGGTATTACTATACAAACAACATAGAAAGTACCACTAAGGCTCGGGAGATACACAGAAAGGACTATTAAGTTGAAAGTATAGATGAACAGCGGTCATCACTTACCGTCAGAGAATTTGTCTACCCGTTATACCTGTGTGTAATGTAACTGACGAATTATATTATCAAATTCCATAAACAATAATGAATATTTTTAAAGTTTTTTTATAAACTGACGAATTTCAACCTTTACTGCAACTATTACGTGACAATATAATACATAGGAGTACATGGTTTTGTATTTTGCAACACACATGAGATACTTTTGCTGGTTAAAATACTAAACATGCCACCACAAGCCCATAACCACGTCGCACTATACGAGTATTTAATGGTGTGGTTGGACATATTCAATTACTAATAAGGAAACTCAATTGTATTCATAATATGTAGCCAATTGAACATGTGAAACTGACATATTTTTGATACAATAAATAAATATTTCGGACATCTAACACACAACGCCATTTAGTCCCAAGCTAAGCAGAGCTTGTGTTATGGTTACTAGACAACTGATATAAATACATATATACTTTTATTTGTAAATACATACATGTTATACATAGAAAACACCCAAATTTCGAAACAAATATTTGTAGATCACACAAATACTTGGTCCGACCCAGGATTTTAACCCGAGACCTCAAATACAGCAGTCGCATTCACTACCACTGCGCCACCGAGGCAGTATATACAATATAATGAATCTGCCAACGTGACTGTACTCTGCCTGAAGGAAAGTATAAGCAGCATCCACGAATAATACTCGTAGTTAAAATACTCATTGCGAGACACATACACAGAGAAATCAGCGTGACTCAAGAACTTAATTTCATTTTTGAGTCTTTCTGCAGATGCGTCTGACATAATCAATTGTATTTGGAAGATATGATGACGCGATCATATATAAGTAATTAGATTATTCAATTAACATACGCTAATCTTTACTAATATAATAAAGCTGAAGAGTTTGTTTGTTTATTTGTTTGAACGCGCTAATCTCAGGAACCACTGGTCCGATTTGAAAAGTTCTTTCAATGTTTGATAGTCCATTTATCGAGGAAGGCTATAGGGTATATATCATCACGTTTATACTAATAGGAGCGGAGCACTAATGAAGAATGTATCAAAAACGGGGGAAAATTTTCACACTATGGGCAATAAAAGACGCAAACGAGGTTGCGTGGTTCAGCTAGTATTATATTACGCCATGGTATCACGCAAAACTTGGTGTACAAGTTTATCACAAATTGCATTCTCTATCAGGATGTAGAGATGCAATGTTGAAATTCAATTTAGTCGTTGCGGCAGCCACGCGGGGAATAAATAACCGCGTAGCGTGACTTATAAGTGTATACCACATTATTATATGATATATCACGACATATTCGTCTGTATATACTTAGGAACAGCTCACACTATGACAATTTATATTGACTATGAAAAGAAGACTCTTAATTCGAAGGTCTTATTTGAACATTTCGGTCATCTGAAATACTTCAAACTGAGCTGCCTAGATTGCCTGATAGAAGAGCCATTTGGAGATCGTTTTTTGTTTTTTCGGAAGACGGTCCCCATTTCATGTCATTCACATTTTATATATTTTTTATCATTAATTTCATCATGACGACGACTTAAAGACTCGAAGACTTGATAATTGAAGACGATAAATACTTGACATTGGCAGAAACAGCTGATCCGAGTGATCCGGCTAGTTGCCATTTCAGCAAAAAAGAAGAAAAAAGAGTCATTTACTTCTTTTGTAAACAGACAGATATAACACACCTAAATTGCAAAACATATATTTGCAGATTTCATAAATATTTAGTCCTTTCCAACTTTTGGTATCTCCGATGTAAATGCGGCGTTCGGATATGAACATTACTGTGCGACTGAACTTATGACCATTGATGTATACTTGCAAATGGCAGATGTACAGGCTTATAATGTATAATTTAATTCGTACACCATTGAAATTATAAGGAAATATCTGAACTAAACCAAAGCAATCAAAACACTTCATATAAATAAATAAATAAGTAATTTTTTTTGTATAGGAGTCATTTAGTCGGTTAATTTACTGTTATATTTTATAGTTTTACTTATAAAACCGCACTATTCAATTCACGAACAGCTTTGACAGTATTATTAACAGTCAAACTAATTCATTCTCTCTCTACTTTGTTAACATCACCAAACAATACACTCACTTAGAGACTCGTTTACAAACCCAAGAGGAACGAACTCAACCAAATCATTTATTCAACAAATATGCCACCGAGTTTCTTGTTATCTACTAATAAAAGTTTTATTATTCAAATTCTCGGGAGTACTGAACAAGATGGCATTTACCGAGTTACGTGGAGCCAAACAGACTGACTAACGAAGCCGGACGACGCTAAATTGAATAGGCAAACTGAAAAAGTCGAGCGGGATCGCGACGCGTCGAGTCATGCAGTACATTGGCGTATTAAGATACTCCTAGTTTATGTACTAAGTATTTAGCAAGCGAAAGAGTTAAATCCTGTATAACACTATCAGTGAAATAGGCTACTAAGACGAATAGGATTAGCTTTATTATTCACCATTTTAATACATTAAAAGTGCATGCACAAATCACAACATTATCACTAACTAGCGACCCGCCCCGGCTTCGCACGGGTGCAATGCTAATACTAAATACACGTTGTATATAAAACATAGCTGACCCACGCAACCTCGTTTGCGTCTTATATAGCCCGTAGCATGAAAATTTTCGCAAAATAAGTAATTTCTCTTTCTGGTTGATTTTTACACCTTGTGTCCGAAAAACCCAAATATCTTACGGAACCCTATTTTTTTCCAAAATAAAATATAGCCTATGTTACTCGTGGATAATGTAGCTTTCGAATGGTGAAAGTATTTTTAAAAAAGAGTTTTTGAGCCTATTCATTACAAACATACAAACATACAAAAATAGGTACAAATCTTTCCTCTTTATAATATTAGTATAGATTAGCAATTACGTAAAGGCGTTCGATTAGCGTGAAAATACAAGAATGGAAGAAAAATTTCAAAATAACTACATACAGCAACTCATTAAACGCACAGGCGTAATAAATACCGACATTTTACCGACTGTTACTACTACTAAAATTATCGGGGTTATCCTATTACTGTCAACTTGGAGATTTAAGAGTTAGATGGTAAAATTTGGAGCTCAATAAGGAAGGGAAACTTGTTAATATTCTGCCTCTTTGTTCGTGAATAAATAAAATAGGACCATACTGTCATAACGAAGAGCCTTCCCAAAGGTAATAGATTCAACGCCACTCCTAAATTATAATGTCAATTGAAAAAGACTTTTATGTAACCCTCAGTCGCCGCACAATGAGCCGCAGACGCCGCACACAATGTCGATGCGGCCAAATGCGGCTCCATGCGAAACGGACTCGCGGGATAATCCCGGACTCAGAGCCAGTCCCACGGGATGTAATTATCGGCCTGCGCCACTTCTTTTTGAAGACGCTTTTTTGTGGAAATCTTATTCGAAGAGATAAGGTTGAGAACGTTTCTATTGTTTCGCGTAATGAGTAAAAGGAAGTACGCGAGATAGGGGACAGGAGGAGGGAACGGAATGAAGTGGCTACAAATTATTTTAAATTGTTTTTATTTCATTATTCTGGACTGTGATGCTGCACAATATTTTAAATCGATGTGAATTACTTATTCACTAGTTGTTTTAGGCAATGGTAATTAAATTTTTGTTCAGTTCGTTAAATAATTATGCTTACATAGCTCATATATGGTTTAGTATGGTTATGTAAGGTTTTCACCTAGATCGGACGAACTTTCAAAAAATATTTTTTTGGGATTCGCGCAGGAAGAATTCCTTACCATTATTTAACTAAGTAACAAAAACGAGCAAAAAATCACGTTTGCTGTATAGGAGCCTCTTAAATATTAATTTTATTCTGTTTTTTTAGTATTTGTTGTTATAGCGGCAACAGAAATACATCATCTGTGGCGACCTCCACATACAGCGCCATCTACCGAAGATACACTGAACTACGAAGTAACGCACTGTACTTACAAACTACACTACACGGAGTAACTACCAATCCTGAATCGCGCAAATAAAGTTCCCGCGCCGATTATCATATATACAACATCCCAACATCAACTGTTGGGCAGTAGCCCGCCAGGCATGATCACCTCGCCTGGTCGGAGGATCCTCCCTTTGTGTTGGGTGGAACATTATACCCGTTCCCCCACAGTGGTGACCCCGACGTGATTGGAAGCAGCCTTCAAGCCGCGCCACCATCATGTTCACTCCCACAGCCAAGTCTCAAGCCAGCCAGCAACTTCGGCCTCAACAGGGATATACCATACGCAGGACGCGACCGCTCCAGCCTGGTAACCCCTACGGCCTCTACAGCGTCTAGGCACAGCACACTGCACCTACGGTCCATGTAAGCAGAGCATCTCTCTCCCGTCTACGCAGCAGCCAGCCACTACGCAGCAATCGCCCCGACTCACTGGGGACCTCACCGCAGCACCGCGCACCGCATGCGATCCCGACTCACTGGGATCAGCGGACTTCAGCCCCGACTCACTGGGACTAGCGGCATTCAGTTCCGACTCACTGGAACTTGCGGCATTCAGTTCCGACTCACTGGAACTACTCACTCCTGGCACTGGCAAGCTCCGCATCAGAGCACAGACAGCTGACTCAACATATATCGACCTCCAGTCTTGGAGGGGAGTGATGTGGCGACCTCCACATACAGCGCCATCTACCGAAGATACACTGAACTACGAAGTAACGCACTGTACTTACAAACTACACTACACGGAGTAACTACCAATCCTGAATCACGCAAATAAAGTTCCCGCGCCGATTATCATATATACAACATCCCAACATCAACTGTTGGGCAGTAGCCCGCCAGGCATGATCACCTCGCCTGGTCGGAGGATCCTCCCTTTGTGTTGGGTGGAACATTATACCCGTTCCCCCACATCATCTATGAAAATTGTCTAACTATCAAGGTTCATGAGATACAGCCTGATAACAGACGGACGGAAAGACAGACAGCGAAGTTTTAGTAATAGGGTCCCGTTTTACCCTTTGGGTATGGAACCTTGAAAGCTTATAGGAACACTTTGTTGTCCGTCTGTCTGTCAAGACCTTTTTCTCAGGAACGAGTATAGGCATCAACCTGATTGAATTCATATCAAATGCTCAGGTCTATTCTCCCTTGGAGCTGTGAAAAAATCAAACTTCTAAGCTAACGCAATCATACAGCCGATCAATCAAAACCTACAGGGTACTTCCCGTGAATATTGAAATTCAATTTGATTTCGCAATTTGTTTTTATACATGATTAGCAGTCGCATACGTCAAACGCTAGACCAATGAGGCAGTTGGTCCTGGACCATTATTACAAATTTATTGAAACTTCATTCATTGAAATCGCTTCAGTAGTTTAAGCGCTTCAGTAGAACATTCAAAGCAATACAAACAAACAAAGACAATCCAGACAAAAGCATTCACATCACCAAATTATTTCTTTAGTATCGAACCTGCAACCTCTCAACTGTCATGGTCGCTGATCACTAGAACAACCGGCTAATTTATTTATTTATTTTACACTTTATGCACTTTGTACATCGGCGGACTTAATGCCCATGGCATTCTCTTACAGTCAACCATAAGGTGGTGTAGAAATCTTGTAGGGAGGTGCACAGGATTATATTATAAGTGAAAAATATATATACCATACATAGACTTAAACATATATAAACATATATACACATATACAATTAAAACGACATAAATACAGATATATTTACATAAAGATACATATATATATATACATATACATACACACATATTTATATCTATAATATTCGTACACTCTGACAACTTGATTTAAGGTGTAACAATTATCGATTTGACTGTTCTGCCATTTCGTTGAGAAGGAGATCGTGTACCTTCTTTTTAAATGTACAATGGTTTGTGGACATTCTAATTTCGAGCGGGAGCGCATTCCACAGTAAAACTGCCTGAACGAAGAACGGAGAGTTCACGAAGTCGGAGTTGTGGGAGGGGCTAATCATATTGTATGTCAGATAAATTAAAAAATATACTGAGTATCTTAAAGTGCGACTTCGACTGCCTCGGTGGCAGAGTGGTAGTGTAGTAGTCCCGGGTCGGACCAAATGTTTGTGTGATCTACAAATATTTGTTTCGGAGTTTGGATGTTTTATATGTATAATATGTATGTATTTACAAAAAAGAAATAGTATAAATGTATTTATATCAGTTGTCTAGTACCCATAACACAAGCTCTGCTTAGCTTGCGACTAGATGGCGTTGAGTGTTAGATGTTCGGATTATTCTATTGGAACGAAGTTCCTTATGGCGCGTTGTGTAAGGGGGCTAGACGGAAAAATTGTCACGACACAATTTGTTGACACGACACAATTTGTTGTCACGACACAATTTGTTGTCACGAAACGACGACGACACACACAGATATTTTCGTTTCGTCTTTCTATTTCGAACTTCGTTCCATCCGGGTGTCCCTTGACACCTCTCAAGTTTTTTATTTATTTATAAAGTCGCAGAAGAACATTAGTATGATATGAATTGTAATTTCTAATGGTCCAGCGGTCAGTCCTTTCAGACTCAATATTCAAATGAGGTGAGCTCATGCTGAAAAACAGTTTTTTTTTATTCAAAGTCGCTAATCCGTGATTTGTATGCGCAGTCACGCGGGGTCGACGCAAGAGGTTTTAATTAAATTTGGAGAACGGCGGTGACGGATCCATTCAAAACTGGGAACGTGGTCTCTCGTTTTGCTTGTTTTAAACCACATGCTCAAAATATTGGAGGGGATATTATTTAATTAATTGCATACACACATGATGATTGAACCAAGTAGCGTGCTGTAGGAATCTGTCCAGCAGCCAGCAGCAGTCTTAATTTACTTTTTCATATTGGGATTGCAATCCATACAAAGATTATGTTCATACTAGTCAAATGATCTCAGTAGGTTACCATAGTGTAGATCACCATGCTGCACTGTCCTTATTCACATTAAGTATGGTGACCACCACTCTTGGAATCTACTCATGCTTACTATCAGGCAGAGCGGAGTCATTTTGGAGCAGCTAAAACGTACAAAAAATATAAGTTCGACAATAACTCCGTATCTCTGTCTGTTACGCTTTTACAGCTTAACCATCGTCAAAACAGCTGCGCCGATTTCAATGTAACCTGCTATAGTGATGCTCTGACTCTTGAGGAATGGCATAGGCTACCCTTTGACGCGATTACCGACAAACACGCGGTGGGATCATGTTAAATACCGTTTCTAAATTTCAGCTCAATCGGTTAGGATGTTTTTAAGTATTTATACACAAACCAATATAAAATTGTTACTATAATATGGTAGATATTAATAAAAGTTTCAGCTTTGTACACGTCAACACATTATAAATATTATATAAATTTCACGCTATATAAGCGTGAAATTTTTCCCCCGTTTTTGAAACATTCTTCATTAGTGCTCCGCTCCTATTAGTAGTAACGTGATGATATATAACCTATAGCCTTCCTCGATAAATGGACTACCCAACACTGAAAGATTTTTTTAAATCGGAATAGAGGTTCCTGAGATTAGCGCGTTCAAACAAACAAACTCTTCAGCTTTATTATTAGTATAGATTATTATTAGTATAGATATTATGTTATTCTGGTGGCACGCTATTACCCACGATGACCGTCAAAACCTTTGAATTTGTCTTATAACGCGTGCCTAAGATAAGCTAGTTAACATCACGCTATACCAATAGAAGCCGAGCATGATTGAAAACAGACGCATACGAAGTTGTGTGGGTAACCTAGTATTATATGTCTGTACATTCACAGGTGGGTCAAGCGTTAGCACGTCACGTGATCATATTGATGGCTACTTACATAAATGTACTCCCCATCCAAAACTACCCATAGAAGTTTTCAATTCAAAAAAATAGACACAGTTTTTGTTTCTCGAACTAATATCATTATAGATAAGTACAGTCAACTGACCTACAAAATTGTGCCTACCAGGAAATTCCTAACCATTCCTAATAATCGGTATGCGGGTTCGGAAAGAGAATACCGGTACATGATGGCTTCGTATTTGAGCTCAATCAGTATCTGAGTTCACCCCTCGGCCCGTATTTGCATATCTTTTGTCGCATCAGAATTCTGACACGGCGTTTTCTTCGGTAACAACGGCTGATAAAAATGTATTGAAACGTTTGGTGTTCGTGTGCGTTATCTATAGCCAATAAAATTTCGTGAGGTCGTTTGTTCGTGTGTGGTGTCAGGTAGTGTGACGCTGATGTAGTTAATAGTAAGGTTTACTGTTTATTTTGGTATAAGAGAGCCTACATATGGCCTAAGCGGTCGACATGCTGCTTTCTACTGCGCCAAGGGTTCAAAACAACACTTTGTGTGATCCGAAAATTATTGTCCAGGGTCTGAATTTTATATGTGTCCATTACATGTATGTTTGTAAAATCCCCCGCGACGCAGGATATATATTCCTAATGAGGGAGTCTTTTAAAAAAAAGTATTAAAAGTCAGGTCAGGTAGCTTAACAGAGGTTTCCTGTGAATTCGGCCCATTTGCAGTCGGATGAAGGTCACTAGTTATTTAATTGATGATAGACTACAATACAATCGTTTATCACCCATTTTATCCTATTAGGATAGAAATTGCCAATTATTTTTATTATTATGTGCTATATTAAAAGCATCAGCTGGTAGGATTTCTAGTTTGTAGCCCCAGGGGATTAGGCCTTGCGTTGATTCAGTCAGTTAATCTTGTTAAGTAAATTTATATGTATATATAAATAGATATAGTACTGTACAAAATTCAGTATTTATTTGTGTATATTAGTTTTATCCAATACCATCGTATAAAATTTATTATTATATGACAAATTATACTACTTTCATTTACGTACCTATCACATCATATTTTCACATCATCACCTCAAGGTTGACTGGCAGAGAATGGCATTAAGTCCGCCTTTATGCAAAATGTTCATTAAGTTTAAATAAATAAATTAATAAGTATAGTGAGTCGACATCCTGCAATGAGTGTGGTGGCTCCCACTCTTTAATTCTACAGACTTTCTATCAGACGCACTAGATACACGCAGACTTTAATTTAAAAAAGGTGTGTACAGTTTTAGAAATGTTTACCAGTCACAACATGAAAGAGGAACGTGACAAGACGTCGATGTGTCAGCGAGTTACGTTTATCAGAAAGTGCATATCGACTTTTGTCGCTGACTGTTCCGCCAGCAAACTTATGTTTTATTGTTGTGTTTGCAACGAAAGCTGGAGTTTTCAGGTTGCAATACACATTTTTATACCTGCGGCAGTAAATGTCGTGGTTTGGAACTATAAGTATTATGTTGTTTGGGTTCTAAAGTTTTAAAGAACACGCAACATAATATTTATTTATTTCCATGAAATACTTACTGCTGATCAATAAAAATAACAAACTGTATTTAGTTTTATTGTTACCACCTGTTTCTTTAACCAACTCAAAAAATTAAGGCTCAACGCGGCAGTATTTTTTCATTGCAGAATTCTGACATTTATACAACAATTTGGAAAATATATTTCTTTACTTAACTGGAATGTTGTACTTCCCAGTTAGATCCTTGAGGATAAAATTAGACCCCTAAGATTTAAATAAATAGTATGAAATCTTTTTACAATTAATCATGAAGTAGGAACATAGAATTCAATAATTTCCTTAAGTCCTTACTCTTTTTGTTTTTTTTTAGTGGTCAAACGAACAGACGTATCACCTGATGGTAAGCGATTACCGCCGCCCATGGACACCCGCAACACCAGAGGCGTCACAAGTGCGTTGCTGGCCTTTGAGGGATGGGGAGAGGGATGGGGGAGGGGTTAGGATATAGGCCGGCATCCTCACTATCTCGGTGAAACACAGTGCAAGCACTATTTCACACCGGTTTTCTATGAGGCCGTGGTATCACTCCGGTCGAGCCGGCCCATTCATGCTGAAGCGTGGCTCTCCCACGGTTTTCCCGAAATTGAGTATTAGGGGGGGGAGATATATCGATCTAGCTAGGATTTGGATTATTTTGATATGAATTGTATTACTTACGAAAATACAAGATTAGATGTTTTATTTATATCCGATAGTAGACATCACATTTAAATAAGTACTCAAAGATAAAAATCGTAATTTATTTTTGTGTACCATCAGTATTCGGAACCAAAGGAAGTTTGCGGCCAAAATCACGGAGCAGCTAAGCAAACGTCACTTCATTATCGCAGCAACACTATCAGCGTTGAGTTTGCGGTCGGAGGGTATGATCAGGGAGCTGGGAGGGGGAGGCAATTAGCGGCGATGAGATAAAACGTGCAAAGTCCACGAATGATTCAAGTTTTACAATTAAAAGTTGGAGAGTGACGTTGAACGAAGCCACAGATGATTTTGGACATGGTATTTGGGTTCACGCACTATTGTTTGTGTATATAATACGTCCATGTGTTTATAGATATATGGCGATTTCCACATATAACACAACAATAACTTACTACAGCGCAATCTACCGAAGATACTATCCGTGGGAGAGCTATGCTTCGGCATGAATGGGTCGGCTCGACCGGAGTGATACCACGGCCTCACAGAAAACCGGTGTGAAATAGCATTTGCGCTGTGTTTCACCGAGTGAGTGAGGATACCGGAGGCCCATACCCCAACCCCTCCCCCCATCCCCTTTCCCATCCCCCAAAGGTCGGCAACACACTTGTGACGCCTTTGGTGTTGCGAGTGTCCATGGGCGGCGGTAATCGCTTACCATCAGGTGATACGTCTGCTCGTTTGCCAACTATTCAATAAAAAAAAAAAAAAAAAAAAAAAGATACACTGAACTACGAAATGACTACACGGAGTAACTATCAATCCTGAATCGCGCAATAGAAGTTTTCGTGACGATTATCATATATACAACAACCCAACATCAACCGTTGGGCAGTATGATCACCTGGCTTTTTTTTTCTTTTTTTTTTAACGTGTGGAAACCCCCTCGGGCCGTCACCCCACCGGGGTTTGCGGCGGGTTGGTGTGTCGGAATCGAACCGACTAAAACCACACGGTGTGCCAATTCTGCGCCTGAGAAGGGAGGGGTCCGGGAACTGCAGTTATTAACACGACCGGACCCCTCCCAGCGCCTGCCCGCACTGAAGCGGGCACCGTCTGCTGTTAAAAGTACTCTTAATTTAGGCGACGCACGGCACACGCGTACGTCGCCTCCTCGCGGTTGGCCTGTATTGCGGATGGAGGGAAAAACCCATCCCGTCCATCCGCGGCCACACTCAGGGCGGCATGAGGTGCTGGTAAGCGCGCCTCCGCCGCCCGGTTCGCCGGCGGCGGATCGGGTCCGAGTGGAGATCGTCCTCCCGGGCCTTCTCCGCCGCCTCCTTCTGCGAAATTACGTCTTCGCAGAAGGATGCGACCGCGGTAAAACTGCTGTCGCTACCGGCCATGGACAGTACGATGGCCGGCAGCGACATATCTCCTCCGATGACTGCAGTGAGGGCCCGGCGCTGCGAATGATCACCTGGCTTGGCCGGAGGATCCGCCCTTTATGTTGGAGGGACATGATAGAAAACAGAGAAAGAAACTTAAAACAATTTTGCAATGCAACCTGCACACAATTTTGATTATTGTTGTGAAATACAAATATTTATTAAAAATTAATAATTATATATTAAAATGTGCAAGGTTAAAACTTTTTGATTTGACGAATCGAACGATTAAATTAAATCGAGAATAATTTGGATAATCTGTATTCTTTACCCCTGTTCAACCCTTTGAGAGGAAATATAATCTTTAATCGGAATAACGTTGAGAACAATCAATTCAATCTAAAAAAAACTTTAAAAGTGAGATATTTTCTCCGTTTGTGTGTATGGATGACGTAGTGGTTTAAATAGTCACCTCGCCGTTTAGTATTGTAGGTTCGATCTACACATGGGAAAATACTGTGTAATCCACATGTTGTTATTCTGAGTCAGAGTGTTCTTTGTTATTCTTTTATATATATTTGTCACTGTATCTTCATACGTCTCGAATCCTTTAAGTCTTTTCAAACCAATTTACACTTGCTATAGGCAAAATTCATTTAAATGTGAACGAGTAAGCCTTCTGCTCTCTGTTAAAATAAATAAGTAAAAATAAATATTTCGGACATCTAACACATAACGCCATCTAGTTCCAAACTAAGCAGAGCTTGTATTATGGGTACTAGGCAACTGATTTAATACATATATACCTTTTTACGAATACATATATGATGATGTTCTCCTAGCCGATTACGGCCACGGCGGCCAGTCTTAACAGAGACCAGCCAACCACGCAGGAAATATTATAGTGCACAAGTGTGTGCGCAAACACAGGTGCACTTTATGTTCCCTCTCTCTCATAAACCGGTGGGACGGTTAACCGATACGACCGGGGAGAGATCAGGCGCAGGACCGACAGCTTTACGTGCTCATATTATACATAGAAAACACCCAAACACCGATAAAAATATTTGCAGATCGTATAAACATTTAATTCGACCCAGGAATCGAACCCGAGACCTCAAGCACTGCAGCCGCATACCACCGCTACCACTGCGTCACCGAGGCAATCAATACTAGTGTATAATATAGAATAGCTATTGTTTAGTGGCTCTCGGTCCCCGGTTCGGTCCGACACGTTACATTTTATTATCTCGCAAAAAGTTTGAGACATTTTGAGTTATAATTCAGATCGTAAAAGATAAAGTGTTGGAGTGATGAGCAGGATCGTTACTGAGAACTGTGTACTCGTGGGGAGAGAGATTTATTATTTATAGAACTCATTAGCGACAATGTATGGCCTTTATGATAATATAATCACGCTTGTATTTTCGGGAGAGTAAAGCAGAGTAGACACTTCACTCACAGCACGAATGCTGTCGTTTTAGGTTGGTCTTCTGTGGGTTCTGTACAAAGTTTAATTTATTTCAATTTTAATTCCTCATTGTCCAGCTACCCCCAGGTAAGGTTTCATCAAAAGTCACGTACATCCCAATTTATTCATCGAACGAGAACTCGCGACGGAGTTTTTAAGCCGATAATTGTATTAAAACTTTGTTTTTGTCGCAATGAGATAATGTGCTGTGGGCCGTGAGCAATGGAGTACGGAACACCCTAAGTGCTGGTGACAAAGCCAATTAAACAACTGAGGTGGATATGCTTTTTTTAAATAAGTTTAAACGTACCTGTACTAGAGTTCATTTTTGAACAACAGCATTTTGATTATAATAAATTAATGGCTATTTAACATCAATGATAAAATGTTTAAATAAATAAATAAATTACGTCCAAAACAAAAAATAAGTGCCTGTTTTTAGGCTTTCGCGATGGTTACACGTACCTACGCATAGTTTTTTTTTAACCGTGGCAGATCCACGCTACGTCATGAATGGGCCGGCTCGACCGGAGTGATACCACGGCCTCACAGAAAACCGGTGTGAAAAAGCGCTTGCGCTGTGTTTACCGAGTGAGTGAGGATACCGGAGGCCCATACCCCATCACCTCCCCTCATTCCCCTCCACATCCCCTAAAGGCCGGCAACGCACTTGTGACGCCTCTGGTGTTGCGGGTGTCCATGGGCGGCGGTAATCGCTTACTATCAAGCGATACGTCTGCTCGTTTGCCCCCTATTCAAAAAAAAAAACCAAAAGTTTTTGTAAAATAGCGGCATTTATTCGCGATAAAATTACTTGTAGAGAATAACGTCTATTCCTAGAAGCTTGGACAGGTCTTGTGTTTGTGTGCTCTCTGTTATTTGCTTATGTTTATTTATTTTCATTGTATGCTTTGTATATGTATCAAGAGCTTAAATAAGATATTGTAAATATAAACACAATATTCTGAATCTCTATTTAAAAAAAATAACTTATGGATTTTCTTGCCGGTTCTTCGCCATAGCAATGACATTTTAGAACGCTCAGCTATAATCTTTAACAACATTATTATGTAACGTTTCAAAAATGCCTGAAAAGGTCTACTTAAAATTCAGTCATTATAAAAAAAAACAATTTCAAAACAATTAGCTGAAAGAAAAACATAATACCCAAACAACCAATATTATTTCGAAAGTTAGAACGTCAAATTTGCATATTATGTATTTAGGCGGCTGTAGGACAGGTACCCTGAAGGTTGATGTTCCACGTACCGAAGCAATATCCTCTGGTGGAGTTTCATCCGCTTTAGTAAACGTCGTTGATTAAAAAACTTCATCAACGCATCTCTTTTCAGTTTGTACGGCGCGCCGGACGCCTTGCTCTGTTAAACTTTCTCAATAAAAAGTTGAACCAACCTCGTGTGTGTCAGAGGAAAATCGCACGACACGTCTGAGTACGCTTGTTTATTTTAAATAAAGACCACATCAACGTTAGATCCACGAAATGACATGCATTCGTGCTGTAGTGTTTCGTTGGTGAGTTCGAGACCGGGGGCCCAATGATGTAGAAGCATCTTAATAGCTGCATTGTTGCATTATCTTTATTTGCAATGAGTATAGTGATCACTACTCTTAGAAAATAAATACAATCTGTATTTATATGCGATAGGTATCTTTTGTAAACATTCTATTCTTCGATTTACATCTTTCTTTCTTTTCTTTTTTGATGAAATGGCAACCACCGGATCACTCGGATCAGCTATTTCTGCCAATGTCAAGTATTCATCGTCTTCAATTATCAAGTCTTCGAGCCTTCAAGTCATCGTCGTGATGAAATGGGGACCGTCTTTCGAAATAATAAAAAACGATCTCCGATTTACATCTACGAGTTCGATGACCTATCAAAAATGAATGAAACGCAAAAAATGGCTATTCACGGAGCACGTCTACTCAAGAGTTTATCATTTGAAATAAATTAAGCTCCTTTCTCATCATTATTCTGATCCCGCGGGATCTTGCAAAAGCCAGTGGTATTAAATGACGTGCAGTAGAATGCCGACTGCGGTCAATGGCTCACTATCCAGCCATTTCTTAATTTTATCGCGGGCTAATTTATTATATGTTAGTGTATGTGATGAAACTAATTGTACGCAATACTAAGTACTTAAATCATTGCTTTTTGTTCACAATTTCTTGTTACATCTTACCTTATTGGGCGGCCTTAGCTACTCGACCGAAAAAATACCACGGACAAACAGAAAACCGACTAAGGTTAAATTCATTCGTAATTTTTGAGATTACATATACATGAAATTTTGTAAAATTATCGTCATTGAAAATTTTAATTTGTCCGTAATTCATTTTAGCTCAAGCGAAGGTGGGAAAACGGTCCTACTGCTATTACTATTTTTTCAATAACAACAGCGAAGCGCTTTAACATTTAACGATAAATAGATTATTTTTTAGACACCTAAAAATTTACTTTATTCTATTTTCAGTATTTGTAGTTGTAGGGGCAACAGAAATAGTCATGTGTGAAAATTTCAACGACCTTAGTATAACGGTTCATGAGATACACAGCCTAATGACAGACAGACGGACAGTGGAGTCTTATTAATAGGTACCTAAAGAGTATAATTCAGATTTTCGATACGGAACCCTAAGATACATAGTAATTAAACTTTCATATTATACAACAAGCTTTACGACTTCAGTATTTGTAGTTAAACTAATAATTTACGTGTACAAGCGCATAAATTTCATTGTACTACAAATTCTCATTTTACACATAATGATAAGTACAACGAAAGGTACCTAACTTTGTGTTAAATAAATGCCCGGCTTGTTCGCCCGTAGAAATGCTAATATCTATTTGCTGTTTCTGGTTTACAGCGCAAGAAATAGCGAGAGGATTTTGTAAAACGATTTTCTCTGAACAACGAAAGGTTTTGCTTTTCTTTCAGTTTAATTTATTATTTTTACAAAATGCAGTTTAATGTGTTAAATTTTGATTTTTCAACCTGGTATTAAAATATGCGTTATTTAGCTAAAAATATTGATAGACTACCTAATTACAATTTGCTTACTGAAGTTAATTTACTTCTTACTGGTAATGTAATTAGAGATAATTTAGATAAGACAATAAAAATATATACCTACGAAAATAATTAGATTATTAACAAAGAAAGTAGTTGTGTAGAAATATTAATAGCTGAAACCGGTTAATCTTGGGAACAATAAAACCTAGGAAGGAAGGATAAATAAAAGGTAAAAATTTTAAAATTTAGTTGAGCATCTTTTTTACCCATTTTCAAAAAGGATGAGATTGATAATTCAGCCATTTTTTTATTGAATAGGGGCAGACAAGCAGACGTATCGCCTAATGGTAAGCGATTACTACCGCTCACGGACACCTGCAACACCAGAGGCGTCACAAGTGCGTTGCCGGCCTTTGGGGAAGGAACGGCGATGGGGTCCGATATCCTCACTCACTCGGTGAAACACAGCGCAAGCGCTATTTCACACCGGTTTTCTGTGAGGCCGTGGTATCACTCCGGTCTAGCTGGCCCATTCATGCCTAATCGTGGCTCTCCTACGGTAAAGAAGAAAATAAGAAAGTTCTGCATAAAATCTCAACATCAACAATTCTTTTTTTTTTTTGTAATTTCCACTTTCGATTGTCGTCACTTAATGGAACTTGTTGGAATACATTCTCGAGTTAAACTCACTTTATAAACATGCCATCATCTACTCAGTCAAAAACGTCTACAGCTTGAAATAGTGCAAATAAAAAACTATGGAATTAACTATCGCCTGCGGTGTTCCCTGACCAATACGACCTTCAAACCTTCAAGAAAAAAGCGTACTTCTTCTTAAAAGCCGACAACTCACGCAGTGTTGCAGGTGTCCATGGGCGGCGGTAATCGCTTACCATCAGACGATACGTCTGCTCGTTTGCCCCCTATACAATAAAATATATATATGTAATATACACTTAGTAAATTTTCATGTTATTTAAGTTGAACAGCCTGTATTTTTTTGTTTTCGTGCAATGAATGTTATTATTATAATTACAATAACATTAACATTAGATTCTATACTCAAACGCAATAAAAGAAATAAGAAAGCAATCGCTTTACACCACTCAAAGGATGTGGACTCTCCGGACAAAAGATTTTTTGTTCAGCCTTCTCGGTTACGGCCAAATCCTAACTTTCAATTTAAATGTAAATGTCGACTTCATAAAACTGTCATCACTGAGTTCGCAGTCAGTATCCGCCGCCACTGAGGGCCGAGGGCGGAGGGGCCGAGAGGGACGAGGTACCTTCTCAACGCCAATTCCCTCGGAATATAAAACAATTTGTTCGGAGCACAAAAGGGCTCGGGCTGGACTTCTGTTCACTATATTCTCGAATTTACATAATAACATCTCTCTGACGTAGATTTTATATAAAACGCCCAACTGTTTTGGACAAACGTTCGTGTCTATTGTTTATGTAATTGCTAGCTGTCTTTGGTGCTGATGGACCTTTGAATAAAGCGTCTAGAGAACTCAAACTCTTCTTATAATATCCTACTTCCTAAGATAATTAACATTTCAAAATTTCATTCGTATCAAATATATTATTAAATATGTCAAATTATATAATTTTTTCTTACGCACGCACCTACCACAACATATTTTCACATCACCTTAAGGTTGACTGGCAGAGAATGTCCTATGGCATTAAGTCCGCCTTTGTGCAAAATGTGCATCAAGTTTAAATAAATAAGAGGCGTGACTGAATTCAATGCGCCTCCATTAAAGTGGTGACTATGATGTGATATTTTTGAGAAGTTTTTTTTAAAGATCATGTAGATTAAACAGAAAAAAACAACTTTAGCGACTGCTGTGCTGACGTGCCGAAGTCTGAGGTTCGACATCGAGTCGAACGAAATATTTGTATGATCCACAAATATTTGTTTAGGAATTTAGTATGTATTTGTGTACAAAAATAATCACAAATTTCAACAACAAAAAAACGACTTCAAGAACTGGACCAAATTGAAATGGGACCACACGGGAAGCACCAGCTTTCAATTAAAAAAACAATCATTAAAATCGGTTCACTCAGTCGAAAGTTATGAGGTAACAAACATAAAAAAATAAAAAATACAGTTGAAATTATAACTTTCTCCTTTTCTTGAAGTCGTTTAAGATAACAATCAATACAATACAATTCATGCTTTCATACTAGATACCCATTTAACACACAACGCCATCTAGTTTCAAAGTAGGCAGAGCTTATACTATGAAATCTAATCTCTCCCTAAAGCATACCTATTTTTAACCGACTTCAAAGAAGGAGGAGGATCTCATTTCAAATGTTTTTTTTGATAAAAAAAATTCTAGTTTACATTTTGTATTAGGTATATTTAATATATTTGAATTTCAAAATATTTTGTTACATAATTAAATTAGGTAAATTGGGTATTAAATTAAATTATAATTGTAATGTAAAAAATGTGTTAAACTTAATATTAATAAGGTGAATTATAAAAAATATTATTTATTAATATGAATCTATTGACATCTTAGTCATTATAATCTGTTTAGTAGTTAGAACGCCACTGTGAACATAAAAACATACGTAACCCAAAACATTATTCCTTCATTTAGTTCCGCTGTAGTCGGGTAAAAAGGAGTATGAATCAGCCAAGAAACTTGTGTATAGTTTGGCAGAAGTTTGTAACCTACAATAATATTGTATTCATAAAAAGGAACTATTCCATTCATTCATTCATTCATTAAAAAAACACAAAGCAGTCTTGAGGACTGCCGACAGAAGTGAAAACTCATAACTATAAACAAACGGTTGTTTTAACTTACCTGAAAT
Organism: Spilarctia lutea; assembly: GCA_916048165.1. Taxonomy (NCBI): domain Eukaryota; kingdom Metazoa; phylum Arthropoda; class Insecta; order Lepidoptera; family Erebidae; genus Spilarctia; species Spilarctia lutea. The sequence goes on along the minus strand of OU696496.1, from coordinate 12,397,261 downwards.
GAACACAACGCCGCTAAAGAAGTTTTCACTTCAATAAAGTACCAATTATTATGATTGTAAGTAGTAAATGGAAGTAAAGCTTTGATAATCCAATAGATGTCGCTGTTTTCAAAAAAAATGTAAACAATCTTTTTGATTTACAAAAGGTTTTGCGTAAGTAGAAAATCGTTATTTTAATTTATTGTAAAGCACTTTAAGATACTGAAATATTAACTTTAAGTGTATAAAATCATATTGAGAAAGGACCACTATCTAGAAAAACGAATGATAACTATCTGAGCCCCGCTGTACAACAGTAATCACGGGCGAAGTGCGAGTCGGACTCGCGCACCGAGGATTACAAACCTGTAGGTATTTAAGTTTTCTTTTCACAGCAAAGCAATTAGATCTAAGTATTTGATATGAATTTCAAAACATAGTACTGAAACTAAATAATCAACAGATGGCGTTAGTTGTTACAAATAAATTTAAAATATCTGAGCACTCTTAATTTTAATTAACAGAAGAGTGACAGATAATTATAATCTTGAAACATATTTAAAAAAACTACACATAGATGGCCAGTGATTTTCACAAAGGAGGTTTGTGTTGAAATTAGCCGTCAATTCAAAATAGTTTGATGAAAAAAGAGATTGTATTTATTCTGTGGCTATCAATTTTATAACCTATAACTATGGAGGGTCTACCCTCCATACCTATAACCTATATAATACCTCACGATTTTACTAACGTATTCTTCTATATATGAACATTGATTTAAGTATAATCTATACTAATATATAAAGCTGAAGAGTTTGTTTGTTTGTTTGAACGCGTTGATCTCAGGAACCGCTGTTCCGATTTGAAAAATTATTTCAGTGTTGGATAGTCCATTTATCGAGGAAGGCTATAAGCTATATATCATCACTCAAATACTAATACGGAGAATGTTTAATAAACGGGAGGAAATTTTCACGTTACCGGCAATAGAAGACGCAAACGAGGTCGAGTGTGTCAGTTAGTATAATAATATTTCTGGCATTTTGTATTGTATTGGTATGGTCGATCACAGAATGTACGGGGCCGTCCAATAATCACGTTTGTCTTGAATGGGGGATGGGGGTTTGGTAAAAATCACTAAATATCACAAGGGGGGAGGGTATTACTACCCTACTATTTATTACTACGAATTATAAAAATTAATACACGTGATTTCTTACGTGTATTAATTTTTATAATTCTTTCGAGAGGGATTTTGTACGTAGTATAGCTTTCCTTCAATATTATTTTTACGCCAGTCAAAAACAACCTACAACCTTTCTGTCTAGACATTTTTATCATAGTTCTTAATTTCAGAATTAAAATAGATTATACTTTAATTATAATCTATTTTAATTTTAGATTAAAAATAATATTCTAAAAATTTGCTATAAAAATACGTGATTTTAGGGGGGAGGGTTAATCTTAAACCTCACTACGTATTACCAAGGGTGAGAGGTCAAAAAATGGTAAAAAACATAATGTAATTAATGGAGGGCCTCTATGAAACTTGCTTAACTGCGTACAAAATGTATGTCAGAGCCATCTACCGAAGATAACCTGAACTACGAAGTCGCTAATAAATCTTTTCGCACCTTGAAAGTTTGAAACTTTGAAAAGTTAATATTTAGTTTGCCACTTCTGGTAAATTGTAAATTAAAATTTTGGAGATCGTTTTTTGTTTTTCCGAAATACGATCCCCATTTCATATATTTTTTATCATTAATTTCATCACGACGACGACTTGAAGACTCGAAGACTTAGAATTTAAAAACTATACCAGAGCCCAATCTTCTGCTTTTTGCTTAAAAAAATAAAACTTTCTCATATTCTACTCTTGGTATAAAAATAATTTCTCTGTTACTTTCATAATCAAGTTACATTTTAATATTTATCGTCTCACTGCTTTAAGTTTTCTTAGGTATAGCATTTTGCTATCAATATGCAACTGAAATAGTCTCAACCAAAAATAATACCTTAAAACAAGCAATTCCTGGTTCTTTTTCATGGTACAGGGGGCAAACGAGCAGACGTATCACCTGATGATAAGCGATTACCGTCGCCCCAACACGAACATTAGAGGCATCACAAGTGCGTTGCCGGCCTTTGGGGGTTGGAGAGGGGATGGGAGGGGGGAGGGGAGGGGGGATGGGAGATGTTGGTGTATGGACCTCCGGTATCCCCACTTACTCGGTGAAACACAGCGCAGGTGCTGTTTTTCACCGAATAAGTTGTTTTTTGTTGTTTTTCTGTGAGGATGTCCTACCATTCCGATAGAGCCGACCCATTCATGGCGAAGCGTGGTTCTCCCATGGTAAAAATACAGAAAACGTATTTATAGAATGGTAATTTGTGTGGAATCATAGGGGATACGTTCTAAGTGGACAAAATTCAAAAGAAATATATACAAAAAAGGTCAAATTTTAATTTTCGATAACAATATTACATTATTTACTATGGTATAAGAAATGAATAAAAAAAACTAGGCGGTATTAAAAAAGCAACTTCAATTCGGACTGAAATTTAGAAGTGGCCTTATTTTGTCTTCGGATTTATATATCGATCTTGTATAATTTATTTTAGTCCGCAATATAAATTAGGAATAGAGTGTTTAATATGTGGTCACATTCAACAATATATTTAATTCATTGTGTTATAAAAATTATATCCTTAAACATTGTGTTTGTTTACATTTCTAATATAAAAAACACAAAAAAATTAATTAAGGCGGTTTTATTGACAACTAGCGACCCGCCCCGGCTTCGCACGGGTGCAATGCTGATACTAAATTAAATACACTACAGAAAAACTATGAACGTTGTATATAAAAACATAGCGGCCCGCTCCGACTTTGCACGGGCATAAAATAGAAACCTCTAAAATTAGCAATGTTGCCTTAGTATATGATGCATGTATTATACATATAAACCTTCCTCTTGAATCACTCTATCTATTGGAAAAAACCGCATCAAAATCCGTTGCGTAGTTTTAAAGATTTAAGCGCACATAGGGATATAGGGATAGAAAAGGCGACTTTGTTTTATACTATGTAGTGATAGTATACTAAAAAGTTTTAATATACTAACAATTACGAAAGAAAATATTTTTTATTTCATGGTTTTATATAATATGAATTTTGAATATATAATATACTAGCTGATCCACGCAACCTCGTTTGCGTCTTCAATTGCCCGTAGCTTGAAAATTTTCCCCGTTTTTGAAACATTCTTCATTGGTGCTCCGCTCCTATTAGTATTACCGTGATGATATATAGCCTATAGCCTTTCTCGATAAATGGACTATCCAACACTGAAAGAATTTTTAAAATCGGTTTAGTAGATCCCGAGATTACCCCCTACAATTTAACAAACACACAAACTTTACTTCTTTATAATATTAGTATAGATTGATCCATCATGATACTTTTTTTTTAAAGACACAAGAAAAATTACTTGGTCAAACCTCGGTCATACAGGCACTAGTTTATAACATTAATATAGTACAAGTACATATAACTAATGCAAAATATTTTTACGTACAATGAATAATTTATTAACAGTATTCTATGATTTTTTTTTTAAATCTCATACTTATTATGTGTGTTGATACCTCACCAGATTTATAAAATCCTGGTACAATTTATCCTCTGGATACATAATATTTAGAATGAGGTTATACCACAATACTATTATTCAAAAGTTGGATTTGAAGGACTTACATTAAAAAAACAAACTTACAATAAAATAATTTATTTATCTATCAATGTTCCTCTAACTCTTTTCTCTGTCGTTTGTGCAGGGGTCTCCGCTTGCCTCTTATTCATTCCTTTCCTCTCCAACTGCTTCTCAATAATTCTAGCATTATTGGCGTAACTGTCTGCTACTTCCCTAGCCTCGATTTCATCCTCCTCTTCATCAATGGTAGACACGGTAACAGAACTGAACTTGCCCATGTTTTTGGTGTGTTTCGTCACCATAATCTTCTTTGGTTGTGTTAAGGCTACTTGTTTGTAGATATCTGTTACACCACCCTCACCCGCAGTTTGAACTAAAGCACCTCTCATTATAAACACCACATTATTGTCTTGTCCATGTTTATAATAAATAGGAATAGCGCATTTCTTGCATTTTAACCTGTACTGTCTTTCGATCCCTTTTTCTCTTTTCAAGTATACAGTTTCGTCTTGATCTGATGTAATTTTGTGGGCGTGTTTTGAACCATCAATGACTCGCGCGCCGTCCGTAGGTCGTAAGGGTAATTTATCAATGGTGCAGTCCAAGATGAGCGACATTTGTCCACAGATGCAATAGTAGATGTGAAGGGGTTTCGTCTCATTGTATTCTTCTTGATCTTTCGTATCTGAACAGACGATACTACGCGATACTACTTTCGGCATTATGTAAACTCTCACTGATAGTTAAGACCTCAACGAAGATAACTTTACGTAAGCTCACGTATGAATGGTTTTCTAGACTTTCCTAATACTTTATTTTGATGTACGTATTGTTTATTTGGTACACAGTTTACACTGAATGTAATGAATGTAATGCAATGTAATGTCACTAGTTTGACAAGTTTGACAAGGCGCCTGACGTGACGATCACAGGTGACGACACCACAGAATACTTTTAATACAGACGACACTGACCTGACTGACCACAGATTATAGACATAGTTAAGAACTCAGAAACTCAAAAAAAACTGACGTTTATATAAGTATCATCAACTCTTAGACAAATTTACCCTAAAAACTCTCAAATAGCCACATTTGCTTTAAATTCTTCTTTAAAAAGATAGAAAAACATTTGAATGGGGTGGTTTGTAAAGCTGGAGCAAGGGGAGATAATTCAAAAAAAAAATGTTTCTGTTATTAATTAAATTTTACGAAATGAAATCCATTTTAGAGATTTTATAGTCTCTATAATTAATTTAGTTTTCCCATGATGTTTTAAATTAATGCAAATCTTTTTTGTGCCATAAATTAATTAAGAATATACCCTCGATAATCAAACTATATCTTTAAGTAACTTTTAACATCCAAATATATTCATACTACGACCATTAATCATGGACCAAATTTGCAACATTATTAAAACAAGTGTTAATCAATATTATTTTAGTTAAAACACTATTATAATTGTACGCTGTAAATGCTGAACTTCTCGATAAGTTGGCGCAATTGCTGTCAACTTCACACTGGTGCGATTGTCTTTTATTCCACAGAATTGTGTTTCATTGCACATGGTCATCGATTTCTGTCGAATTTAGAGAAAGTATTACAAATATAACTACAAAATGGGTGCTATAGCGAGTCGATACCGCGTACACAACACAGGGCTCATAAACACCGATATAAAGATTGCTGAGAGTGAGGAAAAACGCGAAAATCCCGGAACGTTAGATGAGATACATAAAAAGTCTAAAGGTATTTAATACACGCATTTTAACTGTTTTTACGATAATTTAAAGTGATAACATCTCAATTACATTATTAAAAACTTATTGGAATCTCGTATTCATTCAGAAAACTGCGGCATATATTATTTAGAGCAGACTTAAAAGTTGGGTTATCTTGTGATGTAATAAGAGACAATTTGCAGAAATAATAAACATGCCCTCGTTTTAAAACCTTCAGTATTGCGTGGCACACGCTATAATGACAATGAATCTTTAGTATCCATACATATTGGTATGTATGTTCAGTTGAAACATCTTGGCAGCTCCTTTCAATCATGCATAGATATTTGGATAGCGATAAGTGTTATCGCCCCGACCGCTCGAATTTAAATTGGAAGTAAAAATGCTTCAAAAGAACTTTTTACACAAATCTTACATAGCTTTTAAGCATAGCTGTAATATAAAATTTAATTGATTTCATTATAAAGGAAAATAAACAACCTCTGTTTTCTTTTGTAAAATATAAGTTATTGAATAATAACACTGCAACAGTGAGTGGTCATCACACAAAAGATTGTTGTGAGTGTGAGCCAACCTTAAAAGGTAGACATGCTGTCATGGATTTTTTGAGAACCTTTCAAGTAGAATAAATAAATATTTAGGACATCAACACACAACACTGTCTAGTCCCAAGCTAAACAGAGCTTGTGTTATGGGTACTAGACAACTGATTTGAATACATATAAACTTATTTTTTTGTAAATACAGTGAATTTTGGTTATAACAACCTCGGTTGTTACGTCGTTTTGGTTATAGCTACGTCAAGCTTAAGTCCCTCGAATTTAAAGCATACTTAAGAAATTCTTTCGGTAATAGCAAGTTCTACCATTACAATCTTTTACCATTTACGTAGCGAATGCAATGGATGCTCTTAAAAAACATAATCATCCCTCGTTTTTCTAACATATTACATTTTATCTTTGTTGTAGTGTGATGATTAGCCTATAGCCTTCAACAATTACGAGGCTATCAAATAAAAAAATACAATTTTTACCAGTACTTCTTGAGATTAGCATGTCCATTCAAACAAAGAAACTCTTCAGCTTTATAATATTAGTTAAATATAATAGTAACAATATTGTTTCATAAGGCAGTTGTAGTACATAACACAAATGTTTTGTTGTAGATGTCATGCCCGTTAATTTTGAAGGTGGAAAGCTTATGGTCAACAGGGGTCTTTCCAATCATTTTCAGGTATGTGAATTTTATCAGAATTTATGAGATTTCTCTTCTTTCTTGCATTTTATATTCTTAATGTTTTTTATACCTAAGACCGGGATGGTTGGCGCTCCTTGGGCGAGACCTACGTTCAGCAGTGGACGGCAAATGGTTGAAATATATATATATATAATAATGTTTTTTATTACTTTTGTTATTTTTTTGTGTCTAGGTATGAGGAGGATGTCCTGTTTTTTGTTTTTTTTTGAAAATATAATCAGAAAGACAATAAATTATGCATTAAATTAGTAGCAAAGTATTGAACTTTCATAAAACAAGCTGTCGAACAAAACAAAACATTAAATTTGTAAAAAAATATTATTTATTTGTTTTACTATTAACCCGGCGGAACTCGCTAGGTGTTTACGAACATGAACACTCGCAACCGGGTAATAAATACCAAAGAGTTTAATTACCGTTATTTTCAAAAAGACATTTCAGTTTCAATGTTTGACAATGTATTTGTGTTATTAGTACTATTGTTCATAAATAAAAGTACAAATGCAAGCTTTAATGTTTATTTATTTCTATTATGAGTTCATCATAAAAAATAGTAAAAAAAAATTTGTCGCGGGGGACTTTACAAACATACATGTAACGGACACAAAAAACACCCAGACTCAGGACAACATTTTGTGGATCACACAAAGTGATGTCCCACGTGGGATTTGAACCCACGGCACTTGGCGCAGTAGCAACCGGTGTAGTGACCGCTTATACCACTAGGCCAACCGTGCAGTAAAAGTGCAGAAAAAAAAAAGTACGAAAATCAACAATAATAGTATTTATTCTTACAAATTTGGTAAAATTGTGATTGGTATCGAAAATAAACTAGGTACACTCCTAAAATACTAAAAAATAATGATACCTTTATTCTGAGTGAACATTGAGATAATCAACACTAAACAAACTGTTTCAAATATCATGCGCAACACGAAACTACTTCACTCTATCGTAGCAATCCTCACATGTTAGGGTGATATGGTGGCAATGCATACATCGCAACCACTTCCATCCCTTTCCCCGAGATCTCTTGTATTCAGGTGACCGCTTCTCAGTCTATCGCAGAAATATAGTAATCCTAGAAGGGCTTTAAGTTCCACAATGTCTGTACCCTTACAATCACGTTCTCTTGAATATTTGGATTTGCCATCTTTTCCAATAAACTTTCCTCGCCTCAGGTACTTCAATGGAACATCTTATAAATATTCTTCATCTATTGGACGCAGTTCTTCATGTTCTTCAACTTCTTAATCAGAAGGTAGACAGTTAAAAACATTTTCTGAATCTGAGGGTGCGCCTGAACTATCAGCATCCTGTTCAGTTTCACTTTCATGTTGACTATTAGTACTCCTCAAAATCTTCTATTTCTTACACATTTTCTTCTCCACTGTCTTCTTCTTGAAGCAGCTCTTCTATTATACTATCACGTAGAGGAATATTTATCTTATTATAGTTCTAAAACAAAAAACATAGTGTTTGACATATCGAAAATAATGTAACAATGATTGTCGCTACCGGGTATTTTTTACCCATAATCACTTTACGCGTCCATCGTTAACAAGTGCTGTGCACGAACCCACTGCCCCGCGGGGTACGGGCGTGTAAACTATCGGTTTGAAGGTACTTAGAATCTTGGGTTGCCAGAACGCGTAGAAAAAATAGCACAACCAATTTTTTGTACCCTGTGGTATTTTTTACCCAGTAGCGAGTATCGCCGGGTTAAATATTGCTTATATATTGCAAACTGTTTGTACGTTTAGACAGGCCGTGCACTAGTGATTTTTGTTACCCTTTACATCACCCATAATGAAGGTTGGGTTTGGGTGACTTTTTATTCGTGGAGGATAAAAAGTTCCCAGTGGTTTCCATACTTTAGTCGTCTTCCGCGTAATCGAATCAAATGCAAAAAAGTTAATGTCAGCAGTCATGAAAAGGTGGTGACGTGACAGTGGCAAATAATTTATTGTCACGGTGTCAAAAATCACTAATGCGATCACCAAGAAAACCTGATGATGATGATGACTTTTAATTATTGTTACGAGCTGGGTATTAAATAAATTAAAGTAGTCGATTAATTACCAAAAATAACACAATATTTATTAACAACACTTTTTACAATAAGAAATCACTAAATCACTCGTTAGTCGCACTATAAGATCTCTTCGATGTTTATCCGCTGTATCGTGAAACAATACTGCCCCTACGGCCAACACGTTTCGCTTTTATATGGCCGTGGAAATTACTCGAAAGTACGAAAGTATTCGATCGATGTTTCTAGGCTAAATAGATTACTCTAGAGCCTCTTGTAGCGCCATCTAGCGTCAAGTAATCGTCATAATTCCCACAGTTGCGCGCTTTCCGACGCTAGATGGCGTTGTCCTCGATAGTTCTCGATCGTTCTCGTATAATTGAGTTCCATCTGGTTATGGCGCAACACTGCCCCCTCCTAAGACATGCTCGTCCCGAGCATTATCGGTTCCATAGTATCGCGCCAATCGATCTACATGAACTATCTTTGGGGCGCCTCTTGGACACTTCTGTATCCGGTAGGTAACATCATTGATTTTAGTGACTACCCGATATGGCCCATCCCATTTGGCTTGTAGCTTCGGAGATCTCCCTTTACTGCGAACTGGATTATGTAGCCATACTAGCGAACACTCTTCGAAGCCCTTATTATTCGCTTTCCGGTCATAACGGGTTTTCATCTTTTCAGACATTTGTTGGCCCGATTGTCTGACATGCTCATAAATGTCATTCATCTTGTTCCGCAAGTCATTCGCGTACTCCGTTATACTTCGCGGGGTATCAGGGGGTATCCCAGTGATCAAGTCTGCAGGCAACCGTAGTTCTCTTCCGAAGTTTGCAAAAGCTGGTGTTACGGAAGTACATTCGTGGACTGCACTTCGGTATGACAGAAGAAACGGTTGGATGTGTTTGTCCCAATCTTTTTGCCTACTTTCAACTACTTTTGCCAGAAACCTCTCTAGTGTTTGGTTAAATCGTTCCACCATTCCGTCCGATTGTGGGTGGTAAGAGGTGGTTCTGGTTTTGTGAGCACCCATCACTCGACACATTTCTTGAAATATTTGAGACTCAAAATTTCTTCCTTGGTCACTGTAGATTTCTAAAGGCACTCCAAAACGACAGAAGACTTCGTGCACTAATTTATCTGCAACTGTTGATGCCTCTTGGTTTGGAATGGCAAAGACTTCTGGCCACTTAGTGAAGTAATCCATTACGACCATGAAGTACTTGTTTCCGCTTTTACTTTCAGGAAACGGTCCTGCTACGTCTATTGCAATTCTTTCCCAGGGTGCACCAACATTGTATAATTTTAATGCGCCTCTGCTACGTGTGTGAGGTCTCTTCACGGCTGCACAACTGGTACACTTGCGACACCAGTCCTCAACATCATCGCGACAATGAATCCAGTAGAATCTTTCCCTTATCTTTAACAATGTCTTCTTAACTCCCATATGACCTCCTGAACATCCGTTATGGTAGAGCTGTAGGACCACTGGTATCTTAGCTTTAGGAACAACCATTTGCAGATGACAGCTGTCTTCTTGAGCGTTTTCCCATTTACGGCACAAGACTCCATCCTGGATGACTAGACTATCCCATTGAGCCCAATAACTCTTCGTAGTCGAACTCAGCGATGCAACGTCGCTCCAGTGTGGCTTAGGAGTCTCAGCTTTAATCCACTCGAGAATTGGTTTGATATCTGCATCCTCTTGCTGTGCTTGCTGTAGGCTTTCCTTCCATTCGTTGCTAAGGTCCGTCTTTATCGTCCTTATAGGAACAGCTTCCTTTATTTCTTGCTTGGCGCAGTGCTTGCAGTCTTCAGGGCAAGGTCTTCTTGATAGTGCGTCTGCGTTACCGTGAGACTTTCCACTACGATGTTGGGCAGTACTATCAACCGCCTTATTCTCCTGAAACTGCTCGTATTCTCTTCCTATGCTTCGCTTAGGGCAGCTGGACCGAAGGTGACCTTTTTCACCACAGGCGTAGCATCTAGGGCTGTACCTCTTAAATCGGTCCCGCACCGGTGATGCCACATCCTCTCGGACCCGATGAGACCGATGGTCTTGTCTAACAGCTTCCACCTCCAAAGCATGGGCCAGAGCGTCCTTGAGAGTTTCATGGTGCTCAAGTCTCACAGCAGCTTTGCCCTGCTGTTGTCGGGCAGTACTATCAACCGCCCTATTCTGAGACCGCTCGTATTCACTTCCTATGCTTCGCTTAGGGCAGCTGGACCGAAGGAGACCTTTTTCACCACAGGCGTAGCATCTAGGACTGTACCCCTTAAATCGGTCTCGCACAGGTGATGCCACAACCTCTCGGACCCGATGAGACCGATGGTCTTGTCTCACAACTTCCACCTCCAAAGCATGGGCCAGAGCATCCTTGAGAGTTTCATGGTGCCCAAGTCTCACAGCAGCTCTAACTTCGAGGTCACGAATGCCATCGATGAAAGCCTGAACCAGATTTCCGTCAACGAGCGCAGGTGCAGACTGGTATGCCTTACGAACCAGTTTCTCTACTTCCAGAGCCCACTGTTGCAAGTTTTCACCGATGCGTTGGGCACGATCCTTCAGCTGTGCACGAAACACGTGCTCCAGATGAGCGTCACCATATCTTGCCTCCAATGCCTCCAGCAGTTGCTCATAGGTAACCTCCTTATCGAGGGCTTCGAGGACGGTTAGAGCCTGGTCTCGAAGACCCAAGGTGAGCGCGGTCATAGCCTGATCCTTAGTCCAGCCGTTCACCTTCATAACAGCCTCAAACTGAATCTTGCAGGCTGACCACGAAGATGTTCCATCAAACGGCGGTACTTTGAACCCTCGTACCGAAGGAGCAGCAGTCACTGTAGTCGAGGCTCCCTCTGCAACTTTAAGGTTTCCTAAGGCCTTCTTCACGTCAGCAATCTGAGTTTCGGCCTCAGTGATACGGTTCTCGTGTTGAAGAACCTGATCCTTCACTACCTTGAGTTCTTTGCCGAAAGTCTCATGAATGCCTTTTAACAAGAGCATCTGTTCCTCCTGGCGGCGGACCTGCTCCTCCTGATGGCGGACCTGCTCCTCCTGATGGCGGACCTGCTCCTCCTTGTCCCGCTGCATGTGCTCTTCCAAGCGGCGGGTCTGCTCCTCCTGGCGGCGGGCCTGCTCCTCCTGATGGCGGGCCTGCTCCTCCTGGCGGCGGGCCTGCTCCTCCTTGTCCCGCTGCAGCTGCTCTTCCAAGCGGCGGGCCTGCTCCTCCTGACGGCGGGCTTGCTCCTCCTGACGGCGCGCTTGCTCCTCCTGACGGCGGGCCTGCTCCGGAGCATCGCTATTAGGGCCGTGATATCTGGAGCTGCTGCCGATGCCGATGTAGAAGGCGTGGTTTCCATCTGGTTATGGCGCAACATTATTTAAATAACAAAGTTACAAAGGTCGGCTACTAGTTCCACAAAGTGACCGGCATCAGATCTCCGCAACCCCGAGGGTGAACTGAATTCGAAGGTTAAAACTAGCGTTAGCATATTTGAGGGCACTGACTTCTCAATAACGATTACCATAGTATTCTAAATTACCTTGCAGTATTTCATATATTCTGCAGTCCCCCATTATAACATAAAATACTGTTTGGGTACCCTAGATCAGGCTCTTCTTGATTTCTGTCTTGTGAATGAAGCATAGTTTGCAAAAAACACAGTCCAAACTTAATTGAAGGGTCTAACTCTAACTTATCACTAGTACATTTACAGGTGGTATAATTGCAAAGAATTATTAATGCAATTGTAAATCAGTTTTTTTTTTTAATTTTTCCAGATGTCCCACACCCTGACGATGAGTTCGGCTCAAAATGGCTACAAACTGGGAGCAACGTACATTGGAACCAAACAGATATCACCTACAGAAGCTTTCCCCGTCATCTTGGGGGACGTAGACCCTTCTGGGAATGTCAATTTCAGTCTTATTCATCAACTCACACCGGAAATCAGACTCAAAGGCGCTGCTCAGGTAATTTGTCTATGATCTTATCATAATAAAACTTCTACATCACCAGGCTTATTGCAATCCACTACTTAGACATACGCCTCTTCCATTCTAATGTGGTAATATTTTCGTACTTAAAATAATTTAATTTCTTTAAATTATATATGTGTAACTTCCACGCAAAATAGGCGCACTGAAGTCGTCGAGTTGCGGAGACCCAGCCCGCGAGTTTCAAGTTCAAGTTTCATATGTGTAACTTTAGTCAATACATTTAGATCGTCGACCCGTCGTTTGTCACAACATAAACTCATTTTTATTGATGGTGTTTTTGGAGAAATAAATATAAATATTTCGGATATCTAACTCACAACGCCATCTAGTCCCAAGCTAAGCAGAACTGGTGTTATGGGTACTGGACAACTGATGTGAATACATAGATACCTTTTTTTTTGTAAATACACACATATTATACATAGAAAGCACCCAAACTCCGAAACAAATATTTGTAGATTACACAAACATTTGGTCCTACCAAGGATTTTAACCCGAGACCTCAAGTACAGCAGTCGCATTCACTACCACTGCGCCACCGAGGCAGTCAAGGAGATGTTTAGAACGACAGAATTAACACTATATAATTAGTAATTGAAAATGTCATCTTGTTGGCCCAAAATATTCCGCTGACCAGACAGATTAGTATAGGGTTAGTTGCCTGTTATGGCACCACCCATGAGATGAATAAGGGTAGTGACGCTCCCTATTGTGAATCTGCCACCAAACTGGTTACTAAAATTATTTTTTATACTATGAATTATATATACTAGTCGGTCGGCCTAGTGGTCGAAATTCGACCATAATTCATTTATTATTCTTTTAGCTTTCTGCCGTCCGCTTTAACTGTGCCAAATTTTATACTCCTCCGCATAATATTCGTAAAAAGATGAAAAAAGTTTTTACTTTATGTTTTTTTTTTACGGAATTGAGACAACCGAGCAGACGTCCCGCCTGATGGTAAGCGATTACCGCCGCCCCAGACACCCGCAACACCAGAGGCGTCACAAGTGCGTTTCCGGCAAGTCCGGAAACAAGCAAGCGCTATTTGACACCGGTTTTCTGTGAGGCCGTGGTATCACTCCGGTCGAGCCGGCCTATTCATGTCAAAGCGTGGCTCTTCCACGGCAAAAAAGTGTATATAGATTATAAGTTGGTAAATTTGCCTTAACCTTATATGTCTTGATCCAGATACAAGAATGCAAGCTGACAGCCACTCAGGGCACAATGGAGTACAAAGGGTCAGACTACACTCTCGCCATGGCCGTGGGCAAACCTGACTTCAGTGAGAAGTCCTCCGTTTTTGTTGGACATTATTTACAGGTGAAATTTACATTTAAAGGGTAATATTACTATATCATGCCTGGCGGGCCACTGCCCAACAGTTCATGTTGTATATATGATAATCGGGGTGGGAACTATTTATTGCGCGATTCAGGATTTGTAGTTACTCCGGCTAGTGCGTTAATTCGTAGTTCAGTGTATCTTCGGTAGATGGCGCTGCAGTAGGTTATTGTTGTTTTATATGAGGAAGTCGTCACACATTATCTTTGCTAAATCTTAGTGTTTCAAACGTTTTTACGAAAATTTCAACTAAGGGGGAATTTTTTTGTCCCTTTTTGTAAAATTTTTCGTTGATAAGCTCCTGTTGGTCATATAGTGATGATAGTCTACCTCGATAAATAGGCTATCTAAGGACTCTTTCCTAAACACCATGCTGCCAGCATATACCCCGGGCTATTTATAACTGAAATAATGCTCTGCTGCCATACTCGGTCTTAACCCGGCCATACTGGCAACATAATTTCAGGGATTCTAACACTAATAGAATTTTTTACGCGGACCAGTACTGGCTGAACTAAGATTGTTCAACCGAACAAATAATCTTCAGCTTTATAATATTAGTATAGATTGAGAGTGACAGAAGATAAAGTTGATCTGTGGTTAGAATCTTGACATACAGTAGACATGGTAGCATCTCATCATCGCCGGTAGTCTGTTCGATTCTAAATAACATTGTGATGAGCACGATCAATTATTGTATGTATTTAGAAATATAAGAATGTTTATCAGCAGTATGAAAACCATTGCTCTGTCTAATACGCTTGTGGAATGCATTCCATAAATAAATTGAATAGTTCAAGTTAGTAAAACAGTTTTATAATTGATATCTGTGTAACATTTTTGTATTGAATAGACAGTATTTTATTGGTTTAGTTTATCAACTAGAGTACACATTTATTGATAAGACAACGCATTGTGAGATTGAAATTTAGATAAATCCATAGTAAATAAATATTTCGGACATCTAACACACAACGCCATCTAGTGCCAAGCCAAGGTACTAGACAACAGATATAAATACATATATACTATTTTTTTGTAAATACATACATATCATACATAGAAAACACCCAAACTCCGAAACAAATATTATATAATTAATAAAAAAAATATATTAAATAAATATTTCGGACATCTAATACACAACGCCATCTAGTCCCAAGCTAAGCAGTGCTTGTAACATGGGTGCTAGACAACTGATACGAGTACATATATACTTTTTTTCTGTTATATATGCATATTATATATAGAAAACACTTGGTCCGACCCAGGATTTGAACCCGAGACCTTAAACACAGTCGCATTCACTACCACTGTGCCACCGTGACAGCCAATAGCTACAGATATTCTGTCAATAACTACACGAATAGGGGAGTGATTATCCGCTTTCTTCTGCACTGTTGTGGATTCAAACAACACATTGTCTAATACACAGATTGTTCTGAATCTGGGTGGTATTTGTGTTATCCTTTTCGTGTATGTTTATAAAGTCACCCGTAGCACAGGAATACTCCTAATTTGTCTTTCTAATATTTATATTTTTAATATTTTTTGGACATCTGACACACAACACCATCTAGTCCCAAGCTAGAAGAACTATTTCTGAGGTTCACAGATGTCAACAAGAATCGCCTTCTTCCGTTGTACTGTTACAGAAATATGCTTCAAAGTTCTTTCGTTTTAATAATTACTTATTTGTTCTTTTCCTCAGTCCGTAACGAAGCGGTTAGCACTTGGCACGGAGCTGGTTTACCAGTCTGGTGCGAGGGTCATGGGAGGGGAGATTGCTATCACTTCTGCTGCTGCTAGATATACCATGGACGGTAAGGCAACTTATGTTTTTTTTTTTTTTCAAATCTGGTACGAGCTACAGAAGTTGTGTAGAGCCTATTTAAGACATTGTACCATATTCCATGTGGTGGATGATTAAGGAGTCTCAGTAGTCCTAATTATCCAATGGGCCACACTCATTAGAGCAAATAGAAGGAATACTTGAAACAAACCACGGCCAGGGAACTTGAAACTATCAAACCAACACTGCACGGTTGGCCTAGTGGTTTAAACGTTCGCCACACCGCTTTGTAGTTTCTAGATCAAATCCCAAATTCAAATGTAAAACAATATGACCCATCTACAAAAATGTATTCAATTGTTAATATGTGGTTAATTTCGTTGGTGTCACAAAGAATTTCTTTTTGCTTGACTTATTTCTTAACCGACTTCAATAAAAAGAAGGTTCTCATTTCGACTGTATTTTATTTTATTTTTTATGTTTGTTACCTCATAACTTTCGACTGGGTGAACCGATTTTGATGATCCTTTTTTTATTTGAAAGCTGGTTACCGTGTGGTCTCATTTCAATTTGGTCCAGTTCTTGAAGTCGGTATTTTTTGTTGTTAAAATTTGTGATTATTTATTTACAGAGTCGGAAATATCAGCTACGCTGAGCTCGGCCAATTTTCACTTGTGTTACTTCAAACAGTGCAGTGAACAACTACAGGTAATATAAAACGGTTTTTTTAAATTGATCTTTTATAGAACTAATGTTTGGGCTTTGGTAACCTGAACTCGCTCAGTGTAACTTAATAAAAGAGAACTAAACAATACAGTCATTACTGGACTTCATAAGATGATGATCCCTGAATTTTTAAATGCCTCGGTAGCGTAGTTGTGCAATATATTATATAAATGCTTGTTCTTGCGTGCTTCGGAGGGCACGTTAAGCCGTCGGTCCCGATTGTCAAGAACATCTATGGCAATCGTTATTGGGAAGTCAGTGCCCTCAAATATACTGACAACTAGTTCAACCTTCGAATTCAGTTCGCCCTCAGGGTTGCGGAGGTCAGATGCCAGTCGCTCTGTGTAAAAACTGATATTCAGGTAAAACCGGTTGAACTGGTAGCCGACCCCAAATAATATTGGGAATAATAAAGGCTAGGAAGATGAAACAAGCTGACCCACGCAACCTCGTTTGCGTCTTATATTGTAGTTTCCCCCGTTTTTTAAACATTCTTCATAGGTGCTCCGTTCCTATTATTAGTAGTATGATGATATACAGCTTATAGCCTTCCTCGATAAATAGACTATCAAACACTGAAATTTTTTTTCAAATCGGACCAGCCGTTCCTGAGATTAGCGCGTTCAAACAAACAAACAAAATAACCTCTTCAGCTTTATTATTAGTATAGATAAATCACACTTAAAATGTACCTTGTTAATTCTAAAATAACACTAGTCAGAACACTGAAAAAGAACATAGCTATGTTTTAAGGACTTTTTTTTATAAAAAGACAACTCCCACATTAGGAATAAACATCCTGTGTCGTGGGGGACTTTACAAACATACATGAAACGGACACAAAGAACATCCAGACTCGGGACAACAATTCGTGGATCACACAAAGTAGCACACGGCATGGCGACCACTGAAACCACTCGGCCAACCGTGCAGACTTTATTTTTGAATGTTGGTGTAAACTGATTTATAAACATATTTTCATACGTGTTAATGTTTTTGTAGGTGGTTGCGGAGATGGACACTTCTTTCCGAGGGATGGAGTCCACGGGCACCATTGGTTATCAAGTTAACATACCCAAAGCAGATCTAGTCTTTAGAGGTCAGTAAAGGGCATGACACCTTTAGACTAAAATTGTTTCCATACATTACGATGAATGGAAACATGTTTAAATACCTTTCTCTAAAAGTTTCACCAAGCGCTACTTTCAGATTGGCTTTAAGTCAACTATGAAACAGTGTCAACTTGGCTGTGGCGGCGTATTGGCTGACGTTACATCCGTTACACTGATTTCAAGTTCTACATTGTTTAATCAGAAAACCAGGGCAAGTGGCAGGCAATTTTATATAGTTTACTGCCTCGGTGGCGAAGTGGTAGCGTATTCGACTGCTGTGCTTGAGGTCTCGGGTTCGATTCCCGGGTCGGACCAAATGTTTGTATGATCTGCAAATATTTGTTACGAGTTTGGGTGTTTTCTATGTATGATATGTATGTATTTACAAAAAAAAAAGTATAAATGTATTAATATCAGTTGTCTAGTACCCATAGTACAAGCTCTGCTTAGTTTGGGACTAGATGGCGTTGTGTGTGAAATGTCCGAAATAAAGAAAAAAATATTTATTATTAATTCATTTTATTTTCTTTCTTTCCAGGCATGGTGGATTCAAATTGGAACATAGGAGCCGTTCTAGAAAAGAAACTACAGCCGCTGCCATTCACATTTGCCATTTCGGGCATGGCCAACCAAGGGAAGCAGCAGTTCAAGTTTGGCTGTGGCCTAATCATTGGCTAAATCACTCGAACGCTGGGTGAAGACTGTGTGTGATGTGCTCAAGCTAGTGTGTGTCTAAAAGTGACTTCTGCAACATAATATGCGCATATTTCTTGAAGAAGAGAAGACTGGTATATAAAGGCTTTATGGGTCTTCATATGAGATGGTGAAAAACTGTGGCTTCTGTTATAATGGAGTCTACCGACTGCCTTCAGTTCAACAAACCTTCGAATATGATATTTCTATTTAGTTAGTTTTTCTTTACTCTTAATATTCAGAATTCTAATAAGCAGGTACTGAATTGTATTAATGTATTGTCATCAATTATTCAATGAAAGTATTAATTTAGTAAAAGTGTTTTGTATCAAAAAGTTTTTTTTTCCCTGGTGATTTTTTTCTGTACATGTTTTTTAATTGGCAATACATAAAATGTAGTCTATATGTTATTGTATATTTTGAGTGAATGAATACTATAATAATAATGAATGAAGTAATTCTAAATGTAAATGGCAGCTCAAGACAAAATTAATGCCATTTTCTTAAATTTTAATCTAATCTATCAAACTTAATTTGTTTTTAAATTCATCTACCTCATATGAAAAGGCCTTCAAATGTTGAAAGTATAGAACTATTATAAAGAAAGCCCATGTCCCAAGATGTCTGCATTTTCATGCTTTTATAAGAGTTGTGAAATAGAAAAGATTGTGAAAAACTCCGTAGGTTACCCAAATGTATGTTATTGTAATCTCTCTTGAAATTTTAACAAATAACAATCAAGTTAACTATTTTATAACAATCTATAAATATTATCCTGTACCAATTTCTACAGCACATTCTGTTTTATATATCTGTCCAAGAACACAACTCAACTAAAGGTGACGCCCTTGATCAGATCAGGTTCTATCGGATGTCTGTCCGGATTATGATAGTGAGGGAACAGAGAATGCACCTGTGTTAGCACACACACTTGCGCACTATAATATCTCTTTCGTAGTTGACTGGTCATTGAGACTGGTCACTGTGGCCATGGACACTGGTCGACTAGGACAATACAACACACTTTTAGTTTACCGGTGGTCCAAGCTCCCTCTATATATATCAAAGCGGTCTATATGCCTTTGGTTGAACCTGCTCATCTATACCTTCTGAAGAATGGCTTACTTAACATTGATCTTTAACAATCCACTGCTCAAAGGTCTTTTCTTAGGAAGCATGTTTTGGTCTACCAAAGCACACTGACAAGATGAGTAGATTTTGTCCTGCGTAGTTTGCCCCCTAAGTCACCCCCTACGACACCCATAGGATCAATAAGGGTGGGTAGCACTTGTGTTCGTAATCCATCACTACATACACTTTCATAACAATTAAATAGTTAACATTGATAATTTCACTTAATACATTTGCTGAATAAATGCTTTCAACATGTAGACATATATAAAGGTGTATCATTTAATGTAATGTATATAAGAGTGAGATAACCTCGACAAAGTTGGATATATCGACTCGCTAGCTTGAATATGTCATAATGTTATATTAATTTAGTCGAAATATTGACTTTGTTGGTGTTAGGATGTCTAGTTTTTGGACTTTTATATATATATATACTATATATTGTTCCATGTATGTACACACCCATGCCTTCAGAGAAAATTCAACTCTCACACATCGTAATATTACACATTTTAGCCTGTGTGCAAAATTATAAGTAAATATTTTTTTAAATGCCAAATGAGGGTGTTTATTTATTCGCACTTTTAGTGTAATGGCATCCTATAACTAATATGTATGTATAATGGAAACTGTTGCCACTTTCGGTTGTGTGATTTAGGACATCACTTGAAAACCTGACTAGTATCAGCTCCCTATCCAGACGTTCATGGAGTCCAGAGTTCATTGCTTAACTCTAATGACTATGTTTACGAGTATGAAAGTCCAAAACGTAGAACATAACATGATAGACAATTCCTAAATATATTAATGACTATCATACTGTATGCACGTATTGTAACCGCCCAAACAACTGTTGTATTAAATTGTTTTTTTTTTATGGTTTACGTATATGTATATATATCTACATATATGTTTTTATTGAAATATAACGCTATGCTGTTTTGCTAAAGGCACCAGAAACGCATTTAAGACATTATTCACTTTAAGATAACTTTGTCAAATTGAAGTTTCTATTGGAGTCAGTAACAAAGTGGCCTAATTTCTACATTAAATCTGCTAATGAATGTCTCATAACAATGAGTTTATATATTTTGAAGATTATCCAGAACAAATAAAGATGCTGGCATTCTATTTAGGCTGGATTATGCTTACGATATCGGATATTTAATCTGTTGTTAATTTACTAATAGCAAAGTTCCTAATTTTGACTGCAAGGCGTAAATCCTATCAACTTTGATCTCAACAAATATTAGATCATTGATATGTCTACGATAGATTGTCAAAGTAGCTAACTATTGGCCATTACAAACCTGTGTTGTGGTTATCATACCTTCTGTTTGCTTCAGTTGTCTGTAGCTAATTATTCTGTCTAGATATATAAGTGATCTAAGATGAGTAGTACAGAAGAAATATGTATAAAACATGTTGTTTAAAGTTATCTTAAAGTGAATAAACTTATGGCAGGTCTCCCACCGTACCTATTGGTCCACCCATTTAATTTACTATATCCCCTATATCTCTAGGAACCTGGCATAAGTAAGTGTCGAATCCCCGCTGCCATCGCCACCGGCGTTAGACCGGCCGTACACTTGCGACTAATGCCATCACATAGATTAGTCGCATAATTTTTATTTAGTTATATATTTTGTCGTAGAACCACCAAATAGCCAGTGTGATCTGAATGTTTAATGGCGTTTATGTCGTAAGTGCGGGCCCATTCTTATTGTACGTGTGTAGATAGATTCGGCGTACTGTACAATGTACATAGCCTGTTGTTAAAATGTTTATTTTTAATAGAGTTATGTTAATAAATCATGGAGTTGTTTTATTCGTCTGGCAAACCCACCTGCTTTTAACTTTTTTTTTATTTTGAAAGATAAGTCTCGTGTTAGGAAGGAGACGTGAGGGTCTTTACACACATTGAAACAAACACCTAGACTCGGAACAACATTTCATTTCAACCTTTTTTTATGTCGGGCGGCGAACGTCTGTACGAATACAGTTAGATGGTTTGTTGTACACATATGCATGAATGGGTCCTGCATATGTGTACAACAAACCATGTGTATCAAATTCACGATTAAGAACATAAAATAATTAGGAAGGAGGTTGGCTCTTTAGTTGCCTTCCTCGGTGAATAGCAACACTCCCAGTCATATGACTGGTCCATAATCAGGCCAACATGACTAAACCGCACGATAACAATGAAAAATATACTTAGATGTGTGCACTTAGTAACTAGACACTGCCTACACTTACATAACTGGTAGCGTTCTAACTTAGTACGCTATCATTTACCTATTATTGTACATAGGTCAATAGAATGGACACAAAAGAAATTAATGAAAAAAACATGCTTCAGCACCATCTAACGGAAAGTCACCGAACTACGAAGTAATGACTAACCCTACATCGCGCTATTAAAACTCTCCCGTCAATTAATATATTTACAACTGCCCAACATCAACATGTGGATTGGTACACATACGCACGAATGGGTCATGCATATGTGTATCAAATTGCCAATTAAGAACATGAAATATCAAAACACCTATTCAGCCCATGGGTGTCGTAAGAAGCAACTCAAGGAGCACAATCCCCCCTCACCTCAACCCCCCATAATTAGGAAGGAGGTTGACTATTTAGTTGTCTTCTTCGGTGAATAGCACCACACTCCCAGTCATATGACTAGTCCATAATGAGGCCACTGGCACAGACATAAACCGTGGCCTACATAAGTAAACCGCACGATAACAATGAAAAATATACTTAGATGTGTGCACTTAGTAACTAGACACTGCTTACTCTTACATAACTGGTAGCGTTCTAACTTAGTACGCTATTTACCTATTAATCTACGTAGATCAATAGAATAAACACAAAATAAATGAATGAAAAAAATGTGCTTCAGCACCATCTAACGGAAAGTCACCGAACTACGAAGTAATGACTAACCCTACATCGCGCTATTAAAACTCTCCCGTCAATTAATATATTTACAACTTCCCAACATCAACATGTGAATTGGTACACATACGCATGAATGGGTCATGCATATGTGTATCAAATTGACAATTACGAACATGAAATATCAAAACACCTATTCAGCCCATGGGCGTCGTAAGAGGCAACTACGCAGGACAACATATCTGCAAAATGAAGGAAAACTAACCCAACCCGTCTAGTATGCGTGGTAGACCAGAATATCAATATTCCTCATCCCCCAAAGGCCGGCAACGCACTTGTAACGCCTCTGGTGTTGCGGGTGTCCATGGGCGGCGGTAATCGCTTACCATCAGGCGATACGTCTGCTCGTTTGCCCCATATTCCATAAAAAAAAACTTTTAAATCGTTTATTCATAAAATTTGAAGCTATGTAAATACTTGCTAAACTCCGCAGTGCTACCCGCGATACGACTGTAACCGTGGGCAACGCCGCGAGGCGAAGCTAATTTATTATAGCTATATATATGAAACTTTACAATATATAAGCTATATTATTGTAAAGTTTCATCAAAATCCATTCAGTAGTTTTTGCGTGAAAAAGCAACAAACATACTCAAAAACTTTCGCGTTTATAATATAGCAAGATAAACAAATTCCTCACCAAAATACACAACTTGTTGGCGAGATACGCTCTCCAGAACAGCAAGGGTCTCCTTTCTAAGTAGAGGCCGGTTTCACACCGGTTTTCTTTGAGGCCGTGGTATCACTCCGGTCGAGCCGACCCATTTCGAAGCATAGCTCTCCCTTCCACAGTTAAATCTATTTTATTACAATCTATAAATATTATCCTGTACGAATTTTCAAAGCGTGCTTTTTCACGCAAAAACTACTAAATGGATTTTCATTAAACGAATACTTAAAAACAATAAAATAGCTTATACATCAGAATAACACAAAGGCTATAATTTATAAAGATACTAGTTTCGCCTCGGGACGTTGCCCGCGGTTATGGTCGTACCGCTGGTAGCACCGGGGGTTCTGCTAGTTTTTACAATTTCACTACATAGTATAAAACAAAGTCGCCTTTTCTGTCCCTATATCCCTATGTGCGCTTAAATCTTTAAAACTACGCAACGGATTTTGATGCGGTTTTTTCCAAAAGATAGAGTGATTCAAGAGGAAGGTTTATATGTATAATACATGCATCATATACTAAGGAAACATTGCTAATTTTAGAGGTTTCTATTTTATGCCCGTGCAAAGTCGGAGCGGGCCGCTATGTTTTTATATACAACGTTCATAGTTTTTCTGTAGTGTATTTAATTTAGTATCAGCATTGCACCCGTGCGAAGCCGGGGCGGGTCGCTAGTTATGAATAAACGATTTACAAAAAACATCGATACTGTGGCCTACCATACCTACCACGCTTACTAGATGGGTTGGGTTATATTAGTGTTCCTTCATTTTGCAGATATGTTGTCCTGCGTAGTTGCCTCTTACGACGCACATGGGCTGAATAGGTGTTTTGATATTTCATGTTCTTAATGGTAGATATATATACATATGCATGATTCATTCAAGCATATGTATACCAATCCACATTTTGATGTTGGGAAGTTGTAAATATATTAATTGACAGGAAAATTTTAATAGCGCGATTTAGGGTCATTACTTCGTAGTTCGATGAGTTTCTGGTGCTGAAGTATTATTTTTTCAATATATTTTATTGTTATGTGCACCATTTACTTAAAAAGGCATTAGGATATAACGCGACTATTTGTGTTAAGCTCATAAACAGTGTCTAGTTCCTTAGTGATCATTAACATCATCAGCAGCCCTTAATAGGCCACTCCTGAACAGAGGCCTCTACTTAGAAAGGAGACCCTGGCTCTTCGGGAGAGCGTATCTCGCCAACAAGCTGTGTAGCTTGGTGAGGAATTTGTTTATCCTACTAATATTATAAACGCGAAAGTTTGTGAGCATGTAAGTAAGTATGTTTGTTGCTCTTTCACGCAAAAACTACAGAATAGGTTTTGATGAAACTTTACAATAATATAGCTTATACATCAGAAGAACACAAAGGCTACAATTACTATCTTCGCCTCGCGGCGTTGCCTGCGATTACGTTTGTACCGCGGGTAGCACTGCGGGGTTCGGCTAGTATTCACATAATTTACAATTATATTAATAAACGATTTACAAAAAACATCGAGACTCTGGCCCACATTAATCTATATCGATAAATAGCAATAATGACTAACCCTACATCGCGCTATTAAAATTCTCCCGTCATTTAATATATTTACAACTTCCCAACATCTACATGTGGATTGATACACACATGCACGAATGGGTCATGCATATGTGTATCAAATGCACGATTAAGAACATAAAATATCAAAACACCTATTCAGCCCATGGGCGTCGTATGAGGCAACTACGCTGGACAACATATCTGCAAAATGAAGGAAAACTAACCCAACCAGTCTAGTAGCGTGGTAGGTATGGTAGGCCAGTCTCGATGTTTTTTAAATCGTTTATTCATAAAATTTAAAATTATGTAAATACTAGATGAAGTCTAAAAAAAGTTTGCTACCTATTAGTGACAGTCCCGTCAAAATCAGTCCAGCCGTTCCAGAGATTAGTAGGAACAAACAGACAAACAAAACAAACATTAAAAAAAAATATTTTCGTATATGTACCGCGTATACATTATATATGTATATTTATTAAAAAGCGGTTATTTTAATATTACAAACAGACACTCCAATTATATTTGTTTGTATATAACAGATAGCGCGGTGCAGGGTTAGTGGTTCCTACCTAGTTCTGTGTCTTTTTGGTAGCTGGTGCTAAAGTTTGTTTTATATTACTTTATTTTATTGTTATTCATATAGTTCATTCAGATTACAAGACATTAGGATATAACGTGATTATTTTTGCCTCTTACGCAGTGTTGGGCAAATTTTAATTGCAATTAAAATTAATGACTAACAATTGATTAATCGTGAAAGGACACTATTAAAACTAACTAAACTAAATTAAAAAAAAAGTTTTAATAGTGTCCTTTCACGATTAATCAATTGTTAGTCATTAATTTTAATTGCAATTAAAATTTGCCCAACACTGCTCTTACTATACCTATGGGCTGATTAGGTGTTTTGACATTTCATATTCTTAATGGTAGATATATATACATATGCAAGATCCATGCATGCATATGTATACCAATCTACATGTTGATGTTGGGAAGTTGTAAATATATTAATTGACGGGAGAGTTTTAATAGCGCGATGTAGGATTAGTCATTACTTCGTAGTTCGATGAGTTTTCGTTAGATGGTGCTGAAGCATGTTTTTTCATTAATTTCTATTGTGCTCATTCTATTGATCTACGTAGATTAATAGGTAAATGATAGCGTACTAAGTTAGAACGCTACCAGTTATGTAAGTGTAGGCAGTGTCTAGTTACTAAGTGCACACATCTAAGTAAAAGTATATTTCATTGTTATCGTGCGGTTTAGTCATGTTGGCCTCATTATGGACCAGTCATATGACTGGGACTGTGTTGCTATTCACCGAGGAAGGCAACCAAAGAGCCAACCTCCTTCCTAATTATGGGGGGTTGAGGTGAGGGGGTTTTGTGCTTCTTGAGTTGGAGGTGGCGCCATTAGGTGAACAGTCTACATGTAGGTGAGGGTTCATAAAAAAATTGTATGGAAGTATTTATACACAAATAAGGCTTGAATAAGTTATGTAGGGTGAGTTTGTGTTCGAGATAGTAGTAGTAATAATAGTAGGTTCGGGCCCGACTTAACCACCAGTTGGTGGTATACGAGGGGATTTCCGCACAAAAAAAGGGTGAATTTAGGTGATAAAATGCTTTGGCTAGGTATAGATATTGAATACATACACGACCGACCTGAGCCGAGGAGGGGTGGTGGGGTAGCCGTCTACCTTCGTAGCTATCTACCCTACAAAATCCTTGCAACTTCGTCTTCCGAAACTTCTGGTACCGCAGAATATCTTTTCCTTGAAGTTTGTGTCAAGGGTTCTAAGGTTTTACTAGGGGTGGTTTACTGCCCTCCTGCTGTCAACTACTTCTCCAGTCTAGAAATAGTTCTGGAATCTTTAGGGTCAGAATACTCACACCACATCATTATGGGCGACTTCAACACCGATCTCCTGGCATTTAACTCCCCCCGTACTCGTAATCTCCTCCACATCATTAAATCTGGTGGCCTCCATGTCCTTCCTCTCCAAGCTACTCATTTCAACATTGAGCTTCAGGATACTTGGCTTGACCTAATGCTCACCTCTGCTCCAAACCTAATCCATTCCCACGGTCAACATCCCGCTCCTGGACTTTCTCATCATGATTTAATTTTTCTCACTTATGTCCTAAAACCTCCTAAATCTCCTCCCAAAATCCTGCACATTCGTAGCTTTAGCCGAACGGACGTTAACAAACTGTGTGTGGATGCATCCGAATTAGACTGGTCAAAATTGGTAGCAGCTACAGATATAAACGACAAAGTCAATATTTTTAATGATGTAATTCTGAAGCTATACGAAATCCACGCACCTGTGAGGAAAGTTACGTTAAAACGACCCCCTAATCCTTGGATGACGGATGAAATTCGTGTTGCTATGAGACGGAGAGACCGTTGTTTCGCTAGGTACAGGAATAATCGCTGTGAGGAGAAATGGAACCTTTTTAAGACTGCTAGGAATCGGTGTAACCAGGTGATACGTAACGCCAAACGCCGCCATATAATTCAAAATATAGAATCCTGTCCAACTTCCAGCATATGGAAGTTCCTTACAACACTAGGCATTGGTAAACAACATCACCCTGAGGTTAAGATGACGATCGGTTTGGATGATATAAATCGTCACTTCTCGACTGCACCTCAGATAGGTCATCAAACGAAGAGCCAAACCTTGAGGTATATTGCTAGTCTCACACAACCGGATATTGTATCCTTTGACTTTTCTCCAGTATCTTCTGAGGATATCAAAAAGGTCATCCTGACCATTCGTTCCAATGCTGTGGGATGTGACGGCATCAGTCGTCGCATGATTGTTGCTATATTAGATCACATTCTCCCAGCAATATCACATATCATTAATTTCTCACTCGATTCCAATACCTTTCCTTCACTCTGGCGTAAGGCCTTCATCATACCTCTACCCAAAACAAGTAATCCTTCCCTTCCTGAACACTTCCGACCAATTTCTATACTTCCCTTCCTTTCTAAAGTGCTGGAGGCCTGTGTTCATAGGCAGCTTTCACAATTTGTATATCGGCAAAATCTTCTCAGTCCTTTACAATCTGGGTTTAGACCCGGTCACAGTACAACCACCGCTCTCCTCAAAGTGACTGGCGATATACGGCAAGGTATGGAGGACACCAAAGTCACAGTGCTGGCTTTGATTGATTTCTCTAATGCCTTTAACACCGTTTGCCATGACGTCCTACTGGCCATCCTTTCCCATCTTATGATCCCCTCAGAAGCCCTGGAATGGTTCTCATCCTATCTTCAGGGACGACAACAGTGTGTTCGCATCGATGATCTATCGTCGACTTGGTGTGATGTTTGCACTGGCGTCCCTCAAGGCGGTATACTATCTCCATTATTATTTTCAATTTTCATTAATCTCATAACTCAACATCTGCAGTGTTCGTATAACCTATACGCTGACGATCTACAAGTATATACACAGTCAAGGGTTGAAGACATTTCACACGCAATTGACAAAGTCAACAATGACTTAGACTTCATAAGGAGCTGGTCGGCGAGGTTTGGGTTGTCGGTAAATCCAACTAAGTGTCAAGTTATTATCGTGGGGAGTAAGCTAATGCTAAGTAGGTTGGATATGGCGGTCCTCCCACCAATAGTCTACAACAACGTGATTATACCCTTAAGCGCCGTAGTAAAGAACCTAGGGCTATATATAGACTCGACACTTGATTGGCGGGCACAGGTTACTCACGTCAGTCAGAAAGTCACATATAGTCTCCGTGCCCTATATCGTCTTAAGAACTTCCTTCCTGTTAAAACCAAGGCCACACTAATGCAGTCTTTAGTCATTCCCTTGATCGACTATGGTGATGTGTGTTATTTTGACCTGAATGCAGACCTCCTCAATAAACTAGACCGTCTTCTCAATAACTGCATTCGATTCGTTTTTAATCTTCGCAAGTATGATCATGTGTCTGCTTTACGTTCCCAGTTGCAATGGC
Organism: Spilarctia lutea; assembly: GCA_916048165.1. Taxonomy (NCBI): domain Eukaryota; kingdom Metazoa; phylum Arthropoda; class Insecta; order Lepidoptera; family Erebidae; genus Spilarctia; species Spilarctia lutea. The sequence goes on along the minus strand of OU696496.1, from coordinate 12,368,540 downwards.
TACCAATTCGTCAGCGCCGCAGTCTGCGTGCTTTGACATCTCTTTTTTAATTCCTGAACTCTCCATCATCGCCCGAATACCTGGTATCACACTTCCGCTTCCTATATTCTAACCACGACCGAAGTCTTCGGTCAACAAACAACTTGCTTCTTCTATGCCCCTCTCACACCACTAACTTCATCTTTCTATGTGCAGTCAGTCCTACTGTGGAATGCACTTCCTACCGAAATCAGGATGTCCACTAACCGCCTTACATTTAAGAAAAGAGTGCGCGAACTTCTTCGGAATGATTTGGCAATACAGTCTCAACGCTAGTACCCGTGTATAGAGTATATATTCGTTTATATATTTTTATAGTAGTGTATATGTGTATATTTGTGTATACTATGTATGTATTAATTTGTGTTGCAGTATAATTATGTATATTTGTTACATATGATGTAGGTTTATATATTATTTACGTAATTGCTATTTATCGAAATTAATATTTTGTCCTTGCATCTACCGCATCATATTTCTACAACACCTGAAGGTTGACTGGTAGATAATGCCTAATGGCATTAAGTCCGCCTTTGTACTTAACGTGCAATAAGTTAATAAATAAATAAATAAATACATACATTTAATAATCACTCGTGTCAATGACCTCGCATATCGTTGCAAAATCTTTCCGCTAATAACATTTATTATACCCGTTATACCTAATTCGTATTCAACAATAAAAATTAGGTCAAAGTTTTCCATCTTCTAAATAAGAGTAGGTATTTCTTATTTAGTATTTAAAAAAACCGGCCAATTGTGAGTCGGGCTCGCGCACGATAGGTTCCGCAATTTTAAGTGACAATGCTCTTTTCTTAAAGATATTGACCCAAAAATACTGTAAGTAAAAAGTGGCGCAAGTCACAGTAAAAAATATCCGACAAAACAAATTTGTAGGTGTCGTAAAGAATATATTTATCATCTCAATTTAGTGAAAATAAAAATAAAACTCAGATGTAGTTTAAAAATAACGTAAGTTTATTACATGTAATGAAATAAAAATATAATTTGTTTAACTTTTATTCTGTTACATGTATAAATGATTCCTTGTCAAGGGCACGTGGCCCATGTTTTGGTAATATATTCAACCTCGATTATAATTATATCCATATACCGAACAATTGTGACGTGATTTCCGCCATCTTGTCAAACGTTAAAAAGAATTTAAAAAAACAAATACATATTTATAAAGTTATCACGTCACCATTGTTAAAATAACGATAGTTTTTAAATCTGCCAATCCATAGACATCTGTCAATTATTTGGCGCCAATTATTATGTTTTGTTTTCGGCCAATGCGAAACTATTTTTAAACTGAATGTTGGAAATTTAAAAACTTTCGTAATCACTTCAAAAGTATTATAAGCTACACATCGACACCACAGCGACTTTATATCTAACTGTATGATTCATACCGATAAAAAGCTGGGTGGACTAATAAAAATTCAGAACATTCCTATCAACCCAACTCCATGTGAAATAAAACTAGAAAAATTTAACTTGTTATTTACTTAATACCAAAAATATAATATATTATTATGGCTGAGTTTTCAAAGATACGATAAATGTCTATTATTAATAATAATCTTCGTGTTGTGTTAACTCTATATTATTTTAGCCTAGACTTATGAATAAGACGATTGCAACACTTACAGTTCGCAATGTGTCAAATATTAGAGATCTGTATCTTGATTTAATTTTTTGTGATGTTCTTCTTGTTATAAATAGCAAATACTTAGTGATATGTATGGATAGCAACATAATAATTCCTAACACTGGTTACTATTGAAATAATGTTTTTCTAATTGGCAATGTCAGTCGAGTTAAACGTCAGTGTCAATCAAATAAAAGTTTTATTCAAATGCAATTTTCATTTATAAAGAAATAGACAGATTGTCAAATTAAGATTACAGTAATTCGGTTTACGTTAAACAATAAGAACATCACAAAAGTTTCTACAACCCCAACATTTGGCAGGATCAGCTTTTGTCATTGATTTAAAAAGCCAAGTGCGAGTTCCTTGAAACGCAATCAAATAAAATTAAAAACCAAACGCTTAAAACACAAGTCCTGTATAAAACACACGCATAACCGAATAAACATTACATATGGAAGGAAAGTAAGTTTCTTTTTGCTAAAATATGTTTTTATCTCCAACAGAATCTAAAATGTGTGAATATGAACCCATTTGTTTCTTGTTTTTCAAATAACTCACACCGCAACTTAGTGTACAAATAAAATGCTATTTATTTGGTGAAATCGTAGACTGCCCATCTAAATAAACAGCTTATAAACACCGCCATATGTCATATGCCCAACAATGTTCTAGTTCCAGACCACGATAACTATTTACTAAATACAGTGAAGTGTTCAGATTTCCATACACCTATTTATCACACAATAATATATATACGACAAATAGCTTTGAAATATTACATTTTGGCAAAATTAGCTAATGTACATAGCTGTTTGCATTTGCAAATTACAATTTCAAATATTTGAAAATAGCCGGCGGTGTTCAAAGCTTAAAACAATGATTGTGCTAAGAAAATAATAGCAACAAATATATCTAAAAGCAACAAACAGCTATTAGACTAAGTACAGTTTCTCTTTATATTAATATTCTCAACCTCTTTTGACGAATTGACATGACATTTTATAATAATTTTTCACTCAAAGAAAACGAAGGGAAGAAATGAAAATCACAGTTTTGTTGCAAATAACACGCCAAATTTCTTCAGGGTTAATATTGGCTAAACCATAGATAATCTATGTTAGTGTTGCCATCAATGAAATATTAAGGTTTGGCAGAATTAACCGACGACAGAACATAGTTTATATCATTTTATAGTGAGGAGTTGAATAGAAGTAAAAATTTATGCTTTGTAGTTTAGATAAGAAATAAAGTAACGATCAGAACTAGCTGCACATAACACAAGTTTGTAATATAGTATAGTATACGATTCTACATGAAACATTAAAATGAATAGATATTGATTTCAGCTATAAACAAGTACCAAGTATTCGAATATTGATATATGAAAGGAAAACAATACGAGTCGATTAATTCGCCTAACCAGATCGGCATATCAGAGGGAGATCGACTACACAATGATGCATGTCTCTTCAAATACAACTAAAATCATAATTATACAAAAAATTAAATACCTATGAGATATAGTGATGACTTCAGTCCGACACCTCGGGCTCATTTTAAGTTGGATTTAAACTATGGGACAGATAGGCTATTTACAAAATGCTATCTCGCTCACTCACACCACGTGTGCTGCCAGTTAAAAAAAATTACCAATTAAAAAGGTTAATGTTTATCTATGATATTTTTCAAAGTTATTTTTTTAATAATAAAGCGCATTTAAACGCTCGTTTTAAAGTTAATATCTAATTAAATATTCATTACATTAACATACGTAGTGGGTTACATTTGAAATGTTACAAATTGATTATCACATTATAGAAATCGCCATTGATATTAAACCATTACAAGAATGTATCATAATTATATTAGCACTGGAGAGGCCTGCGTCCAGCAGTGGATTGCGATAGGCTGATGATGTTGACATTCCAGTATAACCCCCGCGCGTTGACATTGGGATTGAACCTTGTCATAATAAGAGCCGCGTGACGTCATCCATCGCAAAATAGTAACGCTAGTAACACAATCTAAAAGTTTATTTTTAAGAAATTTAATTTGATAGTTTGATTGATTGATTTCAGTTGATAATTCTTGTAAATTTCACATGTACTAAAGCAATACTGACGTCACCGCTCTTAGCTGTCAATCCCAATATCAACGCGCGGAGATAATACATACATTTTCATGATACGTGCATCATGACAGAACCGTTATATGCTCTTACATTATGAAAAAACGATCAAGGAAATAATCATAATTTCATTTGTAACATTTGTAAGGTAATAAAACCATCACGCCTACTGTATAGCCTTCAAAAAGTGTGACTGATCGAAACGACTTGAAATATAAAATCTATAGAGTTGACAGGAAAGAGAAGAGATTCCAAAGATATGAAAGTCAGTTCAGAATAGAAAATAATGACGCTTTCGATGTCGGCGGTCAAGACACATTTTGGGTGGCTTAGCTAGAGAGGTGTCCCGCAGTAATCTGATCCCAAACTAGAGAGAGCCTGTACTATGTTAACCAAACTACTGATAAACGTATTAAACATATTTCTTAATACATATTATATTATAGATAACTTACACACAATTCTATTGACATGTTTCGATCAGTCGCCACATTTTTTAGACGCAACTAGGGCAATTTAAATCTCAATAATATACTTAGTAACAGCATTAAATGTTGAGAAAAATCTAGGCATTTTCTATACTCCTCAACGATCCCTAGTTACGTCTACCCACCCATCCTTTTCCAAGCCTACCCACCTAATGTTTACTGTATTTTGTGAACACTTTTTTTCTCTAACATATTGCTGCTAATTTTAAGCGTAAAGACACATCAAAGACAAGCCATAGACAATCCTAATTTAACCATTAAAACTTTCCCACACACCAACGACTAAGTTTAAACACATTTTTATTATTACCATCATGCATATTTTTTTCATTATATATATTTAAAGCGTAATATGTTCGCCGCCGGAAAATATCGCCTGAGCATTTTTTATTTCTAAATTGGCAATGTTTTCTGGTCCATTGAAATAGATATTTAAACCTTTTTTTAATGACGGGCGGCGAACGTCTGTACGAATACAGTTAACTGGCTTCTGTTGTTACTTTGTACCATTTCTGTGGTCTAATATCGTTTCGTATTTTAATAACAAGTATGCAGCGCTTATTTTTAAAGATACAGTTTTAATATCTGATTGCAAATGACACTTACCTTCCCCAACGATTTAATCGACAATTCAGCGACATTCTAATCCTATTTTTCATTGGCAACACTAAAACCAAAGACACTAGACCACAGACTATAAATTAAACACACAAGGCAGTGTTGAGTGAGCAAGTGTATATGCATGGTAACTTATGTTATAACTCCATGTCTTGCGCTTCATCATCGCTGAACTCGCTCATAGAGCTTTCTGTATCGCTATTATTGGAGTTGCCGTTGGAGGGTTTGGAGCCCGAGGAGGCGGTTGTTGCGCCACCCATGCCGGTTATCGCGTCTTTTTCTAAAAGGGCTTCTTCTGTTGCGAATCTTCGAACGTAATCTGGAACAGATATGCGTAATATTAAAGGGTCGATACAAGATAATTTGATAGTTCCACCTAAAACGGAGTTTGCGAATTGATAATATTTTTTCTTTTAAAAAGACAACTCCCACATTAGGAATAAACATCCTGTGTCGTGGGGGACTTTACAAACATACATAAAACGAAAACAAAGAACACCCAGACTCGGGACAACAATTCGTGGATCACACAAAGTGTTGACCGCTGAAACCACTCGGCCAACCGTGCAGTCATAATTAGCAATAATAATTAAAGTTAACATCGTCAGTTGTTTGAAGGCATTTGAAGGTTTCGCGACCTTTCAAATCTTTTAAACTACAACAAAATAAGTCAAGAGTAAAATTTGGCAATTTCTTTACGTCGTACAACGTCACATTAATTTATCGCCATAGTGACTAAAAATGAAATATATGCTATGCTTACCTGAAACTTTCTTCTTGTATTCCTCTGGTTTGTGAAGATACATCGCCGCCGCGTCGCCATTCAGCGGGTCGATGGGGTTTGGATACGTCAGCAGTTGTGGCAGAAACGACTCGAATATGTTCGACAAGTCTGAGAAACAAGCATACCTATTATATCTATACAAATTAATAAAATTGGAGTGTCTGTTTGTAATATTAAAATAACCGCTTTCTACTACATGCATATGAATGTATATACGGTACACATACCAAAATATATATTTTTAAATTTTTTGTCTGACAGACTGTTTGTTCCGGCTAATCTCAGGAACCACTGGTCCGATTTCAAAAATTCTTTCGGTGTTGGATAGTCCATTTATCGAGGAAGGCTATAGGCTATATATCATCACGCTACTACTAATAGGAGCGGAGCACCAATGAAGAATGTTTCAAAAACGGGGGAAAATTTTCACGCCCCGGGCAATATAAGACGCAAACGAGGTTTTTTTTTTTTTTTTTTTTATTGAATAGTTGGCAAACGAGCAGACGTATCACCTGATGGTAAACGATTACCGCCGCCCATGGACACTCGCAACACCAAAGGCGTCACAAGTGCGTTGCCGACCTTGGGGGGATGGGAAAGGGGATGGGGGGAGGGGTTGGGGTATGGGCCTCCGGTACCCTCACTCACTCGGTGAAACACAGCGCAAACGCTATTTCACACCGGTTTTCTGTGAGGCCGTGGTATCACTCCGGTCGAGCCGACCCATTCATGCCGAAGCATAGCTCTCCCACGGGTCGTTCGGTTCGTGGGTCAGCTAGTTTTATATAATTTTAATTCATTTTGCTGACTTATCCAATATATTTGTCGTAAATAAGAACTCGTTATTACCGATAGACAATGATCTATGGGACTATCCCAGGTACAGATTAAGCTGTTCCTAGATTCTTCCTACTTCAAGCGCAGAGTGGCACAGCTGTGGTTTTAGTCGGATCGATCCCGACATACCGCCCCGCCCCAAACCTCGGTGGGGCCACGGTCGTAACCTTGTTATTATATCAGACTAAGTAATAGGAATGACTGCATTTAATTTTTTATTTTTACTATGCTTTGCTCAAATGTGACAAGGACACAGTCGGTTTGAACTTCCCCACTAGATGTTCCATATCAAAAGTTATGTGTTCTTATCATTTTCACGGCAGTTATGAATTTGTACCTTGTATAAGGTAGTTTTATCTATTGCATTCGGTGTCTTAAATGTTAATTAAACTTTTTTTATTATTATTATACAGGGGCCAAACGAGCAGACGTATCGCCTGGTGGTATGCGGTTACCGCCGCCCATGGACACCCGCAACAACGGAGACGTTACAAGTGCGTTGCCTGCCTTTTAGGAAGGAGTACGCTCTTTTCTTGAAGGTTTAATTGTCGTATTGGTCCGGGAACACCGCAGGCGACAGCTCATTCCACAGTTTTGCTGTGCGCGGCAAAAAGTTTCGGGAAAATCAAATCGAACAGTTGTGGACTGCCAACCATTAACCATTTTTACTAATACATCCTTAGCTACGATAATAGCAGTGATGTTAATCACTAATATAATATAGCAAAACAGGACAGGACCGCGTAAATAATAGATAACAAATGGCCCACAGCATTGTGGTTAACTTGCAATCATTGACGCAATTTGCGGTCGGTATGAAGTCCAATACCCAAGGTAAATTTATGAGTAATTTATACAATCGCGGAGAGAGAAAACTATTACATTTCTATGGGACACAGGTAAAATAATACATATATTTGTATAAATACTAGCGACCTGGCCAGCTTCGCAGGGAAGTCATTGAAATTCTAGGCTTTCCTCATAATATGCGTAACCCGTATATCCAATTTCCGAAGTAATGTTTTAAAGATAATGCAAAAAATGATTTGACCGGAAAATCCAACCCGAACCTAAAGCACATATTAAAAATTAATTATGATTGTTTAAGAATTCAATCAAAAAGCCAAACGGTAACCTTTACGATTGAGGAAATGATAAATGAACTCAAACAAGGGCCTCGAAAGATTTTTTTTATGAGGAGAATTGACCTGCAGAAGGACTTACCGTATAATGCAGTCCAGGCCTGGTTGATGACATCGAGGCACACGCTTCCAGACACTTCATCAATGTTCGGATGGTACACCTTGTTCATGAAGCCGATTGATGGCGACTTGAAAGGGTAGTGGTCAGGTAAGTGCACGCGAACGCGCCATACTCCTCCCTCGTACGGGGCTGGAATTCACATTTAAATACGAATTGAATGATTTTACTGGAAAGACTATTGATATAATGCTTGTTGCCAACAACAAATACTTAAAGATAGCGAATAGCCTTAATGAAGAAAAGCCGTGTGAAAAGCACCAACAATCGGCGAGCATGCATGCAGCGATTGATGAATATGGACAAAGCAGATAAGGTGTGGCAGGACCTTAGTAAGTGGAGATCAACAGATACAGCCTACCCCGCTGGGTGTAGATGTGGCGTTATGTATGTATGGTCTTAATTATGTTTACAAGCAAAACAAACTAATCAACAAAAAATAAAACATTAGATTAAGGAAATATATTGCATTTTGATTCAAAGGGTATCTTCTTTAAATTATGTCTTCATAAAGGGCTCAATGAGGATTGGCTTTCATGCCAATACACACACACACAAATCAAATATCAAAACACAAAAACTACCAAGTAGTGAGTAGTGTAACTATTTTTATAAAATAACATTGTAAAATAGTAAAATATATATCAGGGAGGGGTTGCCACAAGATAATACTAGGATACGATGCAAAAATCTAAGTCCACTGCACGAAACTAGGCCTTTCCTTAGAAAATAAAACATATATAATATTTTCTCAGTAAATGTATATAAAAAGTATTATTTCATAAGTACACTTTGAACCTTACCATCCACGGAATAAGAAGTTAAATAAATAAACTATACTTACTGCCTTGAGGACCGAAGAATTTAACGCAGAACTCGTTGAGACCGCCCAGAATTGTAACCTCGTGTTTACTTTCGATACTGTGATGAAATTGTTAAGGAAATCTTCATATTTAATACCAGGAGTATTATATTGTTGGGAAAAAGTCTGATCTCAATATTAGACATAAGCAGTAGCAGAGCCGCAGTGTTGCCAACCTAATTGCTAATAATCTCTCTTATTTTTAACTCGCTTTTATTAGCTTCATCTACATGTTTGCAACTAACTTTTAGGAGTTTGCTTTTAATTTTTTCAAATTATTTAAATATTTTTTTAAATATGCGATATCAAGAAAGGCAATTCTTCACCAGTTAAATATACATATATTAAAAGGCAACTCCCGTACTAGGATGAAAGTCTGTCGCAGGAAATTTCCAAACAGATATGAAACGGACACAAGGAACACCCAGACTCAGCAATTTGTGGACAAACTGTTGTTACTTGTGGGTATCAGGCCCGCGACACTAGACCACTACGCTAACGCCAAGTAGATGACTTAGTATTAAGCGGTCGCCTCGCCTTCTTCACTCTTATACAGCTTTTACATCAGAATAACACAAAGGCTACAATTTATAAAGATACTAGCTTCGTCTCGTCGCGCCCGCGATATGGTTGTAACGCGGGTAGCACCGCGGGGTTCAGCTAGTATTCACATAATTTACAATTTTATGAATAAACGATTTAAAAATAACATCGTTACTCTGGCCTACTATACCTACCACGCTTACTAGACGGGTTGGGTTAGCGTTCCTTCATTTTGCAGATATGTTGTCCTGCGTAGTTACCTCATACGACGCCCATGGGCTGAATAGGTGTTTTGATATTTCATGTTCTTAATTGTCAATTTGATACACATATGCATGACCCATTCGTGCGTATGTGTACCAATCCACATGTTGATGTTAGGCAGTTGTAAATATATTAATTGACGGGAGAGTTTTAATAGCGCGATGTAGCGTTAGTCATTACTTCGTAGTTCGGTGAGTTTCCGTTAGATGGTGCTGAAGCATGTTTTTTTTTTCAAAATATTTTATTGCTATTTGAACCATTTAGTTAAAAAGACATTAGGTTACAACGCGTTTATTTTTGCCTCTTACGATGCCCATGGGCTGATTAGGTGTTTTGATATTTCATATTCTTAATGGTAGATATATACATATGCGTGACCCATGCATGCATATGTATACCAATCCACATGTAGATTTTGGGACGTTGTAAATATATTAATTGAAGGGAGAGTTTTAATAGCGCGATGTAGGATTAGTCATTACTTCGTAGTTCGATGAGTTTTCGTTAGATGATGCTGAAGCATGTTTTTTTTTTTCAAAATATTTTATTGCTATTTGAACCATTTAGTTAAAAAGACATTAGGTTACAACGCGTTTATTTTTGCCTCTTACGATGCCCATGGGCTGATTAGGTGTTTTGATATTTCATATTCTTAATGGTAGATATATATACATATGCGTGACCCATGCATGCATATGTATACCAATCCACATGTAGATGTTGGGAAGTTGTAAATATATTAATTGACAGGAGAGTTTTAATAGCGCGATGTAGGATTAGTCATTACTTCGTAGTTCGATGAGTTTTCGTTAGATGATGCTGAAGCATGTTTTTTTTAAATTATTTTATTGCTATTTGAACCATTTAGTTAAAAAGACATTAGGTTACAACGCGATTATTTTTGCCTCTTACGACGCCCATGGGCTGATTAGGTGTTTTGATATTTCATATTCTTAATGGTAGATATATATACATATGCGTGACCCATGCATGCATATGTATACCAATCCACATGTAGATGTTGGGAAGTTGTAAATATATTAATTGACGGGAGAGTTTTAATAGCGCGATGTAGGATTAGTCATTACTTCGTAGTTCGATGAGTTTATGTTAGATGGTGCTAAAGCATGTTTTTTCTTTAATTTCTTTTGTGTCCATTCTATTGACCTATGTACAATAATAGGTAAATGATAGCGTACTAAGTTAGAACGCTACCAGTTATGTAAGAGTAAGCAGTGTCTAGTTACTAAGTACACACATCAAGTATTGCTATTCACCGTGGATGTCAACCAAAGAGCCAACCTCCTTCAGAGAGCCCTTCCTGATTATGGGAGGTCTAGGGTTAAAAATAAAATAAACATTTAAGGGGCTGGGGCTCTTAACAAACGTGGTTTTTTACTCGTTTTCGCTCGATATTGATAACTGCTATAGGTAGATGCTTATAATATTCACAGAATGTTTAGATATGTACCTATTCACTTTAGAAATAAATAATTAATTTAATTAAAATAAAACAAATATTTAAGGGAAGATCCCACACCAAAAACGTGATTTTAGCTAGTTTTCACTAAAAATTCGCTTCATCTCGTTACGTCGTCGCGGTAACCGCATTCGACTTACAAACAGTGAAAATTTTAGTGTGAATCAGTCGAGAGCTATTTGCTATAAAATAAGTTAACACTAAGCCCCAGTTAAAACAGTTAAAATCCATAAAACCAAAAGAATAGTCCAACATCGAAAAACAAGGGTCCAATATTGCCCATTGTACGAAATGACTAAAACGCTCAAGGTAATCTAACCACTCTCAATCTGTTTCAAAATAGTGCAATGTTACCCGGTATACAACAATACAAGGGCTACGCATAAATTACGACCTAATAAGGAAACAAAGATTAGCTAACACTGAATATAAATAACAAATAAAAGTGCTTATAGGTATGCTGTTTGCATGGCAAACAGAAAATCGAATCTTGCTTAGCTAACTCGACAACTTTTATCAAAACCTTTCGACTACAATAAATTATTATCGATTAATATTATGGTATATATAAAACAAGACTGCATGATATGTTTAAGTACTGTGGAGGAACGGGTGCCATGTTCCTCCAACACAAAGGGAGGATCCTCCGACCAGGCGAGGTGATCATGCCTGGCGGGCCACTGCCCAACAGTTGATGTTGGGATGTTGTACATAATGATAATCGGCGCGAGAACTTCTATGAAATGAAATGAAATGATTTAATTCACATAAATAGAGTACATTTACAGGTGTTGTTACAGTTTGAACTTAAGAGACCGTCTATTTAGCCACTGGTGGCATGTGAAAATGTCCTTATTTAAAATTCTATTAATTACATAAATTTTTAAAAGAGTAAAAAAAATTAAAAAAAATATAAATTGTCAAAAATGTCATTTAAATATTATTTATTATATTGCAAAATAGTCAAATTAAAAGTGAGTCAATTAAATATTACACATGTCAAGCTGTATTCTCATTTTCAATAAAAAAATTCTTTGAGTGAATAATATGACTTTTCCAGAAGCCATCTCTTGAGATGGTTCCTAAAACGACACAATGGTAAATCCCGTAGACAATCAGGAATCTCATTATACACTCTTATGCACATTGAGTAACAGTTATTTTTATATAAAGTTGTTCTTGGAGTACATTCTAAAACCAACCTATTTGGGTATCTGGTATTTCTTGGATACTTATCTCTTGCTTTGGTGAACAGGTTTGGATGTGTTTTTACAAAAATCGATATCTCGAAAATGTACATACAATAGAGAGTTAGTATACCTAAGTTTTTAAAATGCGGTTTGCACGTTTCGTCTGGTGCTATTCCAACTATGGCACTAACACATCGTTTCTGTGCGATAAAGCATCTGTTTGCCTCCGAGGAGTTTCCCCAAAGTATCAAACCATATCTCAATACTATTGCGCGATTCAAGATTGGTAGTACCTCCGTGTAGTGCGTTACTTCGTAGTTCAGTGTATCTTCGGTAGATGGCGATGTAGTAGGTTACTGTTGAGTTGTATGTGGAAGTCGCCACAAGTACTTTTAACCCGATTACGGCGAAGCCAAAAAGAAGGATAACAATTTAGGCATTTATATGTTACACCGTAACGCCTAAACTACTGAACCGATTTCAACGAACGGTGTCAATAGATTTGTAATAACGGCCCAGGTGACACAGGCTACACACATTTTATCAAAAGTTTTTACGTACTCTCACAATTAATACGAAATTAACGACACCTCAAACAGCAAAATAAAAATTCATCAAGACATTTAAACTACAGAGCGTGCTACATAATAGTCCACGGGCCCACGTACAAGGGATTTCAGTGATTAATAACAGGCTGAAAGTTTATACACAGCTTCGTTTAGACGAGTCACCCAACTTTTATCATTGGACCAAATTCTGATAGTGGCAGGAAAAAGCGGGATAGGGAGCGAAACACGTCAATTTGATGAGTGTCCCAAATTAAATAATAACAGTTTCTAAAAATCAATACTTCGAGAAAATACGATGGAAAACTGAGAAAAACTTGTGGCATACAAAGTGAATGGTACCTTCCCGAGTGACCCCCAGCTCTAACATGTCCCCCCAAAACAAAAATCAGTTTGTTATTATTGAAAATGAATAAAAATTTTCAAGTCACCATTCTGACAGTTCATGTAATGTTTCTACTAAATACCAGACCCCCACGGCCGACTCCACGGCCGCTCTCAGACGAGTTCACCTTGGAGAGGACGGACAATGTGATTTTAGTTGTAACTTTAAGTCAATATACTGTCCGTCAACCACATACATTAGAATTCATTTCGTATTTATTCATTTAAGCCTGTAAACACCTAGGAAAGCTTCTGGAAGGAGCTCGGGGGCTCACAAGGTCTACTTTACCGCAAAGCATAAAGGCCCGGCCCTGAGTCTAAATACGGGATTCCTAGTCCAAGACCGATAGCAATACGTGCAATGAATTTAGAAAATCTTAGTTAAAATCTTTATAGATGAAATTAAATTGTTATAAAGAAATACAAATCAGACAGTTGTACGCCAAAGGGATGTACCGATAAGATACGATACGATAAGATAGCGAATGCCAATTCGTGGTTATTTTGACCTAGTACGCCAGTTTTGGGTTACACATTGTTGTTATCTGGGAACTCATTGTGACTCATAAAGTTATGATATTACAATCTTAGATTATTTACGTCTAGGTGGAGTGTTTTACAAACACCTAAAAAAACGAAACAACTTGTCATGCTAGTGTGCGTATAATGTAGGAATATAACACACTGCAACAGGATCAACAATTAGACACTATTTTTTAAACTACCTATATACGTATTTTCATAAATGGTATAGAGCTCCTATTCTAGTACTATCTGACCCAAGCAAACTCGTTTGCGTCTTATATTGCCCGGTGCATTTCCTCCGTTTTTTAAACATTCTTCATTGGTGCTCCGCTCCTGTTAGTATTAGTGTGATAATATATAGCCTATAGCTTTCCTCGATAAATGGACTATCAAACACTGAAATAATTTTTCATATCGGACTGGCGGTTCCTAAGATTAGAGCGTTCAAACAAACAAACAAACTCTTCAGCTTTATATATTAGTATAGATTATAATTTCAAAAATAACTGCCAGTATATTACGCTTTCACAGCTAAATCGTTAAACTTACTCACCTACCTAAAACATAAATTTTGGAATGGAGACTTGATTTTTGAGGAAAGATATGAGCTACTATTTCCGCGATAATCGACATACACGCAGCTGGTACCCAGTTATAACATAGGGTCAAAGCAGCAGACTATCTACCGTGGGACATCCATGCTTCGGCATTAAGGGGTCGGCTCGACCGGAGTGATACCACGGCCTCACAGAAAACCGGTGTGAAATCGCTCTTGCGCTGCGTTTCACTGAGTGTGTGAGGATACCGGGGGCCCATAGGCACTTGTGACGCCTCTGATGTTACGAGTGTCCATGTACGGCGGTAATATTTTATAAATATATACATATTTATATAATAAAACATTTTAATTAACTACACATACCTAATTAAGGAAAATCTATAAAATATATTACACAATATAGTATTCCCATATTTCCCCATGTATTCCGGTTTTGTGATTGGCATTCCAAAGAGGGAAAATCACTTCCCTCTGTCACTACAAAGAGGAGTGACGTTACAGTGACACGTGATTTTAATGAGATACTAACACAATATATATTGTTAAAGGCAAGATGAATTGAACAATAATACGTATTTTAAACTACCTGTGCCCGCTACTTCGTACACGTGATTCTCAAGTTTTTTTTTTAAGTTTTAGCTGCCAAAATGGCTCTGCTCTGCCTGATGGAAAGCACGAGCAGAATCCAGGAGTTGTGGTCACCATTCTCAATGCTAATAGTCACAATGCAGCATGGTGACCCACACTATGGCGGCCTAGTGAGATGCTTCACCGTTTAAATCTTCCTTGGACAACTACAAACACTTCAATACCAAAATCGGCCCAGCCGTTCTCGAGTTTTAGCGGACAAACGAACAGCAGTTGATTTTTATATATAAGACTAGCTGTACCCCGCAGTGTTGTCTGCGGTTATTGTGGTACCGCGGGTAAAGTGGCGAAGCTAAAGTAGCCTAAGTTACTCTTTGTATCATCAACTACCTACCAGTGAAAGTCACGTCAAAATCGGTTTAGCCGTTCCAGAAATTAGCCGGAACATACAGGCACCCAAATTTTTTATATAATGTTGATTTTGTATGTGTACCGTGTATACATACGTACTTATGCATTTAGTAAAAAGCGGTTATTTTAATATTACAAACAGACACTCCAATTTTATTTATCTGTATAGATTAGAGGCTGATTTCCCTACACTAAAACTTAGAATTCATTTCAAGTATTGGTTTGAAAACATATATATACTAATCTATACTAATATAATAAAGCTGAAGAGTTTGTTTGTTTGAACGAGCTAATCTCAGGAACCGCTGGTTCGATTTGAAAATTTCTTTTGGTGTTGGATAGTCCATTTATCGAGGAAGGCTATAGGCTATAAATCATCACGCTAATACTAAAAGGAGCGGACCACCAATGAAGAATGTTTCAAAAACGGGGGAAAATTATTACGCTACGGGCAATAGAATGCGTAAACGAGGTTGCGAGGGTCAGCTAGTTGGGCACGCCGTTATTGCGGCGGTAAGACCCGTTATGGAGGATTGGCTCGAGAGGCATCACGGGAGCCTCTCATACCGGCTGACGCAGGTGATCACCGGAAAAGGATGTTTCGGAGATCACCTGTGTCTGATCCGCAAAGAGCCAACGCCTGAGTGCCACCACTGCGATGGCCAGACCGTAGACACGGCGCTCCACACGCTGGCAGAATGTCCGGCGTGGGCCGAGCCGAGGCGTGATCTCGTGGCGGCCATCGGGGTGGGGGTTCTCTCGCTTGGCAATATGATTGCGGCCATATTGCGGAGCGAGAGCGCGTGGAACTCTGCCGTCTCTTTCTGCGAGCAAGTTATGCTTACGAAGGAGATGGCGGAGCGGGACCGGGAGAGGTTTAGAACTCTCCCTGCCCGCCAGGCCCGGGAACGGGCCAGGTACCGCAGACGACTCAGGCGGCGGAGATCGCTGAACGATCTCCGTCCTCCATAAGCGCAAGCCTGAGGGTGACAGGTGAGGCCACCAGTCACCTTTGCAGAAGCAGGCCGGGGTGGCGGCGTGAGCTCTTTAAAGTGCTCGCGCCCTTATATAGAATAGGAATATTGGGGTTCCTACACAGGGGGGGGGCCACCTACAAACAATGGGTGGCCCGAGGTACGTCGGGGTTCCAGGGATTTCCTTCCGAGGGTGCACCTGGTTCCCCGGCTTCTAGTGCCCGGGACGGTGTGCGGTTTTTGGTCGGTTCGAGTCCGACATAACCACAAGTGGTATCCGAGGGGATTTCCGCACAAAAAAAAAAAAAAAAGGGTCAGCTAGTGTAATATACTTATGACGACGTTCGCTTATCACCGACGCGGTTTGTCCCCACGAGGTGACACCGACGGGTATCAAAAAAAAGTGCGTGCGTACAAAGTAGGTACACATGTCAGAAGTGAAACTTCTTTGGCAAACTAATTATTAAAATACGCTTATTTCATATTGTTTAAAAATAATATAGTGAAATCACAGATGATGAATATTAAATTAAAATTCGCCCTTTCACACTCTCTCTCTCAATCTGTCTCAATCGTTCTCTCCCTCTTCTTCGACAAAAACGCTGCACATCATCGTGACGCTAATATTATTATTATTGCGTTTCATCCGTGAAAAATTTACCCTTATGCGCCTAAAGAAGTTTCACTTCAAAAAAGATCGTTATATCAGCCTAGACAGGGTTGCGGAGGTCCATGGGAAAAACTGATATTCAGGTTCATTGCCGTGGGAGAGCTATGCTTCGGCATGAATGGGTCGGCTCGACCGGAGTGATACCACGGCCTCACAGAAAACCGGTGTGAAATAGCGTTTGCGCTGTGTTTCACCGAGTGAGTGAGGATACCGGAGGCCCATACCCCAACCCCTCCCCCCATCCCCCAAAGGTCGGCAACGCACTTGTGACGCCTTTGGTATTGCGGGTGTCCATGGGCGGCGGTAATCGCTTACCATCAGGTGATAGGTCTGCTCGTTTGCCTAGTATTCAATAAAAAAAAAAAAAAATGTAAAACCGGTTGAACTTGTAGCCGAACTGATAAAATCTTTGGAATAATAAACGCTAGGAAGATGATGATTTACCTGAATACGGTTCTCCCAAGGTAGGTAAAGATACCCTATTCGCATAGCTGAGAGTCAAACTAATAATGGTACTTTCTAAAAAAAATGTATTTATTTATGTATATATTTACATAACGTCTATTTTTAACCTCCGACGCAAAAAGAGGGGAGTTGTAAGTTTGACTCCATGTCTGTCTGATCTGTAGCATCATAGCTCTTAAACGTATGGACCGATTCCGATGCGGTTTTTTTCATTGGAAGCCAGTTTCCTTGTAGTGGTTCTTAGTTATGTTTAGTTTATATCGGTCCAGCAGTGTAAGAGTATCGGCATTTATGGCGTATGATTACAGGATTAAGTGCTTGCGTAATGGGGTTTTTTATTTTAGCTTGTTATTGTGATATTTTCAATTATAGTCTATACCTAACATTTACAACGCTGTTTGAGAGGAGAAAATATACTTTAGTAACTTTTAGTTTAGTTAGGTTCTTTTAGAACGGCAATAGTTTATAAATTAAATAAATATATAAATAAATAATCCGGACATCTAATACAAAACGCCATCTAGACCCAAGCTAAACAGAGCTTGTGTTATGGATACTAGACAACTAATATAAATACATATATACTGTTTTTTTGTAAATACATACATATTATACATAGAAAACATCCAAACTCCGAAACAAATATCTGTAGATCACACATATATTAGGTGCGACCCAGGATTTGAACCCGAGACCTCAAGCACAGCAGTCGCATTAACTACCACTGTGCCACCGAGGCAGTCGAACCAGCCAGTTAAACTAGATTAGTAATAAGTATAGATGAATGAAGTGGGTTTCCTAAGTGTTTACGTTCATTGTGGCTATTTACTCAATGAACGGGGATTTAAACGTCATAATCTACATCAAGGGTATCTGTTTTTTTTTTAATAAGTTCACACATCCCACACACAGCGGACAGATCTCTGTACATACGTACTTTTATATTTCTAAATACATACACATTATAGACTAGCAGTGTTTCTTTTAATTCGTATAACTTTTTTATTTGTACACCGATTGGAATGAAAAAAACACTATATGTTAAGTGGAGCAAACCGAAACGCATTAGTCAAAATAGCTTGCAAGTCGATTAAGCCGTTTCTGAGAATAGCGTGCACAAACTTAAAAAGACAAAAATTCTAAAGTATATTTTTTGCGTTTACACATAGGTACACGTAAACATATATTGCGTTTATACATACTTCCATGTATAGAGTGTATTGTTATCTATACTAATATTATAAAGAGGAAAGGTTTGTATGTAAGTATGTTTGTAACGAATTGGCTCAAAAAGTACTGGACGGATTTTAAAAATTCTTTCACCATTTGAATGCTACATTATCACTCATAAATATAGGCTATTTTAATTGTAAGAAAAAAAAACAAAAAAATAACAATATGTAAACTAATAACTGCAGGTAACACCGCGAGGTTCAGCTAGTGTATTAATAAAGATACCCACGACACATATACATAAATAACCGGCTTAAGCAATCATGTGTCCTGGATGGGAACCGAATCCACGACCTATGACATAGCATTCACGTTCACTGAACCAACAGGACAGTAAAATATGTATACACGCGCTACAGACTAATAGAAATATTATTAATATACCTATATATATATATATATATATATATGTCTCTCAACACACATGTAGTGCTATTTAACAAGTCCTGGTTATACAATGTTTTTAACCAACCTCAAAAAAAGCAGAAAGTTCTCATGTTACTGTTTTTTTTTGTTTGTTACCTCAGAACTTTCGACTGGGTAAACCGATTTTGATGATTATTTTTCACTTGAAATACCTCATTTCAATTTTCAGAAGTCGGGTTTCTTGTTAAACTTTTGATTGATACAATAAAGAATTATTAAATACATATTTGACGCTTTTTGAGTTCCCCCAGACTACATAAATTAATTACGTACGGATAGTAGCAGACTGAATCGATTTGTCTGTGCAATGTCTGGTCTTTGTTCAGCTGGGTTCAGGTTCGTTGGGTCGAGGACCCGACCGGCTGGTTCAAAGACCCTGTCCGGGACAGGTTGTGGAGTCAACGAATTGCGATTTAATGTTTTGTTTACTTATTCGGGGGTTACAGGGTTATCTTCTATGTTAGACGGTTATTCATAAATTATGTTATTATGATTAATGTGAAAATGAGTCATTTTACTAGTAATGCCTATCATATGAAAATAATAATATATATAATACTTTTACTCAATACTTTATTGCATCCGATCCGCAATATCTCCTTTCAAATATATCTAAAATTCTGCAGCTTTTTATACACTATCGATATTAAACATTTTTCGGTAACAAACAGCCCGTGAACAACCAAAGGAAAAATTTATTAGATTTTTTTTTATCTTAATTATAGTGAGTTATGCCTAATGAGGGGGAGGTCTGTGAACCTGAGATTACAAAACAAAGACAAATGAAATGTACAGAACAAATAGAATACCGTGTCTATTATTTAACTTTATGCACACATGTACAACGGCGGGCTTAATGCCCAAGGCATTCTCTACCAGCCAACCTTTGGGAGATGTGGAATTTTTGTGAGGTAGGTGCATTGTGGTGGAAATAAGAGGTTGTGATTGCTATCAATATATGGACCAACATAGACTAACATAATTCATAATATACATTTACATAAAGTATCTGTATTTGGATATACATACACACTAACACATAAACATATGTACACTCTGAGTAGGAACTTGTTTCTTAATTATACTTTGCCTGCCATTTCGTCAAGAGGTGGTTTTTGACGTTCATTTTAAATGTGACACGACTTTTGTTGACATCCTGATTTCAAGTGGGAGCGTGTTCCATAGCAGTACAGCTTGTACAAAGAACGAGGAGTTCATGATGTCGGAATTGTGAGAGGGACATAAGAGAAGCAAATTGTTAGGCGAGCGAAGATTTCTATCGTGATTCGAAGATAAGAAGCAGAGGTAGGGTTCAAGGTAAGTAGGTGAGGATGGGGAGATGAGGAACGAAAACAGATAGGTCAACGCTCGCTGACTACGGCGCTGGCGAATAGGTAAAATTTTCCCCCGTTTTTGATTCTTCATTGGTGCTCAGCTCCTATTGGTCTTAGCGTGATGATATATAGCCTACTACAAACACTAAAAGAATTTTTCAAATAGGACCAGCGGTTCCTGAGATTAGCGCGTTCAAACAAACAAACAAAATCTTCAGCTTTATTATTAGTATAGATACAAGAGATATATTGCTGTATAAAAAGGCTGAATGTAGACAATTTATAACAAAAATATCTCTAAGAAGGAAAAACAAAATAACGCCAATAGGGCAGTCAAGGGCATTGTTTCAAAGTCAAATGTTTAATAAAGATTTATAAAAACTTTGTTAATTCTTCAGAATACAATAATTGATCCAGTTATAATAATTTATGGCTAACAAACCGAAATAGCTCGATGGCTCGAAGAAAAAACTTTAATTGCGAGATGTAGGATCGATTAGAGTAAGAATCAAGTACATACATATTAAGTTCAGCTTGCTTTATTCGATTGCGGTAAACTTTCTAATAAACTATGTCCTTTAGATTTAAAACTTATAATTGAGTAAATAATTGTTCTTATTTAAAAACATTAGCAATTGATAGTTTTGTATAATATGTGTTCAATTTGTAATATTAAAATAACAGATTTTTCCTAAATGCATGTATACATATAATACAATATTTATCTGTCTGTTTGTTCCGGCTAATCTCTGGAACGGTTGTATTGGTTTTGACGGGACATCGTCAGCTATCGACCAGGTATCAAAAAAAGTAACCAACTTAAGAGTGGGCTACTTCACTAGTATAGTGTAGTGGAGAGTGGACTAGCTTTACCCCGCGGCGTTACTTGTGGTTGTTGTTGTACCGCGGGTAACTCCTCGGGGCTCATCTAGTAATATAATAAAAGTACTATGATTCTTGAAGAAGGACATAGGCTACTCTTCACCGTGATAACGGACATGCACGTGGGCGAAGCCGCAATCAAAACTTGGTACAAGAAAAATAAACGAATATATTTTCTATCACACCAATCCGTGTTCGCGTCGTCGGGAAGCAAATTAAAAACTGCGTCACGTTAAACGCACGCAATCGTAGTTACGCATAATATATAAAATCTGTTGACATTTTTTTTTCAAGGCCAAAGAGATATAAATAAGTACATATTGATAAAATAACAACATTCAGGAGCTTTGCGAGTGTTATTTTGATGAAGTTCGAAGTTTAAATAAGGTTTGAAAATTAGTAAACAAACAACAGAGGAATTACCATAAACTAAATTTTTTTTATGAAGCCAGAAGCACAGGTATCGGTCGTGTGCAGCCACGATTTGTAACCACAGTCGTCAAGTTAGTTGAAGATTAAATTGTTTGTTAGATTAATTTAATGGAATAGAACGAAGAAAATTATAAAAACATGTAATGATTTATAAACGATTTCTTTATTTTTTAAGATTTATAATAATTAATAATAAATAAAGTAAGTTGTATTGTGAAACTTTTTTGAAAAATACGATTTTTGAATCGAGTAAACCACAATAATTGGAAATTACAGCATACATTTTTGATATTTGAATTAAAACAATTAAACTTTTTGATTTAAATACAAAAACAAAATACATATATTCTATTCAAAAAAAAGTAATTGTTGTTTTTAAAAATATTATTTACGAGTGGCATTTCATTGCAGCCCCAAAGGAGTCGAATAATTATTTTCAGTGGCCACAAAACGTGTTAAAATAATGAGACGTGAGCGATAAAGCTAGTTACAAAATATATATAAACATAGTTACAACCACACTATTGTGACATTAATCGTGCCATTTATGTATTGTGATATAGAGTAATTATCTCTATGGTGCAGTGCTGGGGATTTTACAAATGTGTGAGTGATACTCAGCACACACACACACACACACACACACACACACACACACACACATAAAAAACTAATCGAGCTAATTTCTGGTATAACCAATCGCATTCTTTTACTATCTGTTACAGGACTGTACTTCCATATTATATAAAGCTGAACTTTGTTTGTTTGTTTGAACGCGCTAATCTCAGGAACCGCTGGTCCGATTTGAAAAATTCTTTCAGTGTTGGATAGTCCATTTATCGAGGAAGGCTATAGGCTATATATCATTACGCTACTACTAATGGGAGCGGAGCACAAATGAATGTTTAAAAAATGGGGAACGCTACGGGCAATATAAGACGCGAACGAGGTTGCGTGGGTCAGCTAGTACATAATAATATCGAGATCAGGATGGCCCCTAATACTTTAATATTCAAGGCTAAAGTAAAGCTGTATATTTTAAAACCATTGGCCGAATCAACTGCCTCATGATTATCATTTACCATTAAAATTAATCTATACGTATGTATTTATTTAAGTATATGATGTGTATGTATTTATATATTATTATTTTCGTTCGATATATTATTTGAGAGGACGAGGATATTTCCGGACAGAAAAAAAAGAGTATAAATATTACTCACATAATAACTTAAAATTTAATCCAAAGTACATAAACACACATGGGTATGACGAATCCGTGTACGTGAACTATTAGGTATTATTGTAAATGATATAAGCATCCTATCTATTGTGCAATACACTATCACTCGCATGAACATATAGCAAATAGAAAATAATGAATGACTGACAAGTCAATACGGTTTCTTTTTATTACAAAAACTAAGGACTCCGAAACGAAGGAACCGAAACCTCAAGCACAGATGTCGCATACACTACCACTGCGCCATCGAGGTCGTCAAATCTATACAAATAAATAAAATTGGAATGTCTTTCTGTCATATTAAAATAACCGCATTTTGCTAAATGCATGTGAATGTTTACACGGTACTTATACCAAAATGTCATTGATTTCAATTTTTGCCTGTCCGTCTGATTGTTCCAGGTAATATCTGGAATGGCTGGACCGATTCTGACGGGACTTTCAGATGGCAGATAGGTGATGATATGAGGTGGCTGCAGCGCAGCTAGTAAATTATAAATGCGAAAGTTTGTAAGGATGTATGGATGTTGGTTACTCTTGCACGCAAATAGTTACTGAGGGATTTAGATAAAACTTTACAGTTATATAGCTATACTTTAGAATAACACATAAGCTTCTATTTACCAAGATAACCGGCATAAACGCGGGCGCCTCAAGCAAAATCTAGTAAATTGTATGAATGTTGTGTTTTCATTCAAACACGGGATCAAAAAATCGTGTTTTAAACAAATATTTTTTCCTCTTTGTCATTTATTTATGTTGTTTTAATGATAGTCAAGGACAAGTACATAGGAATCATTATTTACCTTAAAACAAATATAACAAGAAAACTATCATACACATACATAGGGTACTCGTATCATTCTCCATCAGTCTGCTGTCAATTACATGCGCTTGGTCCTATACTCGGTATACATTCATTCTTGATTACTGTAATCAACTATTAACAAAAGTAATTCCTTTACTTAATGATTACTTTCAATCAAATTATATAATATTATTACGAAAGTATTTAATTTCAGTTAACTCAGTTTTTTTTTCTTACTTAAATGTGTATTAAATTTCATTATTATTGAATTATATTTCAGTAACGCAAGTGTGAACATCATCTTATTTAGAAATTAATTTTGTATTAAAAATTGTTGATTGTCTATGATTTTAAATTAGTTTATTTCGTTATAGGGATTACTGTAGTTGTACCCACCCTGTCATGCTTGGCTGTGGCATTTAAGTGTGGTGGCATGACAATGTTTGACCTGAATCAGTGCAGGACTTTTAGATTAGGGTACATCTTAATAAAATATTTTACAGAAATCCAATGAACAAACCCACATAAATATATTAGTAATAAACTAACAAAAATATTTATAGTTTGAATAATACTAATTTGAATTTAATTCAACCTAGTATTTCTTTAAAGATATTAAAAGCCAATCATTGTTAACAATAATACAGCTAATCATCATTGGATATTTATTTAACATATTTGTTATTTTTTAATCTATGGATTTCTTTAAAAATTTTTTTCTGGCTGGATCTGAATGCAAGAAGCCGAGGATAGGACCAAGTGGCGTGCAAATAAGAAGCCTACGAGCAATGTGGACTGCAATAGGCTGATGAAGATGGCTTTTCTAATCATCTCTTCTATTTCTAAATATTTTCAACTTTGAACACATGTGATTGTTTACCATTACATCAGAATTATTAAAAATCTAAATAATCAGATAATCAATAAATAGTAAGTGATAGGAATTGTGTTATTACGAATCTATTGACACTTCCTTCATTAAAATTGGTGCAGTAGTTTAAGCGCTACAGTGGGACATATATACACATAAACTACCAAAAATGTTAAACATACTTTTGGCTTTGTTTTACTTGTTTTTAGTTAAAGAGAGGTCTGGATTTATTCAGTTAGTAGAGCTTTTATTTGTTATTTTAGTCATTGATAGGGGCCGTAGATTAATCACGTGAGGCTAGCAAGAGGGGGGGAGGGGGTTTGGTAAAAATCACCAAATACCACAAGAGGGGACAGGGGGGTAAGAAGAAGAGGTGTAGTAAGAAGTCAAGTGTGTGTATTTATTGTTTATATTTCTTCCGCGAGAAATTTTCTGCATACATTACGCTATACCTATAATATTATTTTTATGCCAGTCTAAAAACAACCTGCTACCTTTCTGTCTAGACATTTTTATCATGGTTCCTAATTTTAGAGTAAAATAAAAATATTACATATACTTTTCTGTATGTACCTAAAGATAATATTCTGAAAATTTGCTAAAAATACACGTGTTTTGGAGGAGAGAGGTTAATCTGAAACGTCAACACATGTCACAAAATCACAAAATGCTAAAGAAAACATCACATGATTAACGGACAGCCTCTGAGGAGCTTCTGGTTTAAAGACCGTAACAGTTATTACAAAGTTATTCTTTTTGTATACTTTATGTCCATTCCACTATATATATAACTAGTTTTAAGTACATATGATATTTTTTTTTGTTTTCGTGCAATAAATGTTATTATTCTAATTTAAGAGAGGAAGAGCAATGGTTTAGGGGCCATGATTACTACAAGAAAATTCCCTAAATTCATTACCATCTATCTATACTAATATTATAACGAGGAAAGATTTGTACCTATTTTTGTATGTTTGTATGTTTTTAATGAATAGGCTCAAAAACTACTGGACCGATTTAAAAAATTCTTTCACCATTCGAAAGCTACATTATCCACGAGTAACATTGGCTATATTTTATTTTAGAAAAAAATATGGTTCCGTAAGATATTTGGGTTTTTCGGACACAAGGTGTAAAAATCAACCAGAAAAGTTACTTATTTTGCGAAAATTTTCATGCTACGGGCTATATAAGACGCAAACGAGGTTGCGTGGGGCAGCTATGTTTTATATACAACGTGTATTTAGTATCAGCACCCGTGCGAAGCCGGGGCGGGTCGCTAGTGAATTATAAAGACACAACAGTATTTAGAACGTAAATAATGATTAAATAATAAAAGGCAAACATAGCCAAAGTCACGTTTTAAGACTGTCATCCGGATAGTTTCATTGTCACAAACGCAAATATAAAAGATAACCTCCTCCTTTTTTGAAGTTAGTTAAACATGTGATTGATATGGAGTTACGCAAAATAGTTGATGTTAATCTAACCACAATACTAATACGGTTATAAAATTTTACAAGATGTTTACGTATATGCAATTGATAGATATAGGTAATTCCTGTGACTAATTTATTAATATTATAGTGCCGTTTTATGTATCACTTATGAACAACGCAATATGAGCACATGGCCGTTAATTATTGGATGGATTATTAAAAACAACACATTACCTTAAAAAAATTATGGACAGTTCAGCCATGCGTTGCCAATTATATTACGGTTGTAAAGTTAGGTTATATGTCTTCTACCACCCACATACAATATTATAAGCATATTATTAAGCGACAGACAAGCAATATTAATAAATATGTAAACATTTTTCAATCCAGTCTAACCTGAAAAATAATGAGAGTTATTGAGTGTATATTATAAAAAAATTTAGGAAAGAGAAAGTTTTATATGACTGCAAGAATCATACGAATTAATTATTACCTTATGTATAATGCTGCAAAGTGCATAATTATACTGTTGTCTATTTATTTGTGTAAATTATGTAAGTAGTTATATAACAAATAAATTAGAATGTGTCTAAAAAACTATTATTGTAGAAAAAAAAATAGCATGTGTTCTAAATTCAATTATTACTTTTTTTTTTACTTTAGTTAATAAAAACATAATGATGATAACTTCTAATAGAACAACTATGGAAACTAACTGACTACATTAAATCATTAGAACAATAGAATAACTTCCTTATAACCGTTGCCAAGCTCATTTTGTTTATGGTGGCAAGAAAGGAATCATTAGAAGACATTGTTACTTTATAATTTAAATTAAGAACAATAATTCGCACCTATTCCTAAGAAATTAAATTTAGAAGGTTCAATAACTTTTTAAAAAAGAACTGTTGTGAAGTACACGAAGTGTACAACTTAAAATAAATCTTAATTCAGTGGTTTTTAGATATATATTTAAAATATATCAAATTGCAATATTCAGTCAAAAAGATAGTACTATTGTTTACAAAAATAACCCACATGCACATTGTGATCAATAATAATACATAAAATATACACAATTCAATGCAAACACCATAAACACATCAATTAACACCAATGTATTGATATTACTAGTAACAAAGAAAATATGTTCATAGTGTATAAAGGTGTTTTCGTTATTAATTACGCGTTAAAAGTTTATAATCCGAATAGTGAGCGTGTAAGGCCATAATACAGAGAAAAAATACGCAATCAGGACCCTGGCCTAGTTTTTGGCTTACGAAATATAGTACTAAGTAGACACGGAAGAGTACTCTGGGCTAACGTAACGCACCTACCTACAACTTTATCAATGCTTTATATATAGATACGTTGGCCCACGGAGACGTGAAAAGAATGCACGCTCTTCACCTAGACAAATAGTCAAAGGTCTGCATCAACATGAACCTTTAAATAAAATGTTATTTATAACTTGTACAAGTGTACAACAAAGAAATTGTAATAAAAACACATCCAATATTGATTTTTTAAAAGGTCGTGACAATCAGCTGACGGCCCTACAGTTACATATTTACATGGTGGCCCTCGAACGCAATAGGTTCTTTGTAATGACGATAACAAAGAAAGGATACAGTTTGATGACATCTGTGTCCATGCGACGTTTCCCAGCGCTCGGTGACGACATCTTCGTGATCTATTTCTAATAAATCACAATATCGAACACGAACACTAGAACACACTCACACTCAACGCAGCGAAACTAAATTTTCGTCCACCAGCAACAGTCAGAAAAATAACATTGTAGAAAAACAATGGACACAAACCATAGACAAAAATTTCGAAGATGATGTGTAATGAAATGAGTATTGCCACTTGTAAATACTACAAAGGTCCTAAAATATTTAATTTCGATGCAATTTGAACGTACCTTTATAATAAATGCATTAAAAAAAATCATCTATGTACTTTATAAGGTATATAAAACTTACAATTAAATTCTTAAATGTATAAATTGTTGTTATTTGTAAAGTAATTGTTATTTGTCCAAACTAGATTGAATCTGTGTCTCGAGAGGAGAAATATACAAAACAATTTTATTTACTTAAATTTACATAATTAGTGGTAAATGTAACAATATCATTTAATAACATGCATAACAACTTTGTAGTACTTTCAATAAGTGGGTCAAAAATAATGCGCTAAGGCAGCTCAAAAAAGTAAGTTTTATTTACATATTTCAAGTATCTGCTCAGTTTGCTCATACGACAAAATTTGTAACCAATTGCGTAATGTGTTTTTACAACTAACATAAATATGTTTATAAATACTTATTTCTCTATTTAACCTACTTTATAAAAAAAATACCCAGAAAATAAAAAAATCCATTTAAATAAATGAATTTTAATCCTGATCATGAGGGACAAACTATATCTTTTCATCTTTTGTTAGTAAGTTCGACTCGATAGGAAAGCAATGTGTGTTGTTTTAATACTGTTTAAATGTGAAATATGAAGATTTGGCGGACAGTCATTACTTTGCACGATTGGTATATCATAGTTACGGAGTATAGGAATGGTCGGGAAGTGGCTACTAATAGAATCGCTCTTTGGGCTCGTTCTAGAGGAATCATAATAGTTTCTAGTGCTCCACCGTTAGGAAATTATTCTCTAATCAGGTATTTACAATATAGAATAATATACAAATATAAAGGCAGACTGTTTGCAAAAATTTTTCTAGTATTTTTGATATCAAAGGGAGAATCGATATAGGGCTATATAGGATATATAGGATTTAAAAACAGGAATAACTACCGCCTTTTTCAAGCACGTAGGAAAAAGCCCGTTCCGTAGAGACACAGACGAAAAATATGCGTAAGTGGAGGTACCAAAATGTGCTTGAAACGTTTGTGGTGACAGCGCAATTTTATTACTTATAATATCATACCATCCTATCATACTCGTACCTAAGATATTTTTTTCAATTTCATCTTCATCACATTCATCAGTGTCCAGCATGACAAAAGATTATAGACTTAGCCGAGAATTGTAGATATTTTGAAAAGCTGTAGAAGCATGGCTACAAGTTTGATGCAGAGCTCGTTCGGCTCAGGCTCCCCTCAGGGCTCAGGTGTAGGTTATCAAGGAGTCGTAGGTAGAGGAGTCCGGTGTGTTATGCCGCTCTAATTAAAGAGTCTGTTACTCATCACTTATAGTTTTCACCTGATTGTAATGTACATTCCGTTGCACATAAAAACCAATAATTACAGCCCCACTTATGCGCTTACATATGCGTTTAAGACACACCAAAAACTAGGTTAATAATTTTATACGAAAAGTTTAATTTTCAATTTTTAAAATTGCACCTCAATTGGCGACGACGACTAAAATGTGAATCGATGACATTTATAATAGACAACGAGTATTCCAGAAGATTATGCGTCAAAAATATAAAAAAAGCACTGCTGTTTGTCTATGCCGTATCATCAGCGAAACTTCGCGTGTGTGATTAAGGAAGATTATTTATAATTCAGTTATAATTATAGATTTCTTCTGCGTATACATCCCAAACTCAGTCACAACGCAACGTTGAATGACAGCGACGCTCTGTCGGCGCTCTACGAATGCGGAAACATGTGTTTCGATGTGAACATTAAATGGTGACACATAACAACAAATTTAATGTTATCAGAGTTTTGGTTCGTAGAAATTGTGTTTGAAAGTGCGAAAAGGGTGTTGTGAGTTTATTTGGTGCTGGTCATTACTCCAGGGAATCTATGCAAGTTTAGTGATAAGTGATAAAGCGCGTCCATTTCCGGTGTGTGTTGAACAGTGATGTGGGCGCTCCGGTGAAGTTTCTTCCTGTATTATCGACATACCCTGGCTTAAGAATGGCGAACACAGGAATTGGGGTTTCTTTTGATCCTAATGATATGACCAGGTCAGTAAAAGTATATAATTTTCACAGTATTTACCTCTAAATCCTATCAATATTATGGTTTTTTTGCACCTAATTTTCCTAGAATGTAATTCTTCGGTCTTATCAGAAAATATATACAAACTCTATACAGTTTAATTATACAGTGTCTATTGTTTATGGTAATGTTTGTTGATACCATAATTAAATAACAAATAAATCAAATGATGCCATACATATTAATTTCAATATTTATTTAAGTAATAAGCCCTTGGTTATACAATAATGTGGCAGTGCATTATCGAATTTGCAATTATTATTATATATTATTATTTAAGGATGTAGCTTTGTTTGTTGTTGCATTATTAATATACCAGTTATTGCGGAATTTATCACTATTGATAAAATAAATAAATAAAAAAAAAACAGTTACTCTATAGGACTCTTAGTCCATGCTTTATTCTACTAAATTCCAATTTTGAAATCGTTTCTGAAATCACAGTCTCCCCCCTTGCTATTAATAGCCTTTTTCCTTACTGTATTTTTTTAATATGATTGTTGTCATATTATTTCATCTACAATATGTATTATATTTAGAAATATGTTTATCTGCAGTCCGTTTATCATAGTAAAGGCCACAATCTAACTTAGTCTAGTCATTATGAAATACTGTTAGTTATTGAGATGGTTATCCATAAATGGCAAAAATAACATCATTACGATTTAACAACTGAACTAAACAAAAATGGCTATGTGGTTAATTTATACGCGGTAGAAGTAGGACCAGGAGGTATACCAGCTAAATCTCTCCATAACCTTCTGAAAGACCTTTTGCCTGTTGAGATCTGCAGTAAGTTCTATTTTAGAACGAGTATCCAAGGCTGCACTGACAGGTCCCTACCAAATTTGGCAAGGTAGGGCGGGAAATTCGAGCAGTTAAGGTGAGCGTTGATGCGCATCTTAAAGGGGCCTCCTTAAACCTACACCTAGGTCGTAAGTCCTGGGAAATGCTTTGGGTTTCTCCCTCTACCACACGATGGACCTGGCACCCGCGCGGTGAATCCATGGAGTGTTAAGAAGGTTGTCTCTCTCTAGAAATATACATTCTATTTTTTACAGTTGATTATAGTCTGATTCTAATTTACAGCACTCTTTTTTTCTACATGTGGATGCTTAATTTTTTGCCTTAATTGGCATACAGAGAAACAACATCTTCTCTTATACAACAATACAGAGCAACAGTTTGACAAGTTTTCAGAATGCGATGTTAGGATCTATGCAATAATGTATAAATTGTCACATGGCCATTTTTCAACTTGCGCGATTTTCTTGTACGCTACGATATTATATGTATACTAGCCTGACCCGACAAACTTTGCGTTCATCACGCAAAATAGGCGCACTGAGGACGTCGATTTGCGGAAACATAGCCCGCGAGTTTCAAGATAGTGGAGGGTCAATAAAAATCGCTTTGGAAAAATGGGGTTGACCGTAGAGGGTTGAAAATTCAGGGTAGTATGTATTTTCTAATGCTGTATTATAAAAAAATATCTAAAAATTAAAACAAAAAATAGGGGTGGACTACCCTTAACATTTATGGGGATGAAAAATAGATGTTGTCCGATTCTCAGACCTACCCAATATGCACACAAAATTTCATGAGATTCGGTTCGAAGGAGTATTTTATATATAAGGTAATAAAATAAATATCAACTAGAAAATCTATACTAGCCTGTAAGCACATCTATACAAATAAATAAAATTAAAATGTGTTTGTATTTTCAAATAAACAGAAATTCAGTAATTGTTTATGAAATTACATAGATATGGTTAATCTCTGGAATGACCAGACTGATTTTGACATAACTTTTAGAGGCAGATAGATAAATATAAGGAGTACCTTAGACTACTTTTTTAGACTTGATTCACCCCACTGTATTACTCAGTCAGCCTATTGCCGTTCACTGCTAAACGAAGGCCTCCCCCAAAGAGCGCCAACCATCCCGGTCCGGGGCAGTCCGCATCCACCCGCCGCCAACCACTTTCCTCAAGTCGTCGGTCCATCGTGCCGCAGGGCGCCCTACACTGCGTTTGCCTATTCGTGGTCGCCACTCTAAGACTTGTCGGCTCCAGCGACCATCAGTCTGCCTGGAGACATGACCGGCCCACTTCCACTTCAGAGTGCTTATCCTCCCTGCTCCAGTATATTGGTTACTCCAGTTCTCTTTTGAATTGTCTCATTGCGAATTCTATCGACAAGAGAAACACCCAACATCGCATGCTGAGCTCTTTTAAACTTGTGGACCAGTCCAACAGTGAGTGTCCACGTCTCGGCTCCATATGTCATTACGGGCAGGACGCACTGGTTAAAAGCCTTGGCTTTCAGTGATTGCGGGATTGACGACTCGAAGATATGACGAAGCTTCCCATATGCCGCCCAGCCTAGACGAATCCTTCTATCGGCCTCCCGATCGAAGTTGTGCCGGCCGTGTTGCCACTGTATTACGGATGGTGGTTATTGTATAGGTAGCATAATAACCACGATATTCCACGGTGTTACAACAGTAAGTGTAACCGTCGGTAACACCGTGGTGCACAACTAGTGTAGTTAAACTATTCAGTGTATTGAAATTCTAAATTATATAAATACTATCTGAGCTCCTCAATACAAAAACAACCCCTGGTAACGCCGCAAAGCTGGTGCATGGTGACGCATACTGTGGTTGCCTAATGAGATACTTTTTCAAGCCCAGAATCACAAAATGATGATGATGATGAATGATTCGGTATCACAAAGGGAGAGTAACACAGGTGCTGGTAGTAAGTTCCAGGTTTTAACTTTTCATCATAAAAGGTATAAGATCAATCAAAAATGTAATGTATATATAAATATACTAGCTGACCCACGCTGACTGTTCTATTGCCCGTAGCGTGAAAAATTTCCCCCGTTTTTGAAACATTCTTCACTAATGCTCCACTCCATTAGTATTAGTGTGATGATATACTCGTATAGCTTATAGCCTGCCTCGATAAATGGACTATCCAACACTGAAGAATTTTAAAATCGGACTAGCGGTTCCTGAGATTAGCGCGTACAAACAAACAAACTCTTCAGCTTTATAATATTAGTATAGATGTAAAGACAGAACATGAAATTACGGAACACATTTTTGCTCGGTGCTTGCAGTGTAGTGATTTTCAGTGTGACTTTCATATTAACTTGCATCTTTCTAAACACTTTCACAAACTGACACATTCTTCAAATTTTTTAACTGCATCTTACATAAATACTAATTTGCATAATCTTCTAATTAAGATAATAATCAATGAATAAATTTATACATATATACAATGAAATACAAAAAAGAGTCTGTTTGTAATATTATAATATAACCACTTTTTACTAAATGCATTTGTATGTATACATAAGTATACCAAAACAAATTCTTTTTCAATTTTTGTCTATCTGTCTGTTTGTTCATTCTGGCTAATCTCTGGAACGTCTTGACCGATATTTACGGGACTTTCTTTCAAGGATGGTTTTTTCGTGAGTAATATAGGCTAGTTTTAATTTAACCTAACTTTGCCCCTCGGTTTTACCGGCGGTTGTAAACGTATAAGTATAACCGTGGGTAACACCGCGGGACTCGGCTAGTTTATTTACGTAACTTGTAATTAAATTACCTAAGATGCAATAATTTAGTGAATGTTTTCTTCAGTAGACCTTGTTATAAAGATGTTTGTAAGATAGAGTAAAGATAAAAAACTGGTTAAGCGCGTGTAGACTATGCGTCGAAGAGGGTACCGTAGTCACCCATAATGGTACCTGAATTTACCTTATTATTTAGTTATTTTTGTACAGTTTTCAAAGTAGGAGCATTTTAAAAGTTAGGCCTCTAGAGCTCCTAGAGATCGATAGATCGGGAGTTCTAGAGGCCTAACTTGTAAAATACACATACATAATATTTGTAGATCACACAAATACTTGGTCCGACTCAGGATTTGAACCCGAGACCTCAAGCACAGCAGTCGCATTCACTACCACTGCACCACCGAGGCAGTTGTAGATCATATAAAGTACACAATTGCTTTTGGAAGGCGGAGAACTAAGGAATATGGCGTGCGTGTTAAATAAAATGCTTCGGACAGTCGGACATCTAACACAGCCATCGAGCACCAAACTAAGCAGAGGTTATACTAAAGGTTACTAGACAACTGATATAAATACATAAGTACTTTACTGTGAATACATATATATTATATACATAGAAAACACCCAAACTCTAAAACATCGGATCGAACATGAGACCTCAATTACAGCACTCGTGTACACTACCACCACCGAGGCATTTGATTAGGAGATAACTACGTGCATCAGTAAACTATAAAAAAATGATTGATTGGTTTACCAGGAAATATGATATTTTAATAACAAATGAACCGGTATTGTAATGTTAAATAGAGCAAAGTGTACTAAAACAATATATTACTACGTAAATAATAAACACAGTTTACTGTAAGCTGGTCTAGTTTCGAAACATAGATTAATTACCACTAAATATAAACAGTAGACATGCTGCATATACCGACAATTTCGGCCATTGAAACGGAGATGAGGAGAAACAAATGTAGTTGCGATGACAAAAGTGTTTGGAGATCATAATCCCCTTTTCCTTCAACGTGGGAGAGCTATGCTTCGGCATGAATGGGCCGGCTCGGCCTCACAGAAAACCGGTGTGAAATAGCGTTTTCGCTGTGTTTCACCAAGTGAGTGAGGATACCGGAGGCCCATACCCCAACCCTTCCCCCATCCCCTTTCCCATCCCCTAAAGGTCGGCAACGCACTTGTGACGCCTTTGGTGTTGCGGGTGTCCATGGGCGGCGGTAATCGCTTACCATCAGGTGATACGTCTGCTCGTTTGCCCACTATTCAATAAAAAAAAAAAAATTTGGTTCTTCGAATGATGTGGTAGGTAGTGCTGCATACGTGGATTATGGAGAAATAAAGTTTACCCAATAATGAAGCCGTTGAAATCTAAGATTTTAGTTGTCACTTTAGTATTTTGCTCTTTCTTTATATCCCTCTCCCCTCGCTTTAAAGTTTATTGATATATACTAAAATTATAAATATTATAAACTTTGTGTGATTGTAGGGGGTAATCTTTGGAACTACTGATTCTATCCTGAAATATCTTTCACTAACAGAGAAGCGGCACTATCCAGAAGTGACATAGGCCACATTTTTATTATGATTAAACAAAAAATGTAGTTCAAAACTATAGTATTTGTAAATCAAGTCGAACAAAAGCAGGCGGTTTACGCCCAACGAAGTGGGCACTAGTCGGCTAATAAAAAAAATATAATAATTTCAGAATTATTACGTAAAAGAAATCATCAAGTAGCAATGACATTATTTTCTTTTGAATCTGAGTGTCATTTGTTTCACTTTCATGAATAATAATAAAATAAATTTATTGTTACAAATAACCTTTTACAATTTCTTTAGAGCTAAAGATCACAAGGTTTAAGGTTAAGGTCACACAATTAGACTAATCCTAACTCCCAAACTAGTTACTCCTGTGACTTGGGAATTAGTGTATAGTATATACACTAATTCCCAAGTCACAGGAGTTAAAAGAACAAGGACATGAGGTCAGACAAATAGTAAATGTTTTACACAGATCTACTAAAGAAGCATTGCCCATCTTTTTTGTGGACCTAGAACCTAACATAAATAACAAAGAAATATTCAATCTGAGATATCTTAGCCAGATGAAAGTGACATTTGAAGCGCCTTATAAAAAAAAGAAAGAAATAATTCAATGCAAAAGATGTCAGAGATTTGGACACACTAAAAACCAGTGCTTTAGACCATACAGATGTGTAAAATGTGGTAACGAACATCCAACTTCCTCGTGCATCAAAACACCAGACACAGACGCTACATGTGCAAACTGTCAAGAAAAACACCCTGCAAGTTATAAGGGCTGTGCAAAATATAAACTGTATAAGGAAAAAATACTAAAAACCAAACAAACTAATAAAGCAAATCATGTAACTGGGGATACAAAAAGGATCATAATACCAGATCAAAAAAAAAAACAAATTGTAAGTCAGAATAATCGCTCTGAAAAAAGAAGCTATGCAGAAATAACAAAGAACCAACCACTATTTGAAGGCTTAACTGATACAGAAAACCTTCCCGACAAACTAGAACTTATGTTTGCCAAATTTCAACACATTATGATCAACATGATGGACAAAATGATGGATCGAATGATCCAGCTTGTGAGAAGTCTAGTTACAAAATGAATAATATAATCAAAGTTGTCACTTGGAACGCCAACGGCTTGACTGAACGTCGTCAAGAACTTCAAACTTTTCTCCATGTAGAAAAAATTGACATTGCGCTAATATCCGAAACAAGATTCACTGCCAAATCTTACCTTTCTTTACAAAATTACACGGTTTATACAACAAATCACCCATCAGGAAATAGCCACGGGGGAACCGCAGTAATTATTAAAAATAATATTAAACATTACGAACTGGAAAAATACAATACGGATAAAATACAAGCAACGTCAATAAAAGTAGTCATTAAGGAGAGAGTAGATACTACTTTTTCTGCAGTGTACAGCCCACCCAGACACACAGTAACTAAAGAAGACTACAATACGTACTTCTCTTCTCTTGGCAACAGATTTATATGTGGAGGGGATTGGAATGCAAAACACACAGACTGGGGCTCAAGATTAATTACACAACGTGGAAGACATTTACATGGTGTTGTACAGAATTTGAGGCTTGAATGCATGACCTCACGCAAACCAACATACTGGCCAACGGATCGAAATAAAATTCCGGACCTGCTTGACTTCTACATAACTAAAAACGTAAGTCCAAACTATATGATTACTGAAGCGTGCACGGATTTGTCCTCTGACCACACGCCAGTCATTCTAAACGTAAGCTCGACAGTGGTATTAGTAAAGCCCGCAGATAGACTGTACAACAAAAATACTAATTGGGAGATGTATCAAGACGTAATAACGAAAGGGATTAATCTTACAAAACCATTAAAAACGCCCGAAGATATAGAGGAAACAATTGAGAGCCTAAACAAAATCATACACGAGGCATCTACTATTTCTACAAAAATAAGAAAAAATTACATCCCTCGAATGTTTAATGAATACCCGAAATTGATCAAAGACAAAATTTTGGTACGTCGTAATCTTAGAAAAGTGTGGCACGAAACTAGGTATCCTGCAGACAAAACAGCATTCAACAGATCTTCGAATGAATTAAAGCACTTAATTAATAGTTTTACAAATAATAATCTCCAAGCGTTTCTCAGTAGCTTGACTCCAAGCCTAGACACAAATTATTCACTATGGAAGGCAACACGAAAATTTAAACACCCCAATAGTCATATTCCTCCCATCAGAAGAAGCAACGGTAAATGGGCCAAATCAGACATGGAGAAGGCAACAATCTTTGCTGAACACCTCAACGATGTTTTTCAGCCATTCCCCGAATCGAAACCAGAGCACGACGCTAAAATAAAACACTATCTCAAAAGTGCACAACAAATGATTCTTCCATTAAAATATACGAGCCCAACTGAAGTAGCGAGTGAAATAAAACAGTTAAAGGATGGAAAATCGCCTGGATATGACATAATTGACAGTGTTCTTCTGAAAAATCTCCCAAAGAAAGGAATAGTAGCAATTGCAAGTATTTTCAATGCTTGCCTACGTCTTCACCATTTTCCAGGGCAGTGGAAAATGGCGCAGGTAATAATGTTACCCAAACCAGGAAAACCACCAAATGAAGTTGCTTCCTATCGACCTATAAGTCTTCTGCCGTTAATGGGTAAACTCCTTGAAAAGATACTACTTAAAAGAATGAGGGTACATCTAAATGAAATTATTCCAAATCACCAATTTGGCTTTCGGCAGCATCACGGAACGACTGAGCAAGTTCACCGCATTGTCGACGTTATAAGCAGGTCACTGGAAGAAAAAAAATATTGCTCAGCAGTCTTTTTGGACATTAGCCAGGCGTTCGATAAAGTATGGCACGAGGGCCTTCTTTACAAAGTTAAGAAGATGCTTCCTCTCTCATTTTACCAAATAATAAAGTCATACCTCTATAAGCGCTGCTTTGAAGTAAAGCTTCGTGAAGATGTTTCCGACCTGTTTGAGATTAAATCAGGCGTACCACAGGGAAGCATACTGGGACCGGTTCTTTATACCATATATACTGCTGACCTACCAACAACAGACAAGACGACAGTTGCTACATATGCAGACGATACAGCTTTACTTTCATCACATACAAATCCAGTAACTGCAACGGAACACCTACAAAACCATATTGACAAAATTGAAGAATGGCTTAAAACTTGGCGAATTCAGGCAAATCAAAGCAAGTCAACACAAGTGACATTTACTCTCAGGAGAGACACATGCCCACCTGTAACACTCAATAATGAGGAAGTTCCTCAAGACGACAACGCAAAATATTTAGGCATGCATTTGGACAGAAGGCTGACATGGCAAAAACACATATGGACAAAGCGAAAGCAGCTAGACTTAAGACTACGCAGTATGCACTGGGTAATGGGACGCCACTCACAGATGAGCAATCATAGCAAGTTAATAGTATATAAAGCTATCTTGAAACCTATATGGACCTACGGTATCCAGCTCTGGGGTACAGCCAGCAACAGCAATATTGAGATACTTGAACGTTTTCAAGCCAAAACCCTCAGGACCATCTTTGACATTCCACAATACATAAGTAATAAGTACATATATTATGACCTGAAACTACCAACTGTTAAACAGGAGATTATGACGTATAGCAACAACTACCAGAAAAGACTCGCAAATCATATAAATGAGCTTGCTATTGGACTGAGCGGAGAAGGAGGCCTCCAACATAGAAGACTAAAAAGACACAGTGTTCCAACTCTGCGGGATAGATTCGTCAGGCTGGATTGAGACACCTATATTAGAGGTGTCCTGCTAAACTTAAATTAAGTCTCTAACAGATGCAACATATCGGACAGAGTAGTGGCTTATTGTTATATTGGAAAAGGTTAAACAGATTGCCACGGAGCAGAATAAGAAAAAGAAAAAAAAAAAAAAAAAAAAAAATAGTATATAGTATAGTCCACCGCAACCCAAGATATTCCTAGTGAGGGAGTTATCTAAAAAACACTGTAATTCTTGACTTTTTTGCTAGCAGCTTCTGTTAATCAATACAAAAAGTATATTGAGCCAACAAAACCACTTTGTCGGTTAGTAATTAGTCGCTAACACTTTTGACCTTGGTTGTACGTAAGTGACATAGTTCCGAGACCAGTACTTCCTAGTCCGAAGTTAACACCGATGAGTGTGGGAGTCTCTTTGCAACATTTGCTAAAAATAACATGGCAAATATGCTGACGAATGCTGAGTTTCGAATCGTAGAACGTTGAATGAATGACATGCCTCGTGGTCTAGTCGTCTAGCCCTACAGAGTTCGTTGGTTCGCCTTATACAATCACTTGTTGTTTGGGTATAAAAGTATGGCATACAATGTGTTTGGAATTAGATGGCAGAGTAAATTGTTTCTTTAATGTTCAAAATATGAATGGATATCTACGCTTAACGATAGAGTAAGAAATGAGCCTATTAAACTTTCAGGATTTACTTGCCAGACCTTTGCCCTTTATTAAATTAAATAAGCCATTTTTGAGAGTCACTGAAGGTTAAGTAGAGCTTAGGAAACCCAGGGTAGCCTTCTGCGAACTGGCTGACTTCACAAACCTTGTACACATACAAAAACACAAACTGTCCGTCTACGGAATCTTAGGTTTTTCCGTATTATATCACTTACTTCCACATTACGATGTTGCCGTGTTGTTTTGCAGACAAGTTTTAATACCACCAATACACCAATGGAAACACCAGATATGACCAGCTGTGCCAACATTTTTATGTCCTTATCAGTTTTTACCTTTCTAAGATATAAGCTTGCTAAATTGACTACTCTGCCTGATGGAAAGTATGATGCTTATACGCCCCGAAACACGTGCGCTGATAGTGAATTCCGGGTTTTATTTGATTGATACAAGAAGTGTTTAGTTTGAGAGCGTATCATGTCTGGATACGATTCTATAACGGTGACTTCCAAGCCCAGACCGTGTTGTATTGTAGAGGAAAGGAAACGGTGAGATCAGTTGGAAAAGCTCATCAGAACCCTCTATGATGCGACAAAATAACTGCTTAACAATAGATTTTCTAAGACTGTAAAGTTAGTTGGTCAAGACGGCCTATCTCAAAACATGGCGTGGTAGGTCAAGAGGTTTATTTTATTATATAGGCAATATAGGGGGCAAACGAGCAGACGTATCGCCAAGCGATTACCGTCGCCCAAGGACACCCTCAATAACAGAGGGGTTACAAGTGCGTTGCCGGCTTTTTAGGAAGGATTACGCTCTTTTATTGAAGGTTTGAATGTCGTATTGATCCGGGAAGACCGCAGGCGACAGCTCATTCCACAGTTTTGCTGTGCACGGCAGAAAGTTTCGGGAAAATCGCACAGTTGTAGACTGCCAACCATCTAAATGATGTGGATGAAATTTCTGTCGCGTAGGACAATGGCGGAAAGATGCGGCAGGGATCAATCCGAACAATTCCTCGGAGCACTCCCCATGGTAAATGCGGTAGAAGATGCACAGCGAAGCCACATATCTATGCAGCGGCAGAAGGTAGAAAATAAATAAAAAATAGTATGTGAATATCAATACGTTCTGAAAACTTATGTACACTGCATGTGATTATAATTTAAGCACCTAAATTATTTTCAATGTATATAACCAGCCATTCGGCTTCGCAAGGAAGTCTTAACACATATAAATCTTTTTCTCGGGACATTCTACCTATTGATGAAAACTGCATGAAATACGTTGAGTAGTTTAATAGATATATGCGAACAGACAGTGGAAACGACTACTATGATAAGACGAAGTTTTTTATTTGTAACGAAATAATAATAATAAATATTCCGGACATCCAACACACAGCGCCATCTAGTCCCAAGCTAAGCAGAGCTTGTGTTATGGGTACTAGACAACTAATACAAATACTTATATACTTTTTTCTTTGTAAATACATACATATTATACATGAAAACACCCAAACTCCGAAACAAATATTTGAAGATCATACAAACATTTGGTCCGACCCGGAAATCGAACCCGAGACCTCAAGTTTAGCAGTCGCGTACGCTACCACTACGCCACCGAGTCAGTCAAATCGGTATTGACACGTACTAAAGTAATTAATTATTACATTACTTATTATATTACAAGTTTCGGTGTGTAAATACTTAATTGTTTCTAAATCGTAAAAAAAAAACACATTCAAGTTGTGTTAAAATTGGATTATTGTTTATGTAACTAACTTATTACGTAAGAGGTGAAAATAAACAGTGCTGTGTTTACTTACTTTCACGAAGCACTACTCTTCAGGAAGTTATTTCAATTAATGGCTATTTGCGGCAGACTGCGGTAAACAATAAATGCAAAACAACATGTAAACCACTGATTATGTTATTTATAACGGGGCTGTTGCCAAGCGATAGGTCGTTTTTTTTATGGAATATGGGGCAAACGAGCAGATGTGCGGACACTCGTAATTCCAGAGGCGTCACAAGTGCGTTGCCGGCCAACAAGGTTCGGGGGATGGGCAGGGGGAGGGATTAGGGTAAAGGCCTCCGGTATCCTCACTCACTTGGTGAAACACATCGCAGGCGCTGTTTCACACCGTTTTTTTTGTGAGGCCCTGGTATTACGCCGGTCGACCCGTCCCATTTATGCCGAAGCGTGGCTCTCTCACGGTCGTGAGTTATAATCTCATTAGAGTCAACAGTCTTTAGCTGTCCAATGCTGGTTATGCCCTTACTTTTGAAAGGAGGTTATCTAGTATGCGTCTTTTTATGTATAGGCCTGCCAAAATGACTACTCTGGCTGATAAAAACAAAAGCATAATCCAATAGTGGTGGTCACCATACTCATTGCGATTACAGACAGTGCATAAATGTAGTATGGTTACCCGTACCATGGCGGCCTAGAGATGCTTCTGCATCATCATCACCAACGAAACACGACAGCACGAATGCTTTCATTTTATGTTGATCTTCTGTGCGAGGGTAGTACCGCCCCGGACGAGCCGGCCCGTTCGTGCTGAAATCAGCGGGTTTTACTACCTTTGTATGGGTATTGTTTATCTGCGACGGACAGCGGTGTTACCCCGCGGTTATTAATGTATTTTTCGAGGAAAAAACAAAACGGTAACCTAATTTCTATTTCGGACGATAATCTGTTTACCAGTAGACTGGTAACTATAACACAGATGCAGGATTGTCATAAACACTCATGGAAATCATTATTGAGACGTCAGTGCCCTTAAATTGATAACTAGTTTAATCTTCGAATGATATTCGCCCTCAGGGATCGAGGTCCGATGCCAGTTGCTTCGTTGAAAATATTATATTCAGGTAAAACCGATTAAATGTACCTCAGTCATGGGGTACGGCAGGGGGGACTCCAGTAGCCGCCGATGCGTTCCTGGAGCTCGTCTCGACTGCCGAGGTAGGCCGCCGTGGGGTTTAGTAGGTAGACCGATCTTCTGGGAGTCCCACACACGCCCTTCGTCTTCCCATGAAGGGTATGGTGCGAAAAGCATTCCAGGCGTAAAAAAAATGTTAAAGCCGATTAAATTAGTAGCCGACTAGAGGCTTATACGGTCTAGCTGAATTCAAGAGAACTGAATTCGAAGGTTGAATTAGTTGTCAGGTATATTTGAGGGCACGGACTACGCAATAACGATTGCAATACAAGTTCATGACAACCGGGACCGAAAACTTAACGCGTTAAAGACATACTTCAACTACCCATAATGTCCCCATGCTGTCGGCGTTCGGGTTGAGGACTGGCAATACAACACTGTGGCTTACGTAGTTAATCATGTCGTTTGATGTTTTTTAAGTTTCATTACTCCTCTCCGTGACCTCCGATTCACGGAGACGCTCATAGTATCATGCCCCCATCACCTATCTAGTATCCAGGTACTGACTACGTGCACATATGATTAAACACATACACAAAAATATATTTAATCGAATTGAGAAACTGTAATATTTTGGGGACGTTTAATATAACGTCCTTGTGACTATACATTACAGGCAAACAAACAATTTTATTCTAAGTGCAGGAGTTTTAATAAAAGAAAGAAATACAGTGGAGTAATGTTAATAAAACATGTTCATTAATAATGACGCCACCGTTACGGCTTCAGTGGTAATCTCATCAGAGTCACGCTGAACGTTAGTTGCGTAACTTATTTGTTAGTTAGTGGTGGATGTTTTATGACTCTGGGCCGGCGCGGTCGTGACTCGGTTTCTTGTCAGACGTTTCTGAAAACGATTTCGCAGTATTTATTTATAAATGTTTGGTCGAATGTTTGTTAGGGCTTTAGGTAGATTATTTTTAAGGATTCGTACCTCAAAAGGAACAAACGGAACACTTTGTTGTCCATCTGTCTATATGTTCGTTTTT
The DNA here is from genome assembly GCA_916048165.1 of Spilarctia lutea. Classification (NCBI taxonomy): domain Eukaryota; kingdom Metazoa; phylum Arthropoda; class Insecta; order Lepidoptera; family Erebidae; genus Spilarctia; species Spilarctia lutea. The sequence continues at coordinate 12,325,050 of OU696496.1, read as the reverse complement.
CTCAGGAACGCGATGAGGTATCAAGCTGAAATTCATATCAAATACTCAGGTCTACTATCCCTTGGAACGCAATCAAAGGATACAGCCGTTTATGTTACAAATTTCGACACTCGCAAGGGAATCAAAACCTACAAGGAACTTCCCGTGAACTCAGACTCTTGAAATTCGGTACGAAGCAACGTCTTGCAGCACAGATATATAAAATTAAAAGCATAAATTAGTTACATTATATAATATAGTGCGCTAGTCCAACTCGCACTTGGACAGTTATATATATATATATATATGAGTCCGCCAAAGTTACTTTACTTTGCCTGATGGAAAGCATAAGCAGAATGAAAAGAGTAATGGTCACCATATTCATTGCGAATGCTGGCAATGCGGCATGGTGACCTACACTGTGGCGGCCGATTGAGTGCTTCTACACCAAAGCGCCTCTAGTCTCGCACTTACCGACGAAATACGACAGTACGACTGCTGTTAGTTTCAGTTGATCTTCTGTGAGAATACCCTCTCTGGCCGATCGAGAGCCGGCTCAAGCACGTATGTCGTAGTGGTTTAAGCAGTCACCTAGCCGCTTTCAAATACACTGAGTGTTTTGGGTTTGACCCCGCATGGTATAACACTTTGGGTAATCGAAAAATTATTATTGACTAGCTGAGCCCCGCGATGTTAAAACAACGTGGGTTTAAGCTAGTCTAAAAACAGTAGCCTAAGTTTCTCTTTATAATCATTAGCTATTTACCAGTAAAAGTTTCGTGAAAATCGATCTAGCCGTCCTAGTGATTAGTCGAAACAAACAGGCAGACAAAGGTTAAATAAATTGCGTTTTTTAATGTAAGTAATGTATATACTTTCATTTACAATTAGTAAAAATCTGTTAATTTTAAAATTACAAACTTCAAATTTATTTATTCGTATTGATTGTGTCTGTTTTATGAATGGTTGTAATGTAAACGCTTCGCGACACAATAAATATATATTCCTAGTTTTTGAGTTGTGCTATAGAAAATAAAAATGTCTTGGTCAATTCGAAAGGATAGTTTTATCATGTCTTTAGAAAAAAAATATATTAGCATTTTGCTGCAGTTGTGGTTACCGCTCTGTTACCAAACTTCAAATTATTTTTACCTTTAATATTCTGCAATAAATAATCAATGCTAACAATTTGTCGAAACCGACTGTCAGTAGCAGAGATTAACACACTTAAACAAACAAACAATTCAAGGTTTAATTTATTAGCTTAGAATTGATTTCGTTCACTAATTAGATTCTTTCATGAATGAAGCTTCAACTTTACTCTTAAACCTTGCTATGATGTATTCTAATATAATAATAATAATAAATATTCCGGACATCTAACACACAACGCCATCTAGTCCCAAGCCAAGCAGAGCTTGTGTTATGGGTACTAGACAACTGATTTGAATACATATATACTTTTGTTTTTTCGTAAATACATACCTATGTCCGAAATATTTATTATTATTATTATTATAGAAAACACCCAAACTCCGAAACAAATATTTGCAGATTACACAAAGATTTGGTCCGACCCAGGATTCGAACCCGAGACCTCAAGCTCAGCAGTCGCATTCACTACCACTGCGCCATAGAGGCAATATAGACCTTTAACTGAACCTTTAACAATCCTCTACTGAATATAGACGTTATAAATTGGTATTCCAAATCTGGTGGCAATTTTTGCAAAACCGATAACCACTAAAGTAAGCGGGTTCTGGAGTGGTGACCGTGTCTTGGCAAATGTAGTGAGGGTCGCCCTCTGACCAGGCAGCGGGACGACTTGCGTAAGAGAGCTGGCGAGGACTAAATGCGAAAAGCAACAGACCTTGCTATGACTTGGGTGAGACCTACGTCGAACCACTGTTCGGGCAGGCCTCACCCAACAGGCAAGGTTTGGGTTCGACTGCAGCAGGCTGATGACGATGATAGTTTTTCTAAGAAGATCAATCAATCAATCATTTATTTGCGGAAACATAGGTTAGTTACAGATCGTAGGCTTATTTAAGAGATATGTCCTACCACATGTGCAAATATTGTTTAAACAAAAATGTCATAAATCTAATTACAATAACACCAAAAAAATAATGTGAATACAAAACAATGTTTACATGAAATGGACAAAAAAGAAATAAAAAGGTTTCAGATAGTACCTTCAAATACACGGTAAATAGAAATTAGAAAAAATATATAAAAATATTACAATAATTAAATTACATAAAGTAGATTGAAATTGTACGGAAACATTCGAGCAAATATTGTAAAGCAAATTGTAACATTAAAAAATTACAGTATAAAAATTCTTCCTCTTCTTCTTTTGATGAAATGGCAACCAGCCGGATCACTCAGATCAGCTATTTCAGTATTTATAGTCTTCAATTCTACGTCTTCGAGTCTTCAAGTTTTCGTCGTGATGAAATTAATGATTGTCACAAACTACTTCTTCTTTTTTGATGAAATGGCAACCAGCCGGACTACTCGGATCAGTTATTTCTGCCAATGTCAAGTATTTATAGTCTACAATTCTAAGTCTCCGAGTCTTCAAGTTGTCGTCGTGATGAAATTAATGATTGTCACAAACTACTTCTTCTTTTTTGATGAAATGGCAACCAGCCGGATCACTCGGATCAGCTATTTCTGCCAATGTCAAGTATTTATCGTCTTCAATTCTAAGTCTTCGAGTCTTCAAGTTGTCGTCGTGATGAAATTAATGATTGTCACAAACTACTTCTTCTTTTTTGATGAAATTGCAACCAGCCGGATCACTCGTATCAGCTATTTCTGCCAATGTCAAGTATTTATCGTCTTCAATTATCAAGTCTTCGAGTCTTCAAGTCGTCGCGTCGTGATGAAATTAATGATAAAAATATATAAAATGTGGATGACATGAAATGGGGACCCTCTTTCGAGAAAACAAAAAACGATCTCCGATAAAAATTCTATAGAGATCCTAGTAGTTGCTTTCGGCCGCCATCGCAACTGTATTTGACAACCAGTTTGACAATTAAAGGCAGTTTATGTGATTTGTGTGTTATAACAATATATATATAGATGACCAGAACTTTTTATTTCTACTTCTTTCTCTCTTGTCAACAGCTGGTACTTCCGTGAGCTGTCCAGAGCCGAAGCCACCAGACTGCTACTCAACGAGACTGAGAGCGGTGTGTTCCTCGTCAGAGATTCGAAGACAATCACCGGTGACTACGTTCTATGCGTGAGGTTAGTATTATTTGTTTGACTAATCTCTGACACGGATGTACTGATGATGTATGGAGTAACTTGGGCTACTTTTATTTAAGAATAGCTGACCCACGCAACCTCGTTTGCGTCTTATATAGCCCGTAGCATAAAAATTTTCGCAAAATAAGTAACTTTTCTGGTTGATTTTTACACCTTGTGTCCGAAAAACCCAAATATCTTACGGAACCCTATTTTTTTCCAAAATAAAATATAGCCTATGTTACTCGTGGATAATGTAGCTTTCGAATGGTGAAAGAATTTTTAAAATCGGTCCAGTAGTTTTTGAGCCTATTCATTACAAACAAACATATTCCTCTTTATAATATTAGTGTAGACTAGCTTCGAGATATTACTCGTGGTTATTGTTGTATAGGTGCAACAAGAACCGCGAGTAACACCGCGGGAAGTAGCTAGTTCAAAATAAAAGTCATCTAAATTATTATATGTAAGTTTAGCTATCTGTAAATTTACGTTCAGTGGAACTCAGTCCACCAGAGATGATTTTGAATAGACAGGATAAATTTTATTCGTTTCTCTAAATATACATGCATATTAGTGTAGATAATTATAATCTACGTATGTATTTATTAATATATACTAATATTATAAAGCTGAAGAGTTTGTTTGTTTGTTTGAAGCTCTAATCTCAGGAACCGCTGGTCCGATTTGAAAAATTCTTTCAGTGTTGGATAGTCCATTTATCGAGCAAGGCTATAGGCTATATATCATCACGCTATGACCAATAGGCGCGTAGCCCCAATGAAGAATGTTTAAAAAACGGCGGAAAATTATTACGCTACGGGCAATAAAAGACGTAAACGAGGTTGCGAGGGTCAGCTAGTATATTATATATATGTTTGTGTGAAAATATTTGAACATGTCGTGCTATTCTTGTAGCTAAATGTATGACGTGGTATTTATTTTTACTCCGACATTCCATAAAAGAATTGAATGTTCGCACGTAGATGTCTAAACTATAATAAACTTACTTTTTCTTGCGGTTTCCTTCACATCTGTAGTGGTTTTATCAATCATTTTAATTGCGTAAGTAACTGTTATGTCTCGGGTTTGATTACTAAATGTTTGTATGACATGCGTATCACTTAATTGAGAGTGAACTAAATATTCTCCCATATTGTTTTGGGTTTTTAAAGAATATACTCTTGTGGTACTTCATTTATAATTCACTGATATACTTAGTTCTAATATCATAAACTGAAAATGCCTGGCCATTCTACCAATAACTTTCGACTGGGTGAACCGATTTTAGCAGAGCTTGTGTTATGGGTACTAGACAACTGATATAAATACATACTTATATACTTTTTACGATATTAGTAGTATGTGTTTAATATTTGTTTATTAACTTATACTTTGACTGTGTTTGTTGAATAATCCAGCTATGTAGATATTTTATATGAAATATTTTAGTAGGTACATACATTTATGCAGCAGACCCTATACTTTCTTACAATCATGTTTTCTTTCCATCTCATGGTTGCCTCTGAGCGATAAGTTCACCACCCGTAATAATAATAATAATTTATTAGATTGCCACGCAATGATTGTCGATATCGCTTTTCCTCATGACCAGAATCTCGTCGAGTTTTCGAGAAAGTCGAAAAAGAAAAACAAATAAAATATTTTGATTTATCTCACGAGATGGTCGATATGTGGAATCTTGATTTGGTGATCACTGTTCCGATAGTCATATCTGCTCACGGTCTGCTCACGGATTGGTTGCCAAGAGCCTCGACCAATACCTTAAGAGGCTCACGTTGGATGGCTGGATCGAGGGTCTGATGCAGAAGGCAGTCCTCCTTGACACTGCTCGTATTGTGAGGAGGTTCCTGTCTTTGGAGCCCTAACCACCGGATTCTTGATCCCTGTACCCGAAGACGGTGGCTTACTATTTTTTTTTTTTTAAATGTATTTGTTTTTATCTGTATATTTAAAAATGTAAATAATATGTTGTAATGATTATAATAATAATAATCAAACTTATAGCTAGAATGTACAAGAGACGGTCTTATCGCTCGAAGGCAATTTCTTACAGGCAACCAAGTACCTACGTACCTAGTTGTTTTAAGATCTTTTCTTAATTATTTGTAGGTAAAGGTAAAATTTATCTCTTTCTAACTCTTTCTGTTACAGAGAAGACGACCGCGTCTCCCACTACATAATAAACCGCGTGGTATCCGCTGATGGCACTATCAGGTATAGGATCGGTGACCAGCTGTTCGCAGACATGCCAGCGTTGCTATCGTTCTACCGATTGCACTACCTGGACACCACCCCCCTGGTGCGCCCGCTCCCACAAGCGCTTGCCAAGGTAGCTGCGCCACCGCCCCCACAGCCACACCAGGTCTTGGAACTGGTGGTGGCTAAATTTGACTTTTCTGGAACTGTGAGTACTTAAAACTACATCATTACACATGCATTTTAGATTTTTCTTATGGTATGAGGGGCAAACGAACAGACGTATCGTCTGATGGTAAGCGATTTCCGCCGCCCATGGCCACACGCAACACCAGAGGCGTCACAAGTTCGTTGCCGGCAAGTCACTCACTCGATGAAACACAGCACAGGCGCTATTTCACATCGGTTTTCTGTGAGGCCGTGGTATCACTCCGGTCGTGTCGGCCCATTCATGCCGAAGCGTGACTCTCCCACGGTAAAATGTGAAGATTTATATTTATTATTATGCAATACACTTAATTTGTTGTAAAACTGGTAGGTAGGCGATAAAATATACTTAACCCAAAGTTGAAAATAACACAGAACTTAAAGTTAAATGTAGTGTAAGAATAAAGCTTATATCATAAGAAAATAATGACGTGTAACAAATCATTATGTGTGTTTGTCGCTTCCTATTATCTTAAACGAGTTTTAACGACTTCAACTTCGGTCGTTAGGGTACCAAAATAAACACTTATGGTAATTTTCTTTTGTTTATCTGAATTACTATGTACATACAATTGTTTATTCCATTGTGGTAATTATCGCCTAATTAAGTAATTAGTGACCTTAACTGCAGAGAAATGGGTCGTACGTTCAATTTCCACCCAGGATAACAGATTTTATAAGGGCATGATCATTTATTCTGTATCCGGGAGTAATATTTATATATCTATAATTATAAATGTAAATGTAAGTTTGTTTGTTACGCTTTCACGCGAAAACTACTTAACGGATCGTCATGAAACTTTGTACACTCTCTTGGAGGTATTAAAAGTAATATAGGATACTTTTTATTAAATGCAAGCGAAACCGCGGGGGAAAGTAATTCTGTCTGTATGTTACGCTTACTTGGCTAAATCGTTGCACCGATTTCAATGAAATTAGGCCTAGAGAAACTTTGATTCTTAAGAAAGGACATAGGCTACACTTTACTTCGAATACCGACATATAATACCATCTCACATCTTATTGATATTCACTCCCAAACTAGGCCAAACTTGTACTATGTATATGGTAACCAGACTGACAATAATCATAATGTACTTATGTATTTCTAAATACATGAATATTTACAAAGTAACATAGTAGATACTTTTTATTAAATACGAGCGACGCCGCGAGTGAAAGCTAGTATACGTATAATCTTGGGAATAATAAAGGCTAAGCAGATAAGATGAGCGGGTTATAATAGGCCAAAACCTGCATTCGATACTTCCATACACATTTCGCTCTATATATTTCTTTTATAAGTCTTCTATCATCCATCTTTTGTACGTGATCAAACCATGTACCTGTTTACTCATCTTCAAAGCGTTTCCAGCTCCAAATATTTATACTCCATATAGCATACGGCTAGTTGATACGTCATAGCATAGAAAGAAATAGGTATCTACCAGTCAATGCCTATCTATATTTAGCAACGGTATGGTTCTGTTGACGGCTATATGACTAATAGGCGCAATCATTGCTATCACATTTCATATACCGCCTAAATATAGCTCGCGGGGAAGGGGGGTGTTTGGAGACGTGGGCTTCCGTTCGCCGATTCGCTTGTGTCGATAAAATTGTTGCGATAAAACATTGTATGCTAGCCTATGGTAATGATAGTAGCGATGATGAAAAAGGAGGTGTTCGATTTAATATACAATTTTTGTGTGATTTAAAATTAAAGTTTAAGTCTAAAATTGAACCGTTGGAGAGCCACGCTTTGGCATGAATGTGCCGGCTCGACCGGAGTGTTACCACGGCCTCATAGAAAACCGGTGTGAAATAGCGCTTGCGCTGTGTTTCACTTAGTGAGTGAGGATATCGGAGGGTTATACCCCATCCCCTCCCCCATCTTTGAGAATACCTTTTTTTCTTATGGTAAAGGGGGCAAACAAGCAGACGTATCGCCCGATTGTAAGCGATTACCGCTGCGCATGGACACCCGCAACACCAGAGGCGTCACAAGTGCGTTGCCGGCCTTTGGGGTATAGGCCTCCAATATACTCACTCACTGAAATACAGCGCTGGCGCTGTTTCACACTGGTTTTCTGTGAAGCCGTGGTATCACTCAGGTCGACCCGGCCCATTCATGCCGAAACAAAAGTCTCCATTCCTTCCCCTTCCCACTTTTCAGAGCACTCGACTGCCATTACAAGGTAGGCTCGATATCCTGGGCATGGATATCAGCCGCGATCTCAACCCTCGCGAATACGTTGAAAGTGTCACTAGGGCGGCCTCGCGGAAGCTAGGTATCCTTAATAGGGTGAGACGGTTCTTCTCGCCCGAGCATCGGTGTCTGCTTTACAAGACCCAGGTTCGCTCGTACGTGGAGTACTGTTCTCATCTTTGCGATGGAGCCGCGCAGTATCTGTTCGACGCTCTCGACCGGTTGCAGCGGCGAGCCATCCGCATTGTCGGCAGTCCCCAGACCACCGAGTCCCTTGAGCCTCTGCAGTTGCGTAGAGATATCGCCTCTATGGCAGTCCTCTATCGCCTTTATCATGGAGAGTGTTCTGAAGAGCTGTTCCAACTGGTCCCCCCTTCTCCCTTCCTCTACAGGACAACACGTGCCGGTCTTGGATGTCACCGCTTCAGAGTGGTAGACATACGCTCTCGTACTCACCGCTTCGGTTCTTCCTTCCTGTGCCGAGCGGTCAAAACCTGGAACTCACTACCTGCGTACGTGTTTCCCTCCCGCTATGAACCCGGGTCCTTTAAGCGGAGCGTGAAGAAGCATCTCACTAGGCCGCCATAGTGTGGGTCGCCATGCTGCAATGTCCCTATTAGCATTGAGGATGGTGACCACCACTCCTGGATTCTGCTCGGGCTTTCCATCAGGCAGAGCAGAGTCATTTTGGCAGCTAAGACATGAAAAAAAAAAACGTTGCTCTCCCACGGTAAGTGGGATCAGTAATTTGAAACTCTCCTCAATAATTAGAGAAGAGCTGATGATTAATTAAAACTAATTTAAAACACTTACGGTCAAATCGTCATTCTTTAAAAAACAAAATCTAAATAGTTCCATCCTTTTAGGAGATGAGGCTCTGCAGAACTAACAACATAGGCAACCTTGTAATGCTTTCGTAATACATTTAACTAGGGTTTTGTCATATCATTTATTGATCTGCAAATATGGCGTCCAAATTAATAAAGACTGCCAAAAATCGATGCCACTGCCTGGAATGGTGGAAACATTGCTTATTGTTTTGTATTTAAATAGACGTACCTGCTCATACGATTCGGTAGCCATACTAGCCCGTACACATATTTAATTATTTTACTTCTCTATAAAAAATTTAACTATGCTAAATATCAGACTCCTTTCCTCTTATAAAGAAGTTTTTTGAAACAGAAAACAGTTAAAAAAATCATAACCCGACTACGTTAAAACTTATGTTTTTTTTTTTATTGAATAGGTGGCAAACGAGCAGACGTATCGCCTGATGGTAAGCTATTACCGCCGCCCATAGACACCCGCAACACCAGAGGCGTCACAAGTGTGTTGCCGGCCTTTAGGGGAAGGGGTTAGGGTGTGGGCCTCCAGTATCCTCACTCACTCGGTGAAACACAGCGCAAGCGCTATTTCACACCGGTTTTCTGTGAGGCCGTGGTATTACTCCGGTCGAGCCGGCCCATTCATGCCGAAGCATGGCTCTCCCACGGTAGATATTTTTTTAACTGTTTACTGTTTTAGAAAATTTCTCTATTCGTTTTGGTTTCTCCGTAGTCGGATAAAAAAATGTGCAAAATCAAGTGGGATTTATATCTTCTGTGGAACTCGTAGAATATTATTTGTTTTTTTGGAACATTTTGTATAAAAAAATTGTGAAACTACCCGCAGGACGCTGACGACCTCCCCTTCCGTCGTGGTGATCGCTTGATGGTGATCAACAGAGACGAGGAACAGTGGTGGACGGCTAGGAACAGTCAAGGACGAACAGGCTCTATACCAGTGCCCTATGTCCAAAGGGTACGTATTTTTAAACACTCTTGTACGGAAAAAGATTTTCCGGTTTTTTTTTTATTGAATAGTGGGCAAACGCCGCTCATGGACACCCGCAACACTAAAAGGCGTCACAAGTGCGTTGCCGACCTTTTCGGGATGGGGAGAGGGAATGGGGGGAGGAGTTGGGGTAAAGGCCTCCAGTATCACAGCGCAAGCCCTATTTCACGTCGGTTTTCTGTGAGGCCGTGGTATCACTCCCATTCATGCCGAAGCGTGCCTCTCCCACGGTAAAAATGTCTTAAAAACAGTTGTTACTGGATTCCTGCTGTTACGTGCGTAGAGTGGCACACGCGTGTTGGTTTAGTCAGTTCGATTCCGTCACCCCACCTTCTCCGAAGTAAGCTGTTCTCTTCTGGTAGACAGCCTTTTTTTTATATGTCTCGGCAGCGGGAGGAGGCCGATAGACGCTTGGCCCTTATCGGCGCTCCATAAAGGGCCATGGATCGTATCACCCCACCATAGAGGCGGCGAACTTCTTCCCGCGGACCCCTAGATTAGGCAATAGCCTCTGTAGGGAGCCCGCATATTGATGTTGGGATGTTTTGTATATGATAATCGACGCGAGAACTTCTATTGCGCCATTCAGGGTTGGTAGTTTCTTTGTTATTGTACGTTGCTCCGTAGTTCAGTGTAATTTCGATAGATAGCGCTGCAGTAGTTTATTGTTTGTGTTGTATGTGGAATTCGCCACAAGTGTTCATTAGTCCAGCCGTTCTACGTAAGAATGACACAATCACTTTTATTTTAAAATTAGTATTTATAACTTTATTTTAAATGTCCTTTGTGAAACTTTTCAGATCCTGGATCCTTCCGGCATGCCGTACCCACACACGGAGGCGCTGAACCAATTAAACGAACCCTCGAGCCCACCTACAAACAAACAACAACAACGAACCAGTATGACCAATATGCAGGTAACATATTTTAACTTTATACCTATCTGTACAGATCCTACTAATGTTATAAACGCGAAAGTTTGTGGGTATGTAGTATGTTTGTTGCTCTTTCACGCATAAACTACTGAATGGATTTTGATGAAACTTTACAATAATATAGCTTATACATCAGAATAACATACGCTACAATTTACAAAGATACTAGCTTCGCCTCGCGGCGTTGCCCGTGGTTATTGTCGTAACTACCGTGGGTAGCACCGCGGTGGTCAGCTCGTTTGCCCCCCTACATAATAAAAATAAATAAGACTGCCATTGTAAGTATATACTAAATATATGTTTGCATGTCCCACAGCGCACGTTGCCTGCGCCGGCGGTGGTGAAACAGCCGCGGGTGCCCAACGCCTACGATAAGACCGCACTCAAACTAGAAGTCGGAGATATTATACAGGTTCGAAACCATACATAATTTTTTCCAAGATTTATGTTATAAACATAGACTACTCTCGCATTAGGAATAAATCTCGGAGGAATATACAAGCATACAAAACACGAACACAAAGAACACCCAGACTCAAAACAACAATCTGTGGATCACACAAAGTGTTGTCCCGTGTGGGCTTTGAACCCACAACACTCAGCACAATAGAAAACAGCAAAATATAGTTGTTTCTCTGCGTGATCGAATCAGGAATGAGGAGATCCGCAGACAAACAAAGGTCACCGACATTGCCAGACTTAAGTGGCAGTGGGCAGGGCACATTGCTCGCAGACAAGCCGATGGAGCCAAAAAGTTCTGGAGGCGACCACGTACTGGAACACGGAGCGTGGGTAGGCCCCCTGCAAGAAAGTCCGACGACCTGGTGAGGGTCGCAGGGGACCGTTGGATGCGGGCAGCACGGGACTGGTTGTTATGGGAAGCCTTGGGAGAGACCTGTGTCCAACAGTTGACGTCTTTCGGCTGACATGATGATGGCCTTGCCACAATAACTTTACTCTGGCCGATGGAAAGCGTAAGCAGAATCCAAGAGTGGTGGTCACCATACTCATTGCTTGTGCAGACAATGCGACAATGCAGCATGGCGACCTAGTGATGGTTCTGCATCGTTAGGCCTCCGGTCTCGCACTCACCAACGAAACACGACACCACGAAGATTGTCATTTTAAGTTGGTCTTTTGTGCGAGGTTTTTTTTTTTTTTTTTTATTGAATAGTGGGCAAACGAGCAGACGTATCACCTGATGGTAAGCGATTACCGCCGCCCATGGACACCCGCAACACCAAAGGCGCCACAAGTGCGTTGCCGACCTTTGGGGGACGGGAAAGGGGATGGGGGGAGGGGTTGGGGTATGGGCCTCCGGCAAACGCTATTTCACACCGGTTTTCTGTGAGGCCGTGGTATCACTCCGGTCGAGCCGCCGGTTAGGACCGCCCCGGTCTCTTCTAATCTTCTTTGCCGGCTGTTTCTCTTGTAATCTTATTTGTCAAAAGTATTAGGTACTTTATCGAGTCACGCTGTTGTAAACACTTCAACTGTTCTTTTTCTAAATTTTTTTTCGATCTACCCACTTTACTGCATTATCCGTGTTTAAAAAAAATAAGTTTTAATTTAAATAAATTTTCCTTTTTTTACTATTACAGGTGGAAAAAATAAACATAAACGGCCAATGGGAGGGCAGGTTGAACGGCAAGTACGGCCATTTCCCCTTCACATGCGTCGAGTTCTTAGACAGCGTGTCGACCAGTTAAAACTGCCACGTTACGTTGACAGTCCATACGAGCGCTATACAAGAACTATATTAGTCATACAAATAACAGCGAAAATTTAACTTTAAGGTAGGTTTACACTGGAGCGATGTGACAAAGAAATATAAAGCACTGAATATATTAAAAAAAATACCTTTTTGCCCGATGCTCCGCCCGCGTGCCTTTGTCCTTCCTCGAGTATCTTTATGCCTAATTTAATTAAAATCAGTGTAAAGGTTTAGCGGTTGAAGCGTGACAGACAGATAGTTACTTTCGAATTTGTAATATTAGTATGAATTATCGTTATTCTGTCACATAAGTCTGTCTGATTCTAAACTAGACAGAGCTTGAACTGCTGATAAACTAATATTATAAAGGTAAACCAAGTTTGTTTGTTACGATTTCACGCGAAAACTACTTAACCGATCATCATGAAACTTTGTACACATATTCTTCGAGGTATTAGAAGTAACATATGATCACGCTATTTGTTCTGGGCTGAAGTCAAACCCATGTTGCCAAATGGACTTTTCAAACCCACTGTGGGTATAAAAAATAGCCCATTTACTCAGTGGGAATGGCGTGATGTTTATGAGGACTGAGATACTGCAAGCTCCGTATCATTATATAGAGAAAACGAACCAAAATAACTTTTTTTATTTATTTCTAAGGGTGCTGTCTCACTAGACGTACCTTTATAAAGATAACATTAAATTGATAATGTTAATGTACTATACTTTACTATACTGTACCTTTTTTTGATACCTCTAACTTCATTTAAACAATAGTCATATTTTTCTTCGATTTTCTATGTAATTAGTAGTTATTTAAACACCTATTTTAAGTATGGTTAGTATATTGATTCACTAAAACTCTGTAGGCAACCAGCCCACACAAGTTCTGCATGTGTCTAATACAAAATAACTATTGCTCGTTTTATATACACATACAAATTTAAATGTCTTAATATGTTTAAGCTTTAACCAAATAAATCATTGCCCCAGTGTAAAACTACCTTTATAATTTATTAATCATAGTATAAATTTGCTTGAAAACTATGATAGATGAAATTAAATCTCGACTTTCAATTAAATATTATACTTTGAGTATATAACATAAGGTTTATATTTAGTTGTTTTGCTGTTTATGAGCGGATATATTTGTGTGCATGTGGACTGTGCCCACCGAAGGGACTGAATGTGTGATTTGTTAATGTTTTAGCGTCCTAACAGTCCCATTTTAAATATCTATTGATGTATTTTTGATTCTGTTGTACTTGGTGGCGATTACATTGGTTAAAATTTTAGTCCAGGTGGACTTATTTCGATTGAGACTAAAATATATACTATCTTTTAAACTTTAGCGGTCCATTGCATATAATTATGTATACGTATGGGAATTAACGCGATCAAATAAAAGTTATTCTATTCTTTTGACTGCCTCGGTGGCGCAGTCGTAGTGAATGCGACAGCTGCACTTGAGGTCTCGGGTTCAAATCCTGGGTCGGACCAACTGTTTGTGTCTTGTACAAATATTTGTTTCGGAGTTTGGGTGTTTTCTATGTATAATATGTATTTATTTACAAATAAGTATTCATATCAGTTGTCTGGTACCCATAACACAAGCTCTGCTTAGCTTGGGACTAGATGGCGTTGTGTGTTAGATGTCCGAAAATATTTATTTATTTTAATTTGCCCGACGTTTCGACCACGTTACACTTCCCGTGGTCACCGTTATACCAATACCAGCCAATAGGTTAATAAAAAGGTATAACATATCTATTGAATAATCGAGTAAATCCCCATAAGTAAACATAATTATATATGAGACCAAAGTCTATTGTAATAATGGGTAGACTAAAGTTAAGTCCGCATCTAACTAAAGTCTACAGCTAACTAAATTCTGACTAACGTTTTTACTAGACTAAATTTATCTTAGTCAAGGTCTAGGTATCAAATTTTAATACACACAGTATAACCGTACTGTTTATTGAAAATCTAAAAGACTTGTTCACCAAATAATGTAGGCTTAACCCTACTATGGACTAAAATTTTGTTTTAGACTAAAGTACATCTTACACCAACACAAATCAAAAATAGACTAGGCCATACTGTTAATTGTGAACCTTTAAGACTTTCGTTCATACTAGTAAGGAAGACTACAGTTTGTACTGGGCTAGAGTATATATTTTACCAATACAGGCGAGACTATTCTATTTATTGTGGTCTTTAAGACTTAAGTTCTTGTTAACAACATGGACTAAAGTCTACCACGGACTAAAGTTCCCAATGGAATATTACACAGATGTAATAACACAACAATTACCATTATAATTAAAAATTGTATCAATATATTGTAATTATCGTTTTTAAATATGAGTTGTTAAAATACAAATTAAAGTGAAATGCTGAAATGAACTGTATTTAATATTTATTAAAACAGTTTGTATTTAACAAATATGCAACATATTAATGTAAAGTAATTAATTTAATATAATTTTTATTGTAAGCCAGGACGCACAAACAATATATGATAGAAAGCAAATCATGTATGGAGAAAAATAGTTCTTTTTTTAAATTGAGATTATAAGAAACTCACTTGGACTTGTATTTATTTCTTAAATGTGCATTTTCATGCATTTTGCAATATAATATAGAAATCGTGTAATATTTACATTTCTTTTTTGTCATAGTTTTAAATGTATGATGTTTATTTTATAATAAATAAAGACATAAAGGTCATAAATGAATCATTGTTTTTTTTTTTATTTCAAGTGAAGATTGTGCACGCCTGTACTAAGGAAACCCTTCACCATCATTTTGAACTTTCCAGGATTATATTTTTCAGAAAAAAAACGATGCGGACCTTAGCGATTCCAAAAGAAAAAAGCTATATATACATAAATATACTAGCTGTAACCCACGCAACCTCGTTTGCGTCTTCTATTGCCCGTAGAGTGAAAATTTTCTCCCGTTTTTGAAACATTCTTCATTGGTGCTCCGCTCCTACTAGTAGTAGCGTGATGATATATAGCCATAGCCTTCCTTTATAAATGGACTATCACACTGAAATATTTTTTCAAATGGGACGGGCGTTCAAACAAACTCTTCAGCTTTATAATATTAGTACAGATATAAAGACTAAATTCCTCTTAACATGAAGTTAAATTGTCGCCTGTGTGACTTCATGAAACGACCTTTAAACCATAGTTCGTCGTGAGATTAGTACGCCTTTGTTAATTAGAAAACTTTGAAACAAAAAAGAAAACCAGTAATTTCTTGCCATGACTATCGGCTACAGGATAAAGAATTCGACAGGAGAACAGCAATAAAAGAGAAGGAAAACAAACAAAAAGTACTTATACCAACCCGATAAGCTTATGCTATGCTGGCGGTACTCGCCGTCGCGTCATGGCCGCCGGGATATTCATAACCGACATTACGCTCTACGGCCTATACTGGCTATACAACGTCATCAATAGTCGGCGCAAGCATACCCGGTGGCATGGTGTGTAGAAGCTCTTACTGTTGTTTTTTTTTTTATTGTTTGGCGAGCAGACGTATCGCCACATGGTTAGCGATTACCGCCGCATGGACACCCGCAACACCAGAGGCATCACAAGAGCGTTGCCGGCCTTTGGGGGATGAGGTATGGGCCTCCGGTATCCTCACTCACTCGGTGAAACACAGCGCAAGTATGAAACATATATGATGAAACACTCCGGTCGAGCCGGCTCATTCATGCCGTAGCGTGGCTCTCCCACGGTTAATTAATGTCCCTACTCTCCTTAAGTCATTTATTGAGTTCGCTGAGCTGTTTGATTTAACTTGTAAAAAAGTTATAGGAATTTACTTGATTTGTTTGCCTTCCGTCTCAAAGAAAAAACACGCCTACCGCCTTCAGCCTTTCCAGTTCCTGTTCTCATCCTATTTATACCCTCCTACACACCATGTCGCTGCAACGTTAGAGGCTTGTTTGCTCGGCAAGGCTGACGGTGCAGCAACCTTAACACCAATTTTTTTTTTTATGGAAAAGCTGGTACACATGCAGACGTATTGCCTGATGGTAAGCGATTACCGCAGCCTATGGACACCCGCAACACCAGAGGCATCACAAGTGCATTTTCCTTTGCCTTTGTGGGCTGGAGGGAGGAGTTGGGGTATGGGGTTGGCCTCCAGTATCCTCACTCACTCGGTGACACACAGCGCAAGCGCTATTTTACACCGGTTTTCTGTGAGGCCGTGATATCATTCCGGTCGTGCCGACCCATTCATGCCAAAGCGGGTCTCTCCCACGGATAATAGGCCTAAAGCAAGTCTTTTGCATAGTATAGAAGCGTGGGCTCCTAATCCTGCATCAAGCGAAGTTTAAATGGTTCACCTGAAATTAATATTTTGAACATCCACCACATTTATGATTATATTAGGAGGACACTACCCGCTTAGTGAAATATATATAATATTCGAGCAGATAAATATTTTGCATTGAGTTTTGGTCATAGAGTAACATTGTAGGAGTAAAGTGAATACGAGGATGTTGTCGTCTTTCAATGTATAAGCCAAAATAGGCATACGCCTTACTTTGTGGATACTTATAGACTGTATTTATGTGTGCATGAAAATCTGAATGTTTTGTTTTGTATCGGCAAAACTCCTCTCCGTAAGTTGGCCCGTGTTTCTCTATGGGTCTGGATAATTCTGTGTACTACTTCTCAACTGTGTACTAATTTTTAGCTAGATAAGGTCTACAGCTAGTCTCAGATGGCGAAATGGGGATTATAGAAGATAGAAGTACAAAGTCATCGGTTTGCCATCCGCCCGCCTCCTTATAATCCCACTGAAAAATAATACATAATAGCTGTACCAACTTTGATGGAACAGCAGCTCAAAATTCCTGACATTAAGCTACTGAGAAATTCTTAGCAAGTAAGTAGACTTGAAAATCATTTTTTCCCCGCCCGACCCATAGATTATGCAAAATATATATATGTCTAACCAGATCGAAACCTCTAAATTAATTTTTCATAATTACATTTATATTTATTTCAAAATGATAGCGACAGATTGAGTAATTAGCTGTGTTCATTATTAGTTCATTATAACCACTGGGTTAATTTTGGCAGTTTTCTAGATCATGAACGAAATCGTGCAACACAAATTGTGACAATTGAAAAAGTTTTCTGTGGTGAGGTGACGTGATTATCGATTGCCGTAAAAATAGTATTTAATTAAATAAATAAGCAGAATTGGCTAAAAATATATTTGTTTCTTGACTTAAATATTTTTAATTCATGTTTTTTTTTATATTTTGTTACACGTTACACAAAAAGTAACTGTAAATGTACGCGTATGAAGAAACCGGAGATTGCAACTATATTTATCGTTTTCTAAAGAAATATGTGTTTCAAATGTAAATAAATAAAATGTTCTGATTAGAATATTGTTTAGTGTTAGAAACTAATAAATAGGGAGTTTCATCTTGTGTCCAGGAATGAAGAGAAAATAGTTTTTTTTGTGTCAGTGTCCGCAATTTTGACGTAGTGTATTCTAAGGAAATAAAAGTAGATTGACTATGGAAACAGAGACGAATGTTGAAATAACTGTGAAAACTGAAGTAGTTGATCCAGAAGTTGATGAAAAATCAAACCAGGAACCACAGTTAAATGGCTTGCTGGGCGATGGTAAACGTAAGCGTATTCTTCTTATTCTATGATTATTTATCACTAGCTTTGGCCGCTGAGTCGGTTATGTCGTATGCTGGTATGTACTGTAAATGTGAAACTCAAGAATAAATAGAACCATGCCAAATTTAATTTAAATCAGTTCAGCAGTTTAGATGTGAAGTGTAACAGACAGATACAGAGTTACTTTAGTAGTACTATCAGTGACTATCACAGATATTCATTCTAGTTATTTACAAATCATAAAAAGTATCTTACTAGACCCTAAGGGTTGGTTACCATGCTGCATTGTCCACATTCGCAATAAGGATGGCCCTTACCATTCTTTAATCAGCTATGCTTGTGCTTTCTATATTTAAAAAAATGCACGTAAAGAAATATCATAACTTTTATTTAAAATAAAATTAGCATTTATTTAAAAACATTGATAGTTTTAATAATTTGGTTATGAATAAAGTATAATTGCTTTTTCTCCAAATGTTTCTATCATTTTGTCAGAATAAAATAAGTAATTCTATTTTGTAAATCTTAAAAAAAATATTGTGTACTTAATGTTCTTTAATTTAAATAGTATTGACTGATAATAAACAATCCTATTAGAATAAAAAAAAATGTGTTGCTCAGTTAGTCATATACTTACACTATATACAATTATATATAAGAAGTACTGAAAGACCCTCATCTTTTATTAAGGTATAAAATATATTTATAAAAAAATTAAAAAACATGATATTATTGTTTAAGTAGCTTTTGCCCATGGTTCGCCCACATTTATGCGTTTTATTGCGGTACAGATTAGTCGTATGTTCTTCTATTTTATTGAAGTTGGTATCCGTAATTGGTTTAGCTGTGAAAGCATATCTTGATCTTGATCTTGATACTCGTGGGCTGGGTTTCCGCAAATCGACGTCTACGGTGCGCCTATTTTGCGTGATGGGATGGCTTTAAACTGTGAAAGCATATATTAAAATGCAAAATTAAGTCTGTTTTTATGTTTAAGCACCCTAAAGTGATGAAGATGGTGGTAACCAACACTCTTGCATTATTATATTTATTAATTTATAAATAAAAACTGCACGTTTGTTCTAGTGGTTAAGCGGTCGCCCCGCCGTTCCCTACTTCGCCAAGTGTTGTGGGTTCAAATCCCACAAGGAATAACACTTTGTGTGATCCACAAATTGTTGTTCTAAGTCAAGGTGTTCTTTGTGTCCGTTTTATGTATGTTTGTAAAGTCACCTGCGACACAGGAATTATTCCTAGTGCGAGAGTGGTCTTTTGCACACCACTACAGTAAACATTTGAACAGAGATATGTACGTACACCAACATCAGGTATCACAATAGGCGGTCTCATCGCTCACGGCGATCTCTTCCAGATAACCTTTGGAATTTTTATGTATATGCTTTCCACCAGATAGAGTATTGGTTTTGGCAACCTCATAAAAAACTATTTTTGGTGAAATTTTGTCAATAAACAATTCATTCTCAGAAGACCAATGCTGGATGTAATGAGAATATTTTTTCTCATTAGATCCTGCTTTGAAGATGTGGATGGATGTAATTAATCCACGAATTACATTTAATTATTTTGAATTTTGATTAAATAATAAATATTTCGGACATCTAACACACAACGCCATCTAGTCCCAAGTTAAGCAGAGCTTGTGTTATGGGTACTAGACAACTGATATGAATACATATATAATTTTTTTTTTGTAAATACATACATATTAGAGACAAACTTCTTAGCACTCCATGGATTCACCGTGCGGGTGCCGGGTCCATCGTGTGGCAGAGGGAGAAACTCAAAGCAGTTCCCAGGACTTACGACCTAGGTGTAGGTTTAAGGAGGCCCCCTTTAAGATACGCATCAACGGTCACCTTAACTGCTCGAGTTTCCCGCCCAACCTAGCCAAATTTGGTAGGAACCTGTTAGTGCAGCCTTGGATACTCGTTCTAAAATAGAACTTACTGCAGATCTCGACAGGCCAAGGTCTTTCAAAAGGTTATAGAGAGATTTAGCTGGTATACCTCTCGCTCCTACTTCTACCGCGTATAAATTAACCACATAGCCATTTTTGTTAAGTTCAGTTGTTAGATCGTAATATTTATTTAATTTTATTCTATGGTCTTTAGGAATATTAGTTTCCCACGGAACAGTAAGCTCTACTAATATTATGTGTTTAATTTGTCTAGAGAAAAGGAATATGTCCGGTCTGGATGACGAAACACCAACATCCTCTGGGATTTTATAGTGCTTATCATACGTATCCATCAAAATAGTCCAGTCAGGTGCAGTACCTAGGATTGAGAAAGGCTTGCTTTTAGATTTGGTAGTTGAGCCTTCCTTTATAAAGTTAATTTCTCGTTTATTTGTAGTCAATCCTTTTTGGGCTCTAGCTACTGAAAGACTTACTGCTTCACGTATGATTTCTAGTACTCTATCATGTCGGCGTGAGTAATAACCCCTATCAAGCAGCACCCTGCAACCTACCAGTAAGTGCCTAGCAGTACCTACTGCCTCACCACACATATAGCAAGATTTTTCAGATGCTTTTCCCCATCTCACTAGGTTACTTTGGTCTGGGAGGGTCATTTGGAAGGCATTCAGATAGAATTTTAATAGGGCAGGAGACCAATCATATAGCAAGGTGCGCCATTTCAGGGCTAACGGGATGCAGAACTCACCT
Organism: Spilarctia lutea; assembly: GCA_916048165.1. NCBI lineage: Eukaryota > Metazoa > Arthropoda > Insecta > Lepidoptera > Erebidae > Spilarctia > Spilarctia lutea. Next base: position 12,304,328 of record OU696496.1, on the reverse strand, counting down.
ATAGTTAACCACTCACTTTGCATTTCTAGATTCATTGCATGCACTTTATATTTATCATTTTCATCTTGTTGTATAAAGGATTTTATTATTTCTCGGTCTCCCTCCTTCTTTGCGAAACCCAGCCCGACTTTATTAAACTGTGCACCAGCCATAAATTGTTTATGGAATTGAAGTCTTGACTCAAGCTCTGTAACATATTTATCTTTTGGGAGTGATGAGACTATTTCATCCTGGGATTGTCCCAAGACATGCATTTTGGTAACTCTGAGGTGTTTATAGAGTTCTGATGGCTTCTTTAATTTCATCCCAAAACTGTTTTGATCCCTAAAGAGAGTTGAGGGGTCAGCTGAGTGTGCAATTCCGAGCCATAACTTCAATATCTTTTTGACATTTGCATCTAGTTTTGCCAGGAGGCTTTTACCGATCTCATATACAAGGAAAGGCCAAGTCAGACGCGACGTAAGATAATTGTCGTATATCCAAACTTTTTTAATATTGTTTAATGGTTGTTGGTCTACCTTATTCAAGTCATTAAGAAAATTTTCGACAGTTACCTCTAAGGATGGTGTACGTCCTTTGTAATCAATCTTTCTACCAAGAAATTTGAAAGGCACTGCTTCAGCAATCGTGGTTACACATTGTCCTCCTATTGAGAGTCCCGGATCATATGAGGTATATTTGGTATTCCGTCTACCCAGACATAAACAGTGGCATTTACTTGGTTTTGCCCTCAGTCCGTCAGTCCATGTACAAAACTCATCCACTTCAATTAATAACTTCTGACATTGTTTTGGATTACGTGTCAGTATTGCAAGGTCGTCTGCAAAGGCTAAGATGGACTCTGTGTATTTGTTGTTTATTTTAAACCGATAGCCCCATTTTTTCTCATGACTTATTAACTTATCTATAAGAATATTTATAATTATATTAAAAGCTATTGGTGACAAGCAGCAGCCTTGGAACAACCCTACATTATAATGCAATGTTTCTGTGTGTTCCTTGTTTGCTGCTATGGCAAATTGTAGTTGAGAATAATAAGATGTGATTATGTCGATAACCACAGTAGGAAAGTTATACCACTTCAGGGCGAAGATCATTAGTTCATGCTGTACAGAACCAAATGCGTTTTCAAGGTCTATCCAACAGACCGTAATTTGCCTCTCATGCATTCTGGCATCTTTCAAACTTTCCGCTAATAATGTGTTATGTTCCAGGCAGCCAGAAATACCGGGCAAGAACCCTTTCTGGTGGTTTGGCCTGAAATACCTATTGCTGATCATAAATTTTGTCATTTTTGTTTGTAGTACGCTAAAGAAAATTTTGGAAATTGCATTGGTTAGTGCTATCGGTCTAGTATCTTTTGGATGAGTTACTTCGTCTTTTTTTGGAATGAGGACAAAAACTGCTTTGCCAAATGATGTTGGTATTTGCTTCTTTGACCAGATTTTACAAAATACGTTTAAGAGATGTTTACGAACCGATGGACATTTTTTGTACACTATATAAGGAATACCGTCAGGTCCTGGAGCTGACTTGGATGTTTTCTTTTTAATTTGATGGTCAACTTCCTCTAGGGTAGGTGGATAGAAAACACCCAAACTCCGAAACAAATATTTGTAGATTACACAAACATTTGGTCCGACCCAGGATTTGAACCCGAGACCTCAAGCACAGCAGTCGCATTTACTACCACTGCGCCACCGAGGCGAGGAATGTTTTTGATTTAGTCTTCCTTCTGCCATATTCTTGTTCATTAATTCCTTTTTCACCAAGAATAGTGTCAAGATCTCAAAGGAATTATATAAATTATTTTTTTTTTACAATTATTTGTAATAAGTAAAAAAAAATTGTGGTTGGATCCATTATTTGATATAAAATAACATGAACCGAAAAAACACATGAAAGAGAACCTGTATAAAAATAAATAATTGTTTGTGGTTTTAACCGGTAAAGATAAATTTATTTATCTTAAACCTACGCCCAGGTCGCAAGTCCTGGGAACTGCTTTGAGTTTCTCCCTCTGCCACACGATGGACCCAGCACCTGCACGGTGAATCCATGGAGTGCTAAGAAGTTTGTCTCATACATACATATTATACATTGAAAACACCCATACTCCGAAACAAATATTTACAGATAATACAAACATTTGGTCGGACCCGGGAATAGAAAGCTATAGAATACTTATATTTATACGTCGTACTCGCTCACCGAGAGTTTCGTACAAACTTTATGTCATACAAAAAATTATGCTTTTCTCAATTTTTCTTTTATTTGTGCTATGAGACATTGCTTCTTACCAAATTTCAAGATTCTGAGTTCACGGGGCCTGTAGTACCCTTGATCTTAATGAAAGAAGTATACCTAGGGTTAAATATAGATGAAGAACTTATTGTACAGAGAAAAACTAGCGGACATTAGCAGTACTACTAATATATACTATTAATAAAGCTGAAGAGTTTGTTTGTTTGAACGCGCTAATCTCAGGAACCGCTGGTCCGATTTGAAAAATTCTTTCAGTGTTGGATAGTTCATTTATCGAGGAAGGCTATATATCATCACGCTAATACTAATAGGAGCGGAGCACCAATGAAGAATGTTACAAAAACGGGGGAAATTTTCACGCTGCGGGCAATTGAAGACGCAAACGAGGTTGCGTGGGTCGGCTAGTATTAATATAAATGTGAAAGTGAGTCGGTTTGTTTGTTACGCTTTCATGCCTTAACTACTCAACCGATTCGTCGTGAAATTGAAGGAGATGAACAAGTGCATAAGTAGGTACATATGGTCCGGGAAAGAAAGGTTATTCTTTAAACGGGGTAAAACCTAGTTTTAAATAGACAAGAGTATATAGGTGATGAATGAGTCCAGATATATAGGTGACTAGCTTTCGCACGCGACTCCGCCTGCTTATATGTCGGTTATCGCTACAGAAAGTCATCCAAGATCATCCAACTCGGTTCCGCGGCTTAGCCTTGAAAGCTAAACAGACAGACAGATTTTTTCGAATTCATAAAATACTAGCCTTCGCCAGCGGCTTAGCTCGCATTTAATAAAAAGTATCCTATGTTGCTTCTAATACCTCCAAGAATATGTGCACAAATGTTCATGATGATCGGTTAAGTAGTTTTCACGTGCAAGCGTAACAAACAAACTTACTTTCACCTTTCACTACCTCGGTGGCGTAGTGGTAGCGTATGCGACTGCTAAGCTTGAGGTCTCGGGTTCGATTCCCGGGTCGGACCAAATGTTTGTATGATCTGCAAATATTTGTTTCGGAGTTTGGGTGTTTTCTATGTATAATATGTATGTATTTACAAAAAAAAAAAAGTATATAAGTATTTATATCAGTTGTCTAGTACCCATAACACAAGCTCTGCTTAGCTTGGGACTAGATGGCGTTGTGTGTTAGATGTCCGGAATATTTATTATTATTATTACCTTTATAATATTAGTGTGATACTTCCACACTCCATTACTTTCCTCCTAACTACTCCATACTCCATACTAATATTATAAATTCAATTGTAACTCGTGTCTGTCCGTCTATTACGCTTTTACCAAAACCACCTAAACCGCTGCATAGATTTCAATGAAATTTGGCATGGCATGGAGATACTTTTGGTTCTTGAGGAAAGATATAGGTTATTGTTTACCGCGATAACCGACATACAGACGGACGTAATCCACAGGTCAAAACTAATATAAAATAGGAAAACTAGTATAAAAACTTGAAAATATATTGCCAAATGATAAGAGAGCAATATCCATATATCTAACTAGCTGACCCACGCAACCTCGTTTGCGTATTCTATTGCCCGTAGCGTGAAAATTTTCCTCCGTTTTCTAAACTTTCTTCATTGGTGCTCCGCTCCTATTAGTAGTAGCGTGATGATAGCCTATAGCCTTCCTCGACAAATGGATTATCCAACACCGAAATCATTTTTCAAATCGGACCAGCGGCTCTTGAGATTAGCGCGTTCAAACAAACAAACTCTTCAGCTTTATTATTATTTATTTATTTACTTTATTTACAACGCAGCCAAGCTAAGTTTGCATCTACCATCGATTACGTCACACTTACGCTTAGGTACGGTATGCAAAAAAGGAATTCGCTATTAAAATTTGACTTTAAAAATGAAAAGACAATAAACATTCATAAATTTTTTTAAAGTCGAATTTTACTTTATTCGATTGATTTTACCGAATCGTATCTAAGCGTAAGTGTGACGTAATCGTATGTTCGTATGTATTTATCTCATTTTTTGTTATGAATATTCCGGACATCTAACACACAACACATAGAAAACACCCAAACTCCGAAACAAATATTTGCAGGTCATACAAACATTTGGTCCGAACCGGGAATCGAACCCGAGACCTCAGCACCGAGCAGTCAACTGAATTGATTTTAGTGTGGACTTTCTTGTGCATGATGTGATCTCCATATAAGTAAGGAGCACATAACTAGTGTTTCTGTTACTTCTTTGTTGATTTATTGTGAGATTTTTTTAATAAATAAATAAGTAATATAACTTGCTAACAACCCGCCTCTCATTTTAAGGGGTAATTTCATAATTAGGTACAATATTTGACTGCTTCGGTGACGTAGTGGGTGGCGTATGCGACTGCTAAGCTTGAGGTCTCGAGTTCGATTCCCGGGACGGACCAAACGTTTTTATGATCTGCAAATATTTGTTTCGGAGTTTAGGTGTTTTCTATGTATAATATTGTTGCGCCATAACCAGATGAATCTCGTGTCCACTAGAATAATCGAGAACTGTCGAGGACAACGCCATCTAGTGTCGGAAAGCGCGCAACTGTGTGCATAATGACGATTACTCGACGCTAGATGGCGCTACAAGCAGCTCTAGAGTAATCTATTTAGCCTAGAAACATCGATCGAATGTTTTCGTAGTTTCGAGTAATTTCCACGGCCATATAAAAGCGGAACGTGTTGGCCGTAGGGACAGTATTGTTTCACGATACAGCGGATAAACATCGAAGAGATCTTCTAGTGCGACTAACCAGTGATTTAGTGATTTCTTATTGTAAAAAGTGTTCTTAATAAATATTGTGTTATTTTTGGTAATTAATCGAGTACTTTAATTTATTTAATACCCAGCTCGTAACAATATGTATGTATTTCCAAAAAAAAAGTATATAAGTATTTATATCAGTTGTCTAGTACCCATAACACAAGTTCTGCTTAGCTTGGGTCTAGATGGCGTTGTGTGTTTAGATGTGCGGCATATTTATTTATGTATTTATAGTATAATTAGCAATTAATTGATTTTCATTTATTAATTCCAACAGTCAGAGAAGAAGAGGTATGGATCAAGCCGGAAATAGAAGACAATTCGCAGGACTCAGTGAAAGAAGACCTAAAACCGCGCTATATAGAGATCGAAGTAAAACAAGAATTGACTGAAAACAAAGGTAAGAGGTTTATATCGGTTTTATTACTTTGGACTATAGCACTATTTAGAACGGCCAAAACGTCTTTGGTATACTAGACCTAAACGTTCATGGTCTAATTGGCCTATAAGGTCATGGTCTACTAGCTCAGAAGCCTTTTTTTTATGGAATTGGGACCAAACGGGCTGGCGTATCGCCTGATAGTAAGCGATTACCGACACCCATGGACACTCGCAACACCAGAGGCGTCACAAGTGCGTTGCCGGCCTTTTAGGAAGGAGTAAAAAAGTACGGTCTGCAACAAAACCTAATAATTTACGTATCAATAAAGTTTTTTCAAGGTGTTTAATAATGATTTTGCAAAGGACATATGACAGATAGAGGGGTCTGGGATAGAGGGGGGAGGGATAGGGCGTCACAAGTGCGTTGCCGGCCTTTGGGGGATGGTAAGAGAAGGGGGGAAGGGTTGGGGTATGGGCCTCCAGTATCCTCACTCACTACTCTCCCACGGTAAAAGTCCTGGGTCTACTAGGCCAAAACATATTTTCTGAGGAGAAGCCTCTGTCCAGCAGTGGAATAATAAAGGCTGTTGATGATGATGATTGTCACGATGGCTGGAGCTCGTATACATACCGTCTGTACAATGCGACTCAAACAAGAATAGGAACGTCAATGATCTCTATCTGTCAAATGTCCTTTGCAAAATCATTATTAAACACCTTGAAAAAACATTATTGATACGCAAATAAAGTTGTGTTACAGACAGTACTCCAATCCTAATTAGAGTCACATTGTACCAATCGGCGGACTCAAACTATCCGTTTTTCAAAAGGCGAACCGTGACCCTATACTGGGCTCGCATATTTTAATTTAATGATTTTTTACGGATATAACAAAAGGCCCCTATATGGTTTATTACGGCATTTCTTCCCAGAGTGAGTCTTTAAGGAGTCTCCAGCGACACAGGATTTATTCCTAATGCAGGCGTTATCTTTTTTAATAATCACAAATTTTAACAACGAAAAAAAACCTACTTCAAGAACTGGACCAAATTGAAATGGGTCCACACGGGAAGCACCAGGTTTCAAATAAAAATAGATTCATCAAATCGTTTCGCCCAGTTGAAAGTTATGAGGTAACAAACATAAAAAACCAGTCGAATTGAAAACTTCCTTCCTTTTTTTTAACTGCCTCGGTGGCGTAGTGGTAGCGTATGTGTCTGCTAAGCATGAGGTCTCGGGGTCGATTCCCGGGTCGGACCAAATGTTTGTATGATCTGCAAATATTTGTTGCCGAGTTTGGGTGTTTTCTATGTATAATATGTATGTATTTACAAAAAAAAGTATTTAAGTATTTATATCAGTTGTCTAGTACCCATAACACAAGCTCCGCTTAGCTTGGGACTAGATGGCGTTGTGTGTTAGATGTCCGAAATATTTATTTATTATTATTATTATTTTGAAGTCAGTTAAAAAAGAAGTGTGTGGGAACGGGTATCATGTTCCACCCAACACAAAGGGAGGATCCTCCTACCAGGCGAGGTGATCATGCCTGGCGGGCTACTGCCCAACAGTTGATGTTGGGATGTTGTATATATGATAATCGGCGCGAGAACTGTTTATTTCGTGATTCAGGATCTGTAGTTACTCCGTGTAGTGCGTTACTTCGTAGTTCACTGTATCTTCGGTAGATGGCGCTGTAGTAAGTTATTGTTGTGTTATATGTGGAAGTCGCCACAAGAAGTATTACTTTCTGATACTGCATAACACATTACCATCAAAGCCATCTGCATATCCTTGTTTTTTTTTTTATTAAATAGTGGGCAAACGAGCCGACGTATCACCTGATGGTAAGCGATTACCGCCGCCCATGGACATCTGCAACACTAAAGGCGTCACAAGTGCGTAGCCGACCTTTGGGGGATGGGGGAAGGGGTTGGGATATGGGCCTCCGGTATCCTCACTCACTCGGTGAAACACAGCGCAAACGCTATTTCACACCGGTTTTCTGTGAGGCCGTGGTATCACACCGGTCGAGCCGACCCATTCATGCCGAAGCATAGCTCAACCTTGTATCATCAACAGCTTAGCACAGTCCCCTGCTAGCCTATATCCTTATTATAGTCTTTATTACGAGTAAATATTTGTTGACAGATGATAAAGATTCGGTATCGAAATTGCCCCTCAAGAAGAGGATCCAATCATTGGACAAGCCACATAAGGATACGTCTGAAGATGAAGATTCTACTACACAAAACGAAAAAGACCAGGTAAGGTTACGATATTTGAAGCGTATTTTTTCTGCCAATTCGTAATCAGTTGATCAGTGGAGGGGGGGGGGGGTTGCACTCGATCAGGGCCAAGATGCAGTTAAACATAGGTATTAGTAATTAGTGGTCATTGCGAATGCAGACTATGCAACAATGCAGCATGGTAGAGAACACCATGGAGGCCTAGTGATGTTTCTGCAACATTGGGCCTCCGGTCTCGCACTCACCAACGAAACACGACATCACGAACGCTGTCATTTTACGTTGATTTTCTGTGCGAAGGTAGTATTGCTCCGAAAGAGCCGGCCCAACCATGCTGAAATCAGCGTGGAAAAAAATTTTTGTTGATTAAAGAATAGCAACAATGACGGGTAACACCGCGGGGCGTAGCTAGTGTGTTATCTATACAAATAAATAAAATTGGAGTGTCTGTTTGTAATATTAAAATAACCGCTTCATACTACATGCATATGAATGTATAGGGTACACATACCAAAATATATATTTTTAAAATTTTTGTGTCTGTCTGTCTGTTTGTTCCGGCTAATCTCAGGAACCACTGCTCCGATTTTAAAAATTCTTTCGGTGTTGGATAGTCAAACGAGGTTGCGTGGGTCAGCTAGTATAGTTATAAAAATATTACAAAGAGCTACTTTTTTGCTGGTTGTCTATTTGATAGCAACCTGCCATTTTAATTTCATTATCTTTGGACGAGGGCGTAAAAAAAGTTAAATATTGAGTTTAGAACAACGCGTAAAGGAACGCAATCCAGGTAGATAACGTCAAATCCTCCCCTTTCCCCTTGGGACAGGTTCTGATAAGGCATGGTGTCGATTCGGGGAGAAGTCCGGTTCGGGTTTCTCGCAAAGCAGGGCACCAGAGATCGGGCGTCGGGTGCTTTTTAGTGAAAATACCACATACTTCTGGCTTTTGTGCCGAGGAGCCGGAGATCCAAAGGCTTTTTTCACATTTGACTATCTTCTGTTTGAAAAGTCATTAGAGCAAGGATAGTAACTCATCAGACAGATTATTCTAATACTGATTCACTATTAATTTCAACTATGCTCACGATTTACTACCATTTTGAACTGCCTCGGTGGCGCAGTGGTAGTGAATGCGACTGCTGTGTTTGAGGTCTCTGGTTCAAATCCTGGGTCGGACCAAGTATGTGTGACCTACTAATATTTGTTTCGAAGTTCGGGTGTTTTCTATGTTTATTATGTATGTATTTACAAAGAAAAAAGTATAAATGTATTCATATCAGTTGTCTAGTACCCATAACACAAGCTCTGCTTAGCTTGGGACTAGATGGCGTTGTGTTTGACGTCCGATATATTTATTATTATTATTTAAGCAAGTTTATCATACTCTAAGTGTTGCCCTCAACTTCGTCCGCGTGTAAGTAATCATTTTTAGGGTTAATATATAATCGGTGACACTCACAAATAAGGTGGCTTTCAATTGATAAAGGAATTATCAAAACCGATTTAGTACATCTAGAGATTACACATCCTACACAACTCACAAACAAACAAACTTTACCTCTTTGTTATATTAGTATAGACAAGCTGAGCACCGCGGTCACGCATTACAACAACCGTGGGTAACGCCGCAGAAAGATAATAGTCTAAAAAATGTAGCCTAAGTATAAGTCTCCTTATATCATAAGCTACTTGTCAGTGAAAGTCCCGTCAAAATCGGTCCAGCTGTTTCAGAGATAAGCCGGGACAAACAGACGAGATTGACAGACAAAAGAATGAGACCGACATTTGCTCTCTCGCTCTGGCTCACTAATTACAGGCGACTTTTTGTATTTCTGTCTCTTACCTGTCGTTTTTTCCGTTGCATCCGGTTTGAAATCACAACGAATATAAAGAAGTTACATTTCAATAACTTTTTTTGATGTAAGTATCGAATATATACTTTCACATGAATATCTGTTAATTCGAAATTACAAACAGACACATTAATTTTATTTATTTGTATATATAATCATAAAACTTCTAATTCAAAGGTGCATGACCGGTTATCGAACCCCAACACTCGCCGTTATTGTGAAATGCCAGAGGTTATTATCGCACGCTTGCATAGAAACTTCATCAATTAGTTTCGAAAAATCGAAACCAATTGCAAACAAACACTTTATTAGTAGGAATCGTCAAGTTTAGCAGATTATGCGTTTGTAGTACAGTGTCTTAACGGGATGGCCTCGTTTTGTTCAACTGGCATATTTGGAACGGAACGACCTGAGTGATTACATGGTCTCACAAAACCGGTGTTAGCAAGTCGTAGCATTTCATTCATTTAAACATGGTTACAGGAGACCCTAACTATTTTGCCTGCTTATTGATACTGCTGTTCATTGGTAGCGCATGTTGTTCTTGAGGCTTTGTTTCGTAGTTTGGGTGTTAAAACTATTTAAGTACTAGCTGACCCACGCAACCTCGTTTACGTCTCTTATTGCCCGTAGTGTAATAATATGCCACGGTTTATGTAACATTCTTCATAAGTCCTCCGCTCCTATTGGTCTTAGCGTGATGATATACAGCTGATAGCCTTCCTCGATAAATGGACTATCCAACACTGAAATAATTTTTCAAATCGTACCAACGGTTCCTGAGATTAGCGCGTTCAAACAAACAAACTCTTAAGCTTTATAATATATTATTAGTATAGATTCTATCAGTATTAAGTCTAGCTGTCATAATACAAGTTCCGCTTAGTCTGAAGCTAGATGGCGGTGTGTTAGGTATCCGAGATAATAATCTATTCATTTATTTTGGAGGGACGTAGGAGGGAGGTAGGTTGATTCTTATGTTGTATTAGTTCATAGGCGACGGTTTCGTTTACCATCTAGTGACCGTGCTCGTCAGCCCTTACCGCCGATAACGGCCACGGCGGCCAGTCTCAACGGAAACCAACCAACTACGCAGGAAATATTATAGTGCACAAGTGTGTGCGCAAACACAGGTGCACTCTCTGTTCCCTCTCTCTCATAATCCGACGGGACTGTTAACCGACACCATAACGACAACCATAAAATAACATAAAAGAGTGAGGAGGTTCCTCTCCCTCCGAAGATTTCAACTAAACATCTTAATACCACTTTTTATTATGCCTAGTCTGATCCCAGACTGGGCAGAGTGAATGTGCACAATAATAAGCGTTATTATTCTTTCAGACTGGTGCTGAGGATAAGGGGGAGAATCCTGGGCAAGAAGATAAAGGTGACGATGACAAGCCTAAAGGTAATAATAATATTAACTACTCATATCCCACAGACGTCGTCTGATTCTGAACTAGACGTAGCCTGTACTATGGTTACCAGATTAGACCAGACGTCTATCTATACAAATAAATATAATCACAAATATTAACAAAAGGGCGACATAAGCTATTTAGCTATGCTTCGGCATGAATGGGTCGGCTCGACCGGAGTGATACCACGGCCTCACAGAAAACCGGTGTGAAACTGCGTTTGCGCTGTGTTTCACCGAGTGAGTGAGGATACCGGAGGCCCATACCCCAACCCCTCCCCCCATCCCCTTTCCCATTCCCCAAAGGTCGGCAACGCACTTGTAACGCCTTTGGTGTTGCGGGTGTCCATGGGCGGCGGTAATCGCTTACCATCAGGTGATACGTCTGCTCGTTTGCCCACTATTCAATAAAAAAATGAAATAAAATAAAATAATAATCCACTTCGTGACCAAGCCCTCATTAAATAAATAAAGAAAAAAAAAAGAAAAGAATTTACAAAATACAACCGATTTCAAGAACTGGACCAAATTGAAATAGGGGGAAATAGAGAAAGCACCAGCTTTCAAATAAAAAAATAATCATCAAAATCGGTTCACCCAGTCTAAAGTTAAGAGATGAATTGATAACCTCCTCCTTTTTTGAAGTCAGTCAAAAATTGGAGTGTCTCTTTGTATTTAATACGAGTATTAAATATCCCAGTATCTTATACTAGTATTACATAATAACTAATCTATACAAATAAATAAAATTGGAGTGTCTGTTTGTAATATTAAAATAACCGCTTTCTACTACATGCATATGAATGTACATATATACGGGACACATACCAAAATATATATTTTAAAATTTTTGTCTGTCTGTCTGTCTGTCTGTCTATTTGTTCCGGCTAATCTCAGGAACCACTGGTCCGATTTGAAAAATGCTTTCGGTGTTAGATAGTCCATTTATCGAGGAATATATATATATATATATTCCTCGATCGGCTATAGGTTATATATCATCACGCTACCACTAATAAGAGCGGAGCACCAATGAAGAATGTTTCAAAAACGGGGGAAAATTTTCACGCCACGGGCAATATAAGACGCAAACGAGGTTGCGTGGGTCAGCTAGTACCTAATATTTTAACAAATATTTTATTATTACAGAGAAATACATAATGTACTCTTACGAGGTGACGAAGAACATTCAGATAGTCACTATTACCGAAGAGGAGAGGCAGCTAGAGCACATGGAGAATATGAAACTGAGGCAGCATATGAGACACGTGTGTGAAGACTGCGCCATAGGGTTCGTGCTGGAGCAGGCCTATCTCGTGCACATGAAAGTGCACTCAAAGGTGAGTCTTCCACTAAGGTGGAAAGTAAATATATACATGGATCTACCGTGGGAGAGCTATGCTTCGGCACGAATGGGTCTGCTCGACCGGAGTGATACCACGGCCTCACAGAAAACCGGTGTGAAATAGCGTTTGCGCTGTGTTTCACCGAGTGAGTGAGGATACCGGAGGCCCAAACCCCAACCCCTCCCCCATCCCCCAAAGGTCGGCAACGCACTTGTGACGCCTTTGGTCTTACGTCTGCTCGTTTGCCCACTATTCAATAAAAAAAAATGAATAGTGTGTTAAAGTTATGGATCGACACGAGCAGGCAGTAGGTTTTTGTGTTGACACCTTTTTTTTTCCTCGTGCGGAAATCCCCTCGGATACCACCTCCTGGTGGCATGACGGACCCGAACCCACTAAAACCGCACGCCGTCTTGGGTACTAAGAGCCGGGGAACCAGGTGCACCCTAGTAAGGAAAACCCTGGAACCCCGACGTACCTCGGGCCACTTACAGTTTGTAGTTGGCCCCTACCCTGTGTGGGAACCTAGCTGTTCTCGTTACTGTCCCGCTTGCGCCACCACCAAGCAGGCCCACTGCTTCTGCTAGGGTGTCAGATGGCCTCATCTGTCACCCCCAGGCTGGCGCTTATGAAGGACGGAGACCGTTCTGAGATCTCCGGCGCCTGAAACGCCTGCGGTATCAGGCCCATCCTCAGGCCCGGCGGGCCGAGAGAGTTCTTAATGTTTTCACCATATTTACCTTGACAATCCAGTACATGTTGTGGCGTCTGTTTGTTTGCATCTATGAATTTTAACTGCTTCAATTTAACGTTCATTAATGTCACTTAGTGTCTTAATTGAATGAATGATTTTGAATTTAAATTGAATGCATCGAGTGTGGCATTTGAATTTTTACTTTTTCGTTACTTTTTAAAAATGTGTTTCTATCTTTTTTGTTACTTGTAACTTTGTTTGCTTGCTGTGTTCTCTTGCAAGTGAAGGAGTACACTGGCATACCCCTTCAGTAATTTACCGTATAGTTACCGTACCGTCATTTGTTGGAGATCCTAATTGATAAAATAATTATATTTGAAAAGGAGAGTTTTAGTTAAATCTTAGAATAGTTACATTGTGGAGCAACAGGTGTAATGACACTCCAACACAAAGGGAGGGTCCTCTGACCGGGCGAGGCGATCATGCCTGACGGGCCGCTACCCAACGATTGATGTTGGGATATTATATATTATGATAATAACGCGAGAACTTCTATTGCGCTATTCAGGATTAGTAGTGTTGTGTTGTACGTTTACTCCGTAGTTTAGTGTAACTTCGTTAGATGGCGCTGTAGTATGCTGCTGTTGCGCCGTATGTGGAAGTCGTCACAACATCATTATGTGGCTATCTACAACTGACCATATAGGTTTAATAAAAACTTTAAATAATAAGACAATTATATGTTTCTTAATTAGTCGTAACAACATTTTATCCCACCTTCACTTAGTGGTATAAACAATTGATCTTAATTAAAGTACGCTACCATTGAACCTACTTCTGCAACAAGAACCCAATCTACACACTTGCCAAAATCGAGATTTTTTCATGTATGTCAAAGTGACTCTACACTGCCTGTTGGAAAACATAAGCAGAATCCAAGAGTGGTTATCACCATACTCATTGTGAATGCAGATAATGCAGCATGGTGACCCACACCATGTCTAGTGATGCTTCTGCATTGTTGAGCCTCCCTTGAGGTAAAAATAATTGTTAGATTTTGGGATGTGTGTAAATTGGTTCTTTGTCGCATAAGTAGGTCAAACTAAAGTGTGTGATGCGTCGATGATGTCCAGGAGGCGGGCGAGCACGAGTGTGAGTTGTGCCACTCGCACCTGAAGACGGCGGACATGCTGTACCGGCACCGGCTGCGCCACTACCGGCGCTACCGCTGCCTGCTGTGCTGGACGCGCTTCAAGGACAAGGACACGGCCGCCTGCCACGTCATGAACGACCACGTGGGCGCCTCCTTCCACTGTGACCACTGCGGGAGGGGCTTCAAGTGAGACGACCTACCTCTCTCTCCCTTTATTTTTTTTTTTTATTGAATAGTAGGTAAACGAGCAGACATATCACCTGATGGTAAGCGATTACCGCCGCCCATGGATACCCGCAACACCAAAGGCGTCACAAGTGCGTGGCCGACCTTTGGAGGATGGGAAGAGGGAATGTGTTTATGGGCCTCCGGTATCCTCATTCACTCGGTGAAACACAGCGCAAGCGCTGTGCTTTTCTGTGAGGCCGTGGTATCACTCCGGTCGAGCTGACCCATTCATGCCGAAGCGTCGCTCTCCCACGTTACCTACCTACCTCTCTCTCTCTCTCTCTCTCTCTCTCTCTCTCTCTCTCTCTCTCTCTCTCTCTTTCTTTCTTTCTTTCTCTTTCTCTCTCTCTAGAGCTGGAGGAACTTGTAGAAATAGCGTATAGGGTTTGTTTCAAGGTAGCGGTAGCTACAGCAATTTTACGGCGGTCGCAATGACGGGACGGATTTTCCCCTCCATCCGGTTTAGTGACACGCTTTTGAGACACACGACACGTCGCCTCAAACGCGAGTACGTCGCCTAAAGTGAGAGAGTTTCCCATCAAACGGTGCCCGCTTCAGTGCGGGCAGGCGCCGCTGGGGTAGGTCCAGATTAATAAAAGCAGTTCCCGGAACCCTCCCTTCTCAGGTGCACACCGTGTGGTTTTAGTCGGTTCGATTCCGACACACCACTCTGCCGTAAATCCCGGTGGGGTGAGGGCCTTTGGGGATTCCACACGAGTAAAAAAAGGGTTTGTTTCAAGGTTTCTTTCTATTTGCAGTGATGTCGTCCTGCATAGTGTGCTCCCTTAGACGTCTCTTACCACATCCATGGGATGACTAGGGATAATGATATGCCGTATTGTTAATATGTCACTACATGAATACTGTCTCCACACGTTTCCCGTCACCAAACTTATATGAAATTAGACCTTCTTTTAATTCACCGTGGGAGAGCCACGCTTCGGCATGAATGGGCCGGCTCGACCGGAGTGATACCACGGCCTCACAGAAAACCGGTGTGAAATAGCGCTTGCGCTGTGTTTCACCGAATGAGTGAGTATACCGGAGGCCCATACCCCAACCCCTTCCCCATTCCCTCTCCCAATCCCCCAAAGGTCGGCAACACAATTGTGACGCCTTTGGTGTTGCGGGTGTCCATGGGCGGCGGTAATCGCTTACCATCAGGTGATACGTCTGCTCGTTTGCCCATTATTTAATAAAAAAAAAATTATAATCTTACCATAGCCCATGGACTCAATTTTACCTGAAGTTTTTATTAATGTTAAGTAGAAGTTTGTAATTACCTATGTAACTTTTAATTCCAGGCGTCCTCAGTATCTGAAGAGGCACGTAGAACAGTACCACACCAAACCTCATCGGCTGGAGTGTGCTGTCTGCTTCAGGGTCTTCCACGAGAGGGGGTGGTATAGGTCGCATATAAGGCAAGTGGTAACAACACCCATTATTTAAAAGTGTTTGAATAAGAAATTTTTAAATTAGCAACCATAAAAAAATAAACATTTTTAATTAAATCGATAAGTGGTATAAAATTGTATTCACGACGTTGTACGCAGTGAACGCCATATTGTTTTGTGGCATACACAAGATGAAAACCCCTCACATTGATATATTTAATTTATATATTATTACTAGCTGACCGGACAAACGTTGCTTTGCCATAAAAGGGAATGTATGTTGTCGAGGTGGGTCAATAAAAATCGCGATGGAAAAATAGGGGTTGATCGTAGAGGGTTGAAAATTTAGGGTTGTATGTATTTACTAATGCTGTATCATAAAAAAATAGAAATTAAAAATTGTGTATAAAAAAAAAAAAAAAAAAATTAGGGGTGGACTACCCCTAACATTTAGGGGGATGAAAAATAGATTACAACCGATTCTCATAGATACCGGATAATCACAAAAAATTTCATCAAAATCGGTCGAGCCGTTTCGGAGGAGTTCGATTACGCACCCCGTGACACGAGAATTTTATATATAAGATTTATATAATATACCTACATTTTTTTGTAAAAATACTGCGTGTATATACTTTCATACGTATTTAGTGAAAAACTACTTTATTAGCGGCACGACAATAACCGCGGGCAACGCCGCGAGGCGAAGCTAGTATCTTTATAAATTGAAGCCTATGTGTTATTCGGATGTATAAGCTATTAGTCCGGGATCCCCGGAACCAATTTTACAAATTATTACTTTCAAGCATATTTTTTGTGAATGGCTTCATATTGTTGAGAGGCCCGCCTTTCACTTTACAAAAATGTATGAGCTATATTAATGTAAAGTTTCATCAAAATCTATTCAGTAGTTTTTGCGTGAAAGAGCAAAGAAAAGTACAGAATATATGTATTTATATCAGTTGTCTAGTACCTATAACACAAGCTCTGCTTAGCGTGGGACTAGAAGGCTTTGTGAGTTAAATTGTCCGAAATATTTAAACCCACATTCGTGTTTTAATATCCCTTATTATACAACAGTTGCATAAATAACTAGAATATTTTTTCTTTTTTCTTTTTTTAAAAAGACAACTCCCACATTAGGAATGAACATCCTGTGTCGTGGGGGACTTTACAAACATATATGAAACGGACACAAAGAACATCCAGACTCGGGACAACAATTCGTGGATCACACAGTGCTGTAGGTACCGCGTGGGATTTGAACCCACGACACTTGGCGCAGTAGCAAGCGGCATGGCGACCGCTGAAACCACTCGGCCAACCGTGCAGTCAAATGGCGTTGTGTGTTAGAAATCTAAAATATTTAATATCTCTCCAGGACCCACAACGAGGAGGTTCGGCTAAGCACGGTAAAAGTGCCAGTGTCGTGCAAGGAGTGCGGGCGCACGTTCAAGAACAAGTCGTGCCTCAAGCGCCACGCGCAGGCGCACCAGACCGAGGACCTCCCGTGCGGTCTCTGCCCTCTCATGCTCAAGAACCGGCACGCGCTCGCCCGACACTACCTCAACGTGCACAACGAGAATTACGACGGGTCAGTCTTATGTTACGCATTATATCAGTGAATTTTTTTTCATGCGTGATTTAGTTATGTATATGTCGCAGCCAACTAGTTTTATTAGCGGTTCACTAATACAAACCTTTCCTTTGCGCCTCCATTCGTTATACGAGTGAGGATACCGGAGGCCCATACCCTATTCCCCTCCCCTCCCCTATCCCTCACCCCTATCCCCCGCCCCATCCTCCAAAGGCCGGCAACGCACTTGTGACGCCTCTGGTGTTGCGAGTGTCCATGGGCGGCGGTAATCGTTTACCATCAGGTGATGCGTCTGCTCGTTTGCACCTTATTCAATAAAAAAAAAACCTCAAAGTCATCAAATGTAGTAAGAACAAATTAAAAAAGAACCTTTGTGTTAAAAAAATATTACTAAAATAAAGAAGCCTATTTTAACACATTTTTTTTATAAAATTGCAGTGTAGCATTAAATACGCAAAGGATGCAATTAATTAATCAGGTTAACATGTACTATTATATTTATTTCCTTAATATTTTGTTAACATATCATAAATAAGACTATTGCTGAGATGAATACTGAGTTTAACACTCGCATGGCAGAATTCGAGTCCAGAATCTCGGAAGGCAATCCCTGGAACCCCGACGTACCTCGGACCCCCTCCTGTGTCCCATTGTCGGTCCTATACATTTTGATACCTACCTATAGTATACAACATCATTATTTACATGGACAGGCTATAATAGTGTTAGGATACGAAAAACAAGAATATTCCGTAAAAACAAGCGACTGTCAGTTCAGCGGTACAAAGTCTCGATAAGTTCTATAATAATATTGCTACACAGAAAAATGAACCGTACGGTAATAAACTTAAGGTTGCATTTCCCGAAAAGAAGCATGCTCGAATATTCTTTGGTTGGAATGTTCTAGAAAGGACGGCGTCTAATATAAAAAGGCATTTCTCAGACTGCAGTTCAATTTGAGATACAGTCCGACAAATATCTGAGTGAGACTATTATCCTGTCGTTTTAAGACTGTTCATGAAAAAGGAAGAAAAAAAAATATATGTAGGAAAAAATATCAAGACTGCTTAATCACAGTACCGATACAATCACCTCGTGAGACTATATCGCTACTGTGATTAAGCAGCCCTCGTATCGTAAATATCTAAATTTAAAATACAAATATAATTATGTGATATTCTTTTTATTATACTGGTATGTTATGTGTGTGTGTGTGTGTGTGTCAGTGCCCCGGAAGTGACGTGCGCGCTGTGTCTACGTGTGTGTGCCACGCGCGCCATGCTCAAGCGTCACATCCGCCGCATGCACAGCGACCGGACCAAGAAGTGAGTACACCCCCACCTCTCACCAGTTATATATTGTGTGCGACATAGTCATAATTGTGGCTAAGCTCCATAAATAAACATATAAAAAATGTGTGGGTAGATTTACCCTACTTGTATTAATAGTATCACACTCAAATACTACTTATTAATCATGTGATTTTTGGTACGTGGGTAAGGGTTGCAATTTACTCATTATTTACATATAATTTATTTATTTATTTATGCTGATTAAGGATCTCCAACAAAGGCTATACACAATTACAACTTAAAATTAAAATTTACATCAATATTTCGGTGTACTCCTTCAATTACAGGAGACCACAGCATGCAAACACTAGTAAAAAGTCCTATTAAATAGTGAACAAAGAATCAAAATCACAAACACGGTTCAACACAATTATGGATAGCTAGTCAACCCATCGTCCCATCGATGGGTTGACTGGGATATTACAACATATAATAAAAAAATATGTTGTAATAAAAAAAAAACGAAATAAATTCGAAACAGTACTTCCTAAGATTACTGTGGTCAATCAAATAAACTTTCAGCTTTAAAATATTAATATATGAATAACAAAAATAAAATAAAATAGATTTGTAGATATCGTCTGAAAGCAGAATATCTTTAATATTACATAAGTAAATAATAACCACACAATATAGTAAATAAGGCTATATGATCAAGCATAATATGATTATATTCTATCACTGTTACGTATAACGTGTGTTTAATACAGAACATATATTTTAAAATGGCAATAATTTGCCACTTTGTTTTTTTTTGTTGGTAACATTTTTGTCGTGAAACTTCTTTAGGCGCACGAGGGAAATTTTTTACGGAATTAACGTCACGAAGATGAGCAGCGTTTTCTTATTATTTTTTTTTATCTAAAGTTTAAGATTTGTATAAATATAAACATGACTTTAAAATTAGTTTGCCAAAAAGTTTCATTTCTGACATGTGTACTTTGTACGCACGCATTTTTTTTTTTTCCATGGCGGAGCTAGTATGAACTCTGCCCATTTTTATATCGTTGAGATAATTATGAAACAGTTTTCCTTATATTAGTATAGAATAATAATGTTGAACGTCGTGGTACTGGTGTAGGTACGAGTGCGACCACTGCGGGCGCCGCTACCTGACGAAGGGCGAGGTGCGCTCGCACATCTCGTGGTCGCACGCTATCGGCGCGCGCGTGGGCCACGCGTGCCACTGCGGCCGCGTGTTCCGCACGCCCTCGCTGCTGCGCGACCACACCGCGCGCTTCCACGCCGATGAGCCGCCGCCCAAGAACCACGAGTGCGAGCTCTGCGGGAAGGCCTTCTCCGTACGTATAATCAACTAATCGCTCATTCATCTAAACTTTCAGTTTTTTTTTATTGTTCAGGAGGCAAACGAGCAGACGTAACGCCTGATGGTAAGCGATTATCGCCGCCCATAAACACCCGCAACACCAGAGGTGTCACAAGTGCGTTGCCGACCTTTAGGGGGGTGGGAAGTGGAATGGGGGAGTGGGATGGGGGAGGGGGTGGGGAGTGGGATGGGGGAAGGGGTGGGGAGTGGGATGGAGGAAGGGGTGGGGAGTGGGATTGAGGAGAGGGTAGAAAGTGGGATGGGGGAAGGAGGGGGGAGGAGATGGGGTATAGGGCTCTGGTATCCTCACTCACTCGGTGAAACACAGTGCAAGCGCTATTTCACACCAGATTTCTGTGGGGCCGTGGTATGACTCCGGTCGAGCCGGCCCATTCATGCCGTAGCCAGGCTCTCCCACGCTAATGTTTAATACTCGTAGGTAGTAGAACCATGCTGATTTCAGCATAAACGGGCCGACTCGACCGAGGCGGTACTACCCTCGCACAGAAGACCAGCCTAAAATGACAGGTTTGGTGCTGTTGTATTTCGCTGGTGAGTGCGGGACCAAAAGCCCAATGATACAGGGGTAACAGTTATCGTGGTGAGTGTGCGAGCAGTGGAATGTTCGTAGAGTCATGTTGAGGGTGACTTTGATCGAACCGTCGGCTAAGGAGACCCGTAGAAACGATGGTGCCGCTGGCCGCCCGCGGCATAGGTAGAAGCCCAACCGCGGCTAACCACCCTGGGAGACTGCCCCGTCACGCCGCGCATAATACACGGAATGGCTCGTCGCGCCGGTTGGTGACCGGACGGTGGGTTCAGGCGACCACTTCCGGGAGAATACGGGGGCCCTTTCGTCCGACGGTTCCATCACCATCAGACCTCACTATGGTATGGCGACACAGCGTTCCGAGCCTCAGTATAACACCGCCACGATGACTATCACGCCTCGTACGCTCCCACTTCCCTCCCTCTCTTTTTATCATGGCAACAAGGAAAGGGCATAAACGTTCAACAGCGGCACCCCCTTCTCCCACCGACCCGGTTTTTGAGGTGGAGTTGACCAACATCCTGAGACGGCTCGGCCGGCCATGCTTTTCCAAAAAAAAATAAAAAATACGCCGCCCTGCCGATACGACATATCTTCATTACCTCGGCTACGTGCTTGAGGAGTACTGCTTCGCGAAGGCTGGAGTGAAGGGAATGCAAGAAGGCTTACATCACAGCAGATGCCCTGCGCATTGCGCGACTTGGCCATGAACTCGTCGCATACCCTACTGGTAGCCAAAAGTTCTGGCGATTTACTAAAGCCGTGCAGTCCAACTTCTGCCAGCCCTCGTTACCACCGCTGAAGTATCCCTACGGATCGCTTGCCCATCAGCCGCAGGAGAAAGCGAAACTGCTTGTTGATCTCTTTGCGGCTAACTCCGCGGCATGCACCCGCCTACCATTCCGGCCTGCGATACTTCAATGCGGGATATTCGCATCCGACTGAGTGAGGTCCGAACAGAGCTTCGGTCACTCGACGTTCGGAAAGCCAGTGGACCCGAAGGTATCCCTGCGGCGGTTCTTAAAAACTGTGCACCTGAGTTGTCTCCGGTATTGACGCGCCTGTATCGCCTGTCATATTCCTCGTGAACTGTTCCGGTGGCGAGGTGGGAAGCGAATGTTCAGCCCATTCCCAAAAAAGGCGACCGCTCCAACCCAGCCAACTACCGCCTGATAACTGTCACCTCCATTATCTGTAAAGTGTTCGGACGGATCATTAACAAACAACTTGAACTTGAACTTGAAACTCGCGGGCTGGGTTTCCGCAACTCGACGTCTTGCACCTATTTTGCGTGATGGGATGGTTTCACACGTGCCACCCCAGTTCTTCCAGGAAGCCTAGCAGACCCTTCACGTTGCCGACGACTTCAGGAAGTGACCTCGGTGATCCGAGGTGTCTCGCCCGGTATTCTGCCACCACAGGACATGACATAATGACATGGGCGGCCGTCTCCTCCTCCTCCATGCATGCCCTGCACAGAGGACTGTCTGTTACACCTAAAGTGAAAAGATGTTTGTTTAGTAATGCATGACCAGTTATTGCTCCTATTAAAAGTCGGAGCAGCGGCCTCTTAAGTTGCAACAGCTTCCGCGACAATCTGGGGTTGATCGTCGGGAGGGCCTCCTTGGTCTGCCTGCAGGTACCAAGGTTGGACCAATACATTTGGTGTTCCACCTTGGTGTTCTGTTGCAGTGACCTTCGCAGCCAGGCAGATGGCAGAGGCAGTATTGGTTCAGGGCCTATTGCCCTTGTTTCCGATCCACCTCTTGCCAGTGCGTCGGCTGCATCGTTCCCGCGTGAGTTACTATGCCCCTTTATCCACTGCAGAGTTATACTATTATTGGTACATACCTCTGTCAGGGCTTTGTGGCATTCGTAAATTAGCCCTGATGTTGTCGAGTGACTTTGTAGGGCTTGTAAGACCATTAACAAACACTTGGTCCCCTACCTAGATGATCACACCGTACTCAATGATCGTCAATATGGTTTTAGACCGAACCGATTCACGGGTGATCTTCTAGCCTACGTCACACACTTTTGGGGTGAGCTATTGGCAGGCACGGGGAATCTTTGGCCATCAGTCTCGACATGGTCAAGGTCTTTGATAGGGTTTGGCACCGTTTGCTTCGCTCCAAACCACCGTCATTCGGCTTTTCCCCCAAACTCTGCAACTGGGTTACCGCATTCCTACACAAACATCGCATCAGAGTCCTTTGCGATGGCGCGGCCTCCGACGTTCAGTTGATTAACGCATGAGTGTCGCCCATACTGTTTCTTCTGCATATCAACTACATGTTAGCACTTGGCAACATTCATTACTATGCAGACGACAGCACAGTTCATGGACGATATTTTGCACACCCTGCAAAGCCAGCAGATATAGAGGAAAAACGACAGGTTCCATGTCCTGGGCCGCAATTCTCAATGGGGCTGCTAGAATCTGGTCGAGTTCTACGCCAAGAAAACACATGTGTGCGCGTTCTCTGCCAAAAAGTCTCCATTCCTTCCTCTGCCTACTTTTTAGAACACTCAACTGCCATTACAAGGCAGGCTCGATATCCTAGGCATAGTTTTCTGCCGCGACCTCAACCCGTGCGAGTACGTTGAGAGCGTCGTTAAGGCGGCCTCGCGGAAGTTAGGTGTTCTAAACAAGGTGAGACAGTTCTTCTCGCCTGGGCATCTCTGTCTTCTTTATAAGACCCAGGTGCGCACGTGTTTCCGTCCCACTACTTCTTTGCTTTCCATCAGGCAAGGCAGAGTGATTTTGACTATTTTTTTTTAAAATACCTACTTCTATAAATGAGGAGTTTCTGAGGCTTCTTATTTAGTAGTGATCTGTGTTATTTATTTCGTGTACCATGAGTAAATAAAATCACATATACAATTAATATTACAATTTCCTTTCATACTAATTATCTCTACAAGATAATGCCGATATTTCACATTTGCCAAAATCTCTATATTTATTACTAAAAACACATTATTATTATTCAGAACAAACAAGTCCTAACACGTCACAAGAAGAGCCACTCCAACGAGATGTACCCCTGCAACGAATGTGGCCTTCTCTTCAAGACCCAACCATACGTGAAGATCCACTACCAGATCAAACACTTGAACATGACCAGAGCACAGATCAATGCTCAACGGAAGCTCAACAAACAGAACAGAATAGCGCAGAACAACATTCACGTGAAACCAAACTGGGAACCTGCTATTCCTAATAAGAAGCAGAAGGTCCCTGAAAGCGATCCCTTGCTGGTCCGTGAGGCGGATATATCGATCAAGGTAGAGAAAGAGAGTAGCGAAGGAGAGGAGGAAATTAACGTGCCCTTGTTCCAGACCTTTGTTGATGTTGATAGGAATTAATGGTAATTTTTGTTGTTAGGTAAGATTTTATTTTTTGGAGTTGTTTGACTGTAATTGTTGCCCAATTCTGGCATTTATTCTATGATGCAAAGTGATTACAGACATCTGGAGGCTGCAGTGTTGCCACCTTTTATTTAAAGAAATAGAGTATATCTAATTTCAAATCAGAAAAATAAAGAGTATGGACTTAAAAATTAATACAATTTGTTTAAACATTATAAAAACATATTTTTTTATGTTTTTTGCTGCAATTTTTTTCTTTTTTTTTTAGCTTCCTCTGTTAATGTTATAGGTTATTAAGTACACCTAGATGATATAGAGTACAATACTCTATTTTAGAGTACGTATGGCAACCCTATCTGCAGCTAAAAGGACGCAAAAAAGATGCCGTAATTTAAAGCCCTACCCCCACTCCCTCTTCAGTCCTAGAGGGTCGGGGCTTTCAATTTTTAGAAACCAAAAGCAACGATGAATTGAACAACATTTTTAATAAGGTCGGTGTTTCGAGCTGGCTCAACATAGTGTCGGACTTAGCTTAAATAGTTGCTATATAAAAAATAAAATGTAAAAATATTTTGTCAAAACTGTCAATGTCAAAAACCGGGTTGAAATCCGCTGCCATCTTAATGACAGGAGTTTCTGTTACTGTCAATTCTACTGTGTAGTAATGTGATTTTGCAATAAATAGTTAGTATATTTAACTTATTAGTGTTATTAAACATTAACTTAAAGGCAGTATAAATCTAAATTAGAAATAAAACTACCCTCATTTTGTTTTATATTTATTAGTCGTTTTTAGAATAATTGAAAGGATGAAGCTACGAATAAAGGCTGGTATCTCAGTCTCCCGGTCGGTCGGACCAGATGGTGCACTTGTGTTTGCGCACACACTTGTACACTATAATATCTCCAGCGTAGTTGGCTGGTCTCTGTTGATACTGGCAGCCGAAATCTGCTAGGAGACCATGATGATCATATTTCATCATCATCGTCTTGATATAGGCCTTAGAAGTTAGACGTTTTGAAGAACCTTATATATCATGTTGTCCAGATGGGTTGGCGTAAACTTCTCTGTGTCTCTCGTGTCGCGTACTTGGCTCCCTTACGACACTCATATGATATGAGGCGACTCTCCGTATCTCTTAATCCTCCGACGGATTGACAATTTGTAATATTACGCCTGTTAAAATAAGATTCAAAATCGTTTATCACAAATAATTTGAAGCAAATGAGAACCAGCCATTTATTTATGTGTAGAAGTTATATAAAAACACAAAAGGTGTAAAAATATCACTTTTATAAAGCTACTTACGTCTATTTGTACTGGACAACTGATGGATCTATAAAACTTAGCTACTTTCACTTGTCTAGACCTTAAAACATCAAATTTTGATGTATTCATAGTTGTTGTAATTGAGCTGTTCGTCTGGCTGGACTAGAACATTTACGAGTTTAGTTAAAATAGGGGTTTAGTGTGACTTAGGGCGTAAACGAGTAGACATATAATCTGGTAATAAGTGACCACCACCAACATTGGTTCCTCTACATCACCAACGGCTCCCCGTTCCCGACCAGATCCAAAACCCCTCCCTCATCTCTGAAGTCCTGCTCCTATCCTTTGCCAGGTCTGACACCAGACCCTCTCCTTTTTAGAAAAGAGAGAAAGCAAATTCACTGGACTCTTTTGAAGGTTTTCCTCCTCGAAGCTTCTAATGAGCTTCATGTCAATCTGCTGTTCTGAGCAAAATCCTAGGTCTGAACCGTCTTTCAAAAACTTACTCATACAGACTGATCTCAAAAAAAAAAACAAGAATTAAATTGTTCCAAAAGCCAATTATATGTAATTATTGTTAAATAGAAACATTATTCTAGGTAAATACCATTTTGTGTCAAATTCTAAGCAATGATTCGCTCAGTCGATGTATGGCAGCATAAATCATAGCTGTTGACATAAATATTGACATTACCAAGCTAAACGGAAGTGCGTAAAAGGAAGCCGGCTTGTCACAATATTTCCGTCCCATTTTAAGATACACAGATAGCAAAATGTTGTAACAGGTTTAAAGTATTGTTATAGTCTGTCCAGACAAACATCAGTTAGAAAAATAGTGTTCCTATATAATATTTAGATCTATAGTCCATTCGCGTTAAAAAATAATGACATGTCAATCAAGCCCCGCCCCTTGACCAATCAGATTCTAAGAAATTTTCCGTTTGGTACTAAAGCTTACAAGCTGAGAGAGAGAGAGGCGCAGTGGTAGTGAATGGTACTGCTGTGCTTGAGGTCTCGGGTTCAAATCCTGAATCGTGACCAAGTGTTTGTGTGATCTACAAATATTGTTTCGAAGTTTGGGTGTTTTCTATGTATAATATGTATGTATTTACAAAAAATAATACATATAGGTATATGTATTTTTTTTTTCCGTGGGGAATGCATTTAGGCACTTCGCTAGCCTACCGCGGGGGCGGTGGGTTCGCTTCGTGTGGGACTCCTGGCCTCCGGGAGAAGTGGCCAGACTACCCACTAAACCCCACGGTGTTCCTCTTCACCTAGTACCGAGCCATCTTTCGGGCTCGCCTCTTTAGATCGCTCGGGCCCCCCACTCCCACATTAGTATGCGCCCCCGAGAAACAACAGGGGCTCATTCCGCAACACCGCCAAGAGCGGCAGGTCCCCGATCCGCCGTTGTGTGTTAGATGTCCGAAATATTTATTTATTTATTATTTATTTGTCTTTAATCGATGCGTCACTATTTTTTTTAACGCGAATAGACTATAGTTTGGTAGATATAGTTTATTTATTTAGCTTTTATGTGCATAATGATCTCTAAGATGTATATTGTGTTTAAATAAATTACTTATAAAAATTTAATTGTTTTCTTATCTTGTATTACACCCACAGCAGATGGACACGTTGAGATGAATACACGTAGGTACTGTAAATGTCTGAGTAAATAGCAACTCTCAAATTTGTATCATAATGTACCTGTGGTTTTTGTTGCTTTTGAATCGGTTAGAGTTCACTATTTCATTGGTTTTTTTTCTAAAATATTTATTTTTCATAAATATAAAACTACCTTAAGTTACTTCTTATAACATCAGCTATATAACTGCCTTATTGGTCTAGCGGTTGACGTATGCGACTGCCAATCAAGAGGTCTCGGGTTCGAAACCCGGGTCGAGCCAAAAAGTATTGAATTTTTCTGTATATAGAAATACTTCGGAGTTTGGAAGTTAGGGTCTGTACCCCCGTGCCTCGCAAAGCACGTAAAGCTGTCGGTCCTGCGCCTGATCTTACCAGTCGTGTCGGTTAACCGTTCCATAGGATTATGAGAGAGAGGGAACAGAGAGTGCTCCTTAGCTTGCGCAAACACTTGTGCACTGTAATATCTGCTGCGTAGTTGGCTGGTCTTTGATGAGACTGGCCGCCGTGGCCGTAATCCACTAGTCATCATCATAACATCGGCTATATCCCAGTGAGAGAACGACATGACGAGTGTTAGATGTCCCAAAATATTCATAATGTACTAGATTTTCAACGACTGTTTTATGAGTTTTGACTTTCCCTTCACACTCGTTGAATCTTTTCTTCAAAATTTTAATTTAGTAGAAAAATACGAATTACATTTTGGTATATCTGACTTAAATAAAGTAGTTACGTAAATTGTGTTTACTAAAAACAAACAGATATCAGTCAGCCTATTGCCGTCCACTGCTGAACGAAGGCCTCCCCCAAAGAGCGCCAACCATCCCGGTCCTGGGCATTCCGCATCCACCCGCCGCCAGCCACTTTCCTCAAGTCGTCGGTCCATCGTGCCGCAGGGCGCCCTACACGACGTTTGCCTATTCGTGGTCTCCACTCTAACACTTGTCGGCTCCAGCGACAATCAGTCCGCCTGGAGACATGACCGGCCCACTTCCACTTCAGAGTGCTTATCCTCCGTGCGACATCAGTTACTCCAGTTCTCTTCCGAATTGTCTCATTACAAATTCTATCGACAAGAGAAACACCCAACATCGCACGCTCCATCGCACGCTGAGCTACTTTAAACTTGTGTACCAGTCCAACAGTGAGTGTCCACGTCTCGGCTCCATACGTCATTACGGGCAGGACGCACTGGTTGAAAACCTTGGCTTTCAGTGATTGCGGGATCGACGACTCGAAGATATGACGAAGCTTCCCATATGCCGCCCAGCCTAGACGAATTCTTCTATCGGCCTCCCGATCGAAGTTGTGCCGGCCGAGTTGGATGGTTTGGCCAAGATAAACGTATTCCTGCACAACCTCGATAATAACGCCATTAACGACTACGGGGTTTGGAGATACGTGCATATTATGCATTATTTTGGTCTTGTCGATGTTCATCTGAAGTCCCACCCGTCTCGAAGAATCGTCCAGATCGTTTAGCATTACCTCGATATCATGCAGAGACTCCGCAAGGATCACAATGTCGTCTGCAAATCGCAAGTGTGAGATGTATTGGCCGTTAATATTGATTCCCCGTCCGTTCCAATCGAGTGTTTTGAAGACATCTTCCAATGCATTGGTAAACAGTTTCGGAGAAATAATATCTCCTTGTCTAACCCCTCGATGCAAAGGAATTGGTCTTGTACCCTGTTCTTGTACTCGGACGGTCATCGTTGCGGCTTCGTATAGACATCTCAGCACTTGGATATATCGGCAGTCGACTAGGCACCTCTGCATGGACTCCAGGACAGCCCAGGTCTCGATGGTGTCGAAGGCTTTCTCGTAGTCCACATACGCTAGGCAGAGAGGCTGGTTGTATTCCTCTGTCTTCTGAATAATTTGCCTTAGCGTGTGCATGTGGTCCACGGTGCTAAAGCCCCTCCGAAACCCAGCCTGCTCCACAGGCTGGAAGTCATCGAATTTTTGGGCAAGACGGTTTGTAATGACTCTCGAAAACAACTTGTATACATGACTCAGAAGAGATATTGGGCGGTAGTTCTTCAGTAAGCTTTTATCTCCTTTTTTGAAGAAGAGTACTACCACGCTCCTGCTCCATGCCTCCGGTGTAGTGCCAGTATGAATAACGGAATTAAATAATTTTGAGAGCTCTACTAATATAGGAGTTCCTCCGGCTTTTAGGAGCTCTATTGTGACTCCGTCTTCACCCGGAGCTTTGTTGTTACTAAGTTGTTTGAGCGCCATCCCAATCTCGCCCGTATCGATATCAGGAAGCTCGTCAGTGAGGTGGCGTGTTAGTCTGGCACGCGGGTCATCCGCGCTGTGAGTTTCGGGTGGGCAGGTTCGTGAGGTATAAAGATCTTCATAAAATCTCTCAACTTCAGCGAGAATCTGTTTTAGAGGTGACGGTGGTGCCTTGTGCTGTTTGGAGCTTGGACAGGTGACAAGAGGATGCCTTAGGCTTGGCAAAGACTTTTGAGCCTCTATTTCGATCAATCGCGTCCTCGATCGTTCGTGTATTCGCTCGGCGAATATCTTGTCTTACCAGCCTCCTTATTTGCCTATTTAGTACCTGTCGCTCAGATGGTGTGGCATTTACTGTTTCTCGTCTCTTCCTCATAAGATCCAGAGTCTCGCTGGTGAGCTTAGACTTGCGCCCAGAGCTCTTCGGTCGAAAGTGTTTATAGCCCACCTCGCGGATAACGCGTACCAGGCCATTGGTGGCGTCATCTACATTCTGCACGGTTTCCAACATAGCGAATCGATTCCGTAGTTCTAATTGGAACTCTTCGCATCTAGACTCGACCTGGAGCAGAGATGGCCTCAGAGACGACTTCATAAGGCGTGCCCGTTCTGTTTTAATCAATAAATTCAGGGTGCCTCTTACGAGTCGATGATCGCTACCGGTATTAAACCTGTTGATCACAGAGACATCCCTGAATATATTACGCTTGTTTGTGATAATGAAGTCGATCTCGTTCTTTGTCACGCTATCGGGGCTCCGCCAGGTCCACTTCCTCTGGGGCTTCTTTTGGAAAAAAGTGTTCATCAAATAGAGCTCCTGTGCCTCGAGAAAGTTTACCAGCATTTGCCCCCGGCGGTTTCTACATCCATAGCCAAACGGTCCTAATCTGGATTCGCCATACTCTTGTACTCACACAGACAGATATGTGTATAATTAATGTCTGAAGTTAAAATAGAAATTGAACAATTCACAACAAGAGATTAGTGATAGCAAAGTATTGCGCAATATTATGCAATAGATAAAATCATACAGCACAAACGTAAGTTATTTATTTATAAACTAATCAGTAACATATTTTGTGACTTTCTGAAATATTGAAAACCAAATAAAACTTTAGCTGGTTTGAGAGTTAGAACTGATGTGAAACTGACTTTTTTTAGAGAGAGATTCAAACTATCATAAACAGACATTTAGGATTATTTGAAAGAATAGGTAATGGTTCTTTTATATTGTCAACTTTAAGACTATTATTTTAAAGTCGAAAATAATATAGCACCGTCGCCGTTGTAACATTTATATAAATGGCCGTAAGTTTTACCTACTCCTCACTCGTACTCATAGATATTATACCATACTTCCTATTTATGTAAACGATAAATAGAAGATAAGATTAAAAAAAAGATTTATTAAAAGAAAATTGTAAAAGTGTAAGAACAGTTTAAACTCTCGCTAAACTCGGTAAACCGCTTCCTTTCAAAGATAAAAAATCAACCGAACTGATAACCTCCTTACTTTTCGGTTGAAAACAGTAGATATTTATCTAAATTAAAAAAATATATACCTATTTCATAATGTTAAGAAATAGGATGACACATAATAATACCATAAAAAACTATATTCAACTCAAAATGTAAATCGAGATCTAGTATGACTTGCAGAATACAAAACTCTAAATAAATTACCCGATTTTAGAGGTAAATCATAAGTGATCTTTCTAAAAGATATTTCTTCATTATTTTTAGTATAATGCTATTAAAAAACATAACATACAATAGTTAAATATTACTTTTTATAAATATTTTCTTAATTTATGACTGCACGGATGGCCTAGGCACTGGTTTAAGCGGTTTCGCAGAAGGAGGCGACGGCGGCGGAGAGGAACCGAGAGGACAACATCCATTCGGACCCAACTCGCTGACGGTGAACGGGAGGGCGACCAACGCCTCATGCCTGCATGCATCCGCTTACGGGGCCATAGCAGACGGTGCTCGCGACAGCGTGGGCAGGCGCTGTGAGAGTACCTACGGGATGTCGTAATAACAGCAGTATGGTTTTAGTCGGTTCGATTCCGACACACCACCCCGCCGCAATCTCCGGTGAGATGATTGCCCGTGGGCGTTCCCACACATTAAAAAAGTGGTTTTAGCGGTCACCACGCCACTCTTTACTGTGCCAAGTGTTGTGGGTTCAAATCTCACATAGGACAACACTTTGTGTGATCCACAAATTGTTGTTCTGAGTCTGGGTGTTCTTCGTGTCCATTT
Organism: Spilarctia lutea; assembly: GCA_916048165.1. Lineage (NCBI taxonomy): Eukaryota > Metazoa > Arthropoda > Insecta > Lepidoptera > Erebidae > Spilarctia > Spilarctia lutea. The sequence continues at coordinate 12,272,939 of OU696496.1, read as the reverse complement.
CATATATGTTTGTAAAGACGCCCGAGATACAGGAAGTATATTCCTATTTAATTAAAATGAAACGTGGTTTGTAATATATTTCCAACATTGATGAATAAAAACTTTTTCAAAAAATAAGCTTGGATTGCGATTGATGTCCAGCAGACTAATTATCCTGAGAAAGTGAAAAATACTGTTTAGATGCTGAAACTACACTGCATTAGCCATTACCGAACGCGCAGCCGCGGCCTCCTTAGATTTTAGAAAAAAAATCTCCACATGGTGTTTAGAAAAGATTAGTTGGCAACACTACTGTTTTTATCTACTTATAAAAGTGTTCTGTGTATAAAACAGACCTGAGCTTGACGTTTGTTTGTTCAAGTTTGTCAACTCTCTGACTGTTCTGTTCAAGGAGACGCACTGCTACAAAGTTTTGAGTGTAGTGTTTGAAAATTTATTAATTATGGCTACGAAGGTTGCAATCGTCACAGGATCTAACAAGGGTATCGGATACGCAATAGTTCGCGGTCTTTGCAAGCGATTTGATGGAGTTGTGTATTTGACAGCACGAGATGTTGAGCGAGGAAAGAAGGCGGTAGAAGAGCTTAACAAGGAAGGTTTGAAGCCACAGTTTCACCAGTTGGACGTTACAGATAAGAAAAGCGTTGAAACTTTCCGGGATTATATCAAGAGTAAATATGAAGGAATCGATATTTTAGTTAACAACGCCGCTATTGCTTTTAAGAACAACGCTACTGAGTCGGTCTCTGTTCAAGCTGAACAGACGCTTTTTGTGAATTACTTCTCTTTAGTATCTACATGTGAAATATTATTCCCGCTATTGAAAAATGGCGCGCGGGTGGTTAATGTTTCTAGTTCTATGGGCCATTTGAGTTTAATTCCAAGTAAAGAGTTAAGAGAAAAACTCAAGGACGAGAATCTGACGGTTCCAGAACTTTCGAAGTTAATACAGCAATATTTGGACGCCGCTAAGGAAGGAACTCATGCCGCTGATTGGGGCAAATCCTCATATGTGGTGTCTAAAGTGGCTGTGAGTGCGTTGTCCAACATTCAGCAGAGAATGTTAAATAGTAAAGGTAAAAGAATTATTTATTTCTATAAAGACTTTTTTACAATTTCTGATACATATCAATAAGATTTCTGTTTGTAATTTCAAATTAACGGTTTTTCATTGAATGGAAGTAGGTATATGATACTTATGTACATCAAAAACTCATTTTAAACTAATCTTTGGAATGGCTGGACCGGTTTTGACGGAACTTTCGCTGACAGAACAGCTGTCTTTACATGGAAGAATATAAGAAGAACTATCAAAGAGGCATTTTTTGAATTTTTTCTATTTTTCTACATGTCTGTGCACACTAATCTTGCAAATGGCTTACTGATTTGAATATTTGCTGGACTGTGATATTACTTTCTCTAGTTGTAAGCACCAATTCACCATAGACAATAGTTTTGCTTTATTTTAACCCTAGAGTCGGGCATCTGGGACTGTTAAAGGTGGGTTTGGAATGGAATCACAATATAATAGTTTGTATCTAAAACTTCTTGTGTTTAGTTATTCCCAAACTATTATAATCTCTAATAAAGCCAACCACTATTTAGTTTTAAATGAAGATATTATGAGTTTGTTGGGAGGCTCAGTAAATAAGTAAGAGCTTTACTCATACTTTCCCTTGGGCAGAGTAATTTTGACATTTAATATATAAGAAAAAGAATATGTGTACATAGTACCAGGATCACCGATCATTGCTTGGTGTTTTATTTCCAAAATGTTTTAAAATTAATCACAAATTTTAACAACAAAAAAATCAACTTCAAGAATTGGACCAAATTGAAAAGGGACCACACTTGAAGCACCAGCTTTCAAATAAAAAAAGAATCATCACAATCGGTTCACCCAGTCGAAAGAATGTATACAAATTTAGAACCTCCGCCTTTTTTGAAGTCTGTTAATGAAGCATCACCAAAACTACGCATACTAAATTTAATGGAAATCGTTGGAGCCATTTCCAAAATTTTAATTATATGTAAATGATATTTGCTTGTTTGAAGGTGTTAGATAAAGAGTTCTGATTAATATATAACTGAAGGTTAAAACACACCTTCACACTCATTACAAGCATGATAAGATAGACAACATTGCCTTATTGTAAAATAATACGTAATCAGTAATACGGTCTTATGTTTTTCTGTAAGCCCCAAACTTATCTAACTTGAATTTTTTTAAAGACCACTCCCTAGGTATTTTTGTGTGTCACGGAGGATTTTACAAACATACATGAAATTGACACAAGGAACATCCAGACTCAGATCATTCTGAGTCAATTTGTGGATCATATAAAGTTAAATTCTAAACTAGTGGTCGCCCAGCCTATAATTCCTTGTTTATAGCTTTCTGCTCTTCCCCTCCATTTAAACTTACTGCACTAAATTTCATACTCTTTCAATCTCATAATATTCATAAAAAGTAGTTTTTGCTTCTTATGCCAGTAAACGTCAAAATCGTCCGAGCCATTCCAGTAATTGGCCAGAACAGAAGGATAAAATTAAAAAAAAAAAATCATGTAAATTTTGTTCTACTAGGGTGGCAATGTACATTCTGTTCAAATGCATTAGGTTTCTAGTGGACAGATAGTCTACTGCTACAAAACCTAAATATCATAAAGCTATTACAACTCTCGTGTTAATTATTGTCAATTCGGTTTTACAGATATCAAGGTGAACTCCGTACATCCAGGCTACGTAGACACGGACATGACATCACACACAGGCCCGTTGACTGTAGATCAGGGAGCTGTGGCTCCTTTGTTCCTGGCATTAGACGCAGATGATTCAGTCCGTGGGAAATACGTTTGGTACAATAAGGATATTGTTGATTGGGACGGAGTGAAACCTGAAGAAAAATATTAGATTCTTAAAATATAGTATTATTAAATAATACTTCTAATATAAGTATATGTTGTTGTTATTGAGTTATATTTTACTATGTGTGTGACATCATAACAATTGAAAAAGCACCTTTTAAATAATTGTTTTTTATGAATATTATCTAAAGAATCACCAGAAACACTTAAATGTATGTATGCTATGAATGTTATGTACGCTGTTGTTATTAATAGGGATTGGAATTCATTAGTAATTTGTTTCATTAATTTACCCAACCATAACTATCTCAGAAAATCGTTTTCTGTCTGTATTTACTTTAAGGCCCGTATTTTAAAATCAATTCACTCCGTGGGAGAGCCACGCTTCGGCATGAATGGGCCGGCTCATACCACGGCCTCACAGAAAACCGGTGTGAAATAGCGCTTGCGCTGTTTCACCGAGTGAGTGAGGATACCGGAGGCCCATAACCCAAAGGTCGGCAACGCACTTGTGACGCTTTTGGTGTTGCGGGTGTCCATGGGCGGCGGTAATCGCTTATTATCAGGTGATGCGTATGCTAGATTGCCACCTATTCAATAAAAAAAAAATATAGTCGCAGTCGTGATTTTATTATTAACGTCTCTTGAAACAAGAATTTAGCTTATTTTAGAACGATGTTTATGTCAAAATCTTCTCTCAGGAATAGATTTTGACAGATGTGATCTTTGTTCAACTGAGACAAGTTGAATCTAGTCTCAAGCGGTTATTTCTAATACCTTATAAAGGCAATTAACGTATTTGATGATGATTTTTCTGAATAACAACGAAAGATTTATTTTACCTTACTTTATTTACGAAAGAATTGCTTATTATACACATTTGTGGATAAAAGAAATTTATATTTCACTTACATGAGAGTATGTTCTGATTCTTGATACATTACACACACTATACACTACAGCACTCAATAATAAACAATTCAACAGGCTAAAAACTCGCATATTTTATGGCTTAACATTAACACCCTGATACCAAAATAAAAAACACAAAGCAGTTATAAGCACTGCCGACAGAAGTGAAAACTCAAAACTATAAACAAACGGTTGTTTTAACTTACCTGAAATGAACACCTATGCTTTTTTTAATAGTGTGCAATAAAAAGAACTAAAATAAGTAGTAAATGGAAGTAAAGCTTTGATACTCCAATAGATGTTGCTGTTTTCAAAAAAATTGTAAACAATCTTTTTGATTTACAAAAGGTTTTGTGTAAGTAGAAAATCGTTATTTTGATTTATTGTAAATCACTTTAAGATACTGAAATATTAACTTTAAGTATATAAAATCATATTGAGAAAGAACCACTATCTAGAAAAACGAATACTACCGAAGTATATCGGTAGATGGCGCTGTTAACAATAAATATCGTTTATACATTTTTACCCATTCCAAAAAAGTACACAGCGCCGCTAAAGAAGTTTTCACTTCAATAAAATCAATCTATTTATGTGGGTTTTCAACTTATCTACAAGTGAAGACGAGAATACGAATATACCCTCGCATATTTGCTAAGAATGCGGACTCGTGGTCACAGTATAGTTGAGAAAACAGTAGTACTACTTTACTTCGCGACATAACTGATGCGTTATATTATAATATATTAAGATGACTGAGATAATTTCGAAGACATGTTTTTTGAGTTAACTTTTAAAAATACTTAACGAATTCGTATTCCTAATGTCCATGGGTAATTTATTAAAGAGTTGCACTCCCTCGTACAACAATGTTTTCTGGCCTAGAGAAGTACGTACATGAGGTACTAAAATGTGGTCCTTTCTACGACTGCTCCGGTTACTTATTTTATTTATTTTGAGAGATTTATTTACTTAAAACAGTAGGGATATCCGTAGTATACCTACTATCCTTTTTATCCATTAATTTAACCTACACTGTTTATTAAAAATGATATGATAAAAAACGCTATGGTCGGATATAATGAACTGAGAGTTAGGAGGAAACTCACACTCGTCGCTTATATCTTTAGGGTAGTTAGGAATGAGATACATAATGCAGATGTATTGGAGAGGGTGGGTCTGCGGCGAAGCCACGGGTGAAAGCTAGTTTTTTATATTTGTTAAAAATCTTTTTTTTAAATGAAGTTATTTAATCGCGATCGACGCCCTATAGAATATTTAGCTTGAGAAATACTTTTCAGATACTATAACCGAAGGCGCTGTTGTCTGTTATGATAAAAAAACTTCTCCACCGGGTGTTTAGAAAAGATTTATTGGCAACTCTGATGTATTTTATTTATTATAGAATCGTAGCTTTATATTGCAAAACAGACCTGTTATTTGTTTATACTGTGTGACTGTTCAAGGAGACGCACTGCCACAAAGTGTTCGAGTGTAGTGTGTAAAGTTTTTATTAATTATGGCTACGAAGGTTGCAATCGTTACAGGATCTAACAAGGGTATCGGATACGCAATAGTTCGCGGTCTTTGCAAGCGATTTGATGGAGTTGTGTATTTAACAGCGAGAGATGTTGAGCGAGGAAAAAAAGCTGTAGAAGACCTTAATAAAGAAGGTTTGAAGCCACAGTTTCACCAGCTGGACGTTACAGATAAGAAAAGCGTCGAAACTTTCCGGGATTATATCAAGAGTAAATATGAAGGAATCGATATTTTAGTTAACAACGCCGCTATTAATTTAAAGAACTCCAGTACTGAGCCGGTCTCTGTTCAAGCCGAACAGACGCTGTTTGCGAACTACTTCTCTTTAGTATTTACATGTGAAATATTATTCCCGCTATTGAAAAATGGCGCGCGGGTGGTTAATGTTTCCAGTTCCAGGGGCCATTTGAGTTTTATTCCAAGTACAGAGTTGAGAGACAAACTCAAGGACGAGAATTTAACAGTTCCAGAACTGTCCAAGTTAATGCAGCAATATGTGGACGCTGCTAAGGAAGGAACTCAGGTAGCTGAGTGGGGCAAATCCTCGTATGCGGTGTCTAAAGTCGGCATGAGTGCGTTGTCTAACATTCAACAGAGAATGTTAAATAGTAAAGGTAAGAGAATTATTTATTACAACAATTACTAGTTAAATTGGGCGCGAAATAAACACCTGGCGCGCGCGTGTGATGCGTCCTGTCACATGACTCTCCACAGTTGGGATCTCCACTCTCCATTTTACCGAGGCCTGAGAAGGTATCCTTCACAGATGAGAAGATATTTTGCTGAAAATCTATACAAATAAGTAAAATTGCATTCTCTTCCATTTCTAATTTCAATTTAACAGCTTTTCATTCAATGCATATGCCGGTAGGTACATAAAGAAAAACTATTTTAAAATGTTGTCTGTCTATTTGTTCTGGCTAATCTTTGAAATAGATGTATGTTTGTAAAATCCTCTTTGTCACAGAAATATTACAAGTGCGGGAATGGTCTTAAAACAATTGGTTAAGTTAGATAAGTACGATTTGGGACTTACGGAAAAACGTAAGACCACGTAATTGTTGATAAATATATGATAAGAAAATATCGTTTTATCTTATCATTAATCATATCATTTGAAGGTGTGTTTTGACCTTTATATGTCATATGGTCCAATTACTTAGTCTTGCCATAAATATTGTTACAAAGAAAAACATTTTTTTTACGTTACATTTATTACTATTAGCATGTTCACAGATTTCAATCAATTTGATGGTTCTTCACGACAAGACGGCGGTTTCCCTAAGGGAAGGCAATTGGCCACGTGCACAATAATTTTAACTCGTGTCGTAGCCCTAGTAGGCCCACAATTCGACAACACACGGAGCTATTTATGACGAGAAGGCGTTTTCCACGCTCCAACACTCTCATCAAAACAACTTTACAATAAATCCGGCGAAAATAACCAAAAGTACCGGCGCCCGACCAATATACCGTTATATGACAGGAGTGAAAAAGCAGTTCAGCTTCTCTTCCTACCATAGATAAATAATATTTTAAGCCAAGACATATGAACGCAACGAAACAAATAGCGCCATCTATCCCATTAGCACGGAACTCACTTCACTTCGTCTTGACAAGTAATCAACCACACAATTTAGTACACAAATTTACGCCGCTAGAGGACGCTACGCTTCCTAAAATTAATCGTTCGGGACGAAACACTACCTATACGACTTTACTTGCAATAACTTACTAAGATCTTTTTAATCAGGCTTTGGACTTGGTCACAGCGTAACTTTCGCTCTCCTAAAAGGCTCTCACAAATCTAATACTATTTTAGTAAGTATGTATATGACGCCGCACTGATTATTATTTGTTAAAGACGTGATTATGTATCCTAAATAACATTAAGTATTGTTTAATAACGTCTTAATTTAATCATAGCTTGAATTATTAATTGTGGTTTAGTTTTAGTCGATTCAGCCTTATTAAATGTTATTAAAATATGAGCGGTGAGCACAAGTGCTAACCAGTTGGCTCTTAACCTAACTTTATCTTACCAATCGTATGTGATTTTATGTTAACTTGTAAAACAATTAAATAATAAGACAGCCGTTGCACCGCTCACGATCACGATGGCATACGATAACCAAGACCGCTATGAGGCCCTGTTCTTACCTATATATGTTTTAAGCATTTTCTATGAATGCTTAGATATATCGTATTACTTAATGTTCAGTTCTTTTTTGTCTTTATATAAAATTACTTATCATAACCTTGCATTCATTCCGCACCAGCTGAAGGTAGACTGGTAGAGAATGCCTATGGTATTAAGACCGCTATTGTACATCTTGTACATTAAGCTGTTAAATAAATATCATAACTTGGTGTTTATTTATTGACCATTCTGTTTCACAGATATCAAAGTGAACTCCGTACATCCAGGCTATGTAGACACGGACATGACATTACACAAAGGCCCCTTGACTGTAGATCAGGGAGCAGTGGCACCTTTGTTCCTGGCATTAGACGCAGATGATTCAATCCGTGGGAAATACGTTTGGTACAACAAGGAAATCGTTGATTGGGACGGAGTGATACCTGAAGAATAATAATAGATTCCTAAAAATATAGTATTATTATGTAATACTTCTAGTATAAGTAAATATTGTTGTTATTGAGTTATATTTAATCATAAAAATTAAAAAACACCTTTTTAACCATATTTCGGTGTTGGATAGTCCATTTATCGAGGAAGGCTATAGGCTATTTATCATCACGCTAATACTAATAGGAGCGGAGCACCAATGAATAATGTTTCAAAAACGGGGGATTTTTTTTACGCTACGTGCAATATAAGACGCAAACGAGGTTACGTGGGTCAGCTAGTCTCAAATAAAATGATGAAAGAAACTTGTAAACTTTTGGGTGATACGATTTGAACATGGTTCTTCACAGTGTGCGAGACTCAGCTCCTGGCTTTGACGACAACTAATACTCTTTCATAGCCATTGCTACAAAATCTTAATTTTGTTATTAATACATATTTTTAATTAATAATTTTAAATTTCTGTTATTTTGTATTATTATTATGTATACTCGTAAATTAAAACAAAAATCAAATTGACACATTCTGCCAGCGTGTGGAGTGCCGGGTCTGGCCACCGCAGTGGTAGCACTCAGGCGTTGGCTCCTTGTAGATCAGACACAGGTGCTCTGCGAAGCATCCTTTCCCAGTTATCACCTGTGTCATCCGGAATGAGAGGGTCCCATGACGCCTCTCGAGCCAATCCTCCATAACGGGTCTTACCGCCGCAATAACGGCGTGCCCAGAACGTAGGCCTCCCCTAGTGACTTCCATATTGACCGGTCGGTAGCGGCCTGTATCCAACGAGTCCCTGCGATCTTAACCAGGTCGTCCGTCCACCTCGCGGGAGGTCTTCCTTCGCTGCGTTTGCCGTCACGTGGTCTCCACTCAACAATCTTTCTGCCCCATCGGCCATCGGTTCACCGGGCTATGGGCCTGCCCACTGCCACTTTAGCTTGCTGATTCGCTCTGCTATGTCGATATCTTTAGTTCGTCTACGGATCTCTTCATTTCTGATTCGTAGACGAACTAAACTAAATTCGTACTTAAAATATTCAACGATAACTGTAAATTATTATGATAATACACTATTATAAAGTATTATTCTTAATATTGAATATAACATTATCATATATTAAATGACAAAAATATATTAAACACGAAATAAGAAAAAAATAATTACCTACATTAAATTTAAATATCTAACTGGTTTTTGATTTCGTCGTTAAATTCCTTGGACACAGTGATTGATGATTTTCTGATACTTGATATATATGGATTTCTTCGCGCAGCACATTTTTGAAACGAAAGATTATATGAAATATGTAAAATTAACTCTATGCACCAAATCCACGCACGCAGTGTAGATAAAGGTACGATAAACAATAAGCACTCGTATTATCTGGCTTTGATTGTTGTTGGATGGCAAAAACTGTAAGTTGAAGCACAATAAAGAACTGGTGAAATAACAATGAAAATGAACAACATTAATAGTTATCTACATTTCGTGAGAAAAAAAATGTCTTCGAGCGTCTTCATTTTGAACCACGTTCTTAACCACTATCTATATAATAGGTTTTTAGTATTAATTAGATATGCAACATTTAACAGTTACCACAATTTCCTTCCTTTTTTTTTTACCTAACTTAGTGGTGAAGTACATACACTACATGAGAATTATTTAATTCACACAGTGATAATAAATATTAACCACATCCGAACGAATGGTAAAAATTAAATTAATAGGTAACCCAGGAATTGCCACTTTTTCTAAACTTTAATTTAGTTATCAGTAAATAATATTATTTAACAATAAATTGTCAAAAAGAATCCTTTTTCCCAAAAATGTTTAAATCAAATGTTAAAATAAATTTTAACATATTTAGAATTTTTTGCGATGAGGCTTTTTTCGTCTCATTTAAAAGAGGGCAAATTCGTGCATTTTTTTTTGCCCTGGCTATGATGCTATTAAGATTACTACTACTATTATTACTATTTGAATAATATAATCAAAGTTGTCACTTGGAACGCCAATGGCTTGACTGAACATCGTAAAGAACTTCAAACTTTTCTCCATGTAGAAAAAATTGACATTGCGCTAGGATCCGAAACAAGATTCACTGCCAAATTTTACCTTTCTTTGCAAAATTACACGGTCTATAACAACAAATCACACATCAGGAAATAGCCACGGGGGAATCGCAGTAATACCGTGGGCGAGCTATGCTTTGGCATGAATGGGTCGGCTCGACCGGAGTGATACCACGGCCTCACAGAAAACCGGTGTGAAATAGCGTTTGCGCTGTGTTTTACCGAGTGAGTGAGGATACCGGAGGCCCATACCCCAATCCCTCCCCCATCCCCCAAAGGTCGGCAACGCACTTGTGACGCCTTTGGTGTTGTGGGTGTCCATGGGCGGCGGTAATCGCTTACCATCAGGTGATACGTCTGCTCGTTAGCCCACTATTCAATAAAAAAAAATTGAAAATAATATCAAACATTACGAACTGGAAAAATACAATACAGATAAAATACAAGCAACATCAATAAAGGTAGTCATTGGGGAGAGAGCAGATACCACTTTTTCTGCAGTGTACAACCCACCCAGACACACAGTAACTAAAGAAGACTAACACGTACTTCTCTTCTCTTGGCAACATATTTATATGTGGAGGGGATTGGAATGCAAAACACACAGACTGGGGCTCAAGATTAATTACACGTGGAAGACATTTACATGGTGTAGTACAGAATATGAGACTCGAGTGCGTGACCTCACGCAAACCAACATACTGGCCAACGGATCGAAATAAAATTCCGGACCTTCTTGACTTTTACATAACTAAAAACGTAAGTCCAAACTATATGATTACTGAAACGTGCACGGATTTGTCCTCTGACCACACGCCAGTCATTCTAAACGTAAGCTCGACAGTGGTATTAGTAAAGCCCGCAGATAGACTGTACAACAAAAATACTAATTAGGAAATGTATCAAGACTTAACAACGAAAGGGATTAATCTTACGAAACCATTAAATACGCCCGAAGACATAGAGGAAACAATTAAGAGCCTAATCAAAATCATACACATCTACTATTTCTACAAAAATAAAAAAAAGTTATATTCGTCGAATGTTTAATGAATACCCGAAATTGATCAAAGACAAAATTTTGGTACGTCGTAATCTAAGAAAGGTGTGGCACGAAACTAGGTATCCTGCAGACAAAACAGCATTTAACAGATCTTCGAATGAATTGCTTTACAAATAATGATCTCCAAGCGTTTCTCAGTAACTTGACTCCAAGCCTAGGCACTAATTATTCACTATGGAAGACAACACAAAAATGTCAACACCCCAATAATAATATTCCTCCCATCAGAAGAAGCAACGGTAAATGGGCCAAATTAGACATGGAGAAGGCAACAATCTTTGCTGAACACCTCAACGATGTTTTTCAACCATTCCCCGAATCAAAACCAGAGCACAACGCTAAATAAAACACTATCTCAAAAGTTCACAACAAATGAGTCTTCAAGCCCAACTGAAGTAGCGAGTGAAATAAAACAGTTAAAGGATGGAAAATCTCCTGGACATAATTGACAGTGTTCTTCTGAAAAATCTCCCAAAGAAAGGTATAGTAGCAATTACAAGTATTTTGAATGCTTACCTACATCTTCACTTCCTATCGACCTATAAGTCTTCCGCCGTTAATGGGCAAACTCCTTGAAAATATACTACTTAAAAGAATGAAGATACATCTAAATTAAATTATTCCAAATCATCAATTTGGCTTTCGGCAGCATCACGGAACGACCGAGCAAGTTCACCGCATTGTTGACGTTATAAGCAGGTCACTGGAAGAAAAAAATATTGCTCAGCAGTCTTTTTGGACATAAGCCAGGCGTTCGATAAAGTATGGCACAAGGGCCTTCTTTATAAAGTTAAGATGCTTCCTCACTCGTTCTACCAAATAATAAAGCCATACCTCTATAAGCACTGCTTTGAAGTAAAGCTTCGTTAAGATGTTTCCGACCTTTTTGAGATTAAATCAGGCGTACCACAGGGAAGCATACTGGGACCGGTTCTTTATACCTTATATACTGCTGACCTACCAACAACAGACAAGACGACAGTTGCTACATATGCAGATGATACAGCTTTACTTTCATCACATACGAATCCAGTAACTGCATCAGAGCACCTACAAAATCATATTGACAAAATTGAAGAATGACTTAAGTCTTGGCGAATTCAGGCAAATCAAAGCAAGTCAACAGAAGTGACATTTACTCTCAGAAGAGACACATGCCCACCTGTAACACTCAATAATGAGGAAGTTGCTCAAGACGACAACGCAAAATATTTAGGCATGCATTTGGACAGAAGGCTGACATGACAAAACGAAAGCAGCTAGACTTAAGACAACGCAGTATGCACTAGGTAATGGGACGCCACTCACAGATAAGCAAACATAGCAAGTTAATAGTATATAAAACTATCTTGAAACCTATATGTACCTACGGCATTTAGCTCTGAGGTACAGCCAGCAACAGTAATATTGAGATACTTGAATGTTTTCAAGCCAAAACCCTCAGGACCATCTTTGACATCCCACAATACATAAGCAACAAGTACATATATACTACCAGAAAAGACTCTCAAATCATATAAATGAGCTTGCTTTTGGACTGAGCGGAGAAGGAGGCCTCCAACATAGAAGACAAAACAGACACAGTGTTCCAACTCTGCGGGATAGATTCGTCAGGCTGGATTGAGACACGTATATGAGAGGTGTCCTATCGAACTTAAAACTGCTCTAACAGATGCAACATATCGGACGGAGTAGTGGCTTATATTGTTTATTACATAAGAAGGTTTAACAGATTTCCATGGAGCAGAATAAGAAAAAAAAATAATAATAAGATTACAACATGGGTAGACAGGGCTAACTGCCAAAAGTCTATTTAAAGTTTATAATAAATATACAATTTTTAATATTGTAAAAATAATTATACCTTTCCAGCATTGGCGTAAAGGTCTACTCAATTTTTTTTTAAATGGAATACTAAATTATCTTTTTAACCATATATCACGCTTATAGATATGCATTGAGAATACTTAAAATATGACCGTGTAAGTTGAAGGAATTCTGTTCTACATAATCGACATTAATTTGTGCGTTAACTTGCAAGCAAGTTTTATTCAATAAAAGTGATGTAATCCATTGTACATATTAATAATACATATTAATGTATATAAGACGTTCTGTTAGACATGTGCATTAATAAAATATTCAATATCGAACATTCCCTAATCCTATTTTTGAGATGTCACGCACGCACGCAGATTCTAAATTGGCAGGTGTCCCCCACATTAACCATGCTGCCTCAAAATGCGAGCGCGTTTTCTCAATTTTAAAGGCCCTAGCTGTGTCTGGTGGGAAGCCCACCCATACACCACGAAGCTCGTATATAACGCTGTACGAATCATATTGGACTATGGTGTATCTTTGCTTCTGTGTATTCTTAACCCCATGCAATAAAAGCGCATAAGCAACCCTTGTTAGGAGCACGTTACATATTAAAATTTACATGTAAATCTAATCATCTTCTTCTCAAAAAAAAACAGACTTAGACATATTATGAAATACTTCAAATTATTGTGCTCATAAAGCAATTACAATCCTTTCATTTCTACTTACCTCCTTTGAAATTTGACAAACTTCCTCTTTTTTTCTTTCATACCGAGTGTACTATACTCGGTTTTAAACTAAATATTCTTCTGGATTCTGGAATCGTTAAGGGTTCAGCTTCTGCTCCACTACTTTTAATGCACCGGTAAATGTCTACTGGGTGGGGTTTGGAAGGTTATCATACTGGTGCTGCCGTGTACTACCAAAACTCCAGAATAATTTTGAAATTTAAGTGTCTAAAAGAGGCTTCAGTGTTTACGAGTGAATGTGTCGCTATCCTAAATGCATGGCTATATGTTGAATGCCATAACATCAACAAGACAGTGATAGTCACGGACTCCCTTAGCTAATTAAAGAGCCCTTCCACAGCAAACTCCACAGTCCCCTGATCCTTCAAATTAAAAATAGATTATTGGAACGAAGTTCCTTATCGCGCGATATGAACGAAAAAACGAAGGGGGCTAGACGGAAATTGTCGCGACATAATTTGTTGTCACGACACTTTTTGTTGTCACGACACTTTTTGCTATTTTAAATTTTATTTGTTATTAGTTTATTTTTCATTGCTTGAAGCAACCCAGATACTATATACACTCATTTGCAAAAAAAACGGGCGGATTCGATTTTCTTCCTGGCTGAAAAAAATAAAATACCAAAAAGGTTTTAATTATTTGAACATGTTACTGGCCAGTTCTAAAAGTGCCATAATGTTTATAAGAGTACATTCCAAATTCAAATTTTTGACTAAGCCTGGTTTTCAAAGAAAACAACTTTTAACTACATTTTGTGGCGCGAATTCCCTATAGTTAATATCGACTCTAATTAACTTTTTGTCAATTTTTATTAAATTATCTGATGTCCTTGACATTTAAAAGTATTGTTATTGCTGTTTAGCAATCTCTAAAATGGTAGATAAAGTGATAAAAGCGAGCAAAATTATTGCGCTGCTTGAAGAAGGTTGCAGCCAATGCTTCGTGGCTCAGAGGCTAAATGTGAGTCGGTCGACAGTTCAAAGGACCTGGCATTGCTATCAAGAGACCGGTTCCGTCAAGAGAAGGCCTGGTTCTGGCAGAAAGACATGTACCGAACCACGGGATGATCGTTTTCTAGTTAGTCAAGCGTTGAGAAATCGCAAATCTTCTTATGTGGACCTCAAGAACAGCCTCGAAGAAGTAAGAAATGTGCAAATTAGTCTATGGACGGTCAGGAGGAGGCTTCTCGCTGCTAATATACACAGTCATCTCCCGGCACGCGGCCCTAAATTACTCCGTGGACATCGAGTTGCCAGGCTTAGCTTCGCTCGAAATTGTGTGTCATGGACTCATGAAGACTGGGATAGGATATTGTTCTCCGATGAAGCCAGGATATCTCTGCATGGTGAAGACCGACGTCGGCGACTGCTACGTAGACGAGGAGAACGCTTTGCAGAGGCATGTTTTGAAGAAATCACACCTTATGGAGGGGGCTCTGTTATGTTTTGGGCAGGAATAAATTCCATGGATCGTACGGAGTTAGTCTTCATCGAAAACGGTACACTGACTGGACGACGATACATAACGGAAGTTCTGATTCCTTATGCACAACCCGCTTTAACCGCTCTTGGCGAAAACTTATTTTTTATGGACGACAACGCTCGCGCCCACCGGTCTGGCGATGTGGAAGCGTATATGCTAGAAGTCGGAATTCGTCGTTTGGACTGGCCAGCTAGAAGTCCGGACCTTAATCTCATAGAGCATGTCTGGGACGTTCTGAAGCGACGAGTGAGATCGGTGCAGCCGGCTCCGCAGACCATCAGAGAGCTAAAGAATATGATTACCGCGGAGTGGGAACGTATTCCCCAAGAAACCATAAAAGATATACTCGCTAGCATGCCCAGACGAATGCAAGCCGTGATTTCAGCAAGAGGGGGTCACACTCAATACTAAACTTTTATCTGCTTTTAATGTATTCAAGAAAAACAAAGAAATTAAAGCGTTTCATTTTTATTTAACGAGCAGGTACAATAATAGTGTTTTGAGCTTAAACATTATTTCTCAATAATTTAATCAAAATGTTATGATAAATCTGATGATACCTATTCCTTCCTAATTAATTTATGAAATTCTGAGGATAACAATACCTAAAATTGTCAAACAAACTAATAGTAACTATAAAATAGTTCTTTGCTTAAGTGCCCGTTTTTTTTGCAAAAGAGTGTATATATATACTATATATATATATATATAATAGATAGATAAGATTTCGAACTTTTATATATACATATGATCATTATCATCACTATTATTATAATCATCATTTCATCATTTTCATCAATTCATCATTTTCATCACTTTCATCATTTTCATCATCTTCATCGTTTTCATCATTTTCATCATTTTCATCACTTTCATCATTTTCATCATCTTCATCATTTTCATCATTTTCATCATTTTCATCATTTTCACCATTTTCATCATCTTCATCACTTTCATCATTTTCATCATTTTCATCACTTTCATCATTTTCATCATTTTCATCATCTTCATCACTTTCATCATTTTCATCATCTTCATCATTTTCATCATTTTCATCATTTTCACCATTTTCATCATCTTCATCACTTTCATCATTTTCATCATTTTCATCACTCATCATTTTCATCATTTTCATCATTTTCATCACTTTCATCATTTTCATCATCTTCATCATTTTCATCATTTTCATCATTTTCATCATTTTCACCATTTTCATCATCTTCATCACTTTCATCATTTTCATCATTTTCATCACTTTCATCATTTTCATCATTTTCATCATTTTCATCATCTTCATCATTTTCACCATTATCATCATTTTCATCATTTTCATCATCTTCATCACTTTCATCATTTTCATCATTTTCATCAATTCATCATCTTCATCACTTTCATCATTTACATCATTTTCATCATCTTCATCATTTTCACCATTATCATCATTATCATTATTATTATTATTAATATTATTGTGTACACATATATCATAAAACTAGAAATTACGTAAAATATTGAAGTAAATATAATATTTGTATCGTCTTTCTATTTCGAACTTCGTTCCATCCGGGTGTCCCTTGACACCTCTCAAGTTTTTTTCAATTATTCCATAAACACTAAAATGTTTCAATTGGTGTGGGTTCCCAGCCATAGTGGCATCATGGGCAATGAGTGTGCCGACTCATTGGCTGTACCTCATTCATCAGCCCGACCATATATTAAGGCTGCCTCAAAAAGAATTATGGTCATATTGAATGGAACAGCTCCTCACAACGCAAAGAACGGCACTATTATGCTATTCAGCCATGAATTACCCCAAAACCCTGGTTTTTTAAAATTCAAGAAGGTTTTCACGTCTCTCCATCTCCTCCTCCTCCATATGTAGGCCCCGTACAGGGCACTGCACCTCACCTGTCTTCTGAACAAGATTCGGGTGCGAAATATCGATCAAAATTGCCTTTTTCGTAAAAACTTTCGAAAAGCCAAAATTGATTTTTACTTTGTAACAATAAACTCGTTTCAATTCTGCTCCAATACGTCTCAGATGTATTGCAGTAGGATTTCAAGCTTAAACCGCGCCTTAAATGTTTATCCTAATTCTGTTCGTCAATATTAAACTGATAATTTACTATTCTTGTCACTGCTAGGTTTTGAAAGCGGTTTGTTTTCTTGTGGGGTGATTGTTCAAACTTAATACAACCTACTTATTTGGAAGCAGCTGAAAAGGTCACCTTAAAGATAATAAAGTTGAAGTTATAGCTCTCTAGATGGCGCTATGCGATAATTTCACCTCACGCTATGGTTTCGTGACCTCGAGCAGTATAAATTATGCTACAAAATACAAAATAGACGGAGGCAATAGGCGGTTTTATTGGGTTGAGTAATTGAACGCTAATATACTCAATCAATTTTTGAAGGCTACTAAGCACGTGATGTGTTAGTGCCATGTAAGTGCTATATGGATTCAACGATATCTTGAGGCTTTAGCGTCATATGCTTAGTTCATAATTTGACGTATATTTATCGTTTTGTCGTCTGCAACTGTACGTCCCCAGGTCTGTTTCCAAATCGAGCGCTTGTATGGCGATATGATCGGAATCCCTACGGAGTGTGTGACCAATCCAGTTCCACTTGCAACTAGTTAGTTGCAACGTTTGATCTGCTTGTCGATCAGCGTATCAGGCCTGCGCTCTATCAGGTCTTCGTTGGAGATTCTTTTCGGCCAGTAAATACCAAGAATTCGGCGAAGACAGCGGTTTACGAAGACCTGGTGCCTATATAGCAGTACGAATTTGACGTTGGACCGTAATATCTTTAATTTTACTCTACGCATAAATTTCCGTGACTGCCGATCAAGAATAAGAGGGTCGAACACACGCATGTACCTCGATACCTTGAGACCTGTAGATAGCTTTTATAAGGTTGATCATCTTCGGCGGAACTCCAACTTCGGTAAATCTAGACCATATTGTATTCCACGAGATAATGTTCTTTAATTAAAATAAATAATTTATCATATGGAAATATGGACGGCAGTCCGAAAAAATATATGATCTGTTAAATGAAGAGTATATTTTGCAAAGGGAAGTATTTTTGTAATTTACTATAGTAAACGTGTAAATTATATTTTTATTGGAGTTCCACAAACGGTATCTTGTGCTTTAGCGCATGTTTTTGCAAATACATACTTAGGCAACTGTCCTCATGTATACCTAGATATATTTGCAGATTATGTCGCAACATTGTTGATTGGATTGCGTGATGAACATTTTCAGAGTTTCTTGAATAATTATTATGCGTTCTGGTGAAGATAAAGAGGATTTTCTGACGCCGACAATGATAACAACATCTAACAAATTGTCTATCCAAAAATTTTTATCCGAGTCACTTAGCGACGCGGGAACTTTCTATCACCTCAGTGGTATTAGTGCTCATCACCCGTCAACGAAGTTTTTTTTTTTTTTATTGAATAGTGGGCAAACGAGCAGCCGTATCACCTGATGGTAAGCGATTACCGCCGCCCATGGACACCCGCAACACCAAAGGTGTCACAAGTGCGTTGCCGACCTTCGGGGGATGGGAAAGGGGATGGGGGGAGGGGGGTATGGGCCTCCGGTATCCTCACTCACTCGGTGAAACACAGCGCAAACACTATTTCACACCGGTTTTCTGTGAGGCCGTGGTATCACTCCGGTCGAGCCGACCCATTAATGCTGAAGCATAGCTCTCCCACGGTAAAACGGTCCACGGTTGATATGAACACTGAAATTGTCAGCCAGAAATAATGAACCCTCAGCTTAGTATATCAGTAGTGACTTCGGGACAACTACAGGTACCATTATACAATCTCAGTCAGTTAGACGATCATAGGTATAGTATATATATAGGTATGTATTCAAAAGGAAAATAATAAGGTTCATTTGAAAGAAAACATGTTTTTAATCACCTCATTTTGAGTGAATTGAAAATTTTTATAGGTGTCTCCGTAATTATAAGTTTGGCGTTGTTTCCAAATATTAGAATGCATTGGGCGCTTGAACAGGGTATTCCTCTGATTTTGGAGACAATGTCGCTAAACTATTTCAAAAAAATCTGTCAATTCTTACATTTTCATGATAACTCTTTGCTTGCGCCATCAGATAGATGCTAGGGAAACATAAAATAAAAATTAGGATCAGAATGCTTCTCGAATGTTACTCTAATCAAATGGCTAGTTATTGTCA
Organism: Spilarctia lutea; assembly: GCA_916048165.1. NCBI lineage: Eukaryota > Metazoa > Arthropoda > Insecta > Lepidoptera > Erebidae > Spilarctia > Spilarctia lutea. Next base: position 12,253,623 of record OU696496.1, on the reverse strand, counting down.
AAGAGATTTGGAGAGCAGCAGCATACACTAACTCCAATGACACAAAATGACTTCAAAACGCCAAATTGTTTATCAATGGCGCAAACATCTGGGCCATCGATAAACAAAAAGAGTGGTAGACAAAGTTTATCTGACAAAATTGAAAAAGGTGGTAGAAGTTTTATATAGCAGTCCTATCTCCTACCTCGTGATGAACACCCGAAACGACAGAGGCGTCACAAGTACGTTTCCGGCTTTTGGGAGAAAGATAGGAGGGGTGAAAAAAAGCACAGGCGCTGTTTCACACCAGTTTTCTGTGAGGTATCGGTGGAATCACGCCGGTCGATCCGTGCATGCCGAAGCGTGGCTCTCCCACGTTACGGTCACTGTACGAAAAGTGCGAACTACTTACAGTAAGACCTATATATGTATTCTCTCAATACAACAATTATGTAAAATAAACTTACATCCATTAATTACGAAAACAGAAACGTTTTGTCGAAGTGGTAAATACAAATACCTCTGTAATGGCCAAGTAAAATGTGAAGGAACGGGTGTCGTGTCCCTCCAACACAAAGGGAGGATCCTCCGACCAGGCGAGGTGATCAGTCTGGCGGGCTCCTGCCCAACAGTTGATGTTGGGATGTTGTATACCTATATGATAATCGGCGCGAGAACTTCTATTGCGCGATTCAGGATTGGTAGTTACTCCGTGTTGTACGTTGCTCCTAAGTTCAGTGGAACTTCGGTAGATGGCGCTGCAGTATGTTATGTTGTATGTGGAGGCCGCCACAAAAACTTAGGTACTGTGATACAATAATGACGATAATTAAAGATGTATTAGTTGAGAGAAAATCATTTCTAAAACCCATACTAATAATATTAAAAGGCCCAAACATTTGGGCCATTGATAAACAAAAAGAGTGGTAGACTAATTAATTATTACCCATTAATTACGAAAACAGAAACGCTTTGTCGAAGTGGTAAATATACATACCTCTGTAATGGCCAAATAAAACTTGGCCATTACACCGTGGGAGAGCTATGCTTCGGCATGAATGGGTCGGCTCGACCGAAGTGATACCACATCCTCACAGAAAACCGGTGTGAAATAGCGTTTGCGCTGTGTTTCAGTGAGTAAGTGAGGATACCGGAGGCCCATACCCCAACCCCTCCCCCCATTCCCTTTCCCATCTCCCAAAGGTCGGCAACGCACTTGTGACGCCTTTGGTGTTGCGGCGGTAATCGCTTATCATTAGGTGATACGTCTGCTCGTTTGCCCACTATTCAATAAAATAAAAAAAAAAAACTTAGGTACAATTAAAGATATGAGTTACTTTCACGGCTAAATGACTGAACTGATTTGGATGAATTATTATAGAGTATAGTAGAGATAGATTGGACCTAAGAGAAGGACCTAACTGACATATGTATACGAGGGCGGAGCCACTATTATTCTCTAGTATTCAAGTAATAAAAAAGTGACTAATGAAATATAACTTTAATATATTTATAACAACTATAGTATAAAACATTAGGGTTAGAAGGCAAGGGCAAATTTATGTTAGACATAGCCATGTCCGGGGCGTCCCGTGAACATGGTCTGGACGAGACACAGGTCTGCAAATTTGCATACATTTATTACCGACTTCAAAAAAAGAGGAGGTTCTCAATTGGACTGTATATTTTTTATGTTTGTTACCTTGGAAGTTTCGACTGGGTGAACCGATTTTGATGCTTCACGTGTGATCCCATTTCAATTTGGTAAAGTTCTTGAAGTCGGTTTTTTTAAAATATTAAAAGCATTCTTTGTTAACTTGGGTGTGAAGCAGTTTACATTACACCATGCTAGACCCATAGCTCTTCCAGCCCCGTCCACTAACAACGAGGCCTGGCTCGGTCACGGTCGGATCTAATATAAATCATCCCTTACATTAAAATAACCACATTGGTCGTCGAGCGAGTTAATGTTATATAAAATTACATTAGACTTATCTAATAATTCTCCACAGGTTTCACTCCATCCCACTCAACGATCTCCTTGGTATACCAAACATATTTGCCCCGAACTGACTCATCAGCATCCAGTGCCAAGAACAATGGTGCTGAAGCTCCTTCCTCTATGGATAAGGGTCCCTTGTGTGATGACATGTCCGTGTCTACATAGCCTGGATGTACGGAGTTCACTTTGATATCTGTGAATTACACAACACATTTTGGTTAGTAGCATCCAATCTATACTAATATTATAAATCTGAAGAATTTGTTTGTTTGTTGTGCACGTTCAAGTGCAAATTTTAGGTACCGCTGGTCCGATTTGAAAAATTATTTCAGTGTTGGATAGTAAATTTATCGAGGAAGGCTATACGCTATATATCATCACGCTAAGACCAATAGGAGCGGAGCACTAATGAAGAATTTTACAAAAACCAGAGAAAAATATTACAGTGCTGTAATATTTTTCAATAACGCAATAAGAGTTTCGTTTTTTTTTTTTTATTGAATAAGGGCAGACGTACCACCTGATGGTAAGCGATTACCGCCGCCCATGGACACCCGCAACACCAAAGGCGTCACAAGTGCGTTGCCGACCTTTGGGGGGATGGGAAAGGGGATGGGGGAGGGGTTGGGGTATGGGCCTCCGGTATCCTCACTCACTCGGTGAAACACAGCGCAAGCGCCGGTTTCTGTGAGGCCGTGGTATCATTACGGTCGAGCCGACCCATTCACGCCGAAGCATAGCTCTCCCACGGTAAAAAATGGGACAGACGTGGGTCAGACAGTATATAATATTAATATTTCGAACATCTGAGTCCCAAACGAAGCAAAACTTACACTATCGGTACTAGTCAACTGATATAAACACATATCTGGAAACCGAGACCTCAAGCAGAGCAGTCGCATACGTTCACTGCCACTGAGGCAGTTAATGATGCCTGTATGCAGATATTTGAAGTACCAGCTATCCACAAGTACTGTAGAAGAGACGTAAACGAGTTGGCTCAACTTACATATTTTTTAATTTTTTTTATTGAATAGTGGGCAAACGAGCTGACGTATCGCCTGATGGTAAGCGATTATCGCCGCCCATGGACACCCGCAACACCAAAGGCGTCACAAGTGCGTTGCCGACCTTTGAGGGATGGGAAAGGGGATAGGGGGAGGGGTATAGGTATATATATATATTACCACAGCTCCGAAAAATATCAGTTTTTAATTATTGTTTTGTTGTTTTTCTTATTACTGAGATTGCAAGGAGAGCACACAAATTACTTCAAAATTAGATAGCTATTATTTCAAGTATGTCTTTTCCGGCACTTTCGAAATGTTGTTAATTACTCTAGTTGCAAAATAAAATTTCTTTAGGCATGAATCAGCACGGCGGAGCAGGACCAGGAGAGGTTTAGAACTCTACCTGCCCGTCAGATAACGCGGGCGACTTGGGAGTCGGAGATTTCAGAACGATTTCCGTCCTCCATAAGCATAAGCCTGGGGGAGACAGCTGAGGCCATATGTCACTTTGAAGCAGGCTTAGGTGAAGGCGCGGACGCCAAACAGGACGGGGCCATCTACAAACCGCAGGTGGCCTGAGGTACGTCGAAGTTCCAGGGATTTCCTTTCGAGGGTGTACCTGGTTCCCCGGCTTGTAGTATTCGAGATGGTATGCGGGTTTTAGTCGGTTTGGGTCTGACATAGCCACTAGTTGGAGGCGTCCAAGGGGATTTCCAGACAAAAAAAAGAAAGAATTGGATGAATCAGCAAGAAACTCGGTTAAAAACTTAACTCTGAAAACTATTCTAAATTCTGTTAGTCATGGCTAGTCTGCTTGTTAGCCACCTCTACTATAAAAAAATCATAAGACCCCACACAGTGGTCGTATATAAAGATTATTGTTCAGTAATTATGAGTTATCTGTTTGTATTAATATCTTATCATCTCTGATAATAACTGTCATTTATAGACACATCATGTTAACAATAAGCAAACTGACTGTCAGACTAACAAAAACAGGTTACTTCAGTTTTGAAACTGTGGATGTGGGTTTGAAAATAGAATTAACCATACAAATACATCCGACATTTTTAAAATTTGAATAATATTCTTTAAATATTGTTTGAAATTTATTGATTGATTAATGATAAATTTCAAAGAATTATTAACTTATCAATAATTGCAATCGTATCTAACATGCAGTTTATTATTTATTAGTGTAATCTTTATATTAATATATGATCTGAAGCCAAAACTGTTTTACACATCTTTATACGAAAATTATGAGAATGGAAGAGTATAAAATTAAGCTCTATTAAAGTTTATATGCAAGAGAAGTGCATAAAAGCAAAAAAAGGCTTATGGTTGAATTTCAACCACTAGGCGACCACTAGTATAATTTAATTTATTATTTTTTTAAAGAATATTGTTTTGAATGACTTGCAGGCATTATATTGACTCATTCACTATCTCCATCCCTGCTTGAATCCAGCATGGGGATTATTTTTATTATTTTTTTGATACTTAAGATTTATTTAATTTTTTTTGTAAACATGTTTGCTAGGATCCATCCAGTTAATTAGTTATATCCTTGTATTTAATCAATCCTTACTAATTTTATAAATGTGAAAGTAACTCTGTCTGTCTGTCACACTTTCACACTAAAACTACTGAACCAATTGAAATGAAATCTAGTAAGTATATAGATAGTCTAGACTCTAGACTATCCTCTCTCTATGTCCTTTTTCAGACTCTAGACTCTAGAGCCTGAAAAAGGACATAGGCTACTTTTTAATGTGAAAAAGGGTTGAAAAGGGGGATGAAAGGTTGCATAAATGCTCCCCAAAGTCACTAGGTATATCACACGGAAGTCAGGGGCACAGCTAGTAATTATCATAAGTAGAAATTATGGTTTTTAATAATGAACACACTTACCTCTGCTATTCAACATTCTCTGCTGAATGTTTGACAATGCTGTTACACCAACCTTCGACACCACATATGAGGAGTTGCCCCACTCAGCAGCATGGGTTCCTTCCTTAGCAGCATCCACAAATTGCTGCATTAACTTAGAAAGTTCTGAAACCGTCAGATTCTCGTCCTTGAGTTTGTCTCTCAACTCTATACTGGGAATTAAACTCAAATGGCCAGCAGAACTGGAAATATTTACAACCTGCGCGCCATTTTTCAATAGCGGGAATAATATTTCACATGTAGATACTAAAGAGAAATAGTTCACAAAGAGCGTCTGTTCAGCTTGAACAGACACCGGCTCAGTAGCAGAGGCTTTAAAAGCAATAGCGGCGTTGTTAACTAAAATATCGATTCCTTCATATTTATTCTTGATATAATCCCGGAAAGTTTCAAGACTTTTCTTATCTGTAACGTCGAGCTGGTGAAACTGTGGCTTCAAACCTTCGTTGTTAAGCTGTTCTACTGCCTTCTTTCCTCGCTCAACATCTCTCGCTGTTAAATACACAACTCCATCAAATCTCTTGCAAAGACCGCGAACTATTGCGTACCCGATACCCTTGTTAGATCCTGTTACGACTGCAACCTTCGAAGCCATAATTAACACTTATCTATGTTAAAATTTTTAAACTGAGTTCACCGCCTTTGCGTCGTATTTTCAACAACACAATTGTAATGTATGATGACAATGATTCGAATTGTAATGTGAATATTATCGACTCGTATGACCTTGAAACTGAAAGATAAGGGAATGAGTGTTGCCAGCAACTCTCTAGAAAAATTCCATGTAACAGAATGTCAGTGAATTTTAAGCTACTTGAAAGAGACTTGCAAAAGGATAACTTCGTCTGCCGTCATCTAAAATTCTGAAATGGCCTCAAAAGACAGCAATGCAAAATGATTCTCATGAATTCGTTATTCACATTACCAGCTAATTCGCGCCAAACCAATATGCCAAAAAAGAAACAAAGAACTTAAATGTACTCATATTTCATTTTTAGTTATACCGCCGTTAAGTCTACTATATTTGTGGCGACCTCCACATACAACATAACATACTACAGCGCCATCTACCGAAGTTACACTGAACTACGAAGTAACCTACAATACGAAGAAACTACCAATTCTGAATCGCGCAAATAAAGTTCTCGCGCCGATTATCATATATACAACATCCCAACATCAACTGTTGGGCAGTAGCCCGCCAGGCATGATCATCTCGCCTGGTCGGAGGATCCTCCCTTTGTGTTGGGGGGAACATGATACCCGTTCCCCCACATATTCTTCAAGCGGTTCTTTATGCACTCAAAATACTCTTTTTTCGACATATGAACCAAATAAATTTCAAATATTAAACTGTAAACAAACAAAAAAGTTAGTACAATTAGGCAACTTGTGTTTTTTCGAATTGAATATTGGTAACTATAGAATTTACAATTACATAAACCAAATGTCGTCGCAAAAGGTTTAAAAATAAAGAAATCTTACTCAATAAAAAACAACTATAGTTGTAAAATGAATTTATTAGAATGTTTCTTAGTTATAAAGGCACTCATGGTATAAAAACATGTATTTAATGTCAAATGGAAGACATGGAAGACATATAATAAACATTAACTTAAACCTAACTTGTGGGTATTATTATCAACAAGTGATTCAATTATAATTATCATATTTTATTTTAATAAATTTTAATTAAAAAAATGAACTTTTAAAGAAAGAATTACGATAATTTAAATTCAACCACTGTCTAGCGACAGTCAATCGTAGCTGTGCAATTATGACCAGCTTATCTGTTGCTTACATTATCAATATACCCGGTTGAGCAATACAGGGGTTGCTTATTGCACCTATCGCTCATTTATTTCGTCATTCTTGCTCGACGATAATAGTCCTCTTACACAAATGGGACTTATGGCTTCCCTCCGTTCGTGGGACTTCACTTCATGCGTATTTGAGACTTAACCCCATTTGACCTGTTTATAAAATATGTTTTCTCTATCATATGATGATGTGCAAAGAGAATATATTTTTATTATAGTGCCTCATTGCATTGGCAATATTTAATTTGATGAAACATTAACTTAAACCTAACTTGCGGGTATTATTATCGACAAGTGATTCAATTATAATTATCATATTTTATTTTAATAAATTTTAATTAAAAAATTGAACTTTTAAAGAAAGAATTATGCAATACAGATTATTTAAATTACGATAATTTAAATTCAACCACTGTCTGGCAACAGTCTATCGTAGCTGTGCAATTACGACCAGTTTATCGTTGCTTACATTATCAATATACCCGGTTGAGCAATACAGGGGTTGCTTATTGCACCTATGCTCATTTAATTCGTCATTCTTGCTCGACGATAATAGTCCTCTTACACAAATGGGACTTATGGCTTCCCTCCGTTCGTGGGACTTCACTTCATGCGTATTTGAGACTTAACCCCATTTGACCTATTTATAAAATATGTTTTCTCTATCATATGATGATGTGCAAAGAGAATTTTTTTTTAATATAGCGCCTCATTGCATTGGCGGTATTTAATTTGTTTTAAAAATTTTAAATATTTCAAAAATATTTTGTATTGTAACCATTACATAGTTTAGTATACTTGTTTATACTTGGTATTTAACAGTAAATTCTTCGTTTTATGTTCTGACATATGAATCTATCGGATCTATAGCCTAATACTGGCTCTTAGTTCTTTCTATATTTCACAAGTAAAAAACAGACTATATTAATAGTGCTTGATTCCCGGGAATAAAAGATCAAATAAGTCCCACTTCATTCCCATGATCAGTATCGTTTCATTGCAAATAAGATATGGTGTAAAATGTATTCAATTAAGTTGATTGTTTTTAAGTATCTTTTTTTAGTCTCACTTGATACCTAGGAATCAAATAGTACTTAAATGAATTAATATACATTTTTATAAAACTTTTAAATATATCACACACATCTTAATCATTACCCTTTCAAGGATATGATGATGACTGACTGACCATAAACAACAACTGTAAATAAATTTCACAAGTTAATAGTAATATAATATATATAAATATATATTTATTTATATAGTTAAAGTTAAAAAAAGCTGCTTTCAGAAGCATATTGTAGTGAAATAGTGACGGATTGATGAAGTTCCACTTTTAACCAATCAGGTTCCAAAAAATGATCATTAACAGTCTTTTAATAGTCCACAACTGGACATAGGTATCAACTTTGAAAGATTTGGTCTATTATACTGCTGCCTAAGATACCCTATACTGATTTTATCGGGTAAATAGTGGACAATGTGTCATGATTTTTCTATATTTTGTTCACAAAGTAACTGTTTGGATAATGTACAAAAGCTGCATTATTTTGAGAGTGATTACTTAAAATAATTCAGCTGTGGTATTATGAGATGGGATATAAGAATTGTTGTAGTGTCAAGTCTATCTTTTCATTGCATTGCTGCGCACACTTAGTTTGTTCTTACAGTAAATGTTTATTTATTTGTCCTCTATGTGTTCTTTGAAACTATGCAAGACAACATCACTGCATAGAGAAGGTAAACTTGAAGCAAACTCCATCCCACCAACGCATCGGGCCAGCATGGTATAATAGACCAAAACCGGCAAAGAATTAATATTACGTGTATGAAATCCTGACTGGTCAGCTTGCACAGGACTATGTCTGAGCCTGCCAAAGTGAGTCCACTCTGCCTGATTAAGCCCACATAAGCAGAACCCCAAAAGGGGTAGTCACTATATTCACTGTAAATGCAGACAATGCTGCATAAGAAAATAGTGACATTGATTTGTTTTTTTATTTAAAAAGGCAACTGCCGCATTAGGAATATACATCCTGTGTCGCGGGGGACTTTACAAACATACATGTAACGAACACAAATAACACCCAGACTCAGGACAACATTTTATGGATCACACAAAGTGATGTCCCACGTGGGATTTGAACCCACGGCACTTGGCGCAGTAGTGATGTTTAAACCACTAGGCCAACCGTGCAGTCAAATTGATTGAGGTCACTATTTTCTTAACGCGAATATAGACCATTCGCTTTTATTCAGAGTTTCTACTCACTAGTACATATAATTATATTTAAGACATCATTCGAAGATAAAGCTTAAAATGTTTATCTCATATTTGAAAAAATATTATTTTATGACAGTCTTTTCATATATTTATAAGATTTAAAACTGTTGGTCATAAACTCAACAGCCCTTAGTTGTCCACTTCTGGACATGCGTCTCTCATAAGAGGGTCACTTATTAATAGTAAATTACGAGTAAAATAGTATAATCGAGTTTGTAAAAACTCGATAAGGGTTCGGTCACAATTCCGTTCAAAATTCACAAATGTTCTAAAAATACCTTTTTTTTTCTACTCTGTCTGATGTAAAGTATCAGCAGAGTCCAAGAGATTCACCATGCACCAGCACATGGTACTAACGCTGGCTGCCTATGGAGATGCTTCTGCATCATTCGTACTCTCGTACTCACCAACGGAGCCTGACGGAATGCTGTTATTTAAGATTGATCTTCTGTGTGAGTGCAGTACCGCCCCGGTCGAACCGGCCCGACCGTGATCAAACCAGCATGGCTTTACTACTATTTTGAATTGATTAAATCACTGAGATTAGTAGATTATCACATAGACATGTCAACGTTAGACGTTTGATATTTTATTAAAAAATAATTATTATAACTGGACGGATTTTTAAGTACTTCAGCGGTTACCTTGCTGCTTTCTTGCTTTCGACAGTTCAAACCTCATGTGTGACAACAATTTGAGGAGACAGTGTTGTCCTGCGCGGCAAGGATATCCTATTAGTCTGTCTAAGACAGAAGAAAATAATAATTATGTCTACCCTATCTACTAAAACTATGAATTAAATTTATAGAAACCGATTGTCACCCGGGCCATCATTGCGAACCTATTGAAACCTCATTAATTAAAATCGGTTCAGTGGAATTTCCTTCATATTGGATTGCCAAAACTATTTTCGTCGTAGTCGGATAAAAAAGACAGTTGTTTGGAATTGTGACCGAATTTTTGGTCGGTTAACGCTCGGCGCTTAAGAAATGGGGTAAAATTTCATCGACGCTAATATCACCGACAAACCCCACGAAGACTACGTCCTCTAAGAACGGTCCAGGGAAGGATCTGAGGACCGGCAGCAGGAGCAGCAGGGTGGCTAGACGGTCTTCATCCGGGTGGCAGCAGGAGCGGAGAGAACGGAGCACTTTGATTTGGTAGTCGTGAAGTTGGTGGGACAAGTAGTCCGTTGCACCATCTGTAAGTTTATATTAAGTTGGTTTGATTGTTTTAAATAAATAAATATTTCGGACATCTAACACAACGCCATCTAGTCCCATACTACTCAGAGCTTGTTATGGGTACTAGACAACTGACATGATTACATATATATGTATATGTCGGAGATTGAAGCGGATTGTAATCCATATGGCCGTCGGCCATCTTGTATTTGTTTAAAGTCAGTGCGCACGTCCGGCGCAGGCGCGGTCTCGATTGCAAGTGAATTGACAAACGAGCGTTCCACGCACTACTGACAGATACAACATCTGACATTTGACACTGACAGTTGAAAGTCTTTAACATAGACTATTGAACTCGATATTTGCGTAGTGTTGTCATACTTAAATAATTACCAGAATAGCGTTTACTTTGAAATCTCTGACACGGCCATTCTGCTCCTCAACGCGCTCTCGCGTTGATTCTCAACGTTAAGTCCTACCTATACGGCATAGCGTATAGCACACAAGTAAAACCTTCACAAACAGCTTTTCAACTTCAAAGAATGCAAAGCGTAAAGGCTTTCAGCACGTTACAGCAGTAGTGTATAGCAAACAAGTAAAGCGTCCACAAACAGCTTTTCAACTTCAAAGAATGCAAAGCGTAAAGGCTTTCAGCACGTTACAACACTAGTGTATAGCAAAGCGTTAAAGCTTTCAGCATTGCTCAGAGATAGCCCTTGAAGCACATTGCAAATCGGTGCGACGTTCAGCATCAACTTTGGGTCAAACCAGATTTGAGCCCAACCTCATTGCAAAGCGTGTTGGCTTTCAGCAAAACATTAGGACAAAGCGATAAGACTTTCAATCCCTCCTTCAATAAAGCGTAGGAGCTTTCAGTTTTAAATAAAACATTTTATCGATCCCAAAATCATCCCACGCGCCAACAGTAATGCCCGCTACCCCACAGCAAGAACATTCTCGTCCGGAAGTCGAAGATAAAGAAAACAGCACTGCGGGCCCATCGACTTCAAGGAACGAAGGACATGGCGCGCCTACACCCGTAACTTGGGCTGTGATTCTCCAGAACATGATGGCGGGCCTCCAAAATTCCAATCAAAGTGACAACGAGAACAATCTGTCACTTTACATAAATAATTAATAACAATCAAACAATACATGAAAACTTAATTATGAAGTACTCCTGTATTAGATATTACCACTTTGACGGATGTAAAGCAAGTGTGTCCCCAGCGCACGCGCTACGTCTTTTATAACCGCACAAAGTCAGTTAATAAGATGGCGCCACTGTAGATGTCACTCTGAACGCGGGCAACGCCTACTTCCGTATTTCTTATTACAATAATACGGCCTCTCCTTACTGCAGGTCGTCCCTGACCTTGCTCCAGTTTCAGCTTCGTGTTGCTTGTAGGATGTTGAGTAGTCCCATGACTCGTCTCTCCACCTATACCACAGTCAGTTGTGTGCTCGACGTCGTTTGAGAATCATCTGAGTTTAGATCATTGTCAATCAATTTCATACGATGTAGGTATTCATCGTCATAATATTCTTAACCTTATAAATCACATTTATACTCTCACAGGGATCCCATATCAAACATCTATTAAGCATCACCCACATGGGCTGCAAAGCATCACCTATTCGGGCCGCGACTGCCACACCCATACGGGCTGCAAGCATCACCCATTAGGCTGCAAAGGCAGCACCCATACGGGATATAGTCTCAACAAAACATCACCCAACCGGGCTGCAAAGCATCACCTATTCGGGCTGCGACTGCAACACCCACACGGGCTGCAAGTATCACCGACTAGGCTGCAACGGCATCACACTTCATAGAACAACAACGTTACGTATTAACATTACGAGTATTTTCTTTACTTGATTCCGAACGCTACCAGGCAAAACAATTATCGGCTTTATGGCCGTTCCTTTTACAAAATTTACAGCACAACGTTAGTCTGCTATTCGAACATTGATTAGACATCGATATATGAGTTAACTCATCATAACGAAGTCTTTTTAAACACTGCTTACTTACGACCGATTTTGCCGCATATTAATCAATTAATTTCTACTTTAGAATAGGTCGGTTTGAAATATCAGCGAGATTCTATAAAATCTCAAACAAATAGTACTGATCAAATTAAACAAAGAAAATAGAAATAAAGTGGACTATAAACCACATTGTACATACAAAATAAAACATAAACACTGTTGGCATAGGCACCAAGTTCGCATACCATCCAGTGACTCGTCGGCATAGGCACAAAGTTCGTATACCGCCCAAGATTTTCACACTGTAGGCATAGGCACCGAAGACCCGAGGAGGATGCGCGTCTTCATTCGTTCCAACATCCTGCTGGGCTTGGTTTTGCAACAACCGTTCGGCCGTCCTCTATCGGACCATTACCCGCCGCTTCTCGCTAAAGTGGCGTAGACTCATCTGAAACATTTCTTTTAAGAACACGGATAGCTGAAGTGGCACTTTCATGACCCACCAAAAGATTCAGAGCAGACGTTTGTGTCGTCTTCTGTTTAGTCACATTCAAAATGAGCTGTAGTCGCCAAGTTGGTCAGCCCACTCGCTTTTTCTGTGGTTCCTCTATCCGGAAAATGTTGAGCACTGTTCGGATATAACGCTCTACCTGGCCTGGCATGGTGTATCTCCGGAGTAACGTGATGGGTCTGCACCCCTAGTAATTGCATCCATAAAATAAGCCCGATACTTCAAACATACGGCCCCTATCGCATACTATTAGATATTAGCTTTAGTATGCCAAACTGCGATTTCAATTTTTAAAACACGTTTTAATTCATCCAAGTCCTGACAGTAAAATGGTATAGGTAAACAAGATTTGTTAGAAGCATGAACAACGGACATTAATCTGACCGTGCTGTTGTGAACGCTGTTTCGCGAAACATTTGCCAACATCATGACCCGGCTTTTTACTATACACACAAGTCAAAGTACACCCAAATTTATTCTTTTCATTTAACTTCAGCGAGGTATCGGTAGATATGTCTTTACCCACAAATCGCAATTTATTCATCTCAAAAGAAATTTACATTTCACTTACATGAGAACATGTTTTGATTCTTGATACATTGTACATACCATACCTTACAGCACTCAATAACAAACAATTCAACAGGACAAAAACTCGCATTTGTAGGGATTCGTTCCCCGTTTAGGAGTGTCGGTAGATTCCATATTTTTTTAAATGAGGGTAGACGTGAGTTGTCGGGCGAGGACAATGATAGTAATGGTTTTCCTCACAATCGCTTTGTTATAATCACTTTATGATAATACATAGTGAAATACAGTCACGATAATCAATAATGGTATACAGGTTACAATTTAGGTACGACACTCCACCGAACATGTGATGCTACTGCGAGATGCTAAACGATAATGCTCGCCCTCCGGCTGCGTTTCGTTTTATAACCACCTCCGGCTGCGTTCCATTTTATAACTACCCACAGTTCTTTAGGGATGGGATCAAAGTCACTGTTACCTGCAACTAATCACATAAAATAATCGACTACCATCAATTATTCTAACGCGTGATTATTATTTTTTAAAGTGGCAATGATTGCCCATCCCTATTGTCATCGGTCGCAAGCTCCAATGCTCGGTGTTGCGTCAGTGTCTAACTACCGACACTTGTGTTACCAAATAAAATAAGTGATGCGCCGTCACATTTTTAACATTAAATTGTCTAACCCTACATTTTGATGCCAATATAACAAAGTTAATTTATGTGGGTACTCAACTTTTCTACAAGTGAAGACGAGAATACGAATATACCCTCGCATATTTGCTAGGAATGAGGACTCGTGTTCACAACATAGTTAAGATTTCGGTTTATTAGAACAACCCGCCTGGCCATGTCCTATTTTACCGCACAGAAAACACTTGCTAGGAACACCCGATTGTCTAAAACCCGGCGTTTTCAGTTCATCGTCACGAAATTAGTGTTCCGCTGCGCACAAGCAACCGTTAGTAAATCCTTAGTAGGTTTCACAAAAGTAGATAAAACAAAACCACAACATAATAATTGCTGATACGAGCTCGTCGCCGAGGTCCCTTACAATTCGTAAACACAGTAATGATCTACACGCATGTTCAGAGTAGGTAGGTATGGAAACTGTCAGAATCGAAAGACCTAACTTCATATAAAATGCAAGCTGCATCAACTTTCTTAGCACATAAAGGCCTAAAGTCACTTTTTAAAATTAGTCCATGAGCGGTCACTTGAGACCCACTCGTTAAGCCACACTTTGGCATCCCCTTTCAGACATGTTTCAGTGCGAGAAATGCACTCATAATCTATTGGTAAACTTAGCCCTCAAACAGTTACCAATGCGCGACAGTTTCGTTGTCGTCTCAGTTATGCAAGCTACGTGCTCGGTCCACTTTACACTAAACGTCGATATTATGAACACTTGGATCGAAAGGCGAGATATAATAATGGATAGATCTTACTTTAATGAGGGCGCTGGTTAGTGCCTCAAAAATCCTTAAATTTGCATCTTCACTGCATGTAGTAGCTCTCGTTACACGATGAACCACATGTCTGGTTCAGTTGTATGCAAGGTCTACGCGAAGATCCCTTAATAGCCAGGGCACACGAGCCAGACGCTTGGTTGCATGGAGTTGACGGTTCCGTATTTGTACGTGGCGCACTGACACAGTTTTCTAACGCGCTTATCCTATTGAGGGTAGCCGTTAGCATCTCTTTATTTGGATCTACCTTACGTTTACAAGTATTAGGCATTATTTATTTTAATCAAAATCTGAACACTAATTATAAGATTATCAATGTCGGTCAAGATAGCTAGAAGCGGAGAAGGCTTATGGAAGCGATCCCACTTCTGATGTCGGAGATTGAAGCGGATTGTAATCCATATGGCCGTCGGCCATCTTGTATTTGTTTAAAGTCAGTGCGCACGTCCGGCGCAGGCGCGGTCTCGATTGCAAGTGAATTGACAAACGAGCGTTCCACGCACTACTGACAGATACAACATCTGACATTTGACACTGACAGTTGAAAGTCTTTAACATAGACTATTGAACTCGATATTTGCGTAGTGTTGTCATACTTAAATAATTACCAGAATAGCGTTTACTTTGAAATCTCTGACATATATATATATATATTTTATAAATACATTCATATTATGCATAGAACACATTCAAACTCCGAAACAAATATTTATAGATCACAAAAAACACTTGGTTAGACACTTTTGAAACCTGGACAATCCCTGTTTATCATAAAGATTAGAAGTTTTAATTCAACGTTTTGTAGATCAATTACTTTAGTAGCCTTCTAAAGACCAAACCACGGCTTCCAATGCGACGACCATCTGTTGCACGCGGAAGGTGGTACACGCGATCTTATGTTACTGGCGCGGCTAACGTGGTCCCTGGCAGGAGGAATGTGGCCTGAGGGCTGCGAGAGGGGCGACGGGACAGCTGCCAGATATTAACTAAAGGCTCCTAATCGGCGCCGATCGGCCCAACCCGTAAACGCCGAGCAACGGGTACGGAACGCTCAGCGGTCGAAGAATCCCTCGTCACTCCGGTTCCAACCACGGTGATTGACACTGGAGTGTCCTGCCCACCGTATACTGTGGGGGGGGGGGGGGCAAAGTTACGTGCACAGCGGTGTCCGAGTCCAGGCATCTCAATCGGAAAGCACGCGCCAAATTCAGCGTCTTCTCGCGTCCAGCGGGGGGTGGCGGGCTCCCTTAAGAGCCTATTGCCTAATCTAGGGGGTCAAGCGCCGATATGCGGCCGCAGGATGGGCGCCAACGCGCTTTTGGTGCTGTTCTGTCTGACCTCGAAGTTTGGGTAGGAAGGCAGGAAAGTCGCGTTACCTACCGACTGACGCAGATACTCACCGGGCATGGTTGCATCGGTGAGTATCTGAATAAGATGGGACGGGAAGAGACGGCACAATGCCACCACAGCGCAGCCGACTGGGACTCCGTCCAGTACACGCTGGAGGA
The DNA here is from genome assembly GCA_916048165.1 of Spilarctia lutea. Lineage (NCBI taxonomy): Eukaryota > Metazoa > Arthropoda > Insecta > Lepidoptera > Erebidae > Spilarctia > Spilarctia lutea. The sequence continues at coordinate 12,237,376 of OU696496.1, read as the reverse complement.
CTGTCCTGCATGGGTATCTGAACGCATAGTCCTGGTCGACTAAATTGGACGAGACCTATCTCCACCAGCAATTACTGGTGGAGGTGAGGGATGCTGGTGTTGGTGGTGCTGACCTGGCGAGAAGAGCGCGAGCGCGCGCAGATGCTGGTGCTCGCGCTGAGTGAGGCGGAGCCCCTCGGCCCGCGCCATGAACTGCTGCAGCAGCGCCAGGGTCGAGCAAATCTCCGACACGCGCTCGTCCGAGTAGTCCGACTCCGAGATCTGAACGTAACACACAACAACACATTCATCATTTTATAATACTTAATAATCGATCATCATAAAACTTTGTATATATTCTTAGCAGTATAAAAAGTAACATAGGATACTTTCATTAAATGCAAGCGAAACCGCGGGGGAAAGTAATTCTGTCTGTATGTTACGCTTACTTGGCTAAATCGTTGCACCGATTTCAATGAAATTAGGCCTAGAGAAACTTTGATTCTTAAGAAAGGACATAGGCTACTCTTTACTTCGAAAACCGACATATAATACCATCTCACATCTAATTAATATTCACTCCCAAACTAGGCCAAACTTGTACTATGTATATGGTAACCAGACTGACAATAATCATAATGTACTTATGTATTTCTAAATACATGAATATTTACAAAGTAACATAGTAGAGCCACATTGACTCCAGTTGAGCCAACTCGACCAGGGCGGTAATACACTCTCACAGAATAAAAAAACTTGAAAGGTGTCAAGGGACGACCGGATGGAACGAAGTTCGAAATAGAAAGACGAAACGAAAATATCTGGCTTGCTTTCTATAAGAGAGAGAGACACACAGAGAAACATGCGCACGCCGCACGGCTTACAATAGCTTACTATAGCAAAAAGTGTCGTTACACTATCATCACCAGCCTATCGCAGTTTGCTGCTAAACTTATTTATTGATATATTTTGTATTTATATTTGATATACAGAATTTTAATCATCATTAACTTACAGCGACATCTATATTATTAATATTAAACTACTGGCAACGACACCTTTATAGGTGTCGTTGCCAGTACTAGTTAATGTAAGTTCAGTTTCTATTCAAAAGATGGCGCTGTTTATATAAAATTTAAAAAATGTTTTTCACCAATTCTTTAAAAAATAGCAAAAAGTGTCGTTACAACCTTTCGTCTTAATTTTTTCCGTCTAGCCCCCTTTCGCAACGCGCGATAATAAACTTCGTTCCAAAACAACCTAAAATGACAGATCGGAGGCCCAATGATGCAGAAGCATCTCAAAAAGCCACTACAGTGTGGGTAACCATACTGCATAGTCTGTATTGCCAATAATTATGGTGACAATCACTCTTGGATTCTGCTCACCCATTCCACCAGACAGAGCAACTCTGCTCGTCAAGTTAGCAGGTCAAAAGAAATACATACCTCCGCCGTGTCCATATCATTGGACGTATCTTCAACCGGCGCTTCGTTGGTAGCCCTCTCCCTCATCATGGTCTGCAGGTGGTTCACCATCTGCGGCAGGAGGGTCCCGAGGCACAGGTGCTCGCTGTATATGGTGAGGGACAGCACAAACAACTGCGGCCAGCTTTTCCTTAGAAGCATCACTTGGATGTCAAATCTGTGAAAATAAAATATATTTATATTGTAAGATACTATATGTAAACCAGTTAAAGAGAGAGACAGAGGATGTTGGGAGGTATGGATGTATGTATACACAGAAATGAGCGGTAGATAGTCAAGGACAATATCAGAGATGAGGTAGACAGTAAATAGACCGGAGAAAGACAAGAGACTGGGATAGGAAGAAAGGAGAGGAGAGACAGAGGAGCTACTCGCTCCGCCTCACTCAGCGCGAGCACCAGCATCTGCGCGCGCTCGCGCTCTTTTCGCAAGCTAGAGGAAAAGAGTGAATATGATATTGTTTTTCTATTTTTAAAGAAAGCTAGTAGGTAGATAAGAGAAGTATTGAAAAGGAGTAGGTCTATACAGGCTGTAAAAAGACGACTACCGAAAACGAAAGGGGCTGATCCAGCACCCCAAAACTTATCAAAAAAAACAAACAGTTGTCTTTAAAAAAAATTGTAGCTTGAAAAAACAATGTGTCAAGATTTTTATTAATTTCAGAAGCCAGCAATGTACAACGTAACTCGCCCGCGCACTCTGTCGCGGTCATTGCACTCACCCGGCCAGCTGTTTTGATATTAAAATACATTACTGTTTTGTTGATTTTGTTTGTTTTTTGGTTTTCTAAATGAGATAATTAGGTAGTTTGGGTTCTGTTATGTTTTACTATGTGTATGTAAGCAGAAAAAAACATAAAACAACTTAGATAAATTAACATTTTTTTTGAGTTCTTTTTTCGCTAAACCTATTCAGTATCATGGTCTTATTGCAACCCCCAAGTTTTCGGTAGTAGTCTTTTTACACCCTGTATAGACAAATGGAGAGTGTAATTGAGATTGCCTCGTTGGTGTAGTGGTTAGTGTGTGGCCGAGGATGATGAGGGTGGGTTTTCCCTTCCATCCGCGTTAGTGGCCAGCCGCGAAGGGGCGACGTACGCGTGTGCCGTGCCTCGCCTAAACTGAGACAGATTTCCCAGCAGACGGTGCCCGCTTCAGTGCGGGCAGGCGCTGGGAGGGGTCCGGTCGTGTTAATAACAGCAGTTCCCGGACCCCTCCCTTCTCAGGCGCAGAGTGGCACACCGTGTGGTTTTAGTCGGTTCGATTCTGACACACCACCCCGCGTAAACCCCGGCGGGGTGAAGGTCCGAGGGGGTTTCCACACGTAAAAAAAAAGTGGTGCTTATATATACAAATATGGCAGTCGTTATTAATGAAGCCAGTATCCTCAAATATACTGTCATAGTTATATATAGTAGTCAGACATAGTTTTACTTTCGAATTCAGTTCGCCCTTAGGGTTGTGGAGGCTCGATGCCAGTCACTCTAAAACTGATATTCATGAAAATCCGGTCGAACTAATAGCCAACTTTAAATGTTTTCGGGAATAATTAAGAGTAAGAAGAGAGTGCACGGTTGGCCGAGTGGTTTCAGCGGTCGCCATGCCGCTTGCTACTGCGCCAAGTGTCTTGGGTTCAAATCCCACGCGGTACAACACTTTGTGTGATCCACGAATTGTTGTCCCGAGTCTGGATGTTCTTTGTGTCCGTTTCATGTATGTTTGTAAAGTCCCCCACGACACAGGATGTTTATTACTAATGTCGGAGTTGTCTTTTTTTTAAAAAAAAAAAATGAGTGAAATCGAAAAATAATGAGATGTGTGATAAAAAGGGTGTAAGTGTACTGACGGCAGTGCTGCTGCGGCTGGTACAGCCTTGAGCCAGCGAGCCAGAGCAGCAAGGATTCTGGCTCCGGTCTCACACAGCACGTGCAGCTGCAGGTGAGGAGGGACCGGAGGTAACAGAGTCACGCACAGCTGGTTTGAGCTACCACCCAGGAGTAGCGCCTCTGTTTCAGCTGGAAACCACAATTATTTATTGATATTTATTAGTGAATGCATCTTTGCTTATTGCAATCGAGATTGTCTTACATAGAGTTAGAGAGCCATGTTCTATATTCTGTTCTTGTCTTGTCTTTGGTCCGGTGTAATTTCTTCGTGTGTCCAAGTTTTTAAACATTATTCAAGAATTCAGTGGTTTATATTTAATTATTAAAAAAGAAAAATGACTCCCGTGTTAGTAATAACAGTGTATAAATACCATCACTTTGTTGTGTGTCGGGTGCAGCCTGTATAGCTAGCGGCAACTCTGAGACGTTAGAGCCATACGTCGACTTGATATAATCATTGATTGCTCCTGAAAAAAACAGTGTCCTATGAAATATAAATGTATTAGTATAGATTTATAGAACATTAAATAAATAAATATTCCGGACATCTAACACACAACACCATCTAGTCCCAAGCTAAACAGAGCTTGTGTTATGGGTACTAGGCAACTGATATAAATACTTATATACTTTTTTTTGTAAATACATACACATTATACATAGAAAACACGCAAACTTCGAAACAAATATTTGCAGATCATAGAAACATTTGGTCCGACCCGGGAATCGAACCCAAGACCTCAAGCTTAGCAGTCGCATACGCGGGGCGAAGCTAGTCTAAATGTAAGCCTAAGTTACTCCTTGTGCCATCAGCTACCTACCAGTGAAAGTCCCGTCCAAATCGGTCCAGCCGTTCCAGAGATTAGTCAGAACAAACAGACAGACAAAAATTTTAAAAATATATATTTTGGTATGTGTACCGTGTATACATTCATATGCATGTAGTAGAAAGCGGTTAGTACCGGGTGTAACATTGGTGGTTTTTTTTTTTTTTTTTTAATTTTGGGCAAACGAGCAGGTGTATCACCTGATGGTAAGCGATTACCGCCGCCCATAGACACCCGCAACACCAGAGGCGTCACAAGTGCGTTGCCGACCTTTGGGGGATGGGAAGGGGGATGGGGAAGGGGTTGGGTATGGGCCTCCGGTATCCTCACTCACTCGGTGAAACACAACGCAAGCGCTATTTCACACCGGTTTTTTGCGAGGCCGTGGTATCACTCCGGTCGAGTCGGCCCATTCATGCCGAAGCATAGCTCTCCCACGAAAAGCTGGTTTTTGATCATACCATATTCTGTCTTGTTTTGGCATGCTACTATTTATTAACTATAAATATAAGTAATAGTAAAAAATTAAGTAAATAAATAATGTAATAAATATTTCGGACTTCTAAAACACAACGCCATATACCTCAAGCACAGCAGTCGCATTCACTACCACTGCGCCACTGAGGCAGTCGAGGTACTAAAATTATATTAGTATCAAGATGTTAATGTTAAACCGTTAAATATTTCAAAGTCAAACTCAAATCATTTATTTCCATAGGCCCCAAAAGGCACTTGAACACGTCAAAAATACAAACATCAAACATTATTAATACAAATATAAAATAAAACTCAAGTACTGAATTGATCAGTGATAAAAGGATGTAACTCAAGTTATCAATGATTTGAATTACCGGAGCTTAGATTGATTTCGATTCAACTCAAAGGTTTAAATTGAAATCAATCCAAGTACCAGCTCCGATGGGTATTGCATTCATGAGAAGAGCTGGTGAGAAACTCATGTGCACCATCTTTTCAAATAATTCATACAAAGTTTGTTTGTTTTTGACAACATATATATATATATTATATGTGCAAGTTAAGGCAACCAAAACACAAAGGCTAGAAAGCGGTCTAAAGAAATATTAAAGTTAGGGAAATCAATTTTTTGTCTAATCTTATCTTAATATATATAAATCTCGTGTCACAATGTTTGTCATCAATGGACTCCTAAACCACTTAACCGATTATAATAAAATTCGCACACCATGTGCAGTTCGATCCAACTTGAGAGATAGGATAGTTTAAATCTCAAATTATAGTCGCAATTTTAATTTATTGATAATTATTTGTCTGTTATTATTTGACAGTCACAATTATCTGTTAACTCCAAATGATTCTAACAGATGTCGATACCTTTCGACTGGGTTGAGTAAGTAATCAATAGATGGCGCTGCTATGGTAAATCTACGAAAGTGTCATATAAGCTACATTTTAACAGCATAATTACCAACTAATAGACCTATTTTAAAAATTCTTTCACCATTCGAAGGCTACATTATCCACGAATAACATAGGCTATATTTTATTTTGGAAAAAAATAGGGTTCCGTAAGATATTGGGGTTTTTCGGACACAAGGTGTAAAAAATCAACCCAATACGGGGGAAAATTTTTCGCTACGGGCAATAAAAGACGCAAACGAGGTTGCGTCGGTCAGCTAGTAAAATAATAAAAATTAGTCCATAGCATGTAAGGTTGCAATCACTTACACATCAAGCAGTAAAAGCAATGTGTGCATATTTACTGGTCCCAGAAAAAAAAAAAGTTCAAAATGCAATAAAATATGCGAGTTTTTAGCCTGTTGAATTGTTTATTATTGAGTGCTGTAGTATGTATGTGTAATGTATCAAGAATCAAAACATATTCTCATGTAAGTGAAATGTAAATTTCTTTTTGAGAAAAATAAATTCTTTACCCACAACTAACATTATGACCTTAAAAAATAATGGAGTGTCTGTTTGTAATATTAAATGTTTACACGATACATATACCTCAATAATTGTGTTCACAATTTTTGTATGTCCGTCTGTCCGTCGTTTGTTCCAGTTAATCTGTGGAACGACTGAACCGATTTTGACTGGACTTTAACTGACGATATAATAAGAATTAACTTGGCTACTTTTTTTAGACCACCTTCGCCACGCGGTAACTGTTCTACCCCCTATCAATCCTACCCTGGGAGAGCCACGCTTCGGCATGAATGGGCCGGCTCGACTGAAGTGATACCACGGCTTCACAGAAAACCGTGTTTCACCGAGTGAATGAGGACCTATCCTCCAAAGGCCGGCAACGCACATGTGACGCCTCTGGTGTTGCGGGTGTCCAGTAATCGCTTACCATCAGGCGATACGTCTGCTCGTTTGCCGTCTATTACATTAAAAAAGAAAAAATCTTACCAAACTGTCCCATATTGAGGAGGTTCTTGGCGAGTTGTGTCTGCAACATGAGATGTTGACGGCGAGCGCCTTCGATGTCCGCTGGAGAATTAGGAGCAGCCAGGTATGGAGGCACTGGAAAAAATACATTATTCTCTGTGAAAATAAATAATAATAATAAAACTTGTGGAGGAACGGGTATCATGTCCCTCCAACACAAAGGGAGGATCCTCCGACCAAGCGAGGTGATCATGCCTGGCGGGCTACTGCCCAACAGTTGATGTTGGAATGTTGTATATATGATAATCGGCGAGAGAACTATTTATTGCGCGATTCAGGATTTATAGTTACTCCGTGTAGTTCGTTACTTCGTAGTTCAGTGTATCTTCGGTAGATGGCGCTGTAGTAAGTTATTGTTTTGTTATATGTGGAAGTCGCCACAAACTTATTTCTCTCAAAAGTTAGGAACAATTAAATTTACAGGATATCAAGGTGAACAGTTCCTTAGTGTGAGCTGAAGTCCATACTGGCTCGAAGCCTGTGTGACAGACAAAACTGTCACAGTAGACATTGTAACTGCACGTTTGGCCTAGTGGTTAAGCGGTCACCACGCCTTTCCCAACTTTGCCAAGTATTGTGGGTTCAAATCCCTAATGGAATAACACTTTGTGTGATCCACAAATTATTGTTTTAAGTCAGGGTGTTCAACACAAATGTCACCCAAGGGATTTCAGCATGAGAAAAAAAAGGAGGGGAAGGTACATAGGTGGTGCCACCTCGAATCCTTAATCCATTATCACACGGTGGTTTTACCATTTACCGTGGGCAAGCCGCGCTTCGGCATGAATGGGCCGGCTCGACCGGAGTGATACCACGGCCTCACAGAAAACCGGTGTGAAATAGCGCTTGCGCTGTGTTTCACCGAGAGAGTGAGGATACCGGAGACCCATACCCCAACCCTTCCCCCCTTATCCCCTTTCCCATCCCCCAAAGGTCGGCAACGCACTTGTGACGCCTTTGGTGTTGCGGGTATCCATGGGCGGCGGTAATAGCTTATCATCAGGCGATACGCCTGCTCGTTTGCCACCTACAACATAAAAAAAAAACACGGATCATGAGATGTTTGTTACCTGGATTGCCTTTATTGAAAGCAACGGCTGCTGCGAGAGCGAAGTTGATGGCAGGAGCAGCTGGAGACACGGCACTAAATCCTTCGTTAGGCTCTTGTTTAGGAGTTACCTGGGAGAAAACGAAGAAATTATTGAAATGGAAACTTCTATAGTGAATAGTGGGCAAACGAGCAGACGTATCACCTGATGGTAAGTGATTACCGCCGCCCATGGATACCCGCAACACCAAAGGCGTCACAAGTGCGTTGCCGACCTTTGGGGGATGGGAAAGGGGATAAGGGGGGAAGGGTTGGGGTATGGGTCTCCGGTATCCTCACTCACTCGGTGAAACACAGCGCAAACGCTATTAGATGGGGAGAAGATAATAATCTATATAAATAAATAAAATTGGAGCGTCTGTTTGTAATATTAAAATAACCGCTTTCTACTACATGCATATGAATGTATATACGGTACACATACCAAAATATATATTTTTAAAATTTTTGTCTGTCTGTTTGTTCCGGCTAATCTCAGGAACGACTGGTCCGATTTGAAAAATTATTTCAGTGTTTGGATAGTCCATTTATCGAGGAAGGCTATAGGCTATATATCATCACGCTACTACTAATAGGAGCGGAGCACTGAGCACATGAAGAATGTTTCAAAAACGGGAGAAAATTTTCACGCCACGGGCAATATAAGACGCAAACGAGGTTGCGTGGGTCAGCTAGTAATAAATATTTCGGACATCCAACACACAACACCATCTAGTCCCAAGCTAAGCAGAGCTTGTGTTATGGGTACTAGACAACTGATATAAATACTTATATACTTTTTTTTGTAAATACATACATATTATGCATAGAAAACACCCAAACGTCGGAACAAATATTTGTAGATCACACAAACACTTGGTCCTAACCAGGATTTGAACCCGAAACCTCGAGCACAGCAGTCGCATTCACTACCACTGCGCCACCGAGGCACATTCGTGTAATTCGTCATCGACGTTAACGCTTGAGCCAGGTGTGAATGTATCTATACAAATATATAAAATTGTAGTGTGCATATAAGGCTCTTATATAATAAAGCAATTTGAAAATTTTTAACTGTCTGTTTGTTCGTTCAGCTAATCTCTGGAACGGCTGTACCGATTCTGACGGGACTTTCACTGGCAGATAGCTGTTTATATAAGGTGTTGTAACTTAGGCTCCTTTTATTTAAGCCTACTTTCGTTTATCACACAAACATTTGTCGTGGAGTGGGAACCGAACCCCCGACCTCTGGCTCAGCAGTCAGAATCCCAACAGACCCATCAGTAACATATTCTGTTGATAGACTTACCTGTCCTTGTTGTGCCTGTCCTGCGAATCCTAAGAACTTGGAGTAGGTTGATTGTCTGTCATTAGCGGTTTCCCCCCCTTTGGTCTTGTCCACGATGGGTTTGCGCTCGTGCTGGACCGCTGTGTGAGACATTGCAAGAATTATTGTTCATAAATATATTTATGACCAAATCTATACATATAAATAAAATCGACACACACACGGTACATATACCAAAATTTACACCAATTTTTTAAAAAGGCTATCTGTCTGTCTGTCTGTTTGTTCCGGTTAATCTCTGGTACGGCTGGACCGATTTTGACGGGACTTTCAGTGGCAGATAGCTGATGATATAAGGTGACCTTAGGCTACTTTTTTTTAGACTAGCTTTGCCCCGCGGCGTTACCCGGGGTTACTGTTGTACTGCGGGTAACGCCGCGGGGCTCATATATAATATAGTCGTGAAGTTTTAACAGGGCGTAAGTCGAAAATGAGTACCACACGGGCAGCATCAGCTTTCGAATAAAAAAATAAACATCAAAATCGGTTCACCCAGTCGAAAGTTATGAGGTAACGAACATTAAAAAAAACACAGCTGAATTGATAACCTCCTTTTTTTTTATTCGGTTAAAAACTAAGAAATATCATATAATAATAGATCCAGTTGTTAAAATACTCACAGTCACTCCTCATCCCGTTTCTCAGACATTTTTGAAGACGACAGAACTGGCATCGGTTGCGATGGTGCTTGGTAACTTCACATCTTTCCCCACCACGACATGTATAACCCAACTTCTTGCGGATCGACCGCTTGAAAAATCCCTTGCACCCTGCAAGGGAAAAAACAAGATGTAGCTTTTGCATCTTTACATCTGTAGCATACTAGCTTTTGCGTCTTTACATCTGTAGTACACTAGCTTTTCCGTCTTTACATCTGTTGTACATTACCTTTGGCGGACGATAATCAAACTGGGTAAATCATATGAATCTGTCTTACAACTATTATGGAATAAATCGATAACAACGAAACAAACCTGGTACCTGTTGTCTGCGAGGTGAGTAATAATCACATTTGACCGACGAGCTCTGGACACTAGCGAAACTCTGGTTCTTAAGAGGAAAAAACGCGAAGCAGTAAATAGCATACCATCGAATCGGCGAATACACGAGCGATAGAGGACGCGATTGCTCGGAACAAAGACTCCAGGTCTTTGACAAGCCTTATGCCTCCTTCCTGTTATCACTTGTCCAATCTCCAAACAGCTATAGGAAAAACCGTCACCTCTTAAACATATATTTTAGCTGAAGTCGAAGATTTTTTCTTTTTGATTCCTAATTGCCCACCACCAATCACTAACTACCACCAACTACCGCTAGTACCACTTTATGGTCTTTCTCACACGACACCCACAGCGCGGATGACTCAGGTGTTAGAATAACGCACCTCACAGACGACGAGACGGGCGAGATCAGAATGGCGCTCAGCCTACTTGATTACAACAGAGCTCCACGAGAAAACTGAATTACAATGCTAGGTGTTCCTCTAGTCGATAGAATCCATTGTGAAATAATTTCATACTTATCTATATGAAATGGAAGTGAGCCAGTCATGTTTTCAGGCGGACTGGTGGTCGCTGGAGTCGACAAGAGTGAGAGAAAGGCCGCGATTACTCAAACATAGTATTGAACGCCCTGTGGTACGATAAACCGACGAAAGCCGATGGCAGAAAATGGATGCGGACTGCCCAAGATGGTGGTTGGGAAGCATATTAAAAATTTCGTGTCACAGTGCCCGAATTCGGAAATGCTCCGAAAAGTTTATAGGGTCACAGGATTGACTCCCAATGCGGGAGTTACCTTGAAAAAAAAATGGACCTTGGCCGATACCGACCGACCAAAGATACTTTTATGTGTATACTTGATAAGTCAGAGGTCGAAGGCTACTTTTTGTACCCTTAGGTAATAAGGGCGGCGCGGTGCCAAAATGCAAAACAACATTTCACGAGTCAGTTATGCCCAGTTCCTATATTTAACGAATCGTCATTGTGTAAAAATTTTCTACAACCGACCACGAGTCGTAAATACCGTTCCACAATTTATTTTTTATAGAAACGATTTTAGCTTACGCCCCGTATAATATACTACTATTCGTACCTAGAACGGATCGTTATTCAAATATAGGAACTGGGCATTAGTTAAAACATGCATCGGTTGTCGCGATGCTTGGTGGTCTTACATGGTTCGCCCTCAGGACATGGTTCGTCCTCAGGACTTGTATCGTACAATATCTTGCGGATTGACCGCTTGAAAAACCCCTTACACCCTGTAAGAAAAATAAATTTAAAGTATAAGTTTTGTTATAAGTGTAGTGTATTTACCTACTAACGTCTTTACGTCTTTGTTACTCTAGCTTTTGCGTCTTTTCTTTATTAATTTTATAACTATTACGAAATTACTCGATAACAACTAACAAATCGAAAACCACTAACTCATTTCAATATTACAGCCCACGCCATATATCGTACAAACCAAAATAAATCTGTCCATATGTTGACACTGTCCTAACCTACAAATACACATAAAAAACAACAAGCGACAATAGACAAAGATCTAAATTGGAAACTTCATATTACAACTCTCAGTAAACGTGTTCATAAATTGCTATACATTTTTTTTAAATCTCACGGAACATGTAGACAAACGATTTTGATTGCGATTTTCTACTAACAAATGAACTTATAACTGATTTTGTTTTTTTGCATACCCAATTATGCAAAAGTATGTCAATAGGTTGCCTTGGTGTAGGTCCACACGCTGCATTATTGCATTATCTGCATTCGCAATTAGTATGATAACCACTCTCTACCAGGCAGAGTGGAGTCGCTTTGACAGCCTCGTACATACAACAAAACATCTCCAGGACTGCGAAGACTCCTGTGTTCGGATGAAACGAATACAATGAACATCCAGACTGAACAACAACTGTAGTATCACATAAAGCGTTGTCCCCACTGGGGTTTGAACTGACAACACTCAAAGCAGAAGAAAGCAGTTAAGTGAGACCCTTAATATATATATCTACTAGCTGTGCAGTTTTAGAGTTAAGAAGTACCACTACCTTTGAAAATAAATATTTATATCAATCCATATTATGATAAAATCGTAGTCGGTTTAATAAGAATATTGAAAAGAAATGAAGGTAAAGTAGAAATTTTGTCTGTGTGTTTGTGCTTGATAATCTCAGAGGTGGTTTAATGTGTGGTTTAAAAATGTTAGTAATTCTTGTTATAAAGCAAATAAAATTCAAAGGCTATATATATCGTAACATTTTTAATTATTTAATCGCGATAAGTCCCTATACAACACAAAAATATATCAAAAAGTCGCTAAAGTTCAAATACAGGGATGAGGGATTTTAAATACTGACCTTCGCAACTAATTGCGCCATAATGTCGGCCAGAGGCTCTGTCACCACAAACGACGCACAGTTCCACGCTACCCGCTTCACTGGGGCCACCGAACTTCAGCTCCCTTGGTTCCTGCCCCTCCATTGAATCTGCAAAAAGAAAACCAAAGTCTAAGATGTTAAGGACTGATTATGAAGGGTTGTTATTTAATAATAACTAGAAACTCACCCCGGCTTCGCACTCTTTACGAAGAATATTATATGGACTAAGTTACCGAGAAGATGTGCGTCGTTGATTTTTTCCGACGTCTTCCAACAAATATTGTGATATTTTACAGTTTATACACAAAAATCAAAAAACATATTATACGAAAACCTTCCTCAAGAATCACTATCTATTGCCAAAAACCGCATCAAAATTCATGGAGTAGCTTTCGAGTTTATCGCGAACAGACAGACGCGATGATGATGTTCGGACATCTGACATACAACGCCATCTAGTCCCAAACTAAGCAGAGCTTGTACTACAGGTACTAGACAACTGAAATACATAGAAACTTTTTTCTTTGTAAACACAATACACATAGCTTGAGGTCTCAGGTTCAATTCCCGGGTCGGACTAAATGTTTGTATGATCTGCAAATATTTGTTTCGGAGTTTGGGTGTTTTCTATGTATAATATGTATGTATTTACAAAAAAAAAGTAATTAAGTATTTATATCAGTTGTCTAGTACCCATAACACAAGCTCTGCTTAGCTTGGGACAGATGGCGTTGTGTGTTAGATGTCCGGAATATTTATTTATTATATGTAGGTACTTTTATATATAACTTTAAGTTATATCAGTTCTCTAAATTTACTGAAGAAAATTATAACCTCAGACTTCCACCATGGTGGACCTATCTTACAAAATTTATATTATCAGCTATCTGCCAGTGAAACTAAAAGTAAATTCAGGAACAGATACGACAGATTTTTTTATTGATTCATTTATTCATTCATTTTTGCCTTTGGTGTTGTGGGTGTCCATGGGCGGCGGTAATCGCTTGCCATCAGGTGATACGTCTGCTCGTTTGCCTACTATTCAATAAATAAAAAAAAAAAACACGCTCCGTCAGTTTTGGGTAGGATCGATTAAAGTTAAGCCAATTTATATCTAAATCTCTGGCATTGGCATCGTCATAGTATATAGAAGACTCGATCATCGCACGTCGTACTAATCCGTGACCACACAATCATTTAAGTGTCGTAAATATATGCCACTAGCTGACCCTCGCAACCTATTACGTCTCCTATTTGCTCGTAGCGTAATAATTTTCCCCCGTTTTTGAAACATTCTTCATTGGGGCTCCGCTCCTATTGGTTTTAGCGTGATGATATATACCCTTTAGCCTTCCCCGATAAATGGACTATACACTACTGAAAGAATCTTTCAAATCGGACTCACGGTTCCTGAGATTAACGCGTTCAAACAAACAAACTCTTTAACTTTATATTACTATAGATTCGTGCAGTGAGGTCACGCGAATAGGGTTTTTAAGGTAATATACGATATAAAATATTACAAAACATCTAGGAAAAATATAATTATTACAGTTTTACATTTCTACTACATATTTTAATTAAATAAACATTGAAATATATTGTTCCATTGGGTAGTCTAACTAACAATGACGTCACAAGTTTGTATTTATAGTCCGGCCGCTCAGAGAATGCGTTTCTGACACTTGTCAATTCGTCATGAGTAGTGATGTACCATAAACATTAATAATATTTGGTAACAGTATTTATAGTAAGTATTCATTATGCATAATTATTAAATTTATATATATTTTATTATATTTCAAACACAATGTTAACAAAATTGTTGATGGATGAATTAAATTTAATCGTAATTTCTGAATATAACGAAGGGAAAGAAAAGACCGCCAATTGTTATACATCCTTACATACTTTGTAACTCATTTTGTTATACTGCTTTTTTTGTGTATACAATAAATAATAAAGAAATAAAAATATATTTTATAAAATTAGAACGTTTTATCTAACAATATACCGACCGACCGTTATTGGGAAGTCAGTGCCCTCAAATATAGTGACAACTAGTTCAACCTTTGTATTCAGTTCACCCTCAGGGTTGCGGAGGTCAGATGCCAGTCGCTCTGTGTAAAAACTGATATTCAGGTAAAACCGGTTGAACTGGTAGCCGACCCCAAATAATATTGGGAATAATAAAGGCTAGGAAAATGATGAATGATGATACCGACCGACAGATTACATTAAGATTACAAAAATATCAAATCCAGATCAAAGTTACATCGCCCATTCGATCACAACCTGTCAGGAACGCATTCTCTCAGCGGCTCAGCTTTGTACTTTTTCACACAAAGTTATCATTGTGGCAGATGAAAAAAAGGTAACTATTTCGACTAAGGTATTATTATCTACCCTATTGAATGTTTGACCACGTGGCGCCACGTGCTCAAACATTCAATGGGGTAGATATATAGGTCGCGCATCGGGGTGCAAGGCAGGTAAGAAGAAAACTGTACCTGTTTGCCGGCCGGCGTGTTGCTGGCCTGCCGCCATTTTAAGGGCCGGTTTTTCAATCGTCAGATAAAACTTATCGGAGGAATAAACTATAGTCTGTAGTAACGTGTCCTTATTTTTGCCGTCTTATATTTTATAAAATTAGAACGTTTTATCTAACAATATACCGACCGACAGATTACATTAAGATTACAAAAATATCAAAGTTACATCGCCCATTCGATCACGACCTGTCAGGAACGCATTCTCTCAGCGGCCAGACAATAGTACTTTTTCAAACGAAGTTATCATTGTGACAAATTAAAAAAAGGTAACTATTTCGACTACGGTATTATTATCTACCCCATTGAATGTTTGACTACGTGGCCCCACGTACTCAAACATTCAATGGGGTAGATATATAGGTCGCGCATCGGGGTGCAAGGCAGGTAAGAAGAAAACTGTACCTGTTTGCCGGCCGGCCGCCATTTTAAGGGCCGGTTTTTCAATCGTCAGATAAAACTTATCGGAGGAATAAACTATACTTTATTTGTAAGAGTGAGGCCGGTTACAGTGCTCCACCGACCGTCTGTGCGTACTGTCGGTGCTGATGATGCGCATTGACCGACCGTCAGTTTATATCATTCAGTGCTCTGCGTACCAGTTAACTGACTGGACATGTACAGTCGCTTTCAGTATCGATAAGGTTCATGTAGAACTATGGACGCGTCACACACACACAGTTTTGACAACAATAATACACGCATGCGTACGGTCGGTGCACCGGTCGGTACAGCACTGAACGCGTTCATTGGTTTACATAGCGCGTCAGTCGACCGACGGTACGCATGCGCACGCGCTCGACCGACGGTCCTCGTACGCAGTGCGTAGCAAAATACGCATGCGTACGGTCGGTCTAGCACTGTACGGTTTATGAATTTTCATACATATGACAAGCGCGACTGACGTACGCACTGACGGTCGGTGGAGCACTGTAACCGGCCTAAGTGTCTGTAGTAACGTGTCCTTATTTTTGCCTTCTTATAGTTTATTCCTCCGATAAGTTTTATCTGACGATTGAAAAACCGGCCCTTAAAATGGCGGCAGGCCGGCAACACGCCGGCCGGCAAACATGTACAGTTTTATCTGACGATTGAAAAACCGGCCCTAAATATGTAATTTTTTAATGGCGCAGTGCACATTGTTTTATATAAAGAAATGATGATTTATAATTGTGCTCATATTGTAATACAAATATCTAAACATCTATACAAATTAATTTCAAATAGAGTGTCTGTTTGTAATATTAAAATAACTGTTTTTTACTAAATGAATATTTATGTATACACAATACAAATACCACAACGATATTTTTATTTATTTTTGTCTGTCTGTCTGTTCTGGCTAAGCTCTGGAACAACTGGACCACTTTAATTGAAATTTGAAACACAACTTTCAAAGATGCTCTTTGTTTGTTCCAAGTGGCTTACTGTTATTACAAACAATAGATGCAGAATGGCAAAGTCATTTAGAAGTGTAACCTAAATTACTTCTTATATCATTAGCTACCTATCAGTAAAAGTGCTGTCATAATCGGTCCACCTGTTCTAAGCATTAGACGGAACAAACAGACTGACAGACAGATAGACAAAAATTGTAGAAAATGTTATTTTAGTATATGTACCGTGTATACATACATGTGCATTAGGTAAAAAGCGGTTACTTTTTACAAGCAGACACTCCAATTTTATTTATTTGTATGGATTTTGGCAAACAAGTTGGAGATATACAGATAAAAGATACCTGTTTGGAGACAAATCACATTCCTACCTGATGAGTTGTCACTCTCCCACCATGACACTACAGCTTTCCAGAAAACTGGTGACAACCTTTTTTTCTCCTCCATTTTTCTAGCAGTAGGAGCACTCAGAAGCAGGCACACTTACACATAGGCCGCAATAGTCTTTTGCATGATATTAAAAAAAAGGGTGGTAACCGAAACAGTTTAGTTAAAACACAACCCAATAAGTAGGAGCACTCAGAAGCAGGCACACTTACACATAGGCCGTAACAGTCACTTGCGTGATATAAAAAAATGGCGGTAACCGAAACACTGTAGTTAAAACACAACCCAATAACTCTAAAACAGTATTCATATTCAGGTAGGTTACTTTTTTAAATACCCACATTCCTTATGAAACTGCACTTACATATATTTTTTACAATCACCTTCATTTTTCTTGTGATATGGTGGTTCTATTCCGGTTGCTCATCAATGGATAGTTTGGAGTTGAACGTGTTGAAAATGTTAAGGATTGAAAGAAAGGATTACGTCACAAGCTTTGCTATTCTTTTGATATGAAGTGAGCCTAGAGATTTTGGATTGCTTTTTTTGTTACTAAAATAAAAGGCATCAGCAATAACAACCAGTAGCATCTACTTCATCTGCAATATTAAATATTGATGATCAGTAACTTCTACTAAAGGTTAAAGAAGTTTAAGACACAGTCACATTTATTATCTCATATCAGACACTTAAAAATCTGCTCTGCAGTATTTCAATAAAGTAAAAAGTTGATTGTCAAGCATCTGTAGGCAAACAAAGTTTTAAATTTGAGTATGCCACTTTAAATTTCGATTTTAATGCCACACATTTAGTTTTTCCCTGAGTGTTTGAAGGCTATAAGTGAAAAAAAAAAAAAAAAAAGAAAAAAAAAAAAAGTGAAAAAAAGCCAAATATTCAAGAATTTCTTAGATTTCTTCTACTATGGTATGCATGTTTTACACACATAAGCCTTCCTCCTTAATCACTCTATCTATAGCTTAAAACAGAATTTAAATCCATTGAGTAGTATAAAGATGAACATTTTCGCAATATACAACAATACCCACTAGTCTATTTTGATAAGTTTTAAGAACACAACATTAGGATCTATGCAATGATGTATAAATCGTCACTTGACCATTGTTCAACTTGCGCGGTATTGTCATATAAGCGATGATATCTGAAAATACATCAAAATAGTCTCTAAAAAATTAAACTTTGTCATTCGCCATGACAAAATTATGTAGACTTGCAATTCATGTAGATTCTTCAATTCAAATATCAATAGTGCATAAATGTAAACAGCACAATGAACTTATTTCTATATTCACTTCTTTATTTCAAAACCATACAGTCATGTACATTGGCATTCCGAACTCCCAACACATTCTCTATCAGCTGACCTATTGATTGTTATTTTTAAAATATATCATTGAACTGACATAAACATATATAAACAATAATAATATCCACACAAAGTAAAAAGACTTTGTTATAGTTTTATTACAGCAAATTAATTAACTGTTACTGCAGTAATAAGTTCCGTGCAGTAATAACCCATGCTTTTCACCAGGTGGAGTAGAGTCGTTTCGCTTGCTAACGAAAAATGAATCTATTGTAATATTTTCCTTATAATATTTCCACTTACTGTTCTAAAGTGTTGAAGAACTATTGTGTGCGAAAGCGTGAGTATTTTTTTCAAGCGTAAGATTATTTTTTCGATACTTCTAAGTATTGTAAAAAATACGTGTTAAAAAAATACACCTTCCTTTCACTTTGAGTGCATGCTCTCTTGTAACTTTTATTAAGCTCTATTATTACTATTTCCATAGTTAATTGTTTTAATAACATTGAAAAGTAAATAGAATACATGATTTTGATTAGAACAAAACCTATTAGAGAGCAAGCTACGGTCACTCACGTGAAAAATATATGCATCCAGCGAATATACTGTTACTTTGTTGGCTTACCTTGATTAGTTTTAACTTCCTGACCTTTTCAGTTCACACATCTGTTGTCTCCAAGCGCCAATTTTGCGCCAAAAGAAAGGACGACCAGGACGAAATACTGACTTAATTTACTTTTAACGTCACAAAATGTAAATATCAACTCTACACAACGAAAATAAATACAACAATGTAGGAATGTTGAATTCTGAACCATAGACTACAGAATTTTTTTTTCTTTGGCTTCGTTCTATTTGTACGTACATTAGGTCAATGTCGAGTTCAAAATTTGTTTATTAAAAGGAAGGGAAACAAAAGGAATTATTTCAATGGGCAAAAAGGAATTTAGATTAAGACGGATATAGTATTAGTAATATTAAAATGGGACGGGATGAAATAAATTTACATGTAATGTTATCATATAAATAATTGAAAAATAATTGAGGAAAATTGAATTTACAACAAGAATATGATAATTTACAACTTTAAAGTTTAATGTTATTTAAAGAAATGAATAAGGCTATACATTTTATATATAGGAACACTATTTATACAAAGTAATGAAAGTATTGACGTAGGAAAAGGAGTACTGAGGGATAACAGATAGATCATAAAGAGGACAGGAGAAGAAGATATGATTTAAGTCGATTAAATCTGTACCACATTCGCAAGTAGGGACATCTACGATATGAAGTTTGAGATGGGCTGGAGAATAAACATGACCAAGTCTAATCCGTATCAGAACGGAGGTCTCCATCTTACCAAAGTTTAATTGAAAAAAACACGGTTTTACTGATATGTTTGCTTGAATCAATGAAAACTGACGTCCGTTCAATCCGCCGCATTCTCAAAGAAACTGCAGATTAATTACCTGACTAAACATATTGAACAGAACATGAAAAACAGTAGAATGTTGCTGTAAACTACTGACAAGAAGTGATGGTTGGTAGACTTGGCAGTAATTGATTAGTAGCAGTATCGTCAACAATATAAGACACTTAAAGTAACAATAAATCAATATTGCGTACATCTAAGACAGAACGCAATCCAGACTCAAGCTAAACAGAGCTGGTGTTATGAATACTAGACAACTAATATAAATAAATATTTATTACTTTATTTCAAACATACATACAAATTTAGAGGACGTTATTATTGTCCAAAATAAAGGCACAAAAGTCTTTGACAAGCCAAATACCACCTGATAAACAGAACTGATGGAATTCTTATGTTAGTAGAGCTTACAAATCTGTTTAATTCCGTTATTCATACTGGCATTACATGGGAGGCATGGAGCAGGAGCTTGGTAGTACTATTCTTCAAGAAATGAGATAGAAGCCTACTGAAGAACTACTGCCCAATATTACTCCTGAGCCATGTGTACAAGTTGTTTTCGAGGGTCACTATGTTGACTTTCAGCTCGTGGAGCAAGCAGGGTTTTGAAAAGGCTTCAGTACCGTGGACCACATACACACTCTTAGGCAAATAATTGAGAAAACAGAGGAGTATAATCAGCCTTTCTGCCTAGCGTATGTGAACTACGA
The DNA here is from genome assembly GCA_916048165.1 of Spilarctia lutea. NCBI lineage: Eukaryota > Metazoa > Arthropoda > Insecta > Lepidoptera > Erebidae > Spilarctia > Spilarctia lutea. Next base: position 12,217,140 of record OU696496.1, on the reverse strand, counting down.
AAAAGCCATCGATACCATTGAGACCTGGGCTGTCATGGAATCCTTGCAGAAGTGCCTGGTCATCTGCCGATATTTCCAGGTGATGAGATATCTTTTAGTACGAGATCCGGCTGCAGAATCAGTACGTTCATCGAGTATTTGCTAAAATCCAAATTTTTACGCATATTTATGATTAGGAGAATGTATCTACCAAGTTGCCTATTAAAATGTGGCCGCTAATACTTTAAATTAAATTATGGCTAATTGATTTTTCGGAAAAAAATTCATTCATTTGCTTTTTAAATAAAATATCGTCCACTTCACGGCAATAGACATAAACACTCTGAAAAATCACGGTTGCCGTTGCGCACTTGGCCGCACCTCTTCGCAGCCAGGTGGAAACAAGTATGATTTTGAAACATTTATACGTTCATAACGTACATTTATCATTTATATATCAAATTAAAGCTATTTTTTTCTGTTTATTATGATATACGGTTGCTTAATTAAATCTGGCCGCAAATGAGGGTTGCTATCTGTTAAAAATGGTAAATATTAGGTCTTTACCTATGAAATTGCCGTTTTGTATGCAATAAGTGAAAGTACTTATTTTTTCAAACTTATTTATTTCTGCTATTCGAAGTAATCACCCATGCAATCGACGCATCTTTGCCAACGCATTGGCAGTTTACTGATGCCCTTCTTGTAAAAATCAGCTGGACGGGAGGCAACAAACTCTTCAAAGGCATTTTGTACTGCCTCTCGGGAATTGAATTTTTTACCCACTAAAAAGTTGTCTAAATTTTGGAAAAAGAAATAGTCGGTAGGTGCAAGGTTTGGTGAGTATGGCGGATGAGGGAGAGCTTCCAACCCCAGCTCTTGCAGCTTGGAGACTGTCTGTTGCGCAGTATGGGGTCGCGCATTGTCGTGAAGGAGCAGTGGGGACGACCGATTGACCAAAGCTGGTTGCAGATGTGCAAGCTTCTCCATCATTCTCTCCAGTTCTTCACAGTACACATCTGCATTAATGCTCATGCCGTTTTGTAAAAAGCCGTGGTGAATCACACCCGAACTAGACCACCAAACAGTGACCATCACCTTTTTAGGGGTCATTTTTGGTTTAGGGCATTGCTTTGGTGCTGAACCAGGGTCTAACCAACTTGCTGAGCGCTTTCGATTGTCGAACAGAATCCATTTTTCGTCGCACGTAACTATTCGTTTCAAAGTTCCTTCATTTCTTTGCCTGTTAAGCAGCGAAAGGCAGGTCTCGACGCGTATGTTGCGCTGGCGATCGTTAAGGTCGTGGGGCACCCATCTATCAAGCTTTTTCACCTTGCCAATTTGTCGCAAATGGATCAATATTGTTTTGATGCTTACATTAAAAGCTGCTGCTAGCTCAGCTGTAGATTGAGTTTCGTCAGCTTCCACAATCGCCTTTAATTCATTATTGTTAACCAAAGTCTCCGGACGACCACGAGCTTCATTTTTCAAGTCAAAATTTCCAGAACGGAACCGGGATAACCAATAAAGGGTTGTGCGTTCGTTTGTACAGTTCTCTCCGTAAACGTTTTTGATGTTACGTGCCGTTTGTGTCGCGTTGGTGCCACGACGGCCACATATTCCATAATTACACGAATTTTTAAAGTATCCATTATGACGAAAAATGTTCAAATGTAATGAAAATACAACGCTAATCAAAAAACAAAAGACTGAGTTTGTAAATAAGTAGAATGTCATGGTTTTAAAACAAAATTAATTTGAATTTAGAATACAGAGCCATTACAAACTTTTTTTTATTTGAAATGACCAGTACTGAAGAAACGCAATTTCATAGGTAAAGACCTATTATTAAAGATAGAGTGAAAGAGAGCTAGCGCGTAACATCACTAGTTACGACGAGGATAACGATAGTCAGCTGTACGATGCTTAAAGGCATTGCGCATGCGTCGAATGCTAGTGTTCTCAACCACCGGTTCAAATTGTAGTAGGGACTACTTAATAAATATTCCAAAAGAAATGTCTTCTTTTTCATAAGAAAATTCACCAATATTAATTTTTTGTTGTAATTTATAAATTTGTCATTTTACGATAAAATTCGTAGAGAGGTTATTCGACAGAGAACTGGAGTAACCGACATCGCACGAAGAATTACTACACTGAAGTGGAAGTGGGCCGGCCATGTCTCCAGACCAATCGGTGGTCGCTGGAGCCGAAATGAGTTAGAGTGGAAACCGCGATTAGTCGAACGCAGTGTAGGGCACCCTGCGGCACGATGGACTGATGATATTAAGAAAGTGGCTGGTGGCCCAGGACAGGGATGGTTTGTGCTTCTTGGGGGACGCCTTCGATCAGTTGTGGACGGCGATGGGTTGATACTATACTATAAATACACAGAAAACACCCAACATTTTAAACAAATATTTGCAGATCATACAAATATTTTGTCCAACCCGGGAATCGAACTCGAGGCTTGAGGCCTCACACAACACACACAGCAGTCGCTTAGCTACCACTTGCACCACCAAGGCAGTTTAATCAATAGTATATCAATAAGCAAAAAAATATTTAAAAACAATAGTTACTTTCTTTTGCTACTAATTCATCCCCTTTACTATTTATTGACCATTGCCTAAATTACATTCGTCGTTAAAGTTTGGTTATTTTTAGTTATCTTCTGAGCTCAGCTTCTGAATTTTACTTGTTAGTAATTGGTTTGGTTGGAAATTACTAATTAAAAAAAATGAATTAAGTTATTATTTTCTTTCCTAAGAGTTAAATCAATTTGAATTTTTTTGTTGATATTCTATTCGTTAATGAAGATTTTCGTTTGTAGTGATTTCAGATCTTTCTTTTGATGATGAGATGGCAACTAGCCGGTTTAACTATTTCTGCCAATGTAAAGTCTTTAAATCTTGAGTCTTCATCGTGATTAATTTCTAACGATAAAAAAATTTGGATGAAAAAAAAAAACGAACTCCCGGTTCAGATGTCAAATAAGGTGGAAAGATAATTTTATCTGTTGGTAGCATTGCTCATGGTTAAGCTATCTTGTCTATGTTATATCAAATGTCAAATGAAGTCGGCCAATCAGAGTTTCTGTTGTGTTTCTAAACAGCATGCATTTGTCATTTGTGTCACTTAAAACTAACCTCGTGTTGATTTTGTTGTGATCAGAAGTGATTTTACTATAATTTCATGTAAAAAAAGTTACCGTACATAACCTAAGCTTTTAACCATGGCCTGTGCAGATTTGGATAATTTTATGGATAAATTTAAAGCTTTCACGGAGAAACCATTGAAATTTCTAACAGTGCAAACTGATGTGAAAGACGATATGAAAGACTTTGTGAAATCTATGTATGATTACACAAAAACACAAGAGAAAGTGGATAAAAAGGTTAAAAGGAGTGCATTAACTGAGCTGATTGTCCAAGATTTCGATGAAGAACAAGTTTGGCAACAAATTGAGCTACAAAACTCTGAGTGTTGGGACCATCTTGTCTGGGATGTTGCAAACAGTATATCAACTAAAACTGACCTAAAATTTCCGGTAACGATTGCAGACAATAACACTAATGGTGTCAAAGAGTCCGGTGACCAAACTCCCATGTCTGAGGATGAGCAACCAAACTTGAAACAGAAAACACGAAATAAGGTTAAAAAACTAAAGAAAAATACATCTTTGCCATCTAAACCGAAAGGAAAACCATCGGTAGTGGATGATCAGTTCTTCAAGTTACAAGAGCTGGAAAAGTTTTTGATTAATGAAGAAAAGAAAGGAGGGTCTGATAGTGAGGAATCAATAAATATGTTTGAAGATATTGATGATGAAGATTCTGAAGATGAAGAACATGGTAAAGAAGCTAGGTACAATGACTTCTTCTCACAGCAAGGTGAAGAAGATTATGAGCAGGTTGAAGAACATGACGATGATGATTATCTAGAAAATGAGGAAAATGAAGCAGAAAATGAAGAAGAAGAAGCAGAAAATGAGGAAGATGAAATAGAAAATGAGGAACTTGAAGAAGAATCTGATGAAGATGAACAGGTAAATGGAGTAGCTGAGGAAAATTATGAAAGTGAAGAATCTGAACAGGAGATGCCTAAGAAAAATGATAAAAAAGTTAGATTCGCAGAAGCGGATGAATCTTCAGATGATGATTCTGATGGTTCTGATGATTCAGATGCTGGAAAAGTGGCACCGCATATTAAAGGAGCTGATGAAAAGAAATCAGAATTTGAAATGAGACAAGAAAGATTAAAAAAGCAAATTGAGAAGTTAGAAGAAAGAACATTATCAGAAGCACCATGGCAGTTAAAGGGAGAAGTAGATGCACTGAAACGTCCACAAAATTCTTTATTGGAAGAAGTAGTAGATTTTGATTTAACAACTCGACCAGCACCAATTATAACAGAGCAGACCACCTTTACATTAGAGGATATTATCATGCGTAGGATCAAGGATAAAGCATGGGATGATGTAGAAAAGAAAGAGAAGCCCGTGGATGATCAGCTTGCGTTCCGTAAACCCGAAACACTTGATTACAGTAAGAGCAAACAGAGTTTGGCTCAAATTTATGAGACAGAGTATCTCAAACAAAAGCAAGCTGCTTCTGGTGAAGTCGAGGAAGAAAAGGAACCAGAAGCACATACAGAGATTCGAGAGGCTATGACTAAATTGTTTGCTAAGTTAGATGCATTATCTCATTATCATTACACGCCGAAGGCTCCACAAGCGGAAGTTAAAATCGTGAGTAATATACCAGCTATATCTATGGAGGAAGTTGCTCCGGTTGCAACGAGTGATGCTGCATTGTTGGCTCCAGAAGAGGTTAAAAGGAAAAGTAAAGGGGAGCTGATGAGTAAGAATGAACGGACACAGACAGACAAGAATAGAGAGAGACGAAGGAAGAAAAAGTTACAGAAGGCTAAAGGCCAAGTTGCTAAAGTAACGGAACATAGGAATACGCAGAAAGGTTTGCAGGCTGATGATAAGTCACTGAAGAATTCAACGGCTTTCTTCCAACAGCTGAATGATGATACCACTAGTGCAATTAAGAAAAAGAATATTGTTAAGAATAAAGGCCAATAGATAAATGTATTTGAGTGTTGAATATAATTGTGAATTTATTTAAATCGTTGTTGTTTTTTTTTTAACCAACTACAGCAAGGAAGCTTACAGGAAGGAAAAAAAGAAGAGTGTTGGTGTTGATAGTAGTTTAGTAATGTACTCGATTCCCGGATCTTACCAAATATGAGTAAGATCTGCATTATCTTTTTTTTTTTTTTTTATTGAATAGTGGGCAAACGAGCAGACGTATCACCTGATGGTAAGCGATTACCGCCGCCCATGGACACCCGCAACACCAAAGGCGTCACAAGTGCGTTGCCGACCTTTGGGGGATGGGAAAGGGGATGGAGGGAGGGGTTGGGGTATGGGCCTCCGGTATCCTCACTCACTCGGTGAAACACAGCGCAAACGCTATTTCACACTGGTTTCTGTAAGGCCGTGGTATCACTCCGGTCGAGCCGACCCGTTCATGCCGAAGCATAGCTCTCCCACGGTAAGGATTTCTTCATTCAACATTAGGAAGGAAGGAAGAGTGTTGGTGTTGATAGTAGTTTAGTAATATAGTATGCAGGGCAAAGTTAGTTTAAAAAATAAATGCCTAAGTTACTCCTTATGTTATTAGCTATCTGCCACTGAAAATCCCATCAAAATCAGACCAGGCGTTCCTCTATGCATGCATGAAAAAGCATCTCACTAGGCTGTCATAGTGTGGGACACCATGCTGCATTGTCCCTATCAACATTAAGGATGGTGACCAACACTTGTAGAATCTGCTTGTGCTTTCCATCAGGCAGAGCAGTCATTTTGGCAACTAAAACATAAAAAAAGAGATTAGCGGGACCAAACAGACAGACAAAAATTTAAAAAAAATTAAAAAGGCCGGCAACGCACTTGTAATCTCGCACTGCACTGCACTTATATGCTCGTTTGCCTCCTTTATAATAAAGAAAAGAATATTTTGAGAAAATAAAAGTTTGTGTTAATTGACTTTGTTAAACTTAAGAGAAATGACGTATGCGACTGCTTTGCTGAGACCTCTGAGGTCATACTCGATTCCCGGATCTTACCAAACATTAGTATGATCTGCATTATCTTTTTATATTTCTTCATTCATCATTTATGGATACGCAAATACTTAAAAACAAAATGATCGTTTTTCGTTTTAACATAGCCAATTTCAGTCAATCATAATTATATTAAATAAATGGATTCTCTAGTCAAAAATAAGTCCAACGAAGTATCCTATTTCTAACATATTCTATACAAACATACGCCTAAATCTCGCAAGTGAAGTTTAGTCGCAAGTACTGAGTATCTATATTTAAATAATAAAAGACCGTTGAGGGCCTACTTTGTCGGGGTAAGCATACGGGTAGGATCATATTCCGACCAATAAATCATTGAGACGAACCACTCGAGGCCGCCCGGGTTGGTTACAACCTCGACAAGAATTACCCTATTCTGACTGAACTTAATGAGTCAACTTGGTCCCTTTTTAACAAATTGGATAAAATATTTTTTTTACAATATCCTGAATTAAATAAACAAAAATGAAATAAAAACAAAATCAAGTTTAAAAAACTATAACCCGACTATATAAAAAATACTATATGTTTAATTTATATTCATGACCGTTTCCTATTGGTCTAAGCGTGATGTAACTGTGTGTTTTGCTGACGACGTGCCTAAGATTATCGACACCTCATTCATTAAAATCGGTTCATTAGTTCTGACGCTACAGTACAACATACAAACATACATGGACCGCCAAAAATATTACTAGTCGGGTAAAAAGAATGTCCCGTCTCGTCTAGTTTTAGATATTTTTATTATATTTCTCAATTTTAAACTTGTGATATTTCTCGGTAGATGGCATTAGTCTCGCTGGTAAGGGAAGAGCGAACCTATCGCCATCTGTCGCCCTATAGTGTTTCTACAAGGGCAATCTGTTGGTAAAAAATTACAACAAGTTCTACAACACTTAGTGAATCATTTTTTTCTTACAATTTACATCTAGGTAAAGGAAGAGCCACGCTTAGGCATGAATGGGCCGGCTCGACGGAAGTGATACCACGGCCTCATAGAAAACCGGTGTGAAATAGCCCTTGCGCTGTGTTTCACCCAGTGAGTGAGGATACCGGAGGACCATGCCCCACAACTCCCCCATCCCTCTCTCCATTTCCCAAAGGTCGGCAACGCACTTGTGACGCCTCTGTGTTGCGGATGTCCGTGGGCGGCGGTAGTCGCTTGCCATCAGGCAATGCGTCTGAAATCTGGATGACCGAGCTTCGCTATAGTATATTATTTTTTTGGTTAATTTTCCAAAAAATGAATTCTAGCTAGACCGATTTATTGCCCCCTAAAACATCCTGCATAATAAATTTTATGAAAATCGTTGAAACCTTTTCCGACATTAAGATAATTTACTTTTTTTTTTGTTAACGGGGTCAAAAATCCCTTCGTATCTCCAGCTCCTCTTGAACACCGGGACGGGAAAGATAATATACCTACAAGAATTGTTAGTGTAAAGGAATTATTTATATATAGATACATATCAGTTAATTTATACTTTTAATAATTTATTGTTTTTAAGTAAACTATGAACCACATCTTTTCAAAAATTAACTAACACGGAGATCTTTATAATATCAGACAAAACATGTTTCATACTAGATTTATAAATAAGTGAATCTAAATCGCGCAAGTGAAGTTTTCGCAAGCTCTGACTATTTATAACTAAAATGGTTTAGAGAACCCGGGGACCTACCTTGTCGGGGTAAGGCATGAGCTTAAAGGCCTACGTGCTTTCTTAAAATGATTATGTGTTCAACGCATTCAGATGAACCAACCCCTCGGCAGCCAGGGTTGGTTTCGACCTCGACAAGAATGACTCTGTGCTCTCAAATGGGTCAACTTGGTTCCCCTTTTTTGCATTTTTTACATAAACGTAAATACGAAAAATTAAGATTAAATTTCTACTTTTATTTTTTCCCATGTAGGTAGGTTCCATAAATATTTCATGTTGGTGAATACTCTTTTGCTATACATACATGTAATACAATAACTGAAACTGCCTCAGTGGCGCAGTGGTAGCGCATGCGACTGCTATGTTTGAGGTCTCAGGCTCGATTCCCGGGTCGGATCAAATGTTTATATGATCTACAAATATTTGTTTCGGAGTTTAGGTGTTTTCTTTGTATAATATATAAGTATTTACAAATAAAAAACAAGCTCTGCTTAGCTTGGGACTAGATGGCGTTGTGTGTTATATGTGCGAAATATTTATTATTATTATAATACAATCCTAAAATCATTCATGCTTTTGTTAACTTTAATTAAATACCCACTGTTTTACATATTTCAAATAGAAGATTAAATGACTTCAGAAAATAATTTTAAAAAGCCTCTGTACTAAAAAGTAAAAATATAAAAGGGGCCAATTTGACCCTGTAAGGTCGTTCTTGTCGGGGTATTAACCACCCCTGGCCAGAGGGTAAGTTCATCTTATTTACTGAATAGTAGATCTGGTAATCTGGTAGACTGATCTCTAGCGTCCTTAGTATAAGAACTTGCCAGCTCACCTCGACAAGGTAGACCCCAGCGTTTTCTAAATTTTCTTTAAATAAATACTTAGCGCTTGTGAAAACTTCACTAACGCGATTCAGGAATATTTATGTAATAATTCAACATTTTGTCATTTATATTATACCCATTTTTGTTACCTATTTTAATTTTGTTGTTTTTATTGTTGTAGGTGTAATCTTAAAAAAATTACAAAGCACACATTCATGGTCATTTCAAATCTAAAAAAATACTGTTGTCTTTGTTAGTCATTTAAAATATCCCGAACCTCGCTAACAAAAGCTTCCGAGCAACAAAGTAGGCCCCGATAGATTATTTAAAAAACCATCCTTAACGCGATTTAGCAAAGAAAATAGACTGGGATGCCATTTAATATTTTTTAAGATAAATTTCGGACTCTTTTTCTTTGTCTTTCTTGTCTACGACTGCGACTAGTGCACTTGTTAATGTTTTTATTTTATTTGAAAGCTGGTGCTTTCCATGAGGTTCAATTTCAATTTTTTTTGTTAAAATTTTACTTGTAGGTAGTTATTGATTACCGGCCATCGCGTAGCATTAAATAATAAATAAATAAATATTCCGGACATCTAACACACAACGCTATCTAGTCCCAAGCTAAGCAGAGCTTGTATTATGGGTACTAAACAACTGATAGAAATACTTATATACTTTTTTTTTGTAAATACATACATATTATACATAGAAAATACCCAAACTCCGAAACAAATATTTGCAGATTATACAAACATTTGGTCCAACCCGGGCATGGAACCCGAGACCTAAAGCACAGCAGTCGCATACGCTATTTGCTACCACTGTATTTATATCAGTTGTCTAACATCCATAGTACAAGTTTTGCTTAGTTTGGGACTAGATGGCGTTGCGTGTCAAGTGCCCTAAATATTATTAAATTACTCTTTTTTCGATCCAAATAATTTTATCCCTATATAAGAGTGTTGTACGATGATCGGACCAACTCTTTGTTAGCATGATCTGGAAACTTTTCGGGGTTTGGGTATTTTCTGACTTTCTGTGTATATTATTTAGTATTAGATTACTAATATATAAAATTCTCGTATCGTGGTGTTTGTTACCAAACTCCTTCGAAACTTCTGGGCCGATTTTTGTGAATTTTTGTGCGCTTATCGGGTAGGTCTGAGAATCGTCAAAATCTATATTTTAAATCCCTAAATGACAAGAGTGACCCACCTTCAAATATTTATTTTAATGGCAAAACAACGTTTGCCGTGTCAGTTAGTATAAATGTATATTTATGTCAGTTGTCTAGTACCCACAATACAAGCTCTGCGTAGATGAATAGCGTTGTGTTGATATATTGATAGATGTCCGAAAATATTGTTTTTTTTTTTTATTTGAATGGTAGGCAAACGAGCATACCTGATGGTAAGCGATTACCGCCGCCCATGGACACCCGCAACACCAAAGGCGTCACAAGTGCGTTGCCGACCTTTGGGGGATGGGAAAGGAGATGGGGGAGGGGTTGGGGTATAGGCCTCCGGTATCCTCACTCACTCGGTGAAACACAGCGCAAACGCTATTTCACACCGGTTTTCTGTGAGGCCGTGGTATCACTCCGGTCGAGACGACCCATTCTTGCCATTTATTACCTTTTTGAAAGGATTCGTATTTGTTTTGCTGTTTTTTATTTAGTTTAATATTTTGTGTCACAGCACCAGTACATGCTTAGTAATACGATGTCTACATCCATATATAGGTGTATATACCCAGTGGAATGAAATCCCCAAACTGCGTTGGCTTTGGGGAACTAACTCTAGCCGTTAGTGTACAGTGGTAGTAATTAGCAGCGGAAAAACGTGGCGATATGGCCCGAGACGAATCAGACTTCGAACGAGTTGCGAAGTGATATATGTGGTATTTCTATACTAATATTATAAAGCTCAAGAGTTTGTTTGTTTGAACGTGCTAATCTCAGGAACCGCTGGTCCGATTTGAAAATTATTTCAGTGTTGGATAGTACATTTATCGAGGAAGGCTATAGGCTATATATCATCACGCACGCATCAGCTAGTTAACCAATAATATGAATGATAATTACAATCTCACACCTCACTCATCTCGAATACAGCTTTCTGATCCCAAACTAGGCAGATCCTGTACAATAGGCACCGTACTGCTGTATTTAAAATTTTATATTGCTATACAGGGTGTAAAAAGACGACTACCGAAAACGAAAGGGGCTGATCCAGCACCCCAAAACTTATTAAAAAAAACAAACAGTTGTTTTTAAAAAAAATTGTAGCTTGAAAAAACAATGTTTCAAGATTTTTATTAATTTCAGAAGCCAGCAATGTACAAGTTAACGCGCCCGCGCGCTCTGTCGCGGTCATTGCACTCACCCGGCCAGCTGTTTTGATATTAAAATACATTACTGTTTTATTGATTTTCTTTGTTTTTTGGTTTTCTAAATGAGATAATTAGGTAGTTTGGGTCCTGTTATGTTTTACTATGTACATGTAAGCAGATAAAAACATAAAACGACTTAGATAAATTAACATTTTTTTTGAGTTTTTTTTTCGCTAAACCTATTCAGTATCATGGTCTGATTGCAACCCCCAAGTTTTCGGTAGTAGTCTTTTTACACCCTGTATTTGTACCTACATATCCATGTTAATATTATAAACTGGCTGACCAATAATTTTCCCACGCTTTAAAACATTCTTCATTGGGGCTTCGCTCCTATTGGTCTTAACGTGATAATATATAGCTTATAGCCTTCCTCGATTAATGGACTATCCAACACTGAAATAATTATTCAAATCGGACCAGTGGTTCCTGACATTAGCGCGTTCAAATAAACAAACTCTTCAGTTTTTTTATTGTATAGGGGCAAACGAGCAGACGTATCGCCTAATGGTAAGCGGTTACCGCCAACCATGGACACCCGCAACACCAGAGGCGTTACAAGTGCGTTGCCGGCATTTTAGGAAGGAGTAAGCTCTTTTCTTGAAGGTTAGAAGATTGTATTGGTCCAGGAACACCGCAGGCGACAGCTCATTTCCCAGTTTTGCTGTGTGCGGCAGAAAGTTTCGGGAAAATCGCACAGTTGTGGACTACCAACCATCTAGAATTCTAGATGATGGGGATGAAACATCATACCTGGAAGTTACGCCACTGAGGTTTAGTAATTATAACACACGTTGATTATTTAATTTTGTGTTACGATATTTAAACCATTTAAACCATTTACTTTTGCTACAAAATACAATCTACAAAGAAAATGATGGAAACAATAGCACAGTTTACGCTGTGAGGCACAGCACTGGTTAATATATTATTTTCCTTACAAAAAACTATGTATTAATATTTATTTTTCACATAATTCTGCAGAATATGCTTTGAATAAAAGTTAATATTATGTATTTATACCACCTCCACAAATACAACCAAAACATTCGTAGTTCCTTGTCACATATTGCAGTTGGTAGCGACTGCAAGTTACATAACTGTTCCATTACTTTTTAGTTTTAGGCTACAAATGTTAAATACCTAAGCACTTTTGCTGTTGTCTGTTGTACCTACCTATAACTATTGTATAACAAATACTAGCAATTCACCCCGGCTTCGCTTCATTACGGAAAATATAATATAGCCTATGTTACTCTGAGAAGATGTGCGGCTTAATGTTATCTTCGATGCCTTCAACAAATGTCGTTATATGTTAGTCAATGTACTAAAAAAGCTAATAAATTATATATGAAAACCTTCCCCAAGAATCATTCTATCTATTGATAAAAACCGCATAAAAATTCGAGCCGTAGTTTTTGAGTTCATCGCGAACAGACAGACAGATACGGTGAACGACTTTGTTTTAAAATTATTATTATCATTAGTGATTTCATACAATAAATGTATACCTCTACCAATCTATACTAACGTTATAAAGAGACACGGCTATTGGCTGTTTGTTTAGTTAAACGTGATAATGTCAGAAACTAAAAGATTGTATAATTCTGTTTAGTGATGTATAGTTAGTAGTTTTATGTGAGAAAGGTATAGACTCACACAGATAAAACCACGACTTTTGGGAACCGAGCATTCATAAAAATTTTTACAAAAATGAGGAAAATCTATTTCGTTTGAAAGACACCAGACGAGTATGCCCGGGTGTGCTAGTAATATATATATATAATATAAATCAATATTTAAATGATTCAAATTTATTTTATTGACTAGTGGATTAATTTTTGTGCAGGTGTTATTAAAACAAGTATGATTTCTGTAGATAACTACTGTGGGGAACGGGTGTCAGGTCCCTCCAACACAAAGGGAGGATCCTCCGACCAGGTGAGGTGATCATGCCTGGCGGGCCACTGCCCAGCAGTTGATGTTGTATATATGATAATCGGCTCGAGAACTTTTATTGCGCGATTCAGGATTGGTAGTTTCTTCTTATTTTACGTTACTACGTAGTTCAGTGTAACTTCGATAGTATGTTATGTGGCGCTGTAGTATGTTATGTTGTTGCGCTGTATGAGGAGGTCGCCACAACTAACTAATAATTTTACAGATCTCACACACAGTCATCTCGTACCAATTAGGCAGAGCCTGTACTACTGTAACCATACTGCTGATATACACAATTTTATATTACTAAATACATACATAGATACTATAGATAAATGATACACCCATTATATATGTATAGGAATATCTATCATCTATTCATATATAAGTTCGATCACTGTACAGTTAAATAATATTTTTATTTTACAAAAAAAACCGACTTCAAGAACTGGACCAAATATATAACAAAGATAAAAAAATACAGTCGAATTGAGAACCTCCTCCTTTTTTTGAATCGGTTATAAAATGAAAGCGTAAGCGCCTAATATTGGCAGTGCCGTCGTGTTGCTGCGCTACAACAAATTGCTATTGGTTTTTTTGCAGGCGCTATAGAATCAATGTGGATTTTTTTCTATATTGTGTGAGAAGCGCTTATAGATATTGAGTATTACAAGTTTAAATACATAAAATGTCCAATTTAAACATTTTATACCAATGTTAAGAAGCTGAAAAGATCTCAGAGAGAAGAGTCATCTAAACGGATCTGGATCAAAATCTGTTAAAGAGATTGACTGTAATTTGTAATATAATGAACAAATTTATAAGCAAGCAAAAGAGGTGTGTCAAGACCGCGGTAAGTAGAGGTCACTTATCTTGTCACTGCCCTACCCCTCTGGGAAATAGAGAATCTGTCTATGTGGGTACCTATATGTAAATATTCTAGGGTGCCTTCATCCGGAAAAAAAATTAATAAAACCATTATATACATACGTGAACGAAACCTTTTTAAAAAAGTTGTTTCATATCAAAACATAGCACAAAATTTGGTAAGCAAATAAATTCTCATAACATTAACACGAGTTCATGCACTCCGAGTAGACTTAATAATAAACAAATCTGCGGGGGACTGTTACATACATACGTTGCAACGCGGCTGCGTCTATGCGACTGCGCGACTCACAATTTAATCCCGCAACAGCGCCAGTCGGTCACAAATTTATAATTTGTACAATTACCAGAGCCCCCGAGACTTTGGGGTTATAGATTGTAGAAAGAATAGACTAGGCAAATGTGACAATATGTCAATATTAAAGTGCTTTTTGTGTGTTTGTCGTTCTTTATTCTATTATCGTAAAGGAGTTCTCTAATTTTTGCTCCAGGATGTGCAGAGGTCATGTATTTGTTTTTGATTTTGAATAATTTCATAAAGTTCATAGTAGATTTAGAAAAAAACTAGCAAATTTAAAAGATTTAAAGCAATGCTGGTGACGTAATTTATCTATGAACGAATTTTAATTGTCAAATGTAAAATACCACATAAATATAATGCGAAATAGGTTCAAATATTGTATTAAAACGTGCATTTTTTATTATACTCATTGCATAAACTATTATTTGAATTCGTATATTATTTACTTTTTAATTATATGCGATAAAAAATCAGTAGGTAATAATTAATTAATTAGTGTGTTCGAAATAATAAAGAAATATCAGTAATAGACAGACTTCATCTAAGGCAACACTTGATACACTTGTCAGTCACTAGTACACCAGAGTAATCATTATCTCAATTTCTTTAATATTTGTGGTTTGGTACAAAACTAATACGGAACCACACAACAAGAACCTATGAACAAAAAATATAATTTCCTAAGAACCGCTGGTTAAAGGCTGTCAAAGGTTAAATGTAGGGTATGTAGTATTATGAAAATGAGGAGATTCATTAAAAACTATTAAAGATCTTTCACGGAGGCATTAAGATAAATAAATATTCCGGACATCTAACAACGACGCCATCTAGTCCCATGCTAAGCAGAGCTTGTGTTATGGGTACTAGACAACTGATATCAATAATTAATAATTTAAATACATACATATTATACATAGAAAACACCCAAACTCCGAAACGAATATTTTGCCGATCATACAAACATTTGGTCCGACCCGGGAATCGAACCCGAGACCTCAAGCTTAGCAGTCGCATTCGCTACCACTGCGCCACCGAGGCAGTCAGCAGATCACAACAGTACAATATTTTATTTTCGCCGCTTCTAAACTTATGTATGCCTATATTACCAGGGTAGCATCGGCTGTTCTAGAGCGCAGACAAATAAATTTAGCTGCGAGATAAGCGACATATAAATCAGACGAGTCCGCAACGCACGCCGGCTTACCGCGGGAAAAATACCATCGCCCTCTATCGGCTACTTGAGGTAACCTACTGACTTTCTGTTAGACTTCATGCTCAAACTATTCTACCCATAGACTATGTAGAAACAAAGTCGGTCTACAATGAAAATAAAAAAAATAAAAAAATATCGAATAATTTCTATACCTCACAATTTCAGTTAAAAGATCCCCAATGAATGGTGTTCCCGCCCTTTTCTTGTGTTTCTTTTTTTATTTTCATCGCTATCATCTCAGCCAAAAGACATCCACTGCTCCAGAACCTTGGGGGAAGCTTCCCCCAAGGTTCTCCAAAACTGTCGGTCCTGTGCTACCCGCATCTAACGAGATTGCGATCTTCATCAGGTCGTCAGACCAACTTCTTAGGAGCCTCCGGTACACGGTCGCCAATCAAGAACTTTATGGCTCCATCGGCCATCGTTACTTCGAGAAATATATCTCTTCCACTGCCACCTCTTGGTTCGTCTGTGGATATTTGTTTACATAAAGAAACTCCTAGCATTACTCTCTCTTGCTACTTGCTTTACTTCGGTAAAAATAGCATAATGTAGATCGATGGTCTTATTAATAATGTCGAATCGGCAAAAAGACTACCTTTCAAGACAATATTATAAAGCTGAAGAGTTTGTTTGTTTGTTTGAACGCGCTAATCTCAGGAACCGCTGGTCCGATTTTAAAAATTCTTTCAGTGTTAGATAGCCTATTTATTGAGGAATGCTACAGGCTATATCTTCACGCTAAGAACAATAGGAGCGGAACACCAATGAAGAATGTTACAAAAACGGGGGAACATTATTACACTGGCAATAGGAGACATAAACGAGGTTGCGTGGATCAGCTAGTGTTGCTGTAACCATAAAAAAAGAATCAAAGAACTGTGTATGTTAAAATTTTCAATGAATGTTTTTTATTTAAAAAGGACCATCGAGGTTCACTCTAGTCCATTTCCATACACTTAACTGTAAGTGTCAACAATGTGGAAAAACTGACAGACGATACGCCTACATCAAAAAAATAATCATAGATAACACAAGTCAACAAAATAAAAACTTTTTTTTGGGTTTGTTATTAAATGAATATTTTCCGATTGTCTACAACTAAAAGTAACCACAGGCTCCATTTATAACAAATAAAGTTTGCTTTTGTACATTTTACAATGAAAAATAAATATTTTAAGATTTTGACAGAACGTTTGAGGAACAACGATTTTAACACACAAGAGGCGGGGTTGCGGGGGGATTACAGGCGTGCAGCTGGGAGCGGCGGGTAGTCTGGGCAGTATGCGTACGAGCATTGCCGAAAAACGACGCCATTTGTGTTGCACGGAGTCCAAAATGGCTTCCAGAAAGTGTAAAATGACGCAAACTCTTTTTGTTACATTTGTGGCGAATTCATTAAAGTAAGGGCTAAAAAATTTAGTCTTTCGACAAATATAAGACTTTGTGAAGCTTATAAAGCTTATTTTAATCTTACCATTTCGATATTTTGTCTTGACTTCGGTCAAGACAAAATATGGAAGGAGCCCACTAATCACATCAATGATTGCTACTTTTGTATAGTTGATCCACGCAGGCGTCGGGTTGGCAAAAATGCCAAGAAGATTAAGTAGGTACCCAGATCTACCATCAACAACCACTGCAGTACCCCACAGTGAACATTTTCCTGTGCCTTACCGTTCAAAACCGAAGGAACAGCTGCCGCTATCACAAGAATCTAGTTGTAGCGAATCCAGCGAATTTTTACCCGAATCACTATCTGTTGAACCACATCTTATAAATTCAGAAGAGTTTAATGACTTAGTAAGAGACTTAAACCTACCTAAACCTAAAGCAGAAATATTAGCTTCCCGGCTAAAACAGTGGAATTTGCTCAAGGAGGATGTTAATATAAGTGATCAAAGAAAGCGTCATGAAATATTTTCTGGATTTTTTACAAAGGAAGACGGACTTTGTTATTGCAATGATGTGAAAGGAGAACGCTTTCATCAAGACGTGATGAACTTTGAACAGCGTTATCAAGGACAACACAATGAGAACATGATGAGTGATTACATTTGGAGTTTAATACGAGAAAGTTCTTACTTACACAAAAGAAAAACAAAAAATGTTCATTTTTAAACCTTTTTTCTGTTTATTTTACATATTTAGATATTTACCTTTATTGTTCTTTCTAAATAAAAGTGATTAACATATAAATTAGAGTTCCTTTTCTTACTTTTGTATTTTACTGAATTAAAAAATTTAGATTTTCTTAAAATTTGAAATTTCGTTCTGGTTGCTACAAAAGCAAACTTTATTAGATGAAAGTATTTTTTCCTTGTTTAAGTAGACATAATTAATCAAAATCAGCACCACAGAACTCAGACTCAAAAATCGTGTTGACTTGTGTAATGTATAGTTATAAAGGTGTAGAAGTCTCAAGAATATTAAAACAATTTAGATAGGGTCTGAGTGCCCGTGCTCTGTTTAAACAACTAGATAAGCATCATCAGATTCTTCTCGTAGACCCCCAAGGGTCTCGGGGTAACCTTTCCAGGTTTAAAGCCTGTCCGAGTGGTTTTCAGCGGCGCCTGCAACCACAGGTGGGTCACTAGTGTGGCCCCCATGGGCCTGTTGATAGTTACGGAGTGTTGGTCCGGTGGGATGAGCGTAACTAACGGGGCCGAAGCAACCTGCTAGTAACGCCCGGGTCTGATCCAGTATGGTGACCTGTGCTTAACGAGGTCGAGCTCCTAGGGATATGTACCCTGAGGAGCGCACGTCAGCCAGCACTAGCTAAGCAATGCACGGTTCTCGTGAACAAGACCGGCCTTTGTCCCACACAGAGAATTAGCATTGCCATTCAACGTGGCAATGGTATCAGTCTTTTAGGAATTCTACCGGCAGGCGAAAATGCGGAGCAATTTTGAATTTTTTGACGATTGTTTGTAAATAAATAAAACTGAATTTGCCGTTTGTAATTAAATGCCGATAAAAGAATAAATTATACTTATAATATCGAAGCAATCGTTGAAATTTTTGTGTCTGTGTGATTCGACAAATGTCTGGAAGGGATGAACCGATTTTGACGGGACTTGTACTGGTCGACAGCTCATCATATAAGGAGTAACATAGTCTACTTCTTAGCTTTGTTTCGCAGTGTTAATAGTGGTTGTAAAGGTACAACAAAATCCGTGGGCTCAGCTAGTTGTAAATATTTTCATATGTTTTTATTTTTCTAGTATTTAGATAATATTTTAAGATATACAGGCAAACGATGAAGCAGGTCATCAGTGTTAGGAAGGTCTGGGAAAAATGGATTCGGTTGAATCGTAATGGCTCATTAGTATAGCGGTTAGCGTATGGAACTCCCGATTAAGGGGTCTCAGATCCGATTCCCGGGTCGGACCGAAATTGTTGTTCGGTATTTCTTACAAGGAATTCATAATAACAGCTCCACTATTATTATCATCATATAAAAACTACAGAATAGTTCAGTAGCTCGTTAATATTTTTAAGTTTAATTTCTTCCCACATTTTGCCTCCATACACAACAAGTTATAAATTATTTCTGTAACTCCTTTGAGAGTTAAAAAGTTTCACACGTAACATTACTTAGGAACTTTTGAAAATAATTTGTAACACGATAAAAACTTGACTACATAAGTTGTGTCAAGCACACTTATGTAGTCAAGTAGGAGAGCCACGCTTCGGCATGAATGGGCCGGCTCGACCGGAGTGATACCACGGCCTCACAGAAAACCGGTGTGAAATAGCGCCTGCGCTGTGTTTCACCGAGTGAATGAGGATACCGGAGGCCCATATCCCAACTTCTCCCCCATTCCCTCTCCCTATCCCCCAAAGGTCGGCAACGCACTTGTGAAGCTTTTGGTGTTGCGGGTGTCCATGGGCGGCAGTAATCGCTTGTCATCAGGTGATGCGTCTGCTCGTTAGCCCCCTTATTCAATAAAAAAAAAAACACAAGTAATTTTTCTACGATTTTGTGTCTATTTTTCGTTCGTCTACTGTCAAGAATATCAAGATAAGTATGAAGTATCTGAATGACCGAGTTTCGTTCAGTATGTTTTTTTGTAAATTTCCTAAAAAATCATCCTTGTTAGATCGATTTATTGCCCCCCGAAACACTCTTTTTTTGTGCGGATATTCCCTTGGATACCACCAACTGGTGGTTATGTCGGACTCGAACCGACTAAAGACCCCCTGCATATTAAATTTAATGAAAATAGTTAGATACGTTTCCGAGATTCAGATAATCTACACCAAGTGACTGCCTCGGTGGCGTAGTGGTAGCGTATGCGACTGCTAAGCTTGATGCTTGGGTTCGATTCCCGGGTCGGACCAAATGTTTGTGTGATCTGCAAATATTTGTTTCGAAGTTTGGTTGTTTCCTATGTTTAATATGTATGTATTTACAAAAAAAAACTATATAAGTATTTATATCAGTTGTCTAGTACCCATAACACAAGCTCTGCTTAGCTTGGGACTAGATGGCGTTGTGTGTTGGATGTCCGGAATATTTATTATTTATTTATTTATATAAATAAATAAAATGTTCGTGTTTGTTAAAATTAAAATAACCGCTTTTTACTAAATACGTTTGTATGTACACACGGTACATATCACAATTTTTTTTCTTTTTTTTCTGTCTGTCAGTTTGTTCCGGCACATTTCTAGAATGGCTGGACTGATTTCGACGAGACTTTTGCTGGCTGATGAAGATAGCTGATGTGCTAAAGAGTAACTTAAGCTATATTTTTTAATATAGATTTACTCCGCAGAGTTACCCGCGGTTTAACACAGTTAGTGTATATATTTACTTATATCTTATATATAAAATTCTCGTGTCACAATGTTAGTTACCATACTCCTCCAAAACGGCTTGACCGATTTTCATGAAATTTTGTGAGCAGTTTAGGAAGATCTGAGAATCGGCCAACGTTTATTTTTCATCTCCCTAAATGTTAAGAGTAGTCCACTCCTAAATTTTATTTAGATTTTTTTTTTAATGATACAGCATTAGAAAATACACCCCCCTATTTTTCCATCGCGATTTTTATTGACCCACCTCTACAACATATATTCCTTTTTATGTCAAAGCAACGTTAGTCGGGTCAGTATGCGAGTATATACTCGTATACAAGAATCGCTTATTTAAAGGCATAGAAAGAAGATAAATACTAAAATTATATTTCACAGTTCACATATATTTACTCACAATGACATGTAGTCAGTTGTCAACTCACGCTACGGGCAATAGAAGA
Source organism: Spilarctia lutea (assembly GCA_916048165.1). Taxonomy (NCBI): domain Eukaryota; kingdom Metazoa; phylum Arthropoda; class Insecta; order Lepidoptera; family Erebidae; genus Spilarctia; species Spilarctia lutea. The sequence goes on along the minus strand of OU696496.1, from coordinate 12,196,516 downwards.
CGCAAACGAGGTTGCGTGGCTTGTGGTGGTTGTATTTTATAAACACACCCCCCGCGACACAAAATACATACCTAATACAGGAGTTACCTTTAAAAAGACTTTAGCTAACCGTCAGATCTTGTGCCACTTATGTAATAAAAACAATTTTTGAAACTAAAAAGTGTTTTCTTTTTTTTTTTTTTATTGAATAGTGGGCAAACGAGCAGACGTATCACCTGATGGTAAGCGATTACCGCCGCCCATGGACACCCGCAAAACTAAAAGCGTCACAAGTGCGTTGCCAACCTTTGGGGGATGGGGAGAGGGAATGGGGGGAGGGGTTGGGGTATGGGCCTCCGGTATCCTCACTCACTCGGTGAAACACAGCGCTAGCGTTATTTCACACCGGTTTTCTGTGAGGCCGTGGTATCACTCCGGTCGAACCGACACATTCATGCCGAAGCGTAGCTCTCCCACGGTAAACATACATACCTAATGCAGGAGTTACCTTTAAAAAACTTTAGCTAACCGTCAGATCATGTGCCACTTATATAATAAAAATATTTTTTGAAACTAAAAAGTGTTTTGTAAGTTTCTATCTTAGATATAAAACTCTCCAAGGAAATATCTAAGGCATGTTCTTTCTAATCATTTCATATCCTCGCCCCACCGGTTAACGTAATATAAATTCCTATCCAATATTCACAAATTCACATGCCACGTTTTAATGTAGGGGCAAATTGCAATTTTGCTACACTGCCGCGACTTGTGAACGGGCATAAAACATTTTGAAAATAGTTTTATGTTTTAAAACCTCTTTAGAACGATCAAGTATAGTTGAGAGATATTGTCTGTGCCTTCGAGTTTACGAAAGTTGTTGAAAATAACACTTTATGGTACTTTCGTAGAGTTACGTAGATTAAAATAACTTTTAATATTTTATATTTAGAATTTTTAGTGTTACGTACATTAGAATTTGGTGTTTTTAAAAATACAGAGTGTCACCAGTCTTGTTGATCCCATGGGTGTTGTAGGGGGCTACTAAGGGCACAATTTATGCAGTTCTGTCTTGTATATTTGTATATATAAGGATCTATTTTAGCAGTTTAGTTAACACAGTACTCTTTCAAGTTTGGAATAGGGTAGAAGACATCTTAATCAAATTAGTTACTTTTTATTATCTGTCAAAGCGAAAACTTTGTATGAAAAATGTACTAAATACAAACTTGTGACGTCATTGTTTTAGACTACTCAATTGAGCAATATATTTTAATTATTATTTGCTAAATATTATGATACGCTGTAATAATTATATTTTCCGAGATGTTTTGTTTTGAATGACTATATTTACCTTATTAGATGATTTTGTTCGAGATGAATGAAGTCGAAAAGAAAGTTTTTCGTCAGTAAACATTGATACAATTAAAAGGATATCATACATAACGTTAAGAATACTATCAATTTTTAGTTTTATTTCTTCAGTGTTCATCCTACTAATTTTTTTTTTTTTTTTTTTATTGAATAGTGGGCAAACGAGCAGACGTATCACCTGATGGTAAGCGATTACCGCCGCCCATGGACACCCGCAACACCAAAGGCGTCACAAGTGCGTTGCCGACTTTTGGGGGATGGGAAAGGGGATGGGGGAGGGGTTGGGGTATGGGCCTCCGGTATCCTCACTCACTCGGTGAAACACAGCGCAAACGCTATTTCACACCGGTTTTCTGTGAGGCCGTGGTATCACTCCTAATATTATAAACGTGAAAGTTTGTGATTATGTTTCTTGCTCTTTCACGCAAAAACTACTGAATGGAAGCTTATACATCAGAATGACACATAGGGTACAATTTATAAAGATACTAGCTTCACCTCGCGGCGTTGCTCGTGGTTATTGTCGTAATATTAGTCATGAATACCGATAAATTTTTATTTATTATTCTTAGCTTGTTAATGCGTATAATGTAATCTGTAAAGTTGTTCCATATACCTACTTGAAGAACCTTAATACATGTTAAATCATTTCTAAGCAATTAAAAGAAAAAGGGAGAGCCACGCTTCGGCATGAATGGGCCGGCTCGACCGGAGTGATACCACGGACTCACAGAAAACCGGTGTGAAATAGCGCTTGCGCTGTGTTTCACCGTGTGAGTGAGGATACCGGAGGCCCTTACCCCCATTCCCTCTCCCCATCCCCCAAAGGTCGGCAACGCACTTGTGACACCTCTGGTGTTGCGGGTGTCCATGGGCGGCGATAATCGCTTACCATCAGGTAATGCGTCTGCCCGTTTGCCCCCCTATTCAATAAAAAAAAAAAAAAAAATACACAACGATTTTAACATTTCCCGTAACAACATAATTGCAGCAAAACACAGGAGCAAAATATCAAAACGGCCTCGCTCCCTGAGGCTGCGATGTTGACCGTTATTCTTTTTAATTTCCCCCGTTCGAGTTTATGCGGCTGATAACACTGCGCTATCTATCGGTACCAATGGTAGAATATCGTTTTGTATTTATTTTTGTATTGGCAACATCGCTAACGGCCGGTAATGGTTAGTTATTGGTGGTTATTGCTACTTTATTGTTTCGTTAAACTATCGTAATGGGGGTTTGTTTGTGGTCGTGACTTTGTTCGTTGTCAAAGTTGTTTTTCTATACTAAGTATATTATGTTCTTTTCTGTATATTCGTATGTGTCCAGCGACCAGTGCCACACATTGCTTAAATAATTTGTAATTTATATAAACTTTGAGCAGTATTCTATCTACACTTTAAGAGTGTATATATTACACTAGCTGAACCTCGCGGTGTTACCTGCAGTTATTAGTTTACATATTGTTATTTTTGTTTTTTTTTCTTACAATTAAAATAGCCTATATTAATCAGTGATAATGTAGCATACAAATAGTGAAAGAATTTTTAAAATCCTTCCAGTACTTTTTGAGCCAATTCGTTACAAACATACTTACATACAAACCTTTCCTCATTTTATAATATTAGTATAGATAAATAAAACAAAACTAAATTAAAATTCATCATGTTGTATTGTTTAATTCTGTTATACGATCTAATTCGTAATATACACTATTTTGTAGTACATACTGATATAAAGAAAATAAAAGTAACTCTGTCTGTCTGTCTGTCTGATACGCTTTTACAGTCAACCGCTCAACCGATATAGATGAATTTCAGTGTAGCGATATATTTCATAGATAGTATCATGGAGAAGTACATAAGCAACTGTTTATTGCGATAATCGACATAAATGCGGGCGGAGTTGCAGGCAAAAGCTAGTACATAACACGTTCCAAGCATTGGAGGAGTAAATGTAGTATTTATATTTGAAACCTATTTCTACACAATTAAAATATTTTTTATCTATGGCCAGAAATAAAAAAAGAAAAACATCTAATTTGTTTAAACAAGCGCTTGTTAAAAGAAAGAAATAAAATTTTATTCGAAATTTAAACCTTTGTGAAGGAAATTTCAATTCGTTCTTATTTCAAATATAAATCAAATTATCAATCAGGCGCCTTGCACACGGTCGTCACGTGAGCAGGCAGGCACACACGAGCGACGTAATATAAGTGTAATATAATAAAGCTCGACTTGTTGTATTAGATTTACTACTTGCCTATTACTTACAGAGTAATGTGTAGAGACAGAGAAAACTATCATGAATTTTTTAAAAGTGCACGTGTATTTCATATGAAAGAAAGAAAACAGAAAACTGGTGTGAAATAGCGCTTGCGCTGTATTTCACCGAGTGAGTGAGGATACCGGAGGCCCATACCCCAACCCCTCCCACCATTCCCTCTCCCCATCCCCCAAAGGTTGGCAACGCACTTGTGACGCTTTTGGTGTTGCGGGTGTCCATAGGCGGCGGTAATCGCTTACCATCAGGTGATGCGTCTGCTCGTTTGCTTTCCCCCCTATTCCCCTATTCCATAAAAAAAAAGAAAATAATAACAATTGTACCTGGAGGACCGAGCTTTACTTGGTATTTTTTGGCAAATTTTCTAAAAATGAATCTAGTACTTACTAGTATTTTAGAAGAGAGTACTTTTTTCCGAACAATAGTGTTTTACCAGTACCATACAATCTGTAGACAAGGTATATTACAGTTAATTAAAACTCTTATTCAATAGGCACAAATGTCAGAATGCATTGCAAAATTTTAAAACTAGTCAATATATTTTTTTCTCATGTTATCAAAACAGTGCTTATTGTTATTACTGGGCGGTTGATTGAAATATTAAAAGTTTATAAAAAGTAAATTCCAGTTTTTTTTTTCAGTATTTAGGAATATTATGATAAAAATCCACCTTGAACTTTAAGTAATTACAAAATAGAAAAGGGTTTCTAGTGCTTATAAATTGACGAATGAATAATTTGAGCCTGCTGAAGTTAAAATAAAATACTCTGCAAAAAAGTTACTCTGTGACTTCTGTAGCGCTGCAATAGCATTACACTGCACTAGTAATGTAACATAGCTAATCAGTTACACACATAAATTATCAATACAGCGCTATGTGTGGCTAAGGGTGCCGTAGCGCTCTACGGCGTAGCGGGTCTACGTTCGTAGATAGGACCCGTCTACGAAAGTCGTTTAATAGATTTGTTCCTCTTTTATTGCCTAGCTATAGCTAGCACGTATACAAGCTTTTTCTCGTGACTTTGATCATCGCGATATCATGTTTATTTATTATTATTATATATATGTGCTCTATGTGCTATAAATCTATCTTTAATTCAACAAAATTTCGTCCAGATTCTTTTAATTATTGTTAAGTTATTATTAAGTTGCTTTTTACAGGGTGACTGAGATTGGTAACCTCCTTAATATTGCCAAGATTATGTCGGTCGGCTATTAGATCAACCGGTTTTACCTGAATATCAGTTTCTCTATGAAGCGACTGCCATCGGACCTTAGCAACAATGACATCCAACTGAATTTGAAGGTTGCACTAGTTGTTAGTATATTTACCAGCAGACGGTGCCCGCTTCAGTGCGGGCAGGCGCTGGGAGAGGTCCGGTCGTGTTAATAACTGCAGTTCCCTTACCCCTCCCTTCTCAGGCGCAGAGTGGCACGCCGTGTGGTATTAGTCGGTTCGATTCCGACACACCACCCTGACGCAAACCCCGGTGGGGTGACGGCCCCAGGGGGTCCCAAACGTTAAAAAAAAATTGTTAGTATATTTGTGGGCACTGACTGTCCAATAACGATTGCCATAGATATTCATGATAATAATAGAATAAAAACAATTAATATGAATTAATGTGTACAGGTAACGGGTTCGAACCCTGCTCGACTGCGGTCGAGTCCTCTCATTTGTGCTAAAGCTCTCTTTCGGATATTTCCTTAACCCTTTCAAACCCAAATTATTTTTTTCTATATCCTTATTTATATAAATGTTAAACATACAAATTATAAATAAACTACACTCAGTAACAGAACAAGTGTTTTTGTTTCTCAAACATTTTTTTCGTGGAGGAATGGAACCCACGACCTCTAGTTTAATAATTGTCGTTAACCACTATTCCGGCCAGTCGTATTCATGAAAGTAAGACTCCAATGATCATACAGACCCTTGATATTTATATAAGTTTAATTCCATAAACCTTTTAGTAATAGATTGTTAGTATTCATTAAAACCCCGCCAGCAGTGCAAAAAATTAGACTTAAGTGGGGTTCGAACACGAAACTACTTAATCGCAAGTCTAGTTTTTTTTAAAAGACAACTCCGGCACTAGGAATAATTCCTGTGTCGGACCAAGACCAAGAGACCAAGAACACTCTGACTTAGAACAACAATTTGTGGATCATACAAAGTGTTATTCCATGTGGGATTTGAACCCACAACACTTAGCGAAGTAGGAAACGGCGTGGCGAACGCTTAACCACTTAACCACTGTTTTACATAATGTGGTGTTTCATTATCAATTACAATAAAAGATAAAAGTTATAAAACCTTTCGTCAAAAAATATTACGATGAACAATAATAAATTAATTTAGAAAATTTCGATTTCAAAAAATATTGTTTATGGTATGCAACGGAGATGCGCGATTATGGCGCCACTCTGACTCCGTCATTCATCTAAGAAAGAGTCACGATTCTTTGCTATAGATAAAAGCTTTTCCATTGAAGAGTTTCATAACTCAAATGATTTCTTTCGCTCTCAGAAAGAAAATAATCTATTTAATAAATATAATCAAGGCATTAAAAGACCCTCCTTAGAAACTGCATCCATTTTATTTATCATCTTCTGTAACTAACGAAATCTTGTTCCTAATAAAATATTTCAGGAAGTTAATTATGTTTCATAAATATTGATAGCCCTTGATAATACAAGAAAACTTATTATTACCCAACACGGAAAAATCTGCCTAAAATCGCTCCGAACGAACCCCCAAGATGTGTTTTCAACGCACACACCAACGCACCATCGCACACATCTAAACATAATGTGACATTTATAGACGCGTCAGCTGAAAAACATTATCAAAGTAAATTAGACTTTAACTCCTTACACCAACAACTAAAATACACAGCAAAAACTGAGCTAAATTAGGATATTTCCAAAGTCAAACACAACTCTTAAACTTTTTGCTTTTAATCAAAATAGAACCCTGTTACCAATGGTTACGGTGTAAAATAATGTTTTTGACGAAAACAGATATGTCATGTCTGTGTTCCGAATTTGAAAGAGCTTCCCGAAAGGAGCCGAGCGCTTACCGATCGGGTCCGAGTGGCGCCGAGACGCGGCGAGTGCCGCGAATGCATTACGACGTAGTGGTGTAGGGCTGGCACTTTGGGAAAACTACTATTTTCACATAAACGTAAATAATTGTTGTCATCGTTTCTACTATTTTTATGAAAGTAACGGGTTTCTTTTTGCTGAATAGAGTCTAATAAATAATAAGGTTTTTAAGAGACTGTGATATAAATAAAAAAATAATAAATACCAAAAAAGAATATACATTTAACTATTTTTGAAATTACGTAATAACTTGCATAATGTCAAAAAAATGTTTTAAGGTTGTTTTGTGCAAATTATAAATTCAAAAACACCATCCTGCAACGTAAACGCAGCCTTAACAGCAGCCAAATATCGTAGAATGCACGAATCCTATATGAGAAATCGGAAAAGGGAAAAGCTCTGTGCCGTCAACCCTGTGCGTAGGGCGGGGCGGAGCGGGGCGGGGCGGGAGAGCTGGCGCGGGGCGGGGGCGCTATACGTCGCGCCAGTCGGTCGCGGGGCGCCGCGCAGCCCGCACGCGATATGCGCGCCCTATAGCGTATTATGTTCCTCCCCGACCTCCCGCGAGCCTGCATGGTGGACGACGTAGCGACTTATTTGCAAGCGCCCTCCTCGGGACAGGTGGCTACAATTATTAACAACAAACCCATATGTAATTAACAATGATCATATTAACAGATGTTGTGAGCTAATGTTGCTTACCTACTGCGTCGGCCGCCCGGGTATTTTCGGGACGTACCGATTTCACCGTCAAATCGATGTGAACGCACGTGATATTAAGTTTTAGGCTGGATGCGCGTTTTCCGGAGTACAAGGTAACATTAAAAAAACTTTAAAAAAAAAATTTGCTGTCAAAACAGAGAAGAAAAATAAAATAATTTTCAAAGTGCCAACGAATTTGAAAGTCGAAATGTGTTGATAACATGACGTGTAAACAGATCGATAGCACGCCGTCAAGATGACAGGTGTTCGACACACACGTAATAATATTTAAAACTTTTCAGTGAAATGTTTTACTTAAACTTTAAGCTTCAGTTCCAATTTCAGAAAAAAGGTTGCTAATGAAAATATCTCAAATTAAAATAGTTTTAAAATACATAAAATAACAAAATAAAATCATGATCATCTCTCTAGTTAAGGATTAAGTTTATTTAATCTATCTGATTATAATAATGTATATTTTATATCATTTCTTAAAATTAACTGAATTATCGACAAATTAAAGTAAAAATAAAACACACATCGTATTATGTACAACCTTAAAATAAAATTTATATTGTGAAATAAGTTTGATGACTCAGACTTATGTAGCGAAATCACAAAAAACTAAATTCACTCTTACAAAATGAAAACAAAAAAAAAACCGGGCAGAGAAACATTAAACTGTTAAAAGATAGGGTATTAATTATATAAACTTTGTGCTTTAGTTAAATACAGTTTAACTACAGCACAAAGTAAATAAAATCAATCACATGTACCAAAAAAAAATATCGAAACAAATATTGCAAATCGTATAGTTAATTGAAAACCAATTGAAAATAATTTGAAATAAGAACACCACTAAAAAAGCATAGACAAGCAATGATAGAAATAAAAAAGAAAAAAGCGTGGTTAATCGATATGGTGTGGCTAAGATGTGAATAAGTTGACTGCAGGGAAACTACGGCATAGAGTAGCATAACGCCCAACGTTATCTGCAGTTTACGTTGTTTTGCTAAATTCACCTTTATCATGCTATAAAAACAATTTAAAGAAACAATGTGGAAAGTTCCTTTTAGAACTGAATGTTAGGCGGCCTTTTAACTTTACTATTTTTAATCTGTATTGACGAACTAGATTACGAATTCAATTAAGAATTGACTTGGTATGCACAAGCATCAATTTTTATTCGGCCTTTTATGTCATTTGAATTCACGTAGATTGTGATTAATTAGACCCCAAATATTGATTAAGAAGAACCAGAAAAGTAACTTATCCTTTTAAAATCGTATAAAAAAGAATGTTTTGAAAGTTAGCGTGTATTTATTTCTCGTCTTGTAAATTTTGGAGTTATTGGCTCTGTGCCCTAATACCTGGCCTTGATCTTGATGATGAATATGTGTTAGATAAACATTGTTTTTACGTAATGTTAATAAATCATAATGTAATGCAGGTATTTCCTCTTTTTCTATAAATCAACTTTTACGATTAATAAGTTTATTGATAGGTAACACTAGTGTAGTAACTTATTCTTTTATAAAATTTACTATAATCGATAAGCTTTTGTGCATCAATATCGATTGCTGAAAGCTATGTATTACTAATTCGGTAATTTTAAAATGTAATTAAGTTAAAGATAAAAGATATTCCATGAAATTATAGCCTAGATATGGAAAAGGCAATTAAGAGGAAATTATTTCAAATATCTAACGTATTTCAAGAGTAACGTAGAAATGGTGTCTACGATATAGAACTAGGTAACCTTCCAAGTAAGTTCCGAGCCGGAGCCAGGGCTTATTCAGCAGAGATAACCCGACCGAGAACTTCGTACAACTTGAATTTCTAATTTAATTTCGTACTAGAATTCATTTATTGCAGCAATTTGATTAAAATTTAGAACTTTCAGAGTAGAATCTAAAAACGGTTAATATAAGGTAAAGGAATGTTACTAAATCTACGTTTTAAATTAACAAGAATAGAATTTCGATTAAAAAATAGTCGAATTGCAATAACAATAAAAGAAAGACACAGTAGAGAGAGACAAAGCTTAATATAAGGAGACTAAACCAATAGAATCGTTTTATGGACTTTACGATTGATGGTAGGAAATAAGAATTTTATGATGTTTTTCTATGATTTTATGTCACGGAAGTGGGATAATTTATTAAACCAAATAAATAACTGTAAAAGAGATGAAACAAAAACTTTTCGTAAATAATAACAAGAAAACAGCAATACCAAGAAGATTAAAATAAAAAAAAACAACCAATCGTATGTAGATTGAAAAAATAATACATCAAAAATCGATACGTCAAACTGATTTTCGAATATGGAATGTTTATAAAAAAATTAAAAGCACAGATTATAATACACCCAAAGTACCCGGCCGGCTGTCGTTGAGCGGACCGCGTCGCATCGGTGTTAACTCGATGTTTCCCCCCTGTTGTTTTCTTCTATCACCCTTTTTCTTGCCACTCGATGTATGAATGTTTTTCACTAACTGTTAATGTTGATATTTTAATGTACCCATAATAATTGTTAGTTTGGATTTTTTAATGTTTCTGTTGAGTTGCGTGTGTTGTTATATCTATGTTATTAGTGAAAAAAATTAAGTTCATTCAATTCGAATCATAAAAGAAAAGTCAGAATGTTTTCCTTAATAATTCATCTTGTATTTTAAGAAAATTAAACTTCTAATATTAATTTAAATACTATATAATAACTCACGCATCACAATGTGTATTATATTTTTATTTCTAATTGGTTAGTTATGTTGTCTTTAGCATTCGTCTATTAAGATATCTTATATTTCTACTATAAAAATATATTCATTAACTAAAGTAACTAAAGACAACATTACTATGTATGTGTATAAAGTGACCAGAAAAATTCAACCATTTATGAAATACAAGACATTTTTATTGAAACACAAATTATACTAAAATTTATAATCGCCTAAATGGTATTATTTTTTTGGTCATAGTGTTTAGTCGATAATTCTGTATATGTGCATGATTCCCGAATGCACTACCCTAAAAGCGAGAATGTGTTGCACGTACCTGTATATTTTTTTACTGTTCCTTTTTTGAATTTCTCTTTTAATTTCACTACTGCAAAGTCCATTAGTAAATTGGATTTTGTATATTGATGTTTTTTCGAGTCTACAGCAGACATCTTTTCTAATACCTGTCTGTAGTTTCGATTGTATAATTGTTTAATTATAACCGTGTTTTTCTTAATACAGATTTTAGGTCAATACAAAAAAAGATGTAGTTGCTTCATTTGATAATATCCGGAATATAAAATGGGTTAATACCATTCCACTGCGACAGGGAGCTGTGGAATGTGGGAAATTTTCTTGGGTTATATAAATTGCCAGACTATAAATTTAAATAGTGATTTACGTATGTGATTATAACGACCGTATGCATTTTTTGTGTGTTATCACTTATCTATAATTTATTGTAATTTTTATGTGGAGTTCTAAACTTGAAATGTGTGTGGTGAAGAATGTTTTCACATTGAAGCGCTGCAAAATGGCGGTGATTTACAAAATCTTAAATTAATAATTGGTGAAAATAGTAAGTAAGTAAAGTAAAGTAAGGAAAGCTGAAACAAATTGTCAATCTACATCTTCGGGTACGATATCGTGAGATAAAATATTTGAATAAATAAAATACTTACTTACTACAAATTCTCCGATTTGCGTTACCTAAAACAGTTTTAAGCTACTCGTTTTGAGTCTTACCAAAACTGCTTTTAAAATGACACGTTTTATGTAATATTATGTTTGTTTGTCATGTAATATTGAATTACAAGAATAAGCAGAAAACACATTAGCAAATGAGGTGTTTTTGAGAAGGTTGTCCGAAAATTCAAATGATCATAATCAATTTCGTATTGGATACGTTTATTTCATCAACAACTACGAATCTACCTACAACTGCCAACTACCAAGGGTAAAATCGGACTCTAATAATAAGACACCGCTTTCCATCCGTCTGTCTATCCGTCTGTCACCAGGCTGTATCTCATGAACCGTGATAGTTGACAGTTGAAATTTTCACAGATGATGTATTTGTGTTGCCGCTATAATAATAATTACTAATAAACAATAACATAAGTATTTAAGGGGGCCCATACAACAAACGTGTTTTTTTGGCGTTCTAATAGATAAAATAGTACGGAACCCTTCGGCCGGTTTTTTAAGTGAAACTTCTTTAGAATCGTTGTGATTTCAAACCGGATGCAACGGAAAAAACGATAAGTAAGAGAGACACAAATACAAAAAGTCGCCTGTAATTAGTGAGCCAGAGCGAGAGAACAAATGTCGGTCTCACTCTTTTGTCGATTTACTGAAGTTTCACTTCTATCGTGTGTGAATCGCACACACACCTTTTTTTACTCCATTAGGTCCACTGCTATCAGATGATAGGTCCAACCATAAAATAGGAACATTTGATTTTAATTCACTGTTCCAGTTTATTATATTTGCGTATCCATTTGATCTTAAAGCCTTTGGATTGAAAATGGCCGTATTGTGCTAGCGAATCGAAAGCAATCGTTTCATAGTGCTTTACAACTCTACAAACCAGTTTATAGCGGTTACAGTTGTAACTTAGTGTTACGGTTCGTGTTTATTCTTTTATCTATGGACACATAGTTTTTTATTGTTAATTTAGAAAAGACCTTTTTCTAAAGACAGGCTTATGTCTAGCACTGGATTATTTCAAAGCTGTTGATGTGATATGATAGATATATTATCATCATCTTCCTAACCTTGATTATTCCCAAGATTATTTGAGGTCGGCTACTAGTTCACCTGAATATCAGTTTTTCCACGGAGCGACTGGCATCGGACCGCCGAACTTTTGAATATTGATTGAACTAGTTTTCAATATATTCGAGGGCACTGACTTCCCAATAACGATTATCATATATGTTCATGACAACCGGAACCGACGGCTTAACGTGCTCTCCGAGGCACGGGCGGGAAACACCGTCATGTAACACTCCAGGTTGCTATTAAGAATTTCTTGTAAGGAAAACCCAACAGCAGTACGTCCCGTGAATCTTTGGACCAACGAGGCAGGCAAAATGCCTATAAACACGTAAAATTATAATAATTTGTATTTATGAGTGCGATTCATTATTAGCTGAGATATTTTTTGCATTAAGAAAGGAAAACATATAGGTGAAAAAGATACGTATTTGAACTCGGGTTTTGTTGTATTATCATCGGTTTGCTCCAGGAAAGGAAACGAATACGCACGGTGTTCGTAATTTCTAGGTCCGAGTCGTTCGTGGTTTTGTGTAATGACGTTCCTCAGGAGCCATTACCATAAAAAAGTTTGCGTTCAAGTAGGTTTCCTCCATTTATTCTACACTAGCTTACCGACGCAACCTCGTTTGCGTCTTCTATTTCCCATAGCGCGAAAATTTTCCCCCGTTATGTAATGTTTTAATACATTCTGCACTGGTGTTCCGCTCCTATTAGTATTAGCGTGATGATATATAGCCTATAGCCTTCCTCGATAAATGGACTATCCAACACTGAAATATTTTTTCGAATCAGGCTAGTGGTTCCTGAGATTAGCGCGATCAAACAAACAATCTTCAGCTTTAAAATATTAGTATAGAAACAGTAATCCCATATAACCGCGTAAAGAGACAAATAAACTTAATATTACAACAATTGTAATGCGGGAAATACTACTAAAGATTGAAGGTTAAAGCTGTCAAGCTATCCGATAGTTTTATGTCACATATATACATACATATATAAATAACATTTCTTGTGTATTATATAAAGGGGCAAACGAACACACATAAAGTTTATTACATACATAATGGGTGCTTAGATCTCAGTGGAAGCGATAAAAAAGATGTAAGACACAATAAATAAGAATATTCTCGAATTCGGAAGTCGTACTAAATATAGGCATATGGTATATTGCTGGCTATAGAACCTTTTTGTGGTTTTAATTCATCTAATTGAGTGTGTTATTTTATGGGATTCATCCTTAGGATATATCAGATATCTATTGGACGTCTTCTTCGATTGCAATGTGTGTTTTTAGGACTGTATCAGAGAGATAAACCTGCGTTAAATATACGTTTAGTTCAACCTACAGTTTTGATCGTAGCCTATCATATCATCACGCTACGACTAATAGGAGCGCAGTATCAATTACAAATGTTTCAAGAGGGAAAATTATTTATTTTGAGAGCTTCCATTGCGTGCACTGCGTAGATGGTTGAAGGTTGGTTCACTATAACCTTTTTACAAGCTTTTATTTAGTTTCACCTGTCCCGATGTTTGTCTATAATCAAATCTCGCAAGTTAAATTTGATCCACTTCTCGATTTCTGATTGAATTAAAATTTGAAATGTACCTTTAGTTCTAATGATAATGCAATGATATATAATCGATATTATTATTAATCCAAAATGGCCGCCGTAACAAAATGGCGTCGTACATATTTCTGAAAAATCCGGCCAAAACGGGAATCAAATAAAAGGGCTTTAAGTTATTTTTTAATTAATGAGTAAAAGCTTGTTTTTAAAAAAGAACTTTTAAATTAATCACTTATTGAAGTTTAGAGGATCATTGGCATTTGGCAACATTGACAAGGGTCCATCGGATCATAAAGTATGAGAAACTCAGCGATAACTTCTCGAATAATATAATACAGAGATTGTTCCTCTGCCACATACATCTTACTGTCTCTTCAAGTTCCAGATTGCTTAGCAAACTTCAACTAATATACACGCAGTTAAGAGAAGAAGGAACATGATTCTCAAACTTTCTCCTTCATTACAAAATAAGCTTTCAGGGAAGTTTCGAGAACATATAATATTTTACTACTAAAAGCAATTTATGTAATAAGTTGGTGGCGCATCAGTATGCGGCCTATAGCTTGTTTACAAGATAACTCCGAAACCTTATATTGATGTTGTAAATCACGTTGTACGAAAACCGAGGTCTTAACTTCACGCCTGTTATTTGATGAGGGTAAGCTGATAAGTGAAAGTTTAGATTTAATCACGTCGCGTGACATGATTGGTAATATATTAGAAATAATGGATGTTATATTACTTTGGTTGTTATAAATTGTCTGCAGATATCGATTGACTGCCTCGTTGGTGCAGTGGTAGTGTATACGACGGCTGTGCTTAGGGTCTCGAGTTCAATTCAAAAATATTTGTAGCGGAGTTTGGGTGTTTTAATTGTATAATATGTATGTGTTTACAAAAAAGAAAAAAGGTTATAACCCTTAGAGTTGCGGAGGTCCGATGCCAGTCGCTCAGTGGAAAAACTGATGTTTAGGTAAAACTGGTTGAACTAGCAGCCGTGAGCTGACCCACATCTTAGGAATAATAAACGTTAGAAAGAAGAAATGGTTATCAGTAAATGTACTAGTAATATAAAAAAACAGTAATCTTATTTTTAATATAAAGTTTTACTTATTATATACATATAAATAAACGTCATCTAGTCCCAAGCTAAACAGAGCTTGTGTTATGGATACTAGACAACTGATATAAATACTTATATACTTTTTTTTTGTAAATACATACATATTATACATAGAAAAGACCCAAACTCCGAAACAAACATTTGCAGATCATACAAACATTTGGTCCGACTCAGGAATCAACCCGAGACCTCAAGCTTAGCAGTCACATACGCTACCACTACGCCACCGAGGCAGTCATACATATATCTGTAGGACAAAGATACACAAAAAAGTTTAGCAGAACTCTTTTCCATCCAGATTTGAGGTTTAATATCAGTTTTGAGGCACTTAGAACAATTATCAAAGGCAAATAAAAACTTAATAGTTATTTTTAAAGTAAAATAACTATGAAATAAAAACAAACGACAATCTTAGGGCCATTGGAGGCAATCTGCGCTAAGTTTTAATGTTGAGAAATAACAGTTAGGCTTTAGACGTTAGGAGTTGTGCCAGAAGGAACACCTGCCAAGCATCCCTGATGACCTTGGCTGACAGAGTTTTGTATACTGTTTTTCTTGGCATTGTCCAGTTTTTGTTTTTATTTGGAATTCATTCACCAAGAAGTTCTATTATGTTCATGATTACCGTATATAAAAGTAATTTTACAATGCTATAAGATCTAAGATTTTCTACTCTTTGATTCTTGATTAGATCCTTGATAAACAATAATTGTTGAAAAGCATTTTTGAGGGGTTATAAAAAGGTTTCAATTAGGTTGTATGTTTGGTACCTCAGCGATACGTTATTCATAAACGTAGTATAACTATGTATCTATATATACGTGAAACAAAAAGTCTATACCCTTTTTTATCAAAATTACAGAAAACCGATGTGAAACGGTACTGTGGGAGAGCTATGCTTCGGCATGAATGGGTCGGCTCGACCGGAGTGATACCACGGCCTCACAGAAAACCGGTGTGAAATAGCGTTTGCGCTGTGTTTCACCGAGTGAGTGAGGATACCGGAGGCCCATACCCCAACCCCTCCCCCCATCCCCTTTCCTATCCCCTAAAGGTCGGCAACGCACTTGTGACGCCTTTGGTGTTGCGGGTGTCCATGGGCGGCGGTAATCGCTTACCATCAGGTGATACGTCTGCTCGTTTGCCCACTATTCAAAAAAAAAAAAAAAAAACAGCGCTGTGTTTCACCAAGTGAGTGAAGATACAGGAGAACCATAAACCATGCCCTGCCTCATCCCCCAAAGCCCGGTAACGCACTTGTGACGCCACTGGTGTTCGTTTTCCCCCTATTCCATAAAAAAAGAACGGAGCAATACGAATGGCATAGTTATAGTTTAAATAGAGGAGAAGTACAGAAAGCTAAAATAATAAAACAAATGAATTATGGTTGAATTTCGACGACTGGGTGACCACTAGTTAATATAAATTGATTATTTTTAGAATATCAGCTAGACTATAACAAAGCCCCAAGTGACAGTGTCTGCGTGGGTGGCACATGCCTGAATCATGACAACGTGGACTCTCTGCATATTTAGCCAAGTTTATACGCTTCGTGGCTCATCACCTCATGCTATGCGGAGCACTTTAATTTATGTCACCACTGAAAGATAGTGTATAGCTTAGCTAACAATATGCTAGGATGAGCAAATGTCAAGTATTTAAACTTATATTGATAAATACAGAAATTTATATTGTGTATCTATGATGCATTTGCAATGAGTATGGTGGTGCCCAATCTTTGGTTGTACTTATTATTTCCATAAGGTAGTGTACAGTCATTTTGGCAGGCACTAAAATTATTTAAAAAAATCGTCTATCTAACCTTACGAAAAAGCCAGGAAGTTTTCAAAAAACCTGGCTCTTTAAATTTGGAATATAATGTGTGGCCCGCCAGACATGATCACCTCGCCTGGTCGAAGGCCCTTTGTGTTGGAGGGACATGACCCCGTTCCTCCACAGTGGTGACCCCGATGAGACTACCTCCCCACAAATGAAAATTAAAAAAATAACTCAAGAAATAATTGTTGTTAGGTTGTATTTTATTATGTTCATTATCATTATCATTGAGAAAACCTTTATTTGGATCATTCATTTTGACGTGAATGGTTATAGCTGTATTTTTAGTTATTCAAACTATATTAAATAGATAATTTCTACATGTAGCAGTAGAGTTTTTACAACCAGTCGAAATAAAAAAAAATTCTCAGAATCAAAAGTGCGTCTTTATAAGAATCTATACCCCTTCTCCCTGTTAACTCCACCTTTCTTCTAGAATAAGGAGAGATAACCTCACTCAATCTGTGAAAAAAACAAACGGTTTTCTTGAAAGTATGCGTCAGTATATAAAACACCAATATACTTATTCGTTTTTTAACTAGCGATTAACACACAGCGAAGGAATTTGTAGCGCAGCATATTTTAGCTCAAGATGGGCATCGAACCTAACTATGCGTAAGGCCTGTAGTATGTTAACTTTACTACAACCAATTATAATTGTAAAAAGAGCTTTAACGGATCTAATGCCTTGGGTTTTTACCTTTTGTTTACCTACTTACTGGCTGTTTCTACGTTGGTACAGCTGATCTGCTGTTTCTCATTACACATCATTACAATAGGTATTTACCTAATTCTGTATAATTTGATGTTGACTTTCTAAGTTAACATTATCATCTGTAGACTGTTAGGTTTTCTTTTTCTATCAAGTTACTCTTATTAATAGAATAATTTAATTCGTAAAATCTCATCATTTTCCTAGCCTTTAATAATCTCAAGATTGTTTGGGTTGGCTACAAATTCAACCAGTTTTACCAAAATGACAGTTTTTTAACGAAACGACTGGCATCGGACTTTCGCAGTCCTGAGTGTGAAATGAATTCGAAGATTGAACTAGTTGTCAGTATATTTGAGGGCACTGATTTCTCTATGACGATTACCATAGATGTTCATGACAACCGGGCCCGCCGGCTTACCGTGCTCCCCTTAGCACGGATTGATTCGTAGAATATGAAGGTAAAAAAAATGAAAAAAAAAATATCCGTCCTTTAATAGATTATCACCATTCCTATTCATCCGGTGGCTGTAGTAAGAGTCGGCTAATGGAGAAAATTACGCAGGACAACAGCAGTGTCAGGAGAAGTAAACCCTTAACTAACCAGTCTGGTGGTCTGCTACAGCCTGGTATACCTAGTAGACCTAAATGTTTGAGGACCTGTAACAGCTGTTTTTGTACATCCTATGTTTGTTTGTTTATCCGAGCTATTTCCGCACTTAGCCTCTTGATTGAGCCGTTGTACGTGGGTTTGTCATCTTCTTACTCCAACCATCCCAAATCATCCCATATAGTTCCGGGAGCGATGTAACTTGGAGGATGTCTGCCCGTTGATCTGTCACACTTCTACATTCAAACTCAAACTCAAACTCAAATCATTTATTTCCATAGGCCCCAAAAGGCACTTGAACACGTCAAAAATACAAACATCAAAATATAAAACAAAACTCAAGTAATCAATTCAGTGATAAAATGTACTAATACTAAATGCACTGAAATGATTTGAATTACCGGAGCTTAGATTGATTTCGGTTCAACTCAAAGGTTTAAATTGAAATCAATTCAAGTACCAGCTCCGATAGGTATTGCGTTCATGAGAAGAGCTGGTGAGAAACTCATCTCATCAATTCTGTGAGAACGTGCTGCGGCGTCCGTTCTTCCCCCATGCATTCCCTGTATAGAGAGGTGTCTATTGCGCCTATGGTAAATAGGTGCTTATCTAGGGGAAAATGCCCAGTCAGGATACCTATTACCTTTCTGAGATCATCCCTTTTGAGTCTAATCAGGTTGCGAACTAGTCTTTTTGATGCTACCGGAACGGCACTCTTTCTTTGTCTGCATCCTTTGTTGTTTCTCCATTGTATTTATCTTTTTCTTTGGTATTGGCGCGCAGCCATGTTTTTATTTGGGCTTGGGGCAAGAGTAGTAATGGTTCTAGTAGACAAACTGTCGTTTCTGATCCCCTTTCGGCCAATTCGTCTGCATATATCTTCATATATCCTATATTCAGCAGGGATATATTTTTAATTCCCTTGAATTCAAATCTATCTTTAGTATTTTCATGATGTTCATTTAGGATTATGAACACTGTATTTCAACGTCTTAAGTAGTTCGTTTCATAAAGTAAAAAGATCAAAAGTAACGATGAATCAGAAAAAAAACGAAACAAGAACTATGAATATACATAAATTATTTTAGATTAATAAATAATAATAAATGCTTCTTATAATTAATCAATTCTAACTAAATATCCCTCACCTATTTGCTTTAGGTATAAAAAATTTAACGACTTCAATTTTATCTTAGAAGTTTCATCCGGGCGAGCGTTTTCTTTAAAATTTAAAATGATTGTACTTAAAACAATACCACTCGACCAATGTTAGGTCGATAGGATCACGTCTTGATCCCTCCCCTTGACTAGTACGTTTAGGCAATCAAGCGATTTGTTATGTGGAAACAAGTAATAAAGTTAGGTTAGAACTTGTTGAATTAAAAAATGTATTAGCATTTTAATAGTATGAGCAAAGAAGTAGACGGTCGGCCACTGCCATTCAAAAGGCAAAAGTGTTGCGTGTTTTGGCAAAAAGAAATATTCTAGATGCACTTTCTTAAATTAGCAACATATTTGTACGAGCAAATCCTAATTATTGATAACTGCACGTTTGGCCTAGTGCTTAAACGGTCGCCACGCCATACGCCAAATAATAATAATAATATATTTATTCTTACTTAAAATTTACAATTTCTCTTAATCACAGACATTTTCCCTTATTTTTTTGTTTTTTTTATACAATTAATAAATGATAAATATATCAGGAATAAGAGTTTGTGGTTGACTGCTATACTAGTGTTAACTGTGTTAAAGGCGGGTTCAAATCCCACATGGAATAACACAATCCACAAATTATTGTTCTAAGTCAGGGTGTTCTTTGTGTCTGTTTAATATATGTTTGTAAAGTCCCCCGCGACACAGGATTTATTCCTAGTGCGGGAGTTGCCTTAAAAAAAAGAACTAACTCTATATACATGTTTATTATTATTTATATCTACATCTGACTTATTTATTATTCAAAACGATGAATTTCTAAACTATTTTCGATGAATGTATTTTCTAATAGTTTCTAATAGAAAAATGTTTTCTAGATGCAAGTACTGTATATACTTTGATACGAATTTAGTGAAAGGCTGTTAATTTAAAATTACAAAAAAACACTTTGATTTTATTTATTTGTATACTTTTAGTAGTTTTTTTATATATGGCCCTGCCAAAATGGAAAGCATAAGTTGAATCCAAGAGTAGTGGTCACAATACTCATTGCAAATGCAGAGAATGCAACAATGCAGCAAGGTGAACCACGCCCAGGCGGCCTAGTGTTGCTTCTGCATCATTGGGCCTCCGGTCTCGCACTCACCAACGAAACACGACAGCACAGCATGGCTCTAATACCTTGTAGAGCCACGCTCTTTTACCTCAAACCTCTTTGTAGCTTCTTGGCCGCCTTTTTACTTTAGTATTGCGTTTCCTTACTATTTCTTACCATAAAGATCAAATATCAGTATCTATATATCTAGTTTCCACCTGAACGAATCAATATCTGGGCTTGCATCTGAAAGCCAGCCGGGTCCCCTTAGATAAACATTTAACTGGGGATATAGAAATTACGATATTTCCTACGAACGCTTTGTTGTCCAGAGCAGATCCAACTTTGGAAGTATAGCGAAAAGTTAAACGTGTGTGAATAGAGGTGTAAATGATATGGTTAGGGTGCTGTTTTAAAAGTTGAAAGTTTTTGATAATTCAATCGAAAATTTTATTAACTTCGACCGAGGACATATTTGTACTTTTCACTTGTTGTTTTTAGAATAGGTGGATAACTTGAAATGAAACACTTCCATCTCCTTTATTCAGAATCGAAGATTTATTTTAACACTTCAGGACATTATTGACAGAACAACACACTTAGAAATATAGTAATGCCCAATATCAATGAAAATTCCTAAATCTCTATTTATCAGACGCGTCAGTCCGACTGTCTGTTGCCAAGCACCTTGGCCACGTGTGTGACACTCTCTGCCAACTGGCATATTTCGCCCTTGACACTGCTACCGCCCAATGTCTTCAAATTATAATATATAGTTTCCTTCAAACTATTCCACTAATTGTAGTTTGAGTTGAATTATGCCAGTGATATGATAAATTACAATTTGTGCTGACTGCGATTGTCATCACATCGCTTTTAAGAGCCCATTGCTGGAGACAAGCCTTTCCTTAGAAAGATTTGTCCTTCTATACCACGTTAATCAGCCTGATTGAAATAGGATTTGTTTTCAATTTTACTTTTCTTTACAGTGATGTAGTCCTCTGCATAGTTTCCTCTCCAAATCGGCTTTTACGACACCCATAGGATGAACAAGGATAATAATAATAAATCGTTTATTAATTCTCTCTCACACAGAATAGTTAACAAAATCAGATCACAAATTCAGTATTATAAAAAAGAGTGAGTGAATCTGTGTGAGAGACTGGTATCTACACTAGGAGAACCTGTATGACAGATTACCAGCCTCTCCTATGTTTTTTTTTTTTTTTTTTTTATTGAATAGTGGGCAAACGAGCTGACGTATCACCTGATGGTAAGCGATTACCGCCGCCCATGGACACCCGCAACGCCAAAGGCGTCACAAGTGCGTTGCCGACCTTTGGGGGATGGGAAAGGGGATGGGGAAGGGGTTGCGGTATGGGCCTCCGGTATCCTCACTCACTCGGTGAAACACAGTGCAAACGCTATTTCACACCGGTTTTCTGTGAGGCCGTGGTATCACTCCGGTCGAGCCGACCCATTCATGCCGAAGCATAGCTCTCCCACGGTAGTCGTACGTCTAGATGATCCAGAGCTTGAAGCAAGTGTAACCACGTTGATTTACAACAAGAAGCGAAACAATTTGAGTAAGAGACATAACAAACATAAGTGTTACAATGCCATAATGTGTAGAAGCAAATTATATAAGTACATAGGTATACCTACTTGTGTGTGAGCGTGCGTGATGTGAGTTAGTGTACAAGGATGGTAACACTATGACAGAAGATTCACGAAAGGAATTTATAGAGCGAATGTGTGTGATAGTGTCGGAAGAGATATTCCAAAGCATACTTGTAGTGATTGTTGAATATGGACAAAGCAATAAAGGTGTGTCAAAACCGGAGGAGATAAATCGTTTCTGCCTATAACTCTGGGAAATATACGTGACTTTATGTATTGTAATGATGTACACCGTTAAGCTTTAATCATATTAAATTGTAGAATTTACCTTCCAAGGTATTTCCAAGACTCCAGTTGAAGAGGAAAATGTATAATAGTAACATGCATATTTTAATGTAATAGATGTAAATGTAGTCTTCGCATAAATATTGTTACAAGGATGTTTTTTCGATGCCGATAAACATTTATTATAGTATTATAATGCAAAGTTTTCTCGGTTTTCTCAGAATATCAAAATCTCGGATTTCCTCTGCCATAATATGCATGTGTTACTCATATAAACGTTACTTTCGAGTCATGCTTGTGGGGGAACGGGTATCATGTTCCACCCAACACAAAGGGAGGTTCCTCCGACCAGGCGAGGTGATCATGCCTGGCGGGCTACTGCCCAACAGTTGATGTTGGGATGTTGTATATATGATAATCGGCGCGGGAACTTTATTTGCGCGATTCAGGATTGGTAGTTACTCCGTGTAGTGTATTGAGTGATTTAAAAGACCTTAGCGATTTCATTTTATATTCTACCGTGGGAGAGCCACGCTTCAGCATGAATGGGCCGGTTCGACCGGAGTGGTACCACGGCCTTACAGAAAACCGGTATGAAATAGCGCTTGCGCTGTGTTTCACTGAGTAAGTGAGGATACCGGAGGCCCATACCCCATCTCCTTCCCCCCATTCCCCAAAGGCTGGCAACGCCTTGTGACGCCTCTGGTGTTGCTGGTGTTCATGAGCGGCGGTAATCGCTTACCATCAGGCGATACGTCTGCTCGTTTGCCCCCAATTAAATAAAATATACTGTGTAATGTTTATTTACCTCCTCCACTACAATCTACATCACGTTAGTCGTCTTTTATAGTTCACTGTTGGACTCAGGCCTCCCCTAAGAAAGGAGATCCACGCCTACTCTATTACACCAGCTAGACGGGTTGAGGGGTTTGTATCAAGTTCTCCTCTTTATCCTGATGTTGTCCTGTGTTGTATGCTCCCTATGTGATCTCTTACGGACGGATAAATAGGGATTGGAACGTCTCATACGTATATTTTTAATCCGACATCAAATGAAGAAAATCTAACACACGAAGTCGGATAATGCCCTACGTTGTGCTTGCTAGCAAAATTCTACAGAGCTCCGACTCTGAACTCACTCGGCCATTTTGCTTATTAAAATGTGTCTTTATAATATTTTAATGCTGAGCACTGTGTAGTTTTCTAGAATATACAAAGATATAACGATACAAATATATGTTGAATTCGATATTCTTATTGAAGTGGGTTAAAACAGGTCGAATTATCAGAAGGAAAATATTACCATAGGCAATTTTTTTATTCTTTGAGCTTCAAGAACCTTTGAGTTAACTGTTTTGTGTATTTCTTTTACTATTATTGTTGACATTCGTAAAATAATGTACTTATTATATTTTTAATTAAATATAATGCAGTTTCAGTGGGTAAAGGAATGGAAGAGATGACAGTGTCTCATTTCAATTTTCAAGTTATCCACCTATTCTAAAAACAACACCTGAAAAATACAAATATGTCCTCACTCGAAGTTAATAAAATATTCAATTGAATTGTCAAAAACTTTAAACTTTTAAAACATCACCGTAACCATATCATTTACACTTCTATTCACACACGTTTAACTCTTCGCTATACTTCCAAAGTTGAATCTGTTCTGGACAACAAAGCGTTCATAGGAAATATCGTAATTTCTATATCCCCAGTTAAATGTTTATCTAAGGGGTCCCGGCTGGCTTTCAGATGCAAGCGAAGATATTGATTCGTTCAGGTGGAAACTAGATATACAGATGCTGATAGTATTTATTAGAATTAGGTATGGAGTTAAATTGTGACATTTTTGTATTACTATTTATCCAACTACGATGAAAGCTTATAGTTATGACAGACTATGTATGTTTGTAAGTTCTGTAGCGTTTAAATTAATGAATCGATTTTAATTAATGAGGGGTTAATAGATACACAATAATGAGTGACATAGGTTTTATAAATATCAAAAGTTTTTTAGGTAGTCCGGTTGTAATTTTTTAAACATTTCTTTTTATTGTTATATAAAGGCTTTTGTACGATGACGGTTCTAAACATGGTTTGTAATCGTATTGTTTTATACAGCCGATTTAAATATATTTATAACTGACTTTAAAAAAGGAGGAGGTTCTCATTTAGACCGATTTTTTTATGTGTGTTCGCGGATAACTTCGTCGTTAATGAACCGATTTTGATGTTTCTTTTTTTAACTGTAAGGAGATATCCCAATGGTGGAACCATAAGGACACTAGGATCTGATCTGAGCCGGCCCTACCGTGCTCAAATCAACGTGGCTAGAATCGAACGGCCGTTTGTGTAATAGAGTCAAAATTATTTAGTTTTATAAATCATCAAACGGAAAGCAACCCTAAGACACTACCTAATAACAATGGTTTTCTGTTGAGTTGAGTTCAACATATTTGTGCAAATATGTATCAACAAAAAAATACGACCTCATATTTCTACTAAAAAGTTTGTATTTGAGAGGATGTATTTGAATTAAAAAGTATCGCATTTAAATAAATAACTGTCTTTGAACGTACATACATAATAAAGTGTATTGTGAGCATGCGGACATCGCATGGGTCTTTGCGTAAACGTGAAAATTTAAACACTGATCGGAACTGTTTGGGAAAGCGTCCTTTAAATATAAATAAAGTACCGAAACCCTACTCTGCTTAAATAATTTAAAGACTTTTATAAAAACACACATAGGTGCTAAATTGAAATTTCTCTTATTACCCAACTGCGAAAGAAGGAGGGTTATGTTTTTCGAGTGTACGTATGTATGTATATTTCTTTGGCTTGTCTTAGAGCCTAAACGGCTTGTCGTATTTTTATGTGAGTGGTGTCAATGGACTCGTATTGGTTAGAGTGGCACTGGGGACACCAAATAAAAAAATTAAAAAAAAAACAAAAATCATTTCTTTTCAGTTC
Organism: Spilarctia lutea; assembly: GCA_916048165.1. Taxonomy (NCBI): domain Eukaryota; kingdom Metazoa; phylum Arthropoda; class Insecta; order Lepidoptera; family Erebidae; genus Spilarctia; species Spilarctia lutea. The sequence goes on along the minus strand of OU696496.1, from coordinate 12,171,309 downwards.
TTTAATGAATTCAATGAATATGGTAGATATTGACACAGTCGGGGTTTCCTTTTAAATAATTCGTTACTTGTTTTAGTAAAACAATTTCCTAAATGTTATTGTTGTATATAAGGCTTATGCCCAACGGCCACCATTAAAACTTTCCCTACTGATTCGTTGGGACAAATTTTTGACGATTAAGGTGATTGAATTTTTGGTACAATTATTTTTTTTAAAGACATCTCCTGCTTTATGAAATACATCCTGTGTCGCGGAGGACTTTACAAACACACATGAAACCGAAACAAAGAACACCCAGACTCAGAACAAAAACTAATGGATCACACAAAGTGTTGTACCACGTGGGATTTGAAACCACGACACTTGGCGCAGTTGCAAGCAGCGTGGCGATCGCTAAAACTACTAGGCCAACCGACTCGACAATTTTATAATGTTAGTTTACAAGCTAAACTTACTTTTTGTTGATTTTTAGTTTTGAACAACAAAATTAATACTATGGACCTTCTCGTAGTGATATCACGGTCTTTTCTCGCTTATTACATTTGTTTCTGTTGTATTTACCATCAGAACACATGTCTTCCTTATATTATAATCAAGGAAAAGTTTAAAAAACTATAACCCGACTACGAAAAAACTTTAAAAGAATATGTATATAGCCTATGCCACCCGCGCTATAATTATAAACCTATTGATATCTCTTTCATTAAATTCGGTTCAGAAGTTTATGCGCTACGGTGAATATATAAACATACATATTTCGACTGCGTCGGTGGCGCAGTGGTAGTGAATGCGACTGCTGTGCTTGAGGTCTGAGGGTTTTGAGGGTTCAAATCCTGAGTCGGACCAAGTATTTGTGTGATCTACAAATATTTGTTTCGGAGTTTGGGTGTTTTCTATGTATATTAAGTATGTATTTACAAAAAAAGGATAAATGTATGTATTCATATTAGTTGTCTAGTACCTATAACACAAGCTCTGTTTAGCTTGGGACTAGATGGCGTTGTGAGTTAGATGTCCGAAATATTTATTTATTTATTTATTTATTATTATATACTGCCAAAACTATTATTCTTGCTTTTGACTTTACCGTAGTTGAGTAAAAAACAACTCAAGATCTTTGAACCACAAATCATCAATGTTAGAATATCTTATATTTCAGCCTATTGTAGCCACTGGCCTTAATTCTTCTCAAATACCATAGACATGTATGAATACAGATAAATAATGGCTTATCCCATCAATGTTCACAGTTCAATCACATACAATCGTTCTCAATGACGCAAGTACTTTCAATTCATGTTTTACGCAATTCGTATTCGTGACGTAGATCTTCTTATATACAAAGGTGCTTTTTATGCCACTGCTTTTGTAGCAAAGTTTATGTTTCTTAGGGCTGATAATAAAAGTTGGCTTTCAATCGAATTTAACTAATAAGTTTTTTTTTTTAAAGAATGGGCAAACGAGCAGACGCGTCACCTGATGGTAAGCGATTACCGCCGCCCATGGACACCCGCAACACCAAAAGCTTCACAAGTGCGTTGCCAACCTTTGGGGAATGGGGAGAGGGAATGGGGGGAGAGGTTGGGGTATGGGACACCGGTATCCTCACTCACTCGGTGAAACACAGCGCAAGCGCTATTTCACACCGGTTTTCTGTGAGGCCGTAGTATCACTCCGGTCGAGCCGGCCCATTCATGCCGAAGCATAGCTCTCCCACGGTATGGTATAGTATAGGAAGCAAATGAGATGGTGATGTATTTCTCCTGGCCGATTATGGCCACTTTCTGTTCCCTCACTCTGACAATTCATGGTAGTCTACCCGACATGATGGAACTCTGCGGTAGTGAAGGGTATGCATGTTAATAGGTAGGTTCAGCGGTCCCACGCTACTATCTACTGTGCTAAGCATTGTGGGTTCAAATCCCATATGGGATAAAACTTTGTGTGATTCAGAAATTGTTGTTTTAAGTCCTGGGTAGTTTTTGTGTACGGTTTATGTAGAAGATTCGAAAGGAGAATTGATCACGCGAGTGGAATTAAATAACATTAGACAATTTTTTATTTTTTTTAAAAAAGACAACTCCCACCTTAGGAATAAACATCCTGTGTCGTGGGGGACTTTACAAACATACATGAAACGGACACAAAGAACATCCAAACTCGGGACAACAATTCGTGGATCACACAAAGTGTTGTAGGTACCGCGTGGGATTTGAACCCACGACACTTGACCCAGTAGCAAGCGGCATGGCGACCGCTGACACCACTCATCGGAGCATCATCCCTTTCCATGCAATTATCCTCGGTGTGCAGTGTAGGCCAAGTTTACTTAATCTATAATAGTGTGTTCGTTTGTTTGAACGCGCTAATCCCAAGAACCGCTGGTCCAATTTGAAAAAATCTTTTAGTATTGGATAGTCCATTTATCGAGGAACTGAGCACCACTGAAAAATGTTTTAAAAAAGGGGTAAAATTACGGGCAATAGGAGAGGCAAACGAGGTTGCGTGGGTCAGTTTATTATATGCATAGGTTCTTGAGTTGAGACCATGTCGCGGCAAACGTAGTGTATGACGTCCACAGGGCAGGTGTAGTGATGATTTGCTGAAGACGGCTGGCAGGAGCTGGATGCTAGAAACCGCGGATCGAAACAAGTGGCGTGAAAACGAAAAGGCCTATCTTATGTCCAAATTATGAAATAAACATACACGATCGTAGTTATCATGCTTTGTTAATTAAAAATATAAAGCATTCATTGTAAGGGACAGAATAAAAATGTTCTTTCATCAACAACACATAACGTCCCACTGCTGGGCTCGGGTCACCTCTCAGGAGAGGGTTAAGGCCATACGTCCCCACACTAGCCAAGTGTGGGTTGGGGACTGAAAAGACAACGTTGTGGCTACGTAATCTTGCCGTGGGATGTTTTAAGCTCCCCAAAGGGCTTCAACTGAGCTTTACGACTGTTATCCTATGATAACAAGCGGGACCGACTGCTTAACGTAACCTTAAACTGTACTATATCTATTCTGACAGCTGAATAGTTATTTGTTTGAATGAATTGAAATATTTAAATAATTGTTACTGACTGACTGTGTATGGCTAGTGGTTTAGGCGGTCGCAACGCCTTCTAATGCGCCAAGTTTCGTTCAAATCCCACGTGGGGCAAAACTGTGTGATTCGTAAATTGTGTTCTTTGTGTCCGTTCCATGTATCTTTGTAAAGTCCCCCGCAACACAGGATTATTCCTAAGGCGTGAGTTATCTTTTAAAAAGAAAAAAAATGTGTTAAACACTGGAGTCAGTCGTCAATTCACTTACTTATATTCGATAGAGTAATATGCGTATGCCATTGTTTCTTTTCTCATTTGTTTCTTGATTTTTAGTTATATAATCCTTTACCAAAGTGTAGTGCACCTTCTCATTCATATCCGCAGCACCCGACGGTAGAGTGCTAAAGAATGCCTGTGATATTAAGTCCGCCATTGTACATTCTGTGTATAAAGTTTTTAAAGAAATACAATAAATAAATATTAATCAAGAAAAGTTATAACACGATGTGCAATCCTTATGAGTCGAACAGTAACGTCTGCATGGACGGCGTACTGCTAAAAGCGGTCACCTAGCCACATTCTATAGCTCTGAGTATTGCAGGTTCAGTCCTCACATGGGACTACACTTTATCGGATCTATAAATTGTTCTGAGTGTTCTTTGCGACCCTTTATAAAATAATTAAAGTCTTTCAAACATTAATTCAGTCTTTTGTAAAATAAATACGTTCACTTTATGCTGAAATTCCTTTTCAGACTATTTTCAGAAACTTAGTTTTAAAATAAAGAAGACTATTTCCAACAGACTCAGTACATATTTCTCACAATCTTTAAGATATGTCCTGAAATGAATGAATATTTTTAGAAAATATTTCATTTAGATGTAAAAATATGTCACCAAAACGAATAATATATCAATCAGAGCGAGTTTCAGTGTTCAAATGTTCGTAATGAAAGCCGTGAGTCTAGCGACCGACGTCGGTTGCGTCCATTTTCCGATAATAGATCTCATCGTCTCACTCACACGAACGTTGCGCAAACGCCACCAGCCCAGAGCTAAAACAGGGGCTCAGCCGTACTATATTTAGTTCTGCAACACTGCATCGCATCGTGTTATGCCCATAGAAAACATTATCGACGATATACCGCACGTTATATGGAGACCGCATATTCCCAGCCAGATTTTCGCGAACACAAATTGCTGTATAATATTCAATTAGGTCGAACGATATTGATGGCAAGCGAGCCGGCCGGCAATTTTGGTTAGCGCATCTGCTGCTCCTATATGCGTAACGTTTGATATACGATTAGTTTTCGAACCGTTTTCGAACTATCACGGTCTATGCTCCATTATCGGCAGTTAGTGCTTGTGTTTGGGCCCGTTTCACTCCATTCCTGCGAGCGTTCGCCCCTCGAAGTGCGACACGGACAAGTTATATATAACCGCACACGCGGCCGCTCGTCTCGTCCGATTTTTCTTCGGTCCGTCGTAAACCCGGCATAGTGCCAGCTCCGCGTCACACCTCCATTACCTCATAAACGCCAAACTTTGAGAAAGGACTTTATAATTAGCAAGGACGTGGCTTCGAACGGCCACAGACGCTCGGGTATTTTTGTAGCGATACGTGCGCTCCTGATAATTACGCAAGCTCGAGCATCGAATATGGCCGCCGGACCGCCGCGGCAAAAGACGCGGGAGAGGAGAGATGAGCTGTCTCGGGATATTTATGAAATTCGAACTAAAATAGATTCAGTAGTAGCTTGGAGCGAGTCACCTTGACGCGCGTGCGTTATATAACGCTCGCCACGCGAATCGAACACGCGACAACTTCCAAAATCGAATTTTGAAAATGTCAAAATCGTGACGCAATCGGTGACGTGTTCATGTGTGACGTAAGTTTAGTGTTGCCACTCCTCCGTTCGACTAATAAATTTATTGTTTGGCATGTAAACGGATGCGTTCGAGCCAAGAAATTACAGCGTTCGGTAAAAAAAATATTGAATGAACTAACGGAATGATGGCGCAGTGTAATCGGGCCCACCTTGCAGCTTTGCCAAACACTATCATGTTTATAATTCAACAGTTGCACAAGATGTTGATTATGGGGTGTTTACACCATATGACTTCAGGAAATTTATTGCACCATCGGAAGCAGGCGGAGGCTGTTATTCTCGCCTGCCATTTTTTATAGAACTTTTAATTACTCCTTTCTCCTAATGAAGGCGGCGCTATTGAAACGGTGGACCACTTAAATTTAAGTGCAGAAATGACTTTTTATTTTCAGCCTCTGTCGGTAGTGTTCTCTAATGATTTTCGTCTGATATTGAAGTTTCTTTTCTGTCGAGATTGGAGTTTTGTTTGCACGAAACAAAGTTGGTTTGCAATGATATTGGTTTTCATTTTTTTATGCTGGCAATACCAATAATTATCTGACATTTGTAGTGGGTAGTATGAAGATTATAACAACATAGTTTTTCTTCTCGAAGTGTAAATATCTATCATTTTTTAATTGCTGTTGTTCAGTTAAGAACAATCTTCCATTTTAGTGTACTGCAGTCACTGCCCACTGTAGTACTGCAGACAAAATATGCAGAGGGTAGGACGAAACACGTCTCCTAAAACAGAAATTATCTAATGGGGAAAATTAAAGACAAAATGTACTATCTCAAGTGCCCTGTTTTTTTTATCATTAATTTCATCATGACGACGACTTGAAGACTCGAAGACTTAGAATTGAAGACTATAAATACTTGACATTGGCAGAAACAGCTGATCCGAATGATCCGACTGGTTGAAACATACGTGGAGTCTTTTGGTTTTACCGAAGTTGGGTAAAAAGGCTAACGCAATTAATGTTTCAAAACGTGACCCTTACAAATATCTTCTCATTTTTACTCGACTACGGCAAAGTCAAAGGAGGGTTATGATTTTAACAGGCTATGTATGTCGTTAGAAGCGTGTAGATAGTCCGCTGTTATTTAATTTACGCGTTGTTAAAGTGTTATGGTATGTTTCTATGTAACGTGTGACGACGACGACGTAACTTTTAACACTTGTTTTATGTTTTTTCAGTGTCGTTTTTTATCGTACTTGGGTTTTAGTTTCTACTTTTTTTATTTTACATATTGTTAAAAAATGTAGTGGTTTTAAAGAAGCACACGTCCTAAGAAACCTTGACATAAAGTCATTTGCTTCCACAAATTGAGTGTCCAGGAAATCTCACAGTACTTTTACTTTCTTCATTACTTTTAAGTGATGGTTGGGAGAAATTTGACTATAAAGTAACTGTTATCATGACAACTTAGATGTTTTGCCACGTTTTGGATTCACGCGAAATAATGAAATGTAGGTTTTGATACTTTGTAACTTATTTTGTCGCGCTCTAAATATTTTATACAAAACAAGCTTCGAATGCATCTTTTCTATCCCATTTTAGACACGCCAAAAACACACATTTAAAAAAAGAACTTGTAAATCGGTTATATGGGAGAATCCAAGAGTGGTGGTCACCATACTCATTGTGAATGCAGCATGGTGACCTACACGGCAGCGTATTGAGATGCTTCTGCATCATTGTACATGCATATCAACAGAATAATAATAATAATGTCTTTATTGTACACCAGGTAAATTATAAAAGGTCTTAATTTGAGATAAGTAGGTACAATTGGCGCCCTTATCGCCCGGAGACAATCTCTTACAGGCAACCTTAGGATGAAGACAAAACAGAATAGGGAAAGTAGGAACAGAATAGGGTACATTGGAATGAGCTGTCGCCTGCGGTGTTCCCGGACCAATACGACCTTCAAACCTTCAAGAAAAGAGGGTACTCCTTCCTAAAAGGCCGGCAACGCACTTGTAACGCCTCCGGTGTTGCGGGTGTCCATGGGCGGCGGTAATCGCTTACCACCAGGCGATACGTCTGCTCGTTTGCCCCCTACATAATAAAAAAAAAGTAGAAGGTTGTGTCTAGTGCATTAATATTATATTTGAAAGCAAAATTAAAGCAGTTTACACGATATATAGGGTGGAAGTTAGATAAAATGTAGATTATTAAATAAAAACTTAGAAGAGTGTGAGTGAAATGCCTATAAACTACTATTAACAAACTCCTATGGGATAAGGTGATCTAGTGACTAAGCGAGAGAAATACATATAGGGATAGAGAGAGAATACGAAAGTAGAAATTTTAACCGTGGGAGGGCTATGCTTCGGCATGAATGGGTCGGCTCGACCGGAGTGATACCACGGCCTCACAGAAAACCGGTGTGAAATAGTGTTTGCGCTGTGTTTCACCGAGTGAGTGAGGATACCGGAGGTCAATACCCCAACACCTCCCCCCATCCCCTTTCCCATCCCCCAAAGGTCGGCAACGCACTTGTGACGCCTTTGGTGTTGCGGGTGTCCATGGGCGGCGGTAATCGCTTACCATCAGGTGATACGTCTGCTCGTTTGCGCACTATTCAATTAAAAAAAAAATATATAAAAAAAACACGAAATCTCCCTGACCATTCCTAATATTAAGACGGTTAGGTAAAACCTATGAGAATCTAGAGGGGTCCATAATCTTGTATTCAGTACCTGTTTGTGGCATACACAATGTGCACTAGGTACATCTAGCGGTCAGAATGCCAAGTAGATGCTTAAGTTAGTGATGAATTAATGAGCTTTTGTCTATTTAGTATGGACAAGGTGGTTGTAGATTATGCAGTAATTTATAAGTGACAGTGTTTTTGACGGCCAATTTTTGAGCACAAAGAAAGGTAGAGAAAATAATGTGTATTGGACATTAATTGTCTTTTTTATGGTTTTGGGGGCAAACGAGCAGAGGTATCGCCTGATAGTAAGCGATTACCGCCGCCCATGTATATCCGCTACACCAGAGGCGCCACAAGTTGCCGGCCTTTGAGGGATGGGAAGAGGGATGGGGGAGGGTTAGTTTCACACCGGTTTTCTGTGAGGCCTTGGTATCACTCCGGTCGACTCGGCCCATTCATGCCGAAGCGTGGCTCTCCCACGGTAGATATTAAATGTCAAAGCCGTGTCATTATATATATAAAATCAATTGCTGTTCGTTTGCCTCGCTAAAACTAGAGCTGAGCTGATTTAGTTGATTTTAAAATGTTTGTCGTAGTCCAGGGAAGGTTTAAACGGTGAAAAAAATAAGTTGAGAATCCAAATGCCACGTGTACAAAGTAGCGGGCACAGTTAGTATTTAATACATATTTATATATATTTTGACGGTTAGGCGATCGTCTTGTCCTAACTTTCGTAGAGTCTGTATAACCAGACTGCTTAAAACAAACCTAAATATTTCTAAAGAGGTTTTCGCCCGTGGCTTCGCTCGCATTTAATAAAAAGTATCCTATGTTACTTCTAATACCTCCAAGAATATGTGTACAAAGTTTCATGATGATCGGTTAAGTAGTTTCCGCGTGTATGTTACGCAAACAAAGTTACATTTACATTTATAATATTAGTATGTATACGTATATTTATAATTTATCACTTCAAATACAGCCATTTAATATGAAGAGTTTGTTTGGTAATCCGGCAAAACTGATCTGATCTTTTAGTTTTTTTGCGTTAGATGGCTCTGTTTTATATTTATAACAATAAAATATGACGCGAAGATTATTCATCTTCAGATCGCCCATTGCGTGCGCTACCTATTATCTCTGGCATAATAGTTTCACTCCCTAACCATTAGACCGAAAGCCAGTCATTGGGCAATGCAACTATTTACTTCAGTACTGTAGCATCACATACGACATAGGAGCTACTAAGCCTCCGTCATTAACTATGCCCGTCTAGCCCAAGTCTTAGTCTAACCAACAAGATTTGTACCTCTAAGTCTCATATGTAATCCACACAGAAATTACACAAAATTACAACCGACTTGCGACAATCCCGCTAAGACGCACCACTGTCTCAAATCCTACAGATGACATTTAACTGCAATCGTATGCAAATAGTTCCCGTGTTGTCCCGGGATATGCCGGGATTATGGGCTACCCACGTCACTAATCCTAGCCGCTGGGGCTGTCACCGGCTTATCGTAAGATATAGGCTAGTGTTGTTTGTGTGCATTCGAGTTATGATTACCGAGGTTCAATTTGCGGTTTGTGCCGCTTGTGATTTGCTATAGCGGCTGTTGGTCGGGCTTGTAGCCAACAGGGATGGACTCGTATGGGAAATTGTTTGTGGTAATTATTGAGGTTCATACTATACGTTATAACTATAGTTATATATGTGTGTATACTATTTGACAAATTTAATAATCGAGTGGACTTGTCATACTATGACGTGATCCTGATAACTATGAGGTTTAGATTTCTATTAATTAAAAACTACTGAATGGATTTTGATGAAAATTTAGACTAATATAGCTTTACATCAGTTTTTTTTTTGGAATGGGAGGCAAACGAGCAGACTTATCGCCTGATGGTAAGCGATTATCACCGCAACACCAGAGGCGTCACAAGTACGTTGCCGGCCTTTGGGGGAATGGGACGAGGGATGGGGGAATGGGAATAGGGATGGGGGAAGGGTAGGGTGTGGGCCTCCGATATCCTCACTCACTCGGTGAAATAGCGCAGGCACTATTTCACACCGGTTTTCTGTGAGGCCATGGTATCACTCCGGTCGAGCCGGCCCATGCATGCCGAAGCGAGCCACGCTTCCTACGGTTAAACACTATAATAAATATAATAATAATACACATATGCTACAATTTATAAAGACTGTAACGCCTCGCGGTGTTGCCCGAAGCTATTGTCGTACCGCGGGGTTCAGCTGGTTTATAATGTTAGTATAAATACTTATTTAGAAGTCCATATATGTTATACTAGCTGACCCACGCAACCTCGTTTGCGTCTTATATTGCCCGTGGCGTGAAAATTTTCCCCCGTTTTTGAAACATTCTTCACTGGTGCTCCGCTCCTATTAGTAGTAGCGTGATGATATATAGCCTATAGCCTTCCTTGATAAATGGACTACCCAACACTGAATTTTTTTTAAAATCGGACCAGCGTTTCCCGAGATTAGCGCGTTCAAACAAACAAACTCTTTGGCTTTATTATTAGTATAGATTTATCAACAGTATAGTTACTATAGTACTAGCTAGTTTAAGATTATCCAGCCGTGTGTAAGATATGCGAGGTAACTATCATTATTACACTTATAGATTAACCATTAACTGAGCATACTGACATAATATATTCATCTCCCTTCCTCATACGAAACATTGCCATATGTTACATGAAACAGTATCGGCTTATTTATTATATTTTCAAGTTGAAACAATGCATTTACAAATTGTACACAATGTTGTAGGTTTACAGAAATATTTCAAGGTGTGTTTGAAATAATTTGACGATGTTCAGAGGGCTGTGTTTTATGGTCGTTGAATTTAAATTGTGTATAACAATGGTCGTTTTATCGCTCTTATCGCTAAAATTATACATAAACTAGCAATACGACCGGCTTCACTCATAGAATTTGAGAATTTTTACATTTCCTGAATTACAACATGCACATATCTATACAAATAAATAAAATTGGAATGTGTTTGTAATATTAAAATAACCGCTTTCTACTACATGCATATGAATGTACGAGTATATACGGTACACATACCAAATTATATATTTTTAAAATTTTTGTCTGTCTGTCTGTTTGTTCCGGCTAATCTCTGGAACGGCTGGACCGATTTGGACGGGACTTTCACTGGTAGGTAGCTGATGGTACAAGGAGTAACTTAGGCTTACATTTTTAGACTAGCTTCGCCCCGCGGCGTTACCCACGATACGACAATAACCGCGGGTAACACCGCGTGGTTCAGCTAGTTATACATATAAACTTTCCCCTTAAATCACTCTACGATTACTGAAAATTGCATATAAATCCGCTGAATAGTTTAAAAGATCTAAACGACCAGATAGTGGAAGCGACTTAATTTAATACTTCTTCTTCTTCTTCAAGTGCCATCTCCACTACGAAGGTCGACTAAGGGTCTGTACGTCTCCCTCTCTTCAGTCATGTAAAGATAAATATTTGGACATCTGGCACACAACGCACAGAGCTTCAAACTAAGCAGAGCTTGTACTATAAAATCTAGATTAACTGGTAGGAAACATACATATTGTACATAGAAAACACCCAAACCGTGAAACAAATATTTACAGGTCGTACAAGTATATGATTCGACCAGGGAATCGAACCCGAGACCTCAAACGCAGCAATCACATGAACTACCACAGCGCTACCGAGGTTGTCAATTAATATTTTTTTAATGCTGGCTTATAAGACGTTATTAAGACAACTGGGTATGTTTAAACACTAATGTAATATCGTGACGAAAATTTGACGTAGATGTTTTTTTTTTATTCCGGACATCTAACACTCAACGCCATCTAGTCACAAGCTAAGCAGAGCTTGTGTTATGGGTACTAGACAACTAATATAAATACATATATACTTTTTTTTTTGTAAATACATACATATTATACATAGAAAACACCCAAACTTCGAAACAAATATTTTCAGATCATACAAACATTTGGTCCGACCCGGGAATCGAACCCGAGACCTCAAGCTTAGCAGTCGCATACGCTACCACTACGCCACCAAGGCAGGCAATTCTTTAGATAGATTTCACCGAACAAGTTAAGGGTATTTAATACCGGTGGAAAACGAATTTGTGACTATTGATTTTCATATTTCTTTAGGTTCTAGTCAATGTAAGAGTTTTAACACTCCTCTCTGTTCTTTGGAATATATGCGCGAGTTCGTACATCTTGTCATCACGGCTTGTTAGGTGTGAATTTTCATTCAGCGGTTTCCCGCGACCTTCATTGGAATATCGGAACACTTTGTAGGCTACCACGCTCGCCTTTCAGTATGTGATCGCTACTCTTTTTGGGCCCATCTTGTTTTAGTGCCCCGAATAGCATAAAAAAACAATAGCTATTAACATAATGCACCAACAAAGGCAGTTCAGGTAAATTCCAACACATTACCGTTACGTTAAGCCACATAAACATGACAGCTTACTACAATTCCTTTCGCGTAGCGCAAGGTGAACCAAGGGCATTGCACTTACTCGACAATTATTCACAAATACCCTCCTTCGATTCTAATCACGTTCAACGACTTTTTTTACAATGCGACTTGACGTCGCGTACAATAAATATGTTATGTTAATACTCATTGTAAGTTGTCATTGTTGCGTAAGAGAGTAAGAGCGTCGACCCACGATTTTTGCAATTTAGGTCATGTTTTATTATGTTTTTGTCCTGTAATCCTTGGAAATTTTGTTAACTGACCTGTTAATCTAGTATCTTCTGGTATCTTCTTTATAGTATACCAGACCCTATAATTTCTATCCCACGGTTACGGTAAAGATTGCTGTCGAGCGATAAGTCCACCTTGTACCTACTTAGCTTTATGTTAACACTACGTCTCTTATTGCCCGTAGTGTAATATTTTTCCCCGATTTTTGTAACATTCTTCATTAGTGCTCCGCTTCTATTGATCTTAGCGAGATGATATATAGTCTATAGCCTTCCTCGATAAATGTACTATCCAACACTGAAATAATTTTTCGAATCAAGCCAGCGGTGCCTGAGATTAGAGCGTTCAAACAAATAAACAAACTCTTCAGCTTTATAATATTAGTATAGATTGTAATAATTAATCTAGTGTACAACAAGGCGACATATCATTATTATTTACATCATATTAACTGATTTTAATAGTCCATTTCTAGACATAGATCTTAGAAACGTAGTTTCGGCCTACTATAGCAGGTTGACCAGCACACGTATAGGGTTTGATTCAAGTGTTTTCCTTCTCTTAGCAGTGCTGTTTTCCTATTTATTTTATTCAGTTAATCGGCTCTTACCTCACTCCTTGACCGAGCTTGTATGAGGGTACTAAATCTATACTAATAATAAAGCTGAAGAGTTTGTTTGTTTGTTTGATCTCGCTAATCTCAGAATCCGTTGGTCCGATTTGAAAAATTCTTTCAGTGTTGGATAGTCCATTTATAGAGGAAGCCTATAGACTATACATCATCACGCTATTACTAATAGGGGCGGAGTACCAATGAAGAATGTTTCAAAAACGGGGGAAAATTTTCACGCCACGGGCAATATAAGACGCAAACGAGGTTGCGTGGGTCAGCTAGTAACATATAAAAAAAATACATGTAAACTCTTTCGTTTTGTTTTAATGACTGGTATTCATATATGGTATAGAGTTCTGAGTCTATGGGGTTTTCGAGATTGGGAACGTGGTCCTAAATTCCCTTTTTAATAGAATATTTTGATTAGCGTGTTAATTTGAGTATCGGTAGTTTGATTTTCATCGTTCTTTGATCTGTATTGTTGAGGATCAAAAGGCAGTTTCTAAAATGTGTAAACATGCTTTTATTTTATTTGTTGCTATTATTATTTTTACCCGATAGAGGACCCCAAAAGGAAGGTTAATGATTTTGGCAGTCTATGTATGTACACTGTAGCGCATAAACTAGGGAATTAGGTGTCAATAGATGCGTAATATAGGCCCGGGGGCATAAGCGATTTAATTTTACATGAAGTTTTGAAGTGAAACTTCTTCAGAATCGTTGTGATTTCAAACCGTATGCAACGGAAAAAACGACAGGTAAAAGACACAAATACAAAAAGTCGCCTGTAATTAGTGAGTCAAAGCGAGAGAGCAAATGTCGGTCTCATTCTTTTGTCCATTTACTGAAGTTTCACTTCTATCGTGTGTGAATCGCATACACTTTTTTTTTGTTAATTATTAATAGTTAAGTATTCCCTATATGCAATTTAACGATATACTATTTTCTATTTAAATAGAAACGTTATTATCGCAGTAATAAACCCATAGAAAATATAAAAACCTATTGTTTTAACCTTGAGAATTTAAGAGTTGTACTTTTGACCGATTGCCAAATAAAATATTAGCTTCTGAAAGTGTTCGTTTTAACTGTTGTATTGTCATACTAATAAATCAAGACTATTTGAAAACAGTCTAAAGTTTAATACAATTTTCTAGAAACATTTCGGGATTAAGTTTTTGATTAAGTTGTGTAGCCGTAGAGTTTGAAATATTACAATAACCACGGACAACGCCGCGAAGTGAAGCTAGTATCTTTGTAAATTGTAGCCTATGTGTTATTCTGATGTACAAACTACATTATTGTAAAGTTTCATCAAAATCCATTCAGTAGTTTTTGCGTGAAAGAGCAACAAACATACTCACAAATTTTTGCGTTTACATCATTAGTAAGATTGTGTATGTATGTTTCTCTACATCATTCTTAGCCGTGCCTATCTCATCCTAATAAGATTTTGACAACAAGTATTACAGGGATGTAAGTAGCTAATATGTTGCATGATTTTCATCTACGGGGATCAAACGACCACGTCTCTCGAAGGACAGTCGAATTCACTACGACGTAGAAACAGACGTCATCGATACGTTGATATCTACAAAGTAGATATAATATGTCGATGGATGTTGTCGAATAATTATTTCCCTATCATCGAATAGACAACCACGAAAAATCCTTAAGTTCTCAGTATTTCATGAAATTTAAAACTTACCAAATAATTAATTGTACACATAACGATTTATTTTGTAGAAAACTGTATTTTCATTTCTTAATCTTGTACTCCTAAAAAATTTGACAGCAATTTATATCTATGGAGCTTCGAAATTGTCTACTTGAGTTGTTTAGGTTTAATGGCAGTTACTATACGATGCCGGATGAAAGCCGGCCAACTAAATTTGGCAAAAAAAATTGGAGTAGGAAGGACCATACAAATAAAAAAGATATCCAAATCGCTTCTTAAATAACGAATTTTTGAGGTGAAAATAGAACCGATTTGAGAATATCTCTTGTTAATTGAATTAGGGTAAAAAACATCTGCATAAGATAAACCATTACCCTACCTTATAACACTAAACATTATTAACCAGAAGTAAGATAAGTCATCGTGTGACAATACGCAGATTATCGTGTCAAAATTACCATCCCGGAATCGAGCATATGCAATTCGATTATCGATTTCTATTGATAGATTCACTAGCAACCCAACTCGAATACATAACTCGATGCTAAATCGTGTATGCTCCCGGATACACTGTGTACTGTAGTACAGCCGGCCGTGTCATCACGTGGATTGCTTAAGTGCAATCTCGGGAAGAATTCTAATAAAGCTAGGAATTAATGCAGTTTTCCTAGACACGTTGGATTGTTTTAATGATGTGTGAGTGTGTGGTGTGTTCTATATCATTGTTATCGTTAAGGAAAGTGAACTTCAATGTTTGATAGTTTTCAATAAGTGAATAGAGTTGAGTCATACATACTTTATTTGAAAAGGCCTACGATTTTTATTGAATAGGAGGCAAACAAGCAGACGCATCACCTGATGGTAAGCGATTACCGCCGCCCATGGACAACCGCAACTCCAAAAGCGTCACAAGTGCGTTGCCAACCTTTGGGGGATGGGGAGAGGGAATGGGGGTTGGGCCTCCGGTATCCTTACTCACTCGGTGAAACTCAGCGCAAGCGCTATTTCACACCGGTTTTCTGTGAGGCCGTGGTATCACTCCGGTCGAGCCGGCCCATTCATGCCACTTTTCAAATTGACTCAGATTTGTGATGGGACCTTATTCTTGTCATCATGTCGTTGGCAACACTTATATGGTTTTGGCTCCTGCTTTGCGACGCAATTGGCGTTAGGAAAGCTCATCTTAGTTATGGTGGGATGGTGTGTTGGAATTAAACCGATTGAAAAGTGAAGACACTGTGTATCTTTTTATTGAGTGCATTGAAAAGAAAGATAGATAAGAATGAAAGGCTATGAAAGAAAAAGATTATAATATTAGGTTTAGGCAGTGCAAGTAATTGCCCTATCATATTAGTGACTCGAGTTATTGGCTGTGGTCGATCCTGTTGTCTATTGACGAGTTAAGTCTGAGGTCTGTTGTTGAATGCCTCGGTGGCGCAGTGGTAGTGAATGCGACTGCTGTGCTTGAGGTCTCGGGTTCAAATCCTGGGTCGGACCAAGTGTTTGTGTGATCTACAAATATTTATTTCGGAGTTTGGGTGTTTTCTATGTATAATATGTATGTATTTACAAAAAAAAAGTATATATGTATTCATATCAGTTGTTTAGTAACCCATAACACAAGCTCCACTTAGCTTGGGACTAGATGGCGTTGTGTGTTAGATGTCCGAAATATTTATTTATTATTTATAATGAGTCTAAATCATGATAAATATGAAACTGTGTTTTTCATAAAAAAAATAATCGAATGGTTTTATTATAGACCTATCTTTGTGTCTGTCCTTTGCCTTGGGCACAACGTTAGTGCCATCCACCAATAGGCAATAGAGCACGCCTATTTAACCTCAAGCAGCCGAATTTAAAAACTTACATAGGCTGCCTTATAATGTGCATGACTAAATAAAAACTAATAAACAAAACTAAAACGAACAAAGATAAACAGTCATTGGTTAACGATAATTTCAGGCGAAGACATGCAATCAAATGCCTCTGCTCCATACCTATAGTGGTGCATACCCACTAGACAGTGCAGTTACTGTAAAAGAAACAAACGTTTCGCGTTCAAAGTTTAAACGAAATAACTTGATATAAGTTTTACAAGAAGGTTCCTTGCAACACGGGGTGTGGTCTTACTGACAGCGGATTAAAAAGCTCATTTTTAAATAACGAACATAACATTTTGTGTATTTAATTGATGATCAATTGGTGGGTAGTTATATGTAAGGTGCTGAAATATGTGGATCGGCACAATAGCATATTTGAAGCCCAAACTAAGTTAACTCACTAAATAGATTTATAATCCTTTTATTATTGAAAAAATTTGCTTGAAAAGGGGTACAAAAATTATACTTACATAAAGTTTACTATTGATTGTTAAACACTGACAGAATATTTACTTATACTCCAATTTAACCAGATGCACATAGTGCTTACACAATCAAGTACCTCGGAGAGTATGTTAAGCCTTCCGTATACCGGTTATCATTCGAACGTCTTTGACAATCATTAGGAGTAGTTGCAGTCCTAAAGACCCATAACAGTCCCCAGACCTTCGATATTTTCTAACACTGGTCGTCTGGTTCGTGGAGGTCTGATTACAGTCACAGAAACTCTGAGCTCAGCCGTGTCTTAGCAGAATTAAAGCATTATTTAGCTTATTTGTAATTTTGCTGTGCCCGGCAGGGTTCATAGTAGATCAATCTGAATTACTGTATGACCTTGTATACCTATGCAATAAAATATTGAGTATTGAAAGCCGACCCTAACCTAGTTTAGGGAAAGTCCCACGCTTGAAATAGTGAAACTAATTTTCTCAAATAAACATAAATAAATATCTCGTTTCAAATAATTGTCAGTAAGTAATAAAAATGACTATAATACATATCACATTTATCAAAGAAAGAATCATTAAAATGAAATAAAATGAGCATTTTAAAGGTTTAAATTCCTGTCCGCTGGTAACGAGGCCACTGCCTTAGTTCTTGAAACTATTTTCTATTTGTGTTTACTATTCAGCTGTTTCTACAACTCAAGTTGGCCGGGTATAAATATGTCTACTATATATATGCAGTATTAAAAAGAGAACTAACTACTACAACGAACGGGAATGTGAATTACCGACTCTGGGTGAGCTCTGCTTGATTATATAATGAAATTTCTAAATACTTTCACGGCGGTATAACTGAAGATAAACAGAGGTATATGTAACGCCTTTGTTGATTAATTTGGATTAATGACGATTCATTTTAGTTCTAATAGCGTAATAGAAAAAGTCGACGTCGTCAACCGAGTATTTATTCTTTTTTTTTGTGAAACAACTGTTGTCCTAGGAATATATCCTGTGTCGCGATTACATAAAGATTGACCTGAGTGGGAATCAAACTCACGACCTCTCAAGGCCAATTCTCGTAATCTTAAAACAGCACAAAACGAGACGTAATTGAATAAACACCAAATTATGAATGGATTGAAAATGGTAATCTGCTCACAAAATACTTTTCGATAGTGTATTGTTAATCAACGTTTAATTTATTAGAAACTAGCTGACCCACGCAACCTCGTTTGCGTCTTAAATTGCCCGTAGCGTATAAATTTTCCCCCGTTTTTGAATCATTCTTCATTGGTGCTCCGCTCCTATTAGTAGTAGCGTAATGATATACATCCTATAGCCTTCCTCGATAAATGGAATATCCAACACTGACATAATTTTTCAAATTGGACCAGCGGTTCCTGAGATTAGGGCATTCAAACAAACAAACAAAATCTTCAGCTTTATTATTAGTATGTAGATTTCAAACTTGACATGGTAATATAAACTAAGTTTTATTCGGTACTTGTTTCAATTAAAGATTCTTTCAGCATTAGATAGCTCATTCATTGAAGAAGGCTATTTAGCATTACGCAACGGCCAAGAAGAGCAAAGCAGCAATGAAAAATATTCCCAAACCAAGAAAAATGTATTCCTTTTTAGAGACTTGCGTTGCTTGAGAGAAGTTGCGTCGGTCACTCACTTGAGCTAACAGTACTTGATACAGTAGCGTTTTAAACCACTGCACCATACGTCTATTTAGTTAATATTTTCTATTCACTTACCCAATCGTTACTTATAATAAAAGTATAAAAAGCTTCATTGCACATATAGCTAACTATTGATACACACGTGGTTGGTTTATGACATAGATCGTAAATTTCATCATAGCACTAAAACATACTAATCTTGAAATGTGTTACTAAAGCCGTTAAACAAAGAAAGATATATTTTGTACTGGTAACAAATTCGGCATGTATTTTTTGTAGTTTGTAAAGAAAAATTATATTTATTCTCGGTCAGCCACTGCTAGACATTAAATAAATAAATATTTCGGACATCTAACACACAACGCCATCTAGTCCCAAGCTAAGCAGAGCTTGTGTTATGGGTACTACTCAACTGATATAAATACATATATACTTTTTTTTTGTAAGTACGTACATATTATACATAGAAAACACCCAAACTCCGAAACAAATATTTGTAGATCATACATACATTTGGTCCGACTGCGTCACGGAGGCAGCTGTAAAAACGAGGCTTTGGCCTGCTATACCACGCTTTCTAAATGGTCTGATATAAGGTTTATGTCAAGTTGTCCTTCTCTTTGCAATGCTGGTATTCAATATAGTGTACTTCCTTATTCGGTTTCTACAATACCCACGGCATATATAGAAATGGTCACTCCGTATTCTTAGGTTCCGGATTTTACCGTGGGAGAGCCACGCTTCGGCATGCATGGGCCGGCTCGACCGGAGTGATACCACGGCCTCACAGAAAACCGGTGTAAAGTAGCTCTTGCGCTGTGTTTCACCGAGTGAGTGAGGATACCGGAGGTCCATATTCCAACCCCTCCCCCACCCCTCTCCCCATCCCCCAAAGGTCGGCAACGCACCTGTGACGCCCCCGGTGTAGCGGGTGTCCATGGGCGGCGGCAATCGCTTACTATCAGGCGATACGTCTGCTCGTTTGCCACCTATTCCATAAGAAAAAAGGTGATTGTAATCAATTACAGGTAACTTGTTTGTTCTTCAGAAAATAAAAGAAAACAGTTTTTCTGGGTCTAGGTTTATTGTTTAGCAAATACTTCACCCTGTCGTATCAAATACGTGATAATTGTCCCAATTAACAAACAATGAAAGTCAATTCATAATGGAGAATGAAATTAACAAAACATGAGTTATGGTCAAAGACGTTAGTGTAGAAGTGTATTTATATAAAACTAGATTTTGCACGCGGTTTCGCTCGCGTGTTTGTCGGTTATCGCAGCAAAGAGTAGCCTATGTCCTTCCTCAAAAATCAAGGTATGTCCATGTCAAATTTTATTGAAATCTAAAGAGTGTAGAAGAATTGTATCTAAAGACTACAGACGTTTATATTTTATAAAAAGTCTACATACATGTACTGCATTGTAACTAAAATAACTATACATTTATCCGTTTCCAACTGGACGATTTGGCAACAAAATGTCGTTGAGCCAAAGTGCACGGAACGAAATTTCCTTAGCTTTCTGAATCTAACTATCCAAGAAATAACTTTTTCAGGCAGACAGACAGTCCGACATATTATTTACATTTATCGATAGTTCAAAACGTCATTAAACCGCTCTCTAATACAATCATCCGATGTTTTACATACAAATATATGCACACAGGTGTACTTGCACATACGATTCTACGCATCTTTTCAACATATTTCGAATGCATACCGTTTAAGTACCTAAATACATATAATCGTATTTGCAAACATGGTGCATTCCACTTCAATAGGATTTATTGTAATCTTACGTGCTGCGTACGATAATCATGGCTGCACGCATCACTTGTTGAGCGCCAAATCCGCGCGTGGCAATATGGCCGACCGCGCGCTTTTTTTTCACATCGTCTTTCCGCGTGTGCCGTGATTTTGGCCAGTTCTCCTGTGTGACGTAGACGACCCAGTTAGGTACGCCAACCGGTGCCACGGCCAAGTCCATCCGGGCATCCCCAATGAACCAGCGCCAATGTCTATAAAATAAATTTGCCTCAAGAAATAAAGAGAAAAAAATTATAATGAAGTAAACGTCAGTTCCTGATTTGCAGCCAAAACCTGGGTGAACGTACTCCAGTGTTTTGGCATGGCTCATTGGATGTTGTTAATAGTTTGTTTGTTTGATAACGTGTTTTATGATTTGGATTGATACCGTTAGATTATTTTACTATTATGTTGACAAAGTACTTGTTTCAAAGCATTTGAAATTGGACCTTAGACCTTTGATTTGAGTCTATCAATAAAATTCGTTTTGAGTTAACAAAATAAAATACAGTATAATTGAAAATAAATGGAAAGTTATTACAGTTATTAAGAAGTCATGGCACATAATATACTTGTTTTAAATAAATGGGAGTCAGTCTTTAGCTATCAAACAAGCGGTCGATTTTATCGTCAATGTGTGCTTCGTCTAAAAGTATAATAACGTGAACATCGCGATTCTCGTGTGTGATATCATCATAGTAGCAGACTGGGTTCGTACTGAGAATCCACTATGAGCGGGCCTTTGCCAACAATCTTACTATTCACCATTTGTTGTTCTTATATTTGCCAAATATTTGCACCTTATCGCCGGCGTATTGTGATAGTTTTACGAGCGCCATTTTTATATTTTTTATTTCGCGCGCATTTTTGTTGAGTATCCAATATGGAGGTTGTTTGTTTTGACAATTGCGGGTATGTGAGGTTTGACAATTCTTATCGGGCGGATTTTATTGGAATATAGACATTGAGATTTGAGTAATTTAAAACATATTAACTGCTTTGCTCTGACGCTTCAACTTTGGAAGAGCTGGGCTTCTACACATTTATACCACTTAGAAAACCAACGTAGCGAACCTTTGATTGAACGCGAACGTTTCAATAAATCAGTAAAATAATTAAAGGTCTCACTACACCTATTTCTACTACTCCATAATTTAGGGAGGAATATAGGTGATATTGTTAAAATACAGTATATATATCTCGTATAAACGTTAAAACAGATTTTGATATAAACGTGTTGTTTATTTAATATTTTGTGAACAACACAATACTTGTATTTGAATACACTTATCAATCAACACACATTCTCAATTCTTTCATTTTTCATTCACCACTCGTCCGAAAATCTTGAACGCGAACAATTTAATTGAGGCTATTGACATGAAACTCTTTTGGCATGATCGGGCCGGTAATTTTGTAATAAGGGGATTCCGGCCACGTGCTTCCATGGATCCTGCCAAGGGGGACCTGGCAATGGCATCAGACTGGCTACTACTAACAACTGGCACACTAGCAGGTTTGTCTACGACTGAAGCCAACTAGGTGTTATGACTACAAGTTTTTGTTTATATCCGATGTCACGTGTTTGTAGTGTTCGATCATTGAGTTTTTTGAGAATGTCAATGTTTTTTTTTATAGATATTTTGTTGTACTTGGATGATGTTTTTATTTCTTACAGGTGTGTTTTGTTTTAGGAATTATGTGCAGTTATCTTGAGAGGTTATGCGAGAGATATTTTATGAGTTGTTACAATGATGTAATATTGTTTTGGCCTTTCGGTGTTTGTATATAATTCACTCCCTTTCTTTTACCTGGTTTTTAAATGATTATATTTTAAATTTTTATCTCAACTTACTCCATATGCATACGTTTTTAATGTTTAATTAGTTGAGACCTTGGAATTTCTTCTATTTTAGATTTTGTCGTCATACACCGTTTAGCGTTTTTATTTTTACTAGTGGTCGCCTAAAGGTCGAAATTTTACTACAGTTCATTTTTAAGCATAATCATAAAAATACTTTAATAGCTTTCTGCACTTCTCGTTTATATAAAGTTGCCTTATTTCATACTCCTATGTTCGCATAATATTAATACTTATATAGATTCATATTGGTTTTCCTTCCTGGTTGCACCAGCTCTTCTTTCATCATTTATTTTCATATGCTATACCGATTTCAATGTTTGGAAATTCGTTGACTGTTGAGGAAGGACATAGGCTACTCTTTACCCTGATAACCGAAAACCACGGACAAACCTAGTTCGTTATAATAAAAAAATATACTGCTTCAGGCAAGTATAAGGATATGTTACAAAACGTATTCGGAGTCTTCTTTTAAATCTGTCGTCTTTGGTGTTTCACGTCTTTGATCCGACTACGGCGGCATCGTCCCATGATACGCCTCATCAATACATTCATTTTATTTCTGCCCTACACCTTTGGCCAATTTGCAAGTGTTTTACGCCGATTCGCCGCCGACTGCACGGTTGGCCGAGTGGTGTCAGCGGTCGCCATGCCGCTTGCTACTGCGCCAAGTGTCGTGGGTTCAAATCCCACGCGGTACCTACAACACTTTGTGTGATCCACGAATTGTTGTCCCGAGTCTGGATGTTCTTTGTGTCCGTTTCATGTATGTTTGTAAAGTACCCCACGACACAGGATGTTTATTCCTAATGTGGGAGTTGTCTTTTTAAAAGAAAGAAAGAAAAGAAAGAAAGATTCTCTTTCTACAATCGCTAATTGTTTTTATTCTCTTGTATTATTGGCTAATATTTTGTTTTGACCATGTGATTTAGCATTGAGAAACGTTATTCCATCTATTTATTAGTTTTTTTTCGTTGGCTAGATGGCTGTAATCAATTTTACTTTTTCTTTTGTAACCACTTGTTTGATGAAGTTAGTATTTTTAACTACTGGAGTAATAAGCCCTTTAATAATTATAATTTATCAGACTAACAAACAATCGGCGTAATAATTATTACTAACAACGTTAATAATATTATATTCGGTCGGTAGGCAACGATAAAATAGGCAATGAGCTACCGACTGGTGTCTATTTATATCTGATTCTAAGTCTCAATCTAATTTTATAGCGACGGCCGTCAACTGAGCCGGTGGGAGCTTGACACCGGGAGAATGGGCCGGTGATTCGGACACGCGGACGGACAGACTGAAGGACAGAGGAGAATGTCATAGAATCTTAAGTCTATTATTACAAAATTAACGGAAACTGACAACTGATTACAGAAATTATAAAGGGAATTCAAGAACTGATGAAGCCGAGAAAAATGCATACTTCTATAGTAATATTATAAATTCGAAAGCCATGTTTGTTACGTTTTCACGGCCAAATCGCTGAACCGATTTCTTTGATTTTTGAGGAAGGACATAAGGTACTCTTTTCCACAATCATCTAAATACAATCGGACAGAGCCACGTTTAAAAACTAGTATCGAATATATTTTCTGTTAGAAATATATTTGGTAGATATCTTCAACTCTTCAAATACATGTGTAATCATTTTCATGAGTGACAAAGGAAGAACTTAAATTACTTAGGGAGTAAGATTTCAAGAATATCACAAACAGCGGGTGCAGGAAAAAATAATATGACTGTATCAGATCGTAGAAGACAGGGTTGTGTATATGTATGTCCTGTTATTGAAGAGACCACAAAGACAAGGGCATATATTATTAGCTAATATAAACTAGGAGTTAATTATAGTGACTAATTAACCAAGGTTGTGGATCAGTCCACAGATAAGTTGCCAATTATGTGTATAGAGGATATATATCTAATATATAAAATACTCGTGTCACGGTGTGCGTAATTGAACTATTCCGAAACGGCTCTACCGATTTTCGTGAATCTTAGCGTGCATATCGGCTAGAGTGGA
The DNA here is from genome assembly GCA_916048165.1 of Spilarctia lutea. Lineage (NCBI taxonomy): Eukaryota > Metazoa > Arthropoda > Insecta > Lepidoptera > Erebidae > Spilarctia > Spilarctia lutea. Next base: position 12,146,958 of record OU696496.1, on the reverse strand, counting down.
GAATCGGACAACATCTATTTTTCATCCCCTTAATTGTTAAGGGTGGTTCACCCTTATTTTTTTTTTATTTTCTCTCTGAACTTCCACATACAACATAATATACTAACGCGCCATCTACCGAAGATACACTAAACTACGAAGTAATGCACTACACGGAGTAACTACTAATCCTGAATCGCGCAATAGAAGTTCTCGCGCCGATTATAAAATATTCAACATCCCAACATCAACTGTTGGGCAGTGGCCCGCCAGGCATGATCACCTCGCCTGGTTGGAGAATCCTCTCTTTGTGTTGGAGGAACATGATACCCGTTCTTCCACACGATGTTTGCCAGGTCAGCTAGTATACCTATAAATTACTTATTACTAGCACACGTGTTTTCCACTATGATTTCGAGTCCTTCAAGCAAGGCGTGAAAAAGCATCTTACTAGACCGCCATAGTGTGGGTGCATTATCCATCAGGCTGAATATTGGAAGATAAATTATAAAAAAATTAATAACATTCGGTTTAACTGACCCTCGCAACCTCGTTTGCGTCTACTATTGCCCGTAGCGTAATAATATTCCCCCGTTTTTTAAACATTCTTCATTGGGGCTCCGCTCCTATTGGTCATAGCGTGATGATATATAGCCTATAGCCTTCCTCGATAAATGGACTATCCAACACTCAAATAATTTTTCAAATCGTACCAGCGGTTCCTGAGATTAGCGCGCATTCAAACAAACAAATTCTTCACCTTTATAATATTAGTACATATAGATATTCGGTATTACATAGATTTCATTGCTATCATTTTAAGCTCAGCCATTGTAACTAGAAAAATATCACCTAAAGTAGTGTAAGGCCGATTTAAAAAGACCAAAAAAATTGTCTTTCAACCCATTATATGCTTTTGTTCGATCCGCACTGCGCTTGTTTCTGACAGACTAATGTTTCTACAAAAATATGAATGAATCCAGGGCATTTTGTGGGTAAAATTTTACCATAAAGAATATTTTCATTTTTAAATGAATGAACTGAATGTTTTAACTGAAAAAATTAATAGCTAACAGATGTATGCGAAAGTATTGGTTGGAAATATTTAGTTATCTTTCAAACAGGGAATTCGATCAAGATAATGTTCTTTATCTACAGAATAATAATAGGCACACGAGCTGACGTATCGCCTGATGGTAAGCGATTACCGCCGCCCATGGATACCTGCAATAACATAGATGTCACAAGTGCGTTGCCGGCCTTTGGGGGATTTGGAGAGGGATGGGGAAGGGGTTGGGGTATGGGTATCCTCACTCACTCGGTAAAACACAGCGCAGACGCTGTTTCACACCGGTTTTCTATAAGACCGTGGTATCACTCCGGTCGAGCCCATGCATGCAGTAGCATGGCTCTCTCTATAAAACAATTAGCAATAATCTATGTAATCATCCACTTAACACAAGCTCTGCTTAGCTTGGGACTAGATGGCGTTGTGTGTTAGATGTCAAAAATATTTATATATTTATTTATTTATTTACTTATATTTTTCACATGTAGAATAAGTTTCTATAAAGAATTGACCCCGATTTATATCAATCTCACATCCACTACTGCACACACTGTTTAATCCTGTCAGATGTCAGCTTCTTTTCATTTTATCTCTTTCATTTATATGTAAAATAGGCCTTAAAACACAATAAACTAACATTAAGATGTAACAATCCCTGTTCACTCGAATAAATTGTGGACGTGTATGCCATTGAAATAATTCAACAGTAAAATCTCCCTTCTCTGTTTATTCTGCCATTTAATGAGGCTATCATAAAATACCGCAACATCATCACCGCAAACTAAAAAATCAATCGATAAAAAATTCCGATCCGATGCCCGAAACGGGTCGCCGATAAATCATGGCATATTTGCATACATTAAGATATGATTCAGCTACATTACAATACAGTGGGTATATCTGCGCGTGCGCAAGGCATACGTTATGCGACCTGCAAAAGCACGTAGCGTTTTTTTGTTTCTTTTGTGTGTGACACAATTAGGTGTACTGGTATTGAATAATAAGGTATAAGATTAGAATGTGGTACTCGTAAGCTGCGTGTTATGACAACCATATAAATGTATGGTGGAAAGTGATTTTGATTTTATGTGTTTAAAGCTACGTGATTTGATCTGATAAGCAAGCTGATTATTGACTACCAACGACCTGCCCAGGCATAGAATTTTCTTTTTTTTTATTGAATAGGGGGCAAACGAGCAGACGCATCACCTGATGGTAAGCGATTACCGCCACCCATGGACACCCGCAACACCTAAAGCGTCACAAGTGCGTTGCCGACCTTTGGGGGATGGGGAGAGGGAATGGGGGAGGGGTTGGGGTATGGGCCTCCGGTATCCTCACTCACTCGGTGAAACACAGCGCAAGCGCTATCTCACACCGGTTTTCTGTGAGGCCGTGGTATTACTCCGGTCGAACCAGCCCATTTATGCCGAAGCGTGGCTCTCCCACTCTCCCAACTGTCACATGAACAAAATATCTAATTATCCTAAATTGATTAGTGTGTTCCAACACCTTCTGGAAATTTCCAGCGCTTGAATGTTCGGAACTAGGTAAAACCTAGGAGTTTATACGGTAATAAATCCACATAACAAGAGCTTTCGGTTTCGACGAATCATGTATGAGAGCTTAGAATTAATTACCATACAGTACCACTGAAAATACTCAGCCATATTTAGATGCTAAGGATCTGTCACACAATAATTTCAATCAAGTTGACTGAGCAGTAGCCAGTATCAAAGTGGTGGCCTCTAATTTCCTGTGTGTTTTCTTTATTCTTATTTATGCAACTGTCTACATCAATAAACTAATTGATATCTTCCGCATTCTCCTAATCTACACTAATATTATAAAGAGGAAAGATTTGTATTTTTGTATGTAACGAATAAACTCAAAAAGTATTGGACCGATTTTAAAAATTCTTTCACCATTCGAAAGCTACATTATCCACGAGTAACATAGACTATTTCTATTTTGAAAAAAAAATAGGGTTCCGTAAGATATTTGCGTTTTTCGGACACAAGGTGTAAAAAATCAACCAGAAAAGTTACTTATTTTGCGTACGCTGCCTAAACTGTAAAAGATAGAACCATAAAATGCTCTAATGGGTAGGCTTTTTGCAGCGGTAACCGACATCCACGCGGGTGGAGCAGCGGGCGACCGCTATTGAGTTATATATTTGTTTTCATACAGAATCTTGATAGAGTATAACAACCGTATTAAATAGTTTCCTAACCATGCTTGCCTTCTATGTTTTAATCTTAATGCTAAGAACGATACTAATATAATATCTATTTGTGATGAGCTTGATCGAATATGATGTTTTACACTTTATGTGTACTATAAAGGTATAGACTGCCTCGGTGGCGTAGGTGACTGCTAAGCTTGAGATCGCTGGTTCGATTCCCAGGTCAGACCTTAATGTTTGTATGATCTGCAAATATTTGTTTCGAAGTTTGGGTGTTTTCTATGTATAATATGTATGTATTTACAAAAAAAAGTATTTAAGTATTTATATCAGTTGTCTAGTACCCATAACACAAGCTCTGCTTAGCTTGGGACTAGATGGCGTTGTGTGTTAGATGTCCGGCATATTTATTATTATATTCAGGTAAGTATTAAAGTCTTTGGACTTAGGTATACCTTATTCAAATAAGATACTTAGTAACTATTATCTTGAGACGAGTACTGTTGGTCTGGTTTATATAACCCTGAAAATTTTAACATTCACAGCTGCTTTACATAGTTCAGTTGTAATATCATTCAAATATTTAAATTTACAGATATTACAATCAATAGCTCCATTCTATCTTTAAAATTTTGGAGTCTCATTAAAGTCCCTTGTTGGACGCCACTAAAGAATATCATATTCAAAGTTAATACCTGTTTTTAACCTTTACCTTGTTCACAGGACGAGTTCCATCCGTTCATAGAGGCCCTGATGCCATTTGTAAAGTCCTTTTCGTATACTTGGTTCAATTTACAAGCGGCCAAACGGAAATATTACAAAAAACACGAAAAACGAATGAGTCTCGAGGAGGAACGCCATACAAAATATGAATTACAGGTAATAATGGATTTTTTTTATTCATCTTAGAATACGACTTCATGGTGTGTGTAGTGACTTAAGCGATCACCATACGGCTTCGATCCTAACATGGAATCATGAAACTTTGTCACAAGTCAATCCACAAGTTTTTGTTCTTAGTCTAGGTGTTCTTTGTCTGTTCCATGTATATTTGTTTAGTACCTGTAATGAGATAAGATGCCTGTAAGAATACGTGAAATAAATTTTGGTACTTGCATTGTTTTGGATGCACGGACTAATTCTTCACTAGAACAAGATTCTTATATCTGTTTTCAAAATATTTCTTACCTATAATATTTTCTTATAGTTTTGTAGTCTGTATTTATTTATTCATTAACTGCTTCATTGGTCTTGCGGTTGACGTATGTGACTGCCGATCATGAGGTCTCGGGTTCGCGTCCCGGGTCAGTCCTAAAGTGTTATTGAGTTTTTCTGATTATAGAAATACTTAATAACAGCTTGTTATTACTTAATAACAGTTTGGAAGTTGGGGTTTGAACCTCCGTGCCTGCCTCTCTCTCCCTCCATGATCGTGTCGGTTAACCGTCCCATCGGATAATGAGACAGAGGAAACAGAGAGTGCACCTGTGTTTGCGCACACACTTGTGCACTATAATATCTCCTGCGTAGTTGGTTGGTCTCCGTTGAGACTGGCCGCCGTGGCCGTAGTCGACTAGGAGAACATTATTATTTATTTATTTACTTTAATCTCTATCAATAACCTATACTATAGTACACTGCTGGACATAATCCTCTCTTTAGCAAGGAGGTTAAAGGCTACCTATACCACGTTTGTCAGACGAATTGCTTTAGGGTTTGTATAGTTTCAAGTTTTCCTTCTCTTTGAAGTGATTTTGTCTTGCATAGTTTGATTCAATGGTGGTGACAATCTGTATTCTTAACTCGTCGCCACACGGAGTAATAATTACATTGCATAGAAGAAATTATTTGTACTGTCTTAAGTTTATATTGTACTATGAACTTGTTGAAATTAATCTACTTGGATGCTGCAGTATATTACGAGTATTAAAAATTATCACGAACTTTGTTTATATCTGTAAATAGGTTTGTATTGTGTATAAAACCGGCAGTAGACTGTAAATTAATCGATTTTATCGTAAGGTATTTTTTTTTGTGTTGTTTCATTGGCTTGGGTGTGATATTGAACTTTCTAGTAAATTAAATAAAAATAAAAATGTTTAATTTATTGTAAAAATTACAAGATTATGTTTTAATAAAAGGCACATCGTTTACATAAGGCCCAAGCCTGTATTTTGCAAAACAGCGTTCAGTTGCGCTAAGTAAGACAAAGTATCATGTTTACAATTTTGCTGTTACTAATTATACTTACTTTTTTCATAAAAATTACGTATATTTAAGCACGTGTAAATTAAATATGCGTCGTAAGCACATTGGCTTACTACGGATCGATACGTGCTTTCAACTTGTGACATTTAAGTTGAACACATCTAAGGATGAACCTAGACACTCTATAGAAGGTAGTCTCTCTGTTCTATCTGCTGTTAACCTCTACTCCATAAAATGCAAGAGTAATCTAATACTGGCCATTAAGTATCTATTTTGATCTGGTTTAAATTCTCAGTATTCCGTACTGTATAAATACTAATAGTATAAATTCGAAAGTAAATCTAAACTGCTGGACCGATTTCAATCAAATTTTACATGTAGATACTTTAATTTTTGAAAAACGACATTGCCTACTTTTAAACGCAGTAACTGACAGTCACGGGGGCGGGTTAAAGCTATTAATATTAGAAATTGGAAAATAACTCTGTCTGTCTGTTTTGCTTTGATGGTTAAAGCGCTGAACGGATTTGGATGAATTTCGGTCTAGATATAGATTGGACCTTGGAAAAGGATATAGTTTACTTTTTGTCGCGATAAACGACATAAACGCGGACGGAGCCGTGGGCTAAAATTTAATAAACCTATTTACTACGGTAAGATCAATTTATGATAAATAATTGTTACACATAAAAGTAATTGTCTCAGTCTGTTTTAATTATTCAATACTTCATTGAAAATGTATTAATCTGATGTTAACATTTTTTTTGATCTTGTAACATATTAAAGAATTCATTTAAAGAAATCTCTAGTCTACAATTTATAATGAAGTTTAAAATAAACCGTTACTAAAACAAATTTAAAAATGTTTCAGAACGAGAAAGCAGAAGTGAAACAAAAATGGGCGTCGCGATTGCTGGGGAAGCTACGGAAGGACATAACACAAGACTGCCGGGAAGACTTCGTGCTGAGTATCACGGGGAAGAGACCAGCTGTTTGTGTGCTCTCGAATCCAGATCAGAAAGGCAAGATGAGAAGGATAGATTGCCTCAGGCAGGCGGATAAAGTAAGTACAATTTTTGTTCTGTCTTACACCCAAAGCAATTTATGACAGTACTAATCACTCGTCCTGGTTTTTTATGTAACTTTGAAACTTTTAAGCACATTTTAGTAAGGCTACTATTTTTCCGCTCCTCAGCACCCTTTTCACAATTCTTGAGAGATAGGCGACAGTGCCAACGCAATAATTTTACCGGTTCATTGTATCATTTTCGCAAACAGTATTTACTAGGAGTTTGAAACGGTACTTCCAAAAATAACGAAGATAGTAAAAAAATTGCCAATCGCAATATGGGTTGCTACATCGTCGAAATGATGCTTTATGGCCTATGCCGGTAGCTTAACGCTGCCGGTAGCATACCGCTAGTATGGCGTGTAGGAGGCATAAGGGTTGGGATGTTACAAATTCTATAGCACTTAACCTACCTTCGTCACCTAAGGAACATTAGTACAAATTTCATGCTTCTAGACCTAGCAGTGTCAGCTGTGCTTTGACCTGATCAGTTAATGAATCAGTCTGCCAGTTTTTTCTGTTATACTTTTATTGAATTGTTATTTGATTTATGTATGTGTGATAATAAAAGAGGATAAAAGCTTCAGCTGTTAATTGACGTAGTCAATGCGTCATACGTTTCATGGCCAAGAATATCAACAGGTATCTAGAGGTTCATGATAGGTTAACAGGATATATTACATCCTGTTATAAAATCATGTGTAATATAATATACTATAACATTTTCAACTAAAGATGTTTGCCCATTGCCATGCTTTGTAAGAAGTTTTCAAATTCAATTCGAAAAATCATTGCTACTTGGAATAGTTCAACGATAAAATATGTTGATGGTTCAGATTCACGTACTACTTATTGTCCATCCATAGAGTTATTCATCCATATATTTTATATTTCTATCAATATTATTCGTTTCACTCGAAATTTAAATTTTCCTCCAAGTTGGTATTTGATTGTTTCATGTTGAATTTTTCGTTAAGATTGTTATATGTATTTTTCAGGTATGGCGCCTGGACCTGGTAATGGTAATTTTATTCAAAGCTATCCCCTTGGAGAGTACTGATGGGGAGCGGCTGGAGAAGCATCCAGAATGCACGCAGCCAGGGCTTTGCGTGAACCCGTACCACATCAACGTGTCTGTTCGGGAGCTGGACCTGTACCTCGCGAACTTTATTAACAGCTATGGTAATGGGAGCGACGGTCTACCAGGTCTCTCGCTCAATCTCTGTGTAACTCGCTTTCTTTTCTTATTTTCTTCATCAGTCTTGATACAATTGAAATCGAATAATTGATCAGTACAAAAATACTACTTTTGCAGTAACTAATCTGATTATTAGTATTAAATTATCGATTTCATATTAATGTTTAAAATGCAAATAAATGTCAACGTTAACCTTTTAATGACAATGTATTTTTAAGCTTGCATTAAAACATTAAAAGCTATTAAATTTATCACAAATATTAATATCACATTAAATGAAATATGAGTGAAACAGTGAACACCCACTATCCGGTTTCGGAGAACACCCCCCCTTATATTGCCATAGTTACGATTACTACTACTGCCTATATGTAGAAGACTATCAAGTGTATCAAGACTAAAACGTTTCTTTACTTGCAAAATGTAGAATTAACCATTTGTGCATGACACGTTTATTATATTCTAAACTGATTTACCAAAAATATCGCAGTGTACATTCTCGTATTACCATATTCTTTTTATCAGTTTATGTTATTTATAAGTTGGTCAACGTATATCAATATTGAACTAGCATGTTATTTTTCTTTCTTTTGTATTGTGATTTATGAAAAGGCATCACGATTGTTTATCCATTCGTATGTATTTTCAATTGCGTGAGACGTAAAATTTGGTGTTAATGATACATATGGGTCGTCATGTTATTTGTTTTTCTTTTCAATTGTGTGATGTGATTTCAGATATTCTTAGCGGTTCTCTATCACCTCACACTCCTAGAGACAAAGAGAATGAACACGAGGCTAAGAGCAAAGGTAACTCAAGATTGTGAATCGTGTGTTGTGTATTCTTTCTGCAACACTGTGGCCCGCAATATGATGAAGTGCTTGTAAATCTATGTAGATTTTACTTACATGCGCAATTTTTGTCGCGCTCTTTAGTAATAGAAGCATGATGGGGATCAAATTCATATACTGATTAAAAAATCTAACAATTTATCATACAATTATATGGCCTTAAAAGAAGAAAAGATAATGAAAATAGTTTAGGCTGTAATTTGATTTATATGGCCAAAGCCCGAATTCTTATAATTGTGGATATTTGAACTATAACTGTTGTAACTAAAATTGTACATGGAGTACAGCAGGGACGCAAATGGAGCAATTTAGATTTTTCAAAGCCTTTCGATATTGTTGACCATAGTCTAAAATCTGCAGAAAGAATCTTCTAAATGTGATTGGTTTGCACAAAAACGTATTTGACTTAAAGTTTATTTTATTTTTTTTCGTCATATTTTATGCATTTTCAAAATTAATTTTATCCCGGTATTGGCTTGCACTCACACTTTTTCTGCTTTTATTGGTATCAAAATTTTTTGAAATCACATTTTTGGGATTGCCCGAGTAATGTTTGTTGTTGTCCTTTGTTGTTTTTGGACGTAATTTGTATGTAGTCGGTGTTCTTTCTCTTTCACTCTATTTATATTTGTATGCCGATGTTTCTCTAAAACCCCAAAGATCTTTTATTACGTCTTTTAATTTAATATTGGGGTGATATGTTAGAGAAACATTGGTTGAATACTTTTCAGAATTTACTCTACAGATACACAGTCTGAAAAGAGATTTCTATTTTTAGATATTTTCTGTGTTCTGGCAGTATGTACAGTATTGCTACAATAAAGGATTAATTTACTGAAGTCAAACTTACAAATTGCTAAATAATCCAATAATCCCTTTCAACAACTGATGTTATACTTATAACAAAATTTACTTTCGTTGGCGCAAAAATAGAGGTTATTCCTTGTGCTTAAGGTACATTATAATAACTAAGGAAGTAAATAATTTCATAAAATTGAAAATAGGGAATATTCGTATGTAAAGTTGGCAGATACCTTGAAGTAGCTTCAGATAAATAATTCTTGTGGTTACTGTACATGATTGGATGTTTTCAAAATTGTATTGTTTGATGTCGTGGCTTTATTTAATATCAACGAAATCTGTCAATATGGTACAGAAACAATTGTACAAGCAATTTCTAGATCGTAAGTATTCAGAGCTAGTTTCATTAGAGCTTTTAAGTTATTTTTAACTGATGATGAATTGTCTTTCTCATCATCTTCTTTTTCATCGAAAGGTAAAACAAAAATTTTAGAAGCAAAAGGTTCTGATGAAACTAAGTCTTGAATGTCATTTATTTCACTTTTTATATTAGTTGTATAAAATATCAATACAAGGTTTGAGCGGGTATTGACTTAGTTTTATATTTCATATGATACATTGCACATTTTAGGCAAACAAAATTGAATTAAGTATAAACATTAACCATGTCAAAGTCATGTGACACGTCAAATTCAGATTGGTTCAGAGGGCTTGATATAAATTAATATTAAGTTCAAGATCTGATAGTATTGTAATCATATTTGATATGATACAGTGTGATAGCAAAAAGAGAGAAAGCATAGTGATAATATTTTGGGACGACATGAACACAAAACGAATTGCTGACAGTAAGAAGTTTTCATTAAAAATTATTATTGCTAGTGGGTAGAGTACGACGAAAGACGACGTCAGTAATAAATGGTCTACTATAATTTATTGCTGTGATTTTCGATTAAAAATATCCCTGAATTTACCAAAAATTACACATGTGCAATGTATAAATCTAAAATACCATAAGCTTCATTCTAATACTGGTAGAAAAGACGTTGTTGCATAGGTTTTTACATCGGATAACAAAGTAAAGAAAACAGGGACAAATCGGTCACACCCTGGATTTAGTACTTGTTAAAATCAATTCTAAATCTAAGCAACTAAGATTCATTTTTAAACGAATTGAGAAATGACTTAAATGATCAAAGTGACATTTCTAAAAAGATTATGTTGTCTGAACACCCTGTATCGGTGGATATGTCTGCTATGTCTTTCCTACCATTACCATGAGATCATAATGTCTGAAATGGGTGATTTCAGGCTATAGTCACAATCCATACAACGGTGTAATATGCAACGATATTATTTTAGCGACCGGTGTCTTCTCGTCCAAGGAGCTCTGGAAGTTGTCTAAAGGTGTGTACTTTTGTTTTTATGTTTAACAACGTATTTATTTTGTTTTGGATGACTTCGACGGTTGGAAAAAAATTACCAGTTTATATTTGTTTACTTTAAGAGCCACCACAAACTATAGACTTTTAATCAACTGATTGTTTAATCGGCCTGTTAATCAGTATACGTTTGATAGTGCGCATACTACACCAATTTGGTATCGGCCGACCAATAAGCCAAAAGACAACCCAATTAAACTATCGCTCGACTAAAAAGTTAGTAATCTGCGGGGTCTCTAAAGGTACTGTACTGTTGTTAGCTACATTTTAAAATTTCATTAATGAAATGATAACTTATAAGGAGTTACAATATATAATTTCGGCCTTATTATCAGACATTGAGCAAGTCCAATTTTTTCAAACAAAAATAAAAGGCGTTGGTCTCTTCATCAGATCAGCTTCAAGATACCAAAACATAGCACTGGCATCTAAATTAATGATTTAAATTATAGTAATGGCATCTAAATTGATGGTTTTAATTACAGTACTGGCATCTAAAGTGACGATTAAAATCAGATTAAACTTGACTTCTAAGTTTCAATTTTTGGATAGCTATAAAGCTTAAAAATATAATCAAAATCCGTGTGAAAATTAATAATATTAACAAATATTAAAGTTATATGTCAAAGTCAGCTAAGTAGCCATTGTCATCCAGTATTCAATAGTTTTTTTTGTAAATAGATATCAAGTAGAGTGTGAGTTTTTGTATATATTTATGTGTGAGGCTTGTAAACTGCTTCTTCAATTTTGAGAATTATAAATAACTGTTTCTTGACGCAGCAAAATAAAATTGGTATTTATTAAAATAATCAAATTTCATGATCATATGGTTCAATTGACTAAAGATGGGTGAGATAGACATTGCAAATTCCTCATCAACAGGTTTCTGCTCCTACTTTTGTCAGCCTCGGAGCCACAGTGGAAACGTATGATCTAGGATTCGATTTCCATGTTTGTATGATCTGCAATAATTTATTTTGTAAACTAAGCGTTTACTATGCATAATATGTATGTATTTAAAAAAAATAATGTGAAATCGCTATTTTGGACATGTCAATATATTCACGCCGGCCACGGAAATATTCCTTTAAATAACATTCTTTTTACTACGCCACTCCCGTGCTGATGATGATGTAAGTTTCCTGCTCCCTCATAAAACAAAACTCTTTCAAACATCGTACATCTAATACCGTATCGTATCGTATATTAAAATCTAACGGAAAGGGCTCCAACGATTTTCACGAAATTTATTATGCAGGGGGTTTCGGGGGCGATAAATTGAACTGCTGGAATATATTTTTAAGAAAATTTATCAGAAAAAAATAACAGTATACACACGGATTTATAGCCAATATCCTAACTTCACAGGTAAACATGGACTCAACGAGAGTGCTACATTATTTCCTCTTTTTAAGGCATATTTAAATTATCTGCTAGATCAATTTCACCGAGTTTGTCAATATAGAGATATCGAATCTTCTCTATCTATCTAAATTGCATTGACTGCACGTGTGGTTCAATGGTTTAAGCGGTTGCCATGCCGCTACCCATTGCACCAAGTATTGTGGGTTCAAATCCCACACTTTGTGTAATCTACAAATTGTTGTTCTGAATGTGGGTGTCGGTTTTGTATATATATATATTCCTAGTATATTCATAAGGAGGAAGAGTAATAATTGTTGGTGTAGTTGCCCAACTGAAACTACTAACATAAATTTTCCTTTATTCCAGCTTCTATTCTTCAAGAGACCGGGTCGGAGTCACCGAGTGGTTCCGGGGGCGGTATTAAGCTGGAGTCAGGGTACTACTGCGGTTACAACAGTCCAGCGCCACCAGCTTTCGAGCCTCCTCCTGACAGATCCACACCATCAGCCATGCTTGTTGGACAGTGTTATAGTGAGTACTTAACTAGATACTTAATTATAGTACGTACTGACTGCACAATTGGCCTAGTGGTTTCAGCGGCCAGTACGCCGCTTGTTACTGCGCTAAGTGCCGTGGGTTCAAATCCCACGTGGGACATCACTTTGTGTGATCCACAAAATGTTGTCCTGAGTCTGGGTGTTCTTTGTGTCTGTTACATGTATGTTTGTAAAGTCCCCCGCGACACAGGATGTTTATTCCTAATGCGGGAGTTGTCTTTTTTTTTTAAAAAAAAAAAGATTTCTCAAATCTCATTAATCACTAGTTTTACATCCTTTTTGAGCAGGATTAATAGTTAGTTTTATGGCAACATCGGGGATTTGAATGTCCAATTTAAGATAAGGCATTTGAATCTGCAAGTAAATAATATCAAAGCGACTCTAGAATAAGAAGTGTATGAGATGCAGACCTCGTCAACAAACTAGACCGCCTTCTCAATAACTGCATTCGATTCGTTGTCATCTCTTTTAATTTTCCTCGACCCTCCATCATTATCCGAATATCTTTTTCACAATGCCGTTTTTAAACACGATCCGTTCCAATTGCGACCGAAGTCTTCGATCAACACACAACTTGCTCCTTCTATGTCCCTCCACACCTCCAACTTAATTTATATATATTTAAATATTCAATTGTAGTTTTTACGCTAAAACCACCTACACACATTGAAAAAAAATCTGGTATCTAATAAAAACAAATTGTTAGGTTTAGAGAGATTTGTACTTATCAATGCACAACTTACCGACCATCATTTCAATCACCTCACCGTTCGAAATCCAATGAACGAATCCCGTCGCAATTAAACTTAACACACATGACCACACTATTTATAGCCTTACGGCGAGTAGTTGTAATAAGTCTGTCATAATTATAAGAACCATTTCTGAGAACGAAGGATCTCTAAATTCCTCTCATACGATAATGACGACATCTGTAAATATTTAAACCTAAATTTCGTTTCTTTATGCATTTATTTTTATTGCCTCCGGGCGATAAGGTCGCCAATTGTACTGCCCTAAATTAAGATTTCGTTGTTAAGATAATTTTGTTACTTGTCTGGTGTGCAATAAAGAGATTTATTATTATTACTTTTAAATAGAATTGCTAGCGATGTTTGAAATAGACTAGAAATTCACCGCAAATATCCCAAAATATACAATTATGTTTGTAACTAACTACGCTCTGCGGTATTACCGTATTACCCGCTGTTCTTGTTGTAACTTTACACAATTACGATCGCGGGTAACAACGCGGGACGAAGCTAGTCTAAAAAGTAACATATGCTCCTTGTATCATCAGCTATCTGTCAGTGAAAGTTCCTACAAAATCGGTCAAACAAATAGACAAGTAGAAAACAATTTTATTTTTTTATATAAGTACCGTAAACACTTTTATATGCATTAAGTGAAATGCTTAATTTAAAACAACAAACAGATACTAAAATTATTTTATTTATTTGTATAGATGGCCACGCGTTGTACATTCCCACAATGTGTTGTACATATGTACATGTACTATATTTAGATGAGTGTGCGCACGTGCGTGAGTCGCATACGAACAAGTGTACAGACGAATGCGTTTCGATTATTATCGAGTTATGTTGTCTGTAAATTAGTGTTTCGTTGAATTCAATTGAGTCACGGTGGAGACAAAGGATTTTGTTGACAAAATCTTTTGTTGTGATATAAGCCTTAGGAACTTCAATAAAGTAACCTAACTTGAAATCCATAGTTATGCCATAAATATATATACTCGTATACTATATTTTATTGCATATGTATATATATATTTTTTACCGTGGGAGAGCCACGCTTCGGCTTGCATGGGCCGATTCGACGGGGTGATACCACGGTTTTACAGAATTCCGGTGTGGAATAGCGCTGTCGCTGTGTTTCACCAAGTGAGTGAGGAAACCGGAGACCCATATCCCAACCCCTGATGGTAAGCGATTACCGCCGCCCATGGACACCCGCAACACCAGAGGCGTCACAAATGCATTGCCGACCTTTGGAGGATAGGTAGGGGGATGGGGGAGGGATTGGGATATGGGCCTCCGGTATTCTCACTCACTCGGTGAAACACAGTGCAAGCGCTATTTCATACCGGTTTTCTGTGAGGTCGTGGTATCACTCCGGTCGAGCCGGCCCATTCACGCCGAAGGGTGGCGCTCCCACGAAAGAATGTAAACGTATATGTTTGTACAAGTAGTTGTTTAATTACAAACTCTTGTTGTATCTCGTATTATTTTATTTATTTATATTTTATTTACATTTAAGTTAAATTATAAAGTAATTTAATCAATGTAAATGACATATAGTCATTAAACAAACTGTTATTCGACGCTGGCCAGACTTGACATACGGTTGGTTTCAAGTTTTCGTATTCTTTGCAGTGACGTCGTTTTGCGTAGTTTGCGTTCTTACTCGCCTCTTACGACACCCAAGCGAAGAATGGGGCATTCCGTTAACAAAAGAAATATATACAATCTAGGCTTGTTATCATCATCAGCCTATCGCAGTCCACTGCTGGACATAGGCCTCTCCGATTGCACGCCACTTAGTTCGATCCTCGGCTTCTCGCATCCAGCTCCTGCCAGCCGTCTTGTGCAAATCATCACTCCACCTGGCCTGTGGACGTCCTACACTACGTTTGCCGAGACGCGGTCTCCACTCAAGAACCCGTTTACCCCAACGGTTATCGGTTTTGCGACAAATATGGCCAGCCCACTGCCACTTCAGGCTTGTTATATTAATGCATATTTAGCATCTTTCTCCTGGTTTTGAGTGTTTCCACGGCCTACCCAAATGTTGGTGGTATAATCGCGCTTCGGGTCCTTAATTTTGACTAAACAGTTAGGTAACACATTGCCTGGGGCTCTACAAAAGGCTTACCCAGACCCAATATTGTACTTAAATATTTTTTTTATTCAATTTTCACGGAATTAAAAAAAAACACTTCTGGGGTTTGTTTCGACATTTCTTCCCAAAGTGAGTCTTAGTAAATGCCGGTGCCTTCTCCCGTTCATCCTTGTCTGCATTCTTCTTCATTGCCGTAAAAAAAATTCACGGTCATAAGGACTGCCTATAGAAGATAAAACTTATAACTATGAATGTTATTTGTTAAATTAATGTTAAAATTTGAAATGTTATTAATGTTTAAATGAAAATTATCAACATCAAACATTAGCATGTCTGTGACGCGAAGATTTTCCCGTACCAAAAAGTACTCAACGCGGCTTAAGTAGATTTCACTTCAAAAAATATCATTTATATCATTTCGTTTTACAGGTATCCCTCATAGTTCGGCTGGTTTAAGCTCAGCTCAGAGTCCTCTTGTGCCGTCAAACACCATCTTCTACCAGCACGCACCACCTCCCACGGACACTCATCCCACCAGTGAGTGTGACGGTATCTAGATTTTAGTATTTTATCTTTTTTGATAACAAATATCACCAGATACAGTTCAATTTTCAGATTTAATTCTCCCCTATTCTTTAAGTTTGTTTTATGAAAGTATATAATACTTATGTAGTTAAATTATATCAAAATGTAATGGTGATATTAACGTGGATTACTAACTAAATCAATGGCTATGCCAGTATATGCTATTGTTGCGCCATAAGGAGATGGATCTTGTTTGTACGAGAATAATCGAGAAGAATTGCGAACAGCACCATCTAGTGTCGGGTAGTGCGCAACTGTGGACATTATGACGATTTCCTCGACACTAGATGGCTCTAGAATAATCTATTTAGTCGAGAACCATCGATCGAATATTATCGAACATTCCAGTTATCTCGACACCCATATAAAAGCGGAACGTGTTAGCCGTATGGGCAGTATTGTTTCACGATACAGTGAATAAACATCGAAGAGATCTTCTAGTGCGACTAACGAGTGATTTAGTGATTTGTAATTGTAAAAAGTGTTGTTAATAAATATTGTGTTATTTTTTGGTAATCAATCGACTACTTTAATTTATTTAATACCCAGCTCGTAACACTATAATAGTTTTAAGAATTATTCATATCGCGTAACAAGATTGGCTGTTACTACGAATTTTGGTGTGTAATTGTTAAATGACGCTGTAGAATGTTCAATATTTTGATGTATTCACAGCTACATCAGAGCAACTAGCAATATATATATGACACAATTTTTTTATATTTTTTCTTCATAATACTATGTTGTCATTCTTAGCGTCTTACTTCAGCAATATATATATGACACAAATTTTTTATATTTTTTCTTCATAATACTATGTTGTCATTCTTAGCGTCTTACTTCTTCAACGACAAACCACAGAAGCCTTGGTCACTAACTTAATCCTTAATATTTCCTTGATATTCCAGCATCAGAAGCCCTTACTAGTCAGCACAACAGCGGGAAGTATGACAGCGCTCCCCAAGATTCCCTCGGAGACTTTGTCACATTTGTCTGCCAAGATCCTAGCGATGTCCAACAGTTACAGGTATTTATTTGACTTTTAGCATGTAATTGCTTTGAATTCACATAAATACATACACAATACAATCCCCTTTACTCGTCTCGTCTTACATCTTTCACAATTAACAGGCGATATCAAGATATATATATATATATATACATATATATATATATATATATATATATATATATATATATATATATATATAGATATACTAGCTGACCTACGCAACCTAGTTTGCGTCTAATATTACCCGTAGCGTGAAAATTTTCCCCCGTTTTTGAAACATTCTTCATTGGTGCTCCGCTCCTATTCGTAGTAGCGTGATGATATATAGCCTATAGCCTTCCTCGGTAAATGGACTATCCAACACTGAAATAATTTTTCAAATAGAACCAGCGGTTCCTGAGATTAGCGCGTTCAAACAAACAAACAGACTTTTCAGCTTTATTATTAGTATAGATCTTTGCCTGTTGAGCAGCGAAAGGCAGGTCTCGACGCGTACGTTGCGCTGGCGATCGTTAAGGTCGTGGGGCACCCATCTATCAAGCTTTTTTACCTTGCCAATTTGTCGCAAATGGATCAATATTGTTTTGATGCTTACATTAAAAGCTGCTGCTAGCTCAGCTGTAGATTGAGTTTCGTCAGCTTCCACAATCGCCTTTAATTCATTATTGTTAACCAAAGTCTCCGGACGACCACGAGCTTCATTTTTCAAGTCAACATTTCCTCCATTATCTTTTGAATCGTATATGAGGGTTGTTTTATCAAGAAACTATCAATGTTATAAGTATCATCTACTTTATTGACTTTTGACAGCGTCTTCGTCCGTAATCGACATTAGACATGGAATGGGATACTATATACACAATTAGTTCTGAGCCATTACAACAAGTAAAACAACCAACAAATTCAAACCAAGAAAAGAGCGTACTTCTTTCTAAAAGGCCGGCAACGCACTTGTGACGCCTCTGGTTTTGCGGGTGTCTATAGGCGGCGGTAATCGCTTACCATTAGGCGATACGTTTGCTCGTTTGCCCTTCATATAATAAAATAAAAAGTAGAAAAGTCTCAAAAGCAAACTCAGAGTTACCATAACACATAACTTTAAGTGGGACGAGCATATTATCACAATGATAACAAGAAGGGCAAATTCAATGTTGTACATGATTAGAAAGACATTAGATATATTCTATGTTATCACCAAGGAACTATTCCTCAACATCTACCTAACATACATTCGACCTCTGCTCGAATTCGCGTTTCAAATATGGAAATCACATATCAAATTTACAAAAAATTCAAATGTTGGAAGGGGTTCCAAGAAAGGCAACTGAAATGGTTATTGCATTGAAAAACATGTCGTACGAAGAACGTCTCTTGGAACTCAACTTGCTAACACTGGAGCAGAGAAGAATAAGAGGAGAGCTTATAGAAACCTACAAGATCCTCAACCAGTACTACAACGTGAGAAATATTGAACCCATGTTCACAATGAACCCGAACACACATCTAAGAGGTCACTCTATGAAGCTTAGTAAGCGTCGGTGCGTAGCAATCCCCAAAACTACGAGTATTTCTTGCCAAACCGAGTTGTGCGTATGTGGAACTCTTTGCCGGAAACCATGATGAGTGTTCCGAATATAAACATATTTTAAAACCGACTTTTTAAGCTGCTAGTGTATTATATATAATAACTAGCTGACCCACGCAACCTCACTTGCGTCTTCCATTGCCCGTAGCGTAAAATTTTTCACCCGTTTTTGAAACATTCTCCTATTAGTATTAGCGTGATGATATATAGCCTAGAGCCTTCCTCGATAAATGGACCATTCAACACTGAAAAATTTTTCAAATCGGACTAGCGGTTCCTGAGATTAGCGCGTTCAAACTAACATACAAACAAACAAACTTTTCAGCTTTATGATATTAGTATAGATAATAATATTAAATCAAGATAAAAGGATACACATTACCAGGCGACACAAAAATTAACCATATTTATACCAACATATTAATTACCCTATGTAAATCGTGTGCAACAGTCGCTTGCGCGATTTAGACTTAACTGAATGGCAAGTTAGAAAACATTACCTAAAATAAATGTTATATTTACCAGGTTCACAGTTTATCCCGAAGTCCAAAACCTCCGTACTTCAGTAGCTCGATGTTGCCGCCTCCTCCGCTTCCACCGATGGCCAGACCCGTGGCCATCATCAGGTCTACAGGTAGGTTATATTTACCCTACAGTTTGCTTTAACTGTTGGTTTCAATTACAAAAATTGAGGATACATAGGTGAAGGATTTTTAGATTTAAAAGTAACTATAAATTTTACAAAAAATCCGACTTCAAGAACTGGACCAAATTGAAATGGGCTTTCAAATAAAAAAAGAATCATCAAAATCCGAAAGTTCTGAAAAATCAATGTCTTAGTTAGAATAAAAATCTTTTTTGTTTGAAATCAATTTTATTATTTTTTTCTCGGAGCCTTCTAAACTTATTTATAATCAGGTCAGCTTTAAGTCCTACTATGATACGATTTACAGTGATTTTTAGCTATCAGACCTCTACAATTCGAATGCAACGTACTAAGTAAATATTTAAATTTAATAAATATTTCGTACATCTAACACACAACGCCATCTAATCCCAAGCTACGCAGAGCTTGTGTTATGGTACTAGACAACTGATACAAATACACATATACTTTTTTTTGTAAATGCATACAAAATACCCAAACTCCGAAATAAATATTTGCAGATGTCCGGCATATTTCTAAAAATAAATCCTTTCTAGATCCATTTATCGCCCCCGAATCCCATACGTAATAAATTTAATGAAAATCGCAGGAGCCGTTTCCGATATTCAGAAGAATTGCTCGTTAAAAGATGTTAGATAGATGCCGCCTGTAATTTTTTTAGACGGATTAAAGAAAGGTAAATGATGATCATTTTTTGTCAAGGATTTCAGGGTAACTGTACGTGAGAGGCCTGGTATATTCTAATAATTATAATCGCTTTAATATACTCTAGATTGATTACAATGCTAACTTATATATGACGTACATGCACCGGTTCGCGATGTAAGGCTTAAACATCTACCCGCTCCATGGCTAACAGATGATATAAAAAGTTTAATATCCAAAAAAGCTGTTGCCAAAAGCAAGTTTAAATCTAGGCCAACACCTAGCAACCGAGAAAAATATATTGAAATCCGAAATCTCTGCAGTAAGGCTTGTAGGAAAGCACAACGCCAACATGTTCATAATTCGGTCGAGAACGGAGACCCAGCTAAAATTTGGAAATTTCTTAAAACATTAGGAGTTGGCAAGTCACATTCATATTTAAATTCCAAACAAATAGATATCGAGTTGCTAAATCAACATTTCTCTTCTTCGTCCAAATTTAATCAGACCAGTAAGGCAAATACCTTACAATATCTTTCTACGCTTCCAGCTCCTCACTATCCACCGTTCTGTTTTAATCAATTGACTGCTTGTGATGTTGAGAGATGTATTATGTCCATATCTTCTAACGCTGTTGGAAGTGATTGTATAAGCCGTAACATGATCCAACCCATTCTTGATAAATTGTTACCTGCACTTTGTCATATTTTAAATTATTCCCTTCATTCCAGTACTTTTCCGGAGATTTGGAAAGAAGCTCTTATCATCCCACTACCCAAAAAGAACAATCCTAAATCCTTCTCCGAATACCGTCCCATTTCCATATTGCCTTTCCTTTCGAAAGTCCTGGAACGTCTTGTGCATACTCAATTAAACTCATTCCTTAATAGAAACCAACTCCTGAATCCTTTCCAATCAGGTTTTCGAGCAGGTCATAGTACAGTAAGTGCGTTGATCAACGTTACGGATGACATCAGGCTGGGTATGGAGAGTGGAAATCTTACAGTTCTTTCTTTACTGGACTTTAGCAATGCTTTTAACGGTGTAGATTTCCATTTACTGCTGGGCATACTGCGCTCTATCAACATATCTCCGACTGTAATTGATTGGTTTCAAAGTTACCTGTTTGGACGAAGGCAACGTGTGCGCTTGGAGGAATCTTTATCTTCTTGGTGTAACACGACTGCTGGGGTTCCGCAGGGTGGCGTTTTATCTCCTTTACTTTTCACCGTATTTATCAATTCTATCTCTAAGTCATTAGCCTCCTCCTACCACCTTTATGCAGATGATTTTCAAATATATACACAAGCACCATTACATAGATTGTCTGAAGCCTTTGCGACCATTAGCCGAGATCTGGAACAAGTATGTGATTGGAGTGAGCAGTATGGAGTTGTGGTTAACCCAACTAAGACACAACTTATTGTTGTGGGCAGTGCCAGAATGGTAACGAACATAGACTGGACCCAACTACCTAGCATTACGTTTAACGGTACCCCATTACCAGTAAGTACCTCAGTCAAAAATCTAGGAATCTATATTGATAACACTTTAACTTGGGTCCCTCAATTGCGAGAGGTCAGTCGAAAATTGTTTGCATCGGCGGGGTCCTTACGAAGACTACGCAATTTTCTTCCAACAACTACTAAAATTGCACTTGCACAATCCCTCCTTCTTCCTATACTCGACTATGCTGATGTCAGTTATCTCGACATCACAGAGGAGCAACTCAATAAACTTGAGCGCCTTCAAAATTTCTGTATCAGATTTATATTTGGACTACGCAAATATGATCATGTTTCTGAATATCGCAATCAGCTTAAGTGGCTCCCAATTCGCCTTCGACGGAATGCTCATATTCTTTCCATACTTTATGGTGTTCTATTTCATCCGTTTACTCCACCTTACTTAAAGGAACGCTTTGTTTTCCTCAGTGACACACATTCGAGATCCCTGAGGTCATCTGAATCTCTGGAACTGGCAGTACCAACTCATAATACTAGTTTCTACGATAAGTCGTTCACTGTGCAGGCTGTCCGACTATGGAATGCGTTGCCAATATCTATTAGACGTGCCAAATCGTTGCCTATTTTTAAAAAAATGGTCAATGATCATTTTTTTGTCAATGATGATTATCTGTCGTTATAATTTATTGTCTGAAGAATATTTTAACTATTTATTTATTTAAATTTTTTATTTATTTATTATATTCTTTTTAATAAAATTGTAGATATTGTATTTGGGTATATGTATTTATTTATATTAGTATATATAATAATTAATATGTCTTGTGTAAATTATTTTTATGTAATTCACTTAAATTCTTTTGCATTATATTTATTCTCGCACCAAACTGCCCATGAATTCGTTTGTTTTCTTTTCTTTCAGTGCTTTTTTTCTATCCCAAGGTTGCCTGGAAGAAATTGCTTTTTAGCAATAAGGCCGCCATTTGTACATGGTCAGTCATTTGATGTATTATTTTATGTAAACCATTTATTTAATGTACAATAAAGATTATTCTATTCTATTCTATTCTATTCTTATAGCTAGGAGGTGCAGTCAGCCTCGAAAATAGCTGACCATTTTAATGTTCCAAAAATTTACATACAACCTCAGAAAACCTATATAAATAGTGTTTATGACACTACCTTGGATCCTCAAGTAAAACACTAACTGCACTGTACTACTGATATATTGCTTCAAAGTAGGCACACAATACAGGAAAATAACGTGTTCAACAAAAATATTTTATCGACCTATATATAAATCGGCTCGTAACCAAACAATATCGCGATTCTGCCCAAAAACACAACGCCATCTATCGAGTCAAGATGCAAACATGTTAATTTTGGACAAATGGCTTACCAAATTTAGCGCCAGTTACTTATGGCATTAAGTTGTTCAGCTAATTATTACTTTTAATGATGATTGTTGAATTCTCAAGATTTCGCGAATATTAGTTTTGGAAATTTGGACATGGTCAGCTACTTTTGAGGCTGACTGGTAAGTGGCGGCCTTAACACCCGAAGGCAATAATTGTCTGTAAGAAACAGACAATTATTTTGCTTAAAGTAATCTTGTAGGAAATAAATAGGTGATTGAATTTGTTTGATGTGACAGCTAGCGAACTAGTAGGAGGGTCGATATCAGCCAGCGGAGGTGGTGGGTCTCCCTCGTCACCAGAAGTGCGCTCCCCGCCCGCGTCTCCCCGCCGCCGCAGCCCTCACTACCGCACCGACTGCCCTCCGCCCCTCACACACTTCAACCACTACCATCCGCAACAACAGGTAACAGCGACATCTAGTAGATAAGAAATAAGAATTGTATTTTATTTTTTATGGAGTAGGGGGCAAACTAGCACACGCATCGCCTGATGGAAAGCGATTACCGTCGCCCATGGATACCTGTAACACCAGAGGCGTCACACGTATATTGCCGGGCTTTGGGGGATGGGAAGAGGGATGTGGGGAGGGGTTTACAGCGTAAGCGCTGTTTCACACCGGTTTTCTGTGAGGCTCTCAGGCGGTTCTGTGGGTCATCCTTATCATTTAGGGGTATGAAAAATGGATGTTGGCCAATTTTCAGACCTACCTACAAAATTTCATAAGAATCGGTCCAGCCGTTTCGTAGGAGTTTGGTAACAAACACCGCGACCCCAGAATCTAAGATTTAATTTATACTAAAATAAAATCGCCATACATTCAAATTTATTTGATATTTCTATCTTGCGCTCCATTTTTTTATGAATAACATTTATTTATTTTGTTTATACCTATTCATAATTTTCTCTCATATATAATGATAAGATGATAATAAAGTCTCCATTGACTCACAAATGACAGAACCTTAAAATAGTCCCTTTTTAAGCCGAGGGTATTGTCCTGAACACAATTTTCAGTATTTCTAACTTGAGTGTTCTGATATTTACAGGTATTCAGCTACGCCAGTTCCCTAAGTGGCGTGGGTCTGGGAGGTGCGGGAGGGGGTGGTGCTGTGCTGGCCGGGGCGGGGGGAGTGTCTCCACCTGGCGGACTCGGCCTGTACGCGCCTAGGGCTCCACCACGAGCTGCACCTAGGTAGGATAATAATCAATTAATCATACATCTTACTTACGGCCGTTTCATACCAAACAAGACAGAATCTGTACAATTGTATTCAGGCCGATAGATTCGACTGCCTCGGTGGTATAGTGGTAGCATATGCGACTGCTGTTTGATCCAAATGTTTGTATGATCTGCAAATATTTGTTTCGGAGTTTGAGTGTTTTCTATGTATACTATGTATGTATTTACAAAAAAGAACTTTTTTATGGAATAAGGGCAAACGAGCAGACGTATCGCCTGATGGTAAGCGATTACCGCCGCCCATGGACACCTGCAACACCAGAGGCGTTGCAACTGCGTTGCCGGCCTTTGGGAGATGAGGAGGGTGATGGGGGAAGGGGTTGGGGTAGGGCCTCCGGTATCCTCACTCACTCGGTGAAATACAGCGCAAGCGCTATTTCACACCGGTTTTCTGTGAGGCCGTGGTATCACTCCGGTCGAGCCGACCCAAGCATGCCTAAGCGTGACTCTCCCACGGTAAATCTATATGTGTGGTTTAGTTTTATTTTTATTATTATTTTGTTTTAAATTATAAAATTCACCTTTCTTGTTTTATGCCTTCGATTGCCATGTTAATATTGTAGTTAATAGTAAATATCAAAGTAGAGCTGTCAAAGTGAGTAGTATAAAATTTATGGATGTGAGGCTGGCCGACCGTTTATCTGAGTCCTCGCCTGCGCGGTAACAGGGGCGCGGGGGTATGACGACAAAGGGGACTGAGACAGGTGCGGGCGGCGGGGGCGCTTAGTGAGATACACACGAGATGAAATGCGCCAAGATAGTTCCTAAGATATGTCATATGTCACGTTGTTGCACACGAGAAACTATATAACCCATTTTCAAGTGTTTTTATTCAAATTTGTGTTTTGCTAATGTGCCTAAGATATGATAGTTAACATCACGCTTAGGATAACAGGAGCCAGCATGATTGAAAAAAGACGCAGACCTAGTTGCGTGAGTCAGCTAGTTTTTATTAATTTCATACGAATATAGAATCCAGATTCAACATAACTATTTGTGAATCAAACTGGAACTAGCAATCGAACCTATGACATTCGGCTTAACAGTCAAGGGTACTCACGACCTGACGATATTTCACTTTAATTTTTAATAAATTAGAAAGTAGCTTTCACCCCCGCCTCTGCTCGTTTGTATGTCAGTTATTGCGGTAAAGAGTAGCTTATGGTCTCAAGAATTAATCTTCATGCCAAATTTCATTGAAATCGGTACAGCGGTTTAACCGTGAAAGCGTAACGGACAAATAGAGAGACAAAATTACTCGAATTTAAATATCGGTAGGTATGGATAACCTGGAACAAACTTGTTAACGAAGGAATTAAGTTCTACAGTCGAATAGACTTCCCTATTATATTTTCGCGTCACACAACGGTCGACAACACGTTTCTGACTCTTGTGCTTCGTGTTTCTATCAGCGGCAGTAGTCACTTACCATCAGACGACCCCTCAGGACATGTACCTACAGTGACACTGTAAAATAAAAATACTAATACCAGAGTCCGGTATTGATCAGATACCGATATCGACCAGAGACCGGTCTTGACCAGATACGGATATTGACCGGAGACTGGTCGTGACTAGAGCCCAGTATTGACCAGAGATCGCTCTTGTCCGTTGTCTGGTCTTGACCAGAGAAATGAAATGAAATGAATTCAAATGAAAGACCGGTACTGACATGTTCCTGACCAGAGTCTAGTTCTGATCACAGTCTAGTCTAGACCAGAGCCAACAAATGTTATTATTAGCTGGTAATGACAAAATTTCTTGACCTTACTCAGATAATCAATTTTGAACACAGGAATTTCAAATGGTTTCTTTTGGGTTTCAGATGGAATGCACCATTCCCTACCTTGGAGGACGAGTTTAACATAATGACAGCACCTCCCGGACCTGACCACGTTGTCTTATTGGATGATGGTGAGCCTCTCATCCTATACTCTATATAAACTTTGTTTTATCTCTCTCTATCTCTCTTTGACTCAATATTATAGAAATATATTTAGTTTTTTTTTCTCTCCCTCTTTCTGAAGATATTTATTTTACACCAAGTTCACAGCACTTTACTGAAACACAGGGTGTATTCTCTCATCAGTTTTTAGTTAGAATCATTGAGGCATCAAGGGGTGGTGGTTGGCTTATTTTGATGTTACTTGCTTAAGAAGTCTATTTTTACTGATCTATAAATATAAAAAAAAAATGGTGTCTGTAATTTAAAAGAGATCCAAAATTTCATCTGACTTTGATCTTTATACAATTTTTTTTTTTGTTTTTAATTATTTTTTACCTTCAATCTTCTAAAACTTGAACAAAGTTATATTGCTAAGACAGTCTACCAATTCAACTCGACAGAGCGCTTCTTCCAATCGTCCGTGATAACGTCCGAGGCGACGGCGATGGACACGACCGGGTCGAGCGTGGGGCAGGTCGTTGACCCCACGGACGACATCGCCCCGGACAAAGCCGCGCCGGATCTTAGGTCACCGTGATCCTACGCTCACGACACTACTGACGGAACTGTCGAATCAGCTGCGTGTGCGAGAACTTCGAGTGTCGGTTGTGTCGCGACAGTCGGGCAGGTCGGTTGTGTCGGGTCCGTCGTGAGTGCTGCAGAGTCTGTACCAACTGGCTCTATTCTGGGCCCGTCTGTAGAATCGATTGACAGTGTCGGTTCCATACCGTGTGATTCATCAGCCCAGGAACCTCCAACAGTACTCAGGTGGACGCCATCGCATCTCCCACACTGGAGACCCGTGTCACATCGAACTGTTTAGTTTTTCATCCATACTCTCTCTAGAGAAAGTGTTAGTGTATATAAAATGGAATTAAAGCGATGAGGTTGTAGTTGAAATTTAGATTTTACAATTTTTAATCTGTGCCGGTCGGTTGTGTCCGTCTGGGAGACGTAACCTTGTCACGACGTTCATGAAAAAATTGTGACTTAATACGCACAGGCGACCGACACGGTTTTCATTTATTACTCGTTAAGGCGATAACAAAATACAATACTCCAACGATAATTATGTAAAAATATTAAAGCTACGAAATAAAACAACATATTATATTCTAATATTTTTATAGAATATAAATAAACAAGTATGATATGATCAAGCCTTCCAGTAATATAGTGAGTAAAGTGTTGATAAAAGTGCAGCTTAATATTATTGTTTGCTGAGCTGTGAAACAGAAAAGGCGTATGAATGCTTCCAGTAGCGAAACATGTTTTTGACGAAAGTGTGATAATTGTAAGTCGTTTTTATTTCGTTGTTGTGTGTTTTGTAATGGACATAAAAATTGAAATAGATGATAAGTCGGTTAGTTTAATAATATTATTATTTTATTTATTGAACGAATATTTAATAAAGACGAGCCTTGCTTATATATTAGTTTAGTTGTAATTAGTAGCAATGAGATTAGTTGGTTTGTTGTACTTTCGATCGAGTAATATCGGTATATATTTTATTTGAGAATGACAAAAGGATTTTGTGTAATTTTACGCACAAATGTACATCTTATTGATCTCAGAGACTTTGCTGTAATGAGATTATTATTTTGTTTATTCTGGCATCGAAAGCGACAATAAATCTAGTAGTTCGGTGTATGCCAACTGACATTTTATAGGTGCCTTTCATAAGAAAACTTAACATAACTTATTAAATAGGAATTTGTAAATTATTGTAGTGTTCTTTTGATAAATCCATCCGTTCATACCTGTAACGATTGTTTCATTAACTTTATAGTGTGTAACTAAATAATTATATGTTTTGTAACCAAACGCTCTAGTAGATTCCTATATGCTTAAATGCGTATTTATAATACTTTAAGTTACCGTCAAACTGTCTAATATTATCTTTGAATTTTTCATTTCATAGTTACAAAATATGAAAAATCAGGAGATATTTTATCATTTGAAGTCAATTTTTAAGCAGTTAAGGTAAAAAACTTAGTCAAATCTAGTCAAAAAAGGAACGTAAGATTATTAAAATTAACAATGTTTTTTTAACTCTCTTGAAACTCAAATGTCAGAAACCTAACGTTAAATAACTCTACTTTTTGGTTACAAAACATCTAATAAAAAATATAATACATGAAATACTATAACACAAACACTAGAAATTATAATTATTATTATTTTTTTGTTTCCGATACAGTGGCCATACGAGGAAAGCTAGTCATTAGAGGTACATTGTAAATTTAATGTTAAAATAAAAAAAGTATTTACAATTATAAAAAAAAGTGATTCCTTACGTCTATTAGTAAGGGGTGTGAAACTTAAAAATGTGGCCAAATTACACTTAATGAAATCCAAATATATATACACAACTTTTGATAGATTTAGGCTAATTAAGCGTGGTATTTTAGTTTCGTAGCGAACGCAATTACTTTGACATAATCTGTACCCATTAAAATTGACAGGAGAAACGAAACGTAATGTCAGATTTGAGTTCAGGCTTTTTTAGAATCGTGTTTCTATATTATTTATGTCATTTGGTTCTGTTTATAACATTAAAGCTCTGTTTACGTTCGAAATGGTGTATTGTTATAATAGGAAACTTAGCAATAAACTACAAGCAATAAAAATATATAATTATAAACAAAAAACGGCTTTAGTGAAGCTAGAATTGGTACTGAAGTAGTCGACATATATATACGTACAGTTCGCGATATATTTTCTATAGAAGAAAAGGCGAGAGGCTGGGTACTATGTAATATTGTGAAAATAAAGGGCAATTTGGTACAATTATTAGCTATTTGAAAACAAAGTATATTAGACACAGCTATAGTCAATCTAGGCAGGAAGGCGGGATTAGTCAATTGCTAGCTATAGTCAACAATATTAGAATTAAAAATTTAAAAAAAAAACATTAGAAAATAACAGTAATGTAATAAGGCTTGTTGATTACAAAATACAGTTTCGTCATTCTGAAAGAGATAACCTTGTAATGTGGGAAGGCAATATTAATATTGGTGACGAATTTAAAGCTCATTGGTGCCGAAAATTCTAGACTGTGATTCAATTGTTCATTCTGAACGTGTCTTATATTGAAATAGTTGATTTTTGTATTGTTTGGCAATGCATATTGTGTGCTGTAATAATACAAAATGAATGTATTATAAAACGATAGACCGGAACATGTTGTATGAAATGCATTTGTTACATTGTAAAGATATGGTACAGTGGTATAATAAGATGAAACGTGTAATTTTAGTTTACGGCATACGTAGAAATTGTAGTTCTTTTGGGTAGCTTTGCAGTGACTGTCATATTCATGCCAAATACATGTATATATTCCGTACATGTATTTGTCGCGTCATGATTAATTTGTTTCATTATTAGCATCATTAATATGGAAGTAATAATATGGAGTAATTATTGAAAGCCTAAACATTATGTGCCTTAGATACAACAATATTGTATAATATTTATGATGCGTTCTATACAACGTGCTAACTAGAAATAAATAATTAATATTGTTTTGAATGCCTGAACCTTGAATGTTAATCTTCATAATTAGAGTTCATTTTCGCAAAGGCTTGTACTCCTGAAGTTTGACCTACTTTTTATTGTACAATTAGCCGTAATGTAAAAATGGCGACCCTAAAATCCCTTTTGATTTCACTTCACGAATATATTGATATATTAGTTATTTTTTTTTAAAAAAAGAAGTTTAACTGGACATCCAGCAGTCTGGAAATTGATTTCGAATCCAGAGATTAAAATTTTAACCCTCATGTTATACATATTATACGATTAAGTAACGCTTCTATGCGTAGTTTTGCTGAAATATTAAAAAATTATTATATGATATTGTATAATTTTAGTACCTACCAACATTGTACCCCTTTATGTACCTATATTCTTTACCGACGTGTATATTCATTGGTATTTTACGCAACTATCGGAATAGCCACGCTTTGTTTTATGAAGTAGTCACGAATTTGATTCTCGCATGGCTTTTTAATATAAAAACTGTCTATCCTATGAACTTGTGTAATGGTTTTACTTTATTTTCTTCTAATGAAACGAAAACGTTTAATACATAATACGTAAATAGAAAAAAGTATATATAAGGCTAATTAACCAATACAAAAATACTCCTAGTGTCTATTTTTATTTCATCTAACATGAAATTATTTTAAACTGTTTCTTTAGCGAATTTGTTAATAATTTTTAGTTTTCTTTACGAGTGTATCCATTGTATGTAAATAAGTTCTGAATTGTATTTATATTTTTTAAACTATATAATTAACATTAGAATTCATTTGTATGTTATGTTTGTCATCATGTCCTCCGCGCTTTCATATTTTAAAATAGGTTTTTACAATTTCTCTTTATATTTTTTTTAAATAGATTCACGCTGGTCGAGTGGTGTACTCTAATGAAAGATCTACGAATGAGTTTAATTGGAATACGTCATTTGATCCACGCATTAAACTAAAGATAGACTTGTAAAAATGTTATAACATGTATTTTTAACCTATACATAGTAAGATATTTATAGAAATTTAGTCGTTTAATTATTTCGAACGACTTGTTATAAAGAAAATTGGTGCTTAAAGCTTAAAACAAAATATGAAACGGCACTTTGTCGTGTGTGTATTGTCATGGAAGGGGTCAGAGCATTATGACATAGCATGCGTTGTTATGCTTTCGTGTGATACACAATCGTTTATTTAAAACAAAAACCAAGTTATAAAATGACGCTGCTGCAAGGTTAGTGCGTGCGGAATTTTATTGTTGACTGGTTTAAAGTTTCTTATTTATTTTGTATGTTCTTCTGTTTGTTAATAAATGAACGATTATGTACCATAATGTGAGCAGTTATAATAATGTAGGTAAACTTTGCTCAATATCGATGAAAACTGAAAGTGTTACAGTTGATGCAATACAAACAAACAAACATACGAATTGAGTTTTATTTAAATCTCTTACTCGAAGTTATGTCCACCTCTTTTGATTTTGGTTTTAAAGGGACTTGGAAAGAGAGAATTCTTCTCTTTTTCGGCTTCTTTGACAAACTGATACCACTAAGGTCACACATTAGCTGTCCTACTCTGTAAAGGACCTGGATCTGGATAAAGGCCCTCTTTTATATAATATAATAATAGAGGTAAATGAGCAGACGTATCACCTTATGGTAAGCGTTTGCCGCCGAAAAACAGCGCAAGTGCTATTTCACACCGGTTTTCTGAAAGGCTTTGGTATCACTCCGGTCGGTGGTACAAACGGTACGGTTCAGGCTGCATTCTCTTCAAAACGTTCCATCTAAATGCAGGCTAGTACTGAACCTATCTTACTGTCTCTTTGAGTAGATAGATTTCAACCATTGACCGTCCACTGCTGAACGTAGGTCTCCCCCAAGAATTGCCAACTATCCCGGTCTTGGGCAGTCTGCTACCTATTCTCTTTAAATAGTCAGTCCACCGTGCCGCAGGGCACCCTACACTACGTGTGTCTAATCGCGGTCTCCACTCAAGTACATTTCGGCCCCACCGACCCTCCGACCACTGGACCTAGAGACATGTCCGGCCCATTTCCACTTAGCGTACTGATTCTCCGTACGTTGTTGGTTACTCTAGTTCTCTGTCGAATAGCCTCGTTCCGAATTCTATCAGACTTAACATCGCACGCTGATCCACTGTAAATTTGTGGACCAGTCCAATAGTGAGTGTCCACGTCTGGGCTCCATAAGTCATCACGGGTAGGACGCACTGGTTTGAGTAGATATCGGTATTTTGAACTTTTTTTCTTTTTTAAGAGAACGTCCGCATTAAGAATATATCCTGTGTCGTAGGGGCCTTTCCAAACAAACAAGAAACGGACACAATGAACAACTAAACTCAGAACAACAATATGTGAATGTCCCATGCGGGGTTTGAACCCACAACACTCAGTGCATTAAGATTGCAGTAGCCACTTAAACCAGCACGACGTTACCATATACTAATTTACCATTAGCTGAGTTTTCATATACTCGTTACGTTGTATCGTGTTGAAAACTCAATCTTCTGTAAAAGGAAATTAAATCTCTCTTTTAAAAGCTCTCTTACTAGCGTAATGTCTATTTATATATTTTTTTATTGAATAGTGGGCAAACGAGCAGACATATCACCTGACGGTAAGCGATTACCGCCGCCCATGCAACACCAAAGACGTCACAAATGCGTTGCCGACCTTTGGGGGATGGGAAAAGGGATGGGGGGTGGGGTTGGGGTATGGGCCTCCGGTATCCTCACTCACTCAGTGAAACACAGCGCAAACGCTATTTCACACCGGTTTTCTGTGAGGCCGTGGTATCACTCCAGTCTAGCCGACCCATTCATGCCGAAGCATAGCTCTCCCACGGTTAAAATAAAGTCATCGTTGCGCCATCTGTCCCGTTACATTAAAAGTGCTTCAGTTCAAAAGTTGAAACGTGTGAAAATGTTCCTATGACTCGATAATAGAGGGCGCTTAACTGTATTTTCGTGTTGGATATTTTGAGCATTGTGAATTCATTTTTATGCTTACTATGTTTGTAAAACTAAAGCTGATTCTTTAAAAACGTTTTTTACTCCTAATTCTATACTTTAACTGAATTGACTACAGTAACCGGGGAATCGTTTCATAAGGAATCACCTACTTACACAGTAAAAATTATATTGTCACTGTTTATCAATGTCGATCTGCCGATTAACCGACCCGATAATCGGTGCAAAGTGACACATATAATATAGCGGAGCGGCAACGCGTACAATCGGCCTCGAGGCCACCGCAACGGCATCACGACCGAGTCGGTTCCTACACGCTTTGCTGCGTTGCCGCTCTTGTAAAATCGGTCCCATTCCACCGACAACAGTCTTCCGTTTGCGTCAGCTGGTTGTGACTAAAGAAACTTGTGTGTGAATTAAAAACGATGCATATTGATATAGAAAAATTAATTAAAGTCGTAAGAAAATATCGTGTTTTATACGATAGTAATAACAAAGAATATTATGATAGAGCCAAGAAGAAACAAGTATGGGACAACGTCTGTACTCAATTGAGCTCGAGTTGGGAAACATGGGAAGATGGACATAAGTTGATATATTGTAAGTAATTTGATTATTTAACTCTCTCCCTCTCTTATTTCTCCTGTCACTTCTTCAAAACCTTTTTTAGAATTTTATTATGGGGGTCTGTTTTATATGTGTTTAGGCAAAGTTGAGATCAAATAAACAATTGTTATTATCATTTACATAAATTTTGCAGGAATATTTATTATTCAAATATCCCAGACCTGTTGAATCATTTTAAACGAAAGTTAAAAATATTAATAAATTTAGTAAAGCGCCATCTATTTTTGAGATAATGAAAGCATAACTTGTACTGTTGTGAAATAGACGATCACGTATTTAAAAAAATATTAATGATACTCGTAATACATAGAAATTGTACGGCCCAGTTTCACCAGATCCCAATAAAGACATATAATATCTGTCAGATAACATTATTTGGCACTTTAAAGTGGCTGATATATGTTAATATGACATATTTGTTTCTATCCGAAACTTATGAAAACCGAAATCTGTAGTTATCTGATCGATAAGTTGAAAAAATTATATCAAAGTATTTACGTATAAAACCATCCTTCAAAATTCTTAAACGTCTTAATGTCTTTCAGGTAAAGAAGTGCAGAAAAAGTGGCAATCGTTAAGAGACTGCTTCAGAAGAGAAATAGCAATCCAGAAGAGCGACAGTCTAAAGAAGAAATATAAATATTTCGATGCCCTGGAGTTCCTGACACCGCATACCCACAGCATGCAAGATACTTCAGAATCCAGTCCTGATAATGTCTCTATTCTTATAACAGAACAAGATTCCAACTCTAAAGACCCTCTTTTAGAACCTAATCTTCTTCAAAGGAAGTTAAGTGTAACTTATGAAGCAGAATCTAGAGAGAAGAATATAGAAGAAGTTGCCACTTCTAGTAGAAGATATTCAGATGATGATGAGGCGTTTTTGTATTCTATTCTGCCTAGTTTTAAGGAGTACGGTACGGAACAGAAGTATCTTCTGAGGATAGAATTAATGAAGACCATTTTGAAGTTTAGACAGTCCCAAAATTACTGCAGTGTTGTGAAAGAAGAGAATAATGAAGAAGAACAATATTATTCATAATTATTGTTTATTATTATTTTATTGTGGTCCAACACGGAGTATTTACAAACAGGAGATGCCCTAATTGTATCAAACAGACAGTTAACGTGAGAGAGCCACGCTTTGGCATGCATGGGCCGTTTCAACCGGAGTTATACCACGGCCTCACAGAAAACAGGTGTGAAACAGCGTCTGCGCTATTTCACCGAGTGAGTGAGGATCCCCATCCCTCTCCTCGTCCCCGAAAGGCCGTCACTTGAAACACCTTTGGTGTTGCGAGTGTCCATGGGCGGCGGTAATCGCCTACCATCTGCGATACGTCTGCTCGCTTGCACCCTATTCCATAAAAAAAGTATAATATATCTGTATAATGAAGTGGAAATGAGTGGGTCTTGTCTCTAGACGTACCGATGGTCGGCGGAGCCGAAATGTGCTTTAGTGGAGACCGCGATTAGGCAAACGTATGGGGCACCCTGCGACACGGTGGACTGACGATTTAAAGAAAGTGGCTGGTAGCGGATGGATGCGGACTGCCCAAGACTGGGATAGTTGGCTATCCTTGGGGGAAACCTACGTTCAGCAGTGGACGGCAAATGGTTGAAATGTATAAATAAAAATAAAATATAGATGTCAAAGGTATTACTATAGGTACAAGTAAATAAAATTGGAGAATCTGTTTGTAATATTAAAATAACCGCTTTTAACTAAAAGTATATGTATGTATACACGGTACATATACCAAAATAACATTTTTATAATTTTTGTGTTTCTGTCTGTCTGTTAGTTCCGGCTAATCTCTGGTACCGCTGGACCGATTTTGACGGGACTTTCACTGATAGGTAGCTGATGATATAAGAAGTAACTTGGGCTACTTCTTCTAGACTTCATTCAGCTTGTTTTATATAATCCAGTTGTGCTATGTTACCCGCGGGTTTTGTTACTTTTGAATTAGATATTGTACACAATTTTATTATTTATATATTTTTTGAAAATAAAATACTATCCTAGTTACACCTTATACCATACACTATCTGCCAGTGAAGTTCTAATAAAATCGGTCCAGCGGTACCAAAGATATACAAAAGATAGCCGAACAAAACAGACAGACATACAAACATGGGCGTACCCATGCAGGGGAGGGCAGCTGCCCCCCCCTAGATGATAACGTTCCTTCTATTTTCTTCTCTCGATTATATATAAAGCACACTCAGACGCGTAAAAACGTGACTAAGATCGACTATGGACAAAGACAGATTTATTTTCTGTGTTGTTGTAAGACCAGCAATCGGCATCGGAATCGGAATCAGTCCTAGGGCTATGCGATGTTCGAGCGTAGGGACGATCAGAGCGTGCTCTTTAGCGAGGAGAACTACTCATCATAGTCCTAAGATATCAAATCTTCCGAGTCGGTTTATGTAGTTTTTATGGACAGCTGACATGCCCATTCATTTGGAATGTATTTCAGTCACTACAAATAATTCTCGGAAGCAAAATATTATCGTCTGATATATAAGAAATTTTTTGTCCCGTAATAATTTGTAGTTTCGTCCTAGCATCATACAGGTTTTTGTGCCGCCTAGATATATCACCTTATTTTGCTTTGATATGGTTTTTCCACCGATCTATATGTAAGCCCACATTGGCTCGCACTCGAAGGCCGATGGGACACCATTTCCGAAGTCTGATTCCCAAGCTGGCGCAGCGCGTGCTTGGCTCGGTTGCTGTCAAATATGAGAGGGCCCGATAACTCCTGCAGGAGATTATACGCGGGCGTTGTGCGATCCCCAGTATGGGCTGAGGTCCTGAAGGCCAGCAATATCGGGTTATTGCGACGTCCGCAACGAGTGCTGACCTTCAGGTAGGAGACCTAAGACTCGAGAAATCGAAGACAAGAACGACTTGGGCAACCGAGTGCTGGGCACGCCGTTATTGCGGCGGTAAGACCCGTTATGGAGGATTGGCTCTAGAGGCATCACTGCTGACACAGGTGATCACTGGGAAAGGATGCTTCGGAGAGCACCTGTGTCTGATCTCTCTGCCGTCTTTTTCAGCGAGTAAGTTATGCTTGCGAAGGAGATCTTACCGTCCGCCAGGCCCGGGAACGGGCCAGGTACCGCAGACGACACGGGCGCCGGAGATCGCCAAACGATCTCCGTCCTTAACAAGCGCAAGCTTGGGGGTGACAGATGAGGAACACCCCTTTTTTTTAACGTTTGGAAACCCCCTCGGGCCCTCACCCCACAGGGGTTTGCGGCGGGGTGGTGTGTCGGAATCGAACCGACTAAAACCACACGGTGTGCCAACTCTGCGCCTGAGAAGAGAGGGGTCCGGGAACTGCAGTTATTAACACGAGCGGACCCCTCCCAGCGCCTGCCCGCACTGAAGCGGGTACCGTCTGCTGTTCAAATCTCAATTTAAGCGACGCACGGCACACGCGTAAGTCGCCTCCTCGGGGTTGGCCTGTATTGCGGATAGAGGAAAACCCGTCCCGTCCATCCGCGGCCACACTCAGGGCGGCATGAGGTGCAGATAAGCGCGTCTCTGCCGCCCGGTTCGCCGGCGGCGGATCGGGTCCGAGTGAACGTCGTCCTCTCGGGCCTTCTCCGCCGCCTCCTTCTGCGAAATTACGTCTTCGCAGAAGGATGTGACCGCGGTAAAACTGCAATCGCTACCGGCCATGGATCGTATGATGGCCGGTAGCAAGAGATCTCCTACTATGACTGCAGTGAGGGCCCGACGCTGCGACACCCTAGCGGGGCAGATCGCCAGCGTGTGCTGGGTCGAGTCCTCACTGCAGTCGCAGTGGTGGCAGGCGGGACTCAGTTCCCTCCTAGCGACCGAGTGCAGGTACTTCCTGAAGTAACCGTGCCCGGAAAGTACCTACGTCAGTCGGAAGGAAAGAGTCCCGTGCTGCCGCCCTGCCCACTCGAGGATGACCGGCTGTAGCGCCTCTACGGTGGCAAAACAGTGATTGTGTGTGGAATATAACGCAACAAGTAAACATACTACAACGCCATCTATCGAAGATGCGTCGAACTACAGAGTAACGAAGAAACTACCAATCGTGAATCGTGCTATAGATGTTCTCGCGCCGATTATCATAAGTAGGTACTCGTATATACAACATCCCAACATCAAGTGTTTGGCAGTGGCCCGTCAGTTGGCCAGACCGGTTGGTATGTATATTTTTTTTATTGAATAGGGGGCAAACGAGCAGACGCATCACCTGATGGTAAGCGATTGCCGCCGCCCATGGACACCCGCAACACCAAAAGCGTCACAAGTGCGTTGCCGACCTTTGGGGGATGGGGAAAAGGAATGGGGGGAGGGGTTGGGGTATAGGCCTCTGGTATCCTCACTCACTCGGTGAAACACAGCGCAATCACTATTTCACATCGGTTTTCTGTGAGGCCATGGTATCACTCCGGTCGAGCCGGCCCATTCATGCCGAAGCGTGGCTCTCCCACGGTTATATATATAAAGTTAGTATTATAACAAAAGCAACGACTTTAAGAACTAGACTAAATTGAAATGGGACCACACGGGAAGCACCAGCTTTCAAATAAAAAAAGAATCATCAAAATCGGTTCACCCAGTCGAAAGTTATGAGGTAACATATATTATATAAAAAAACTGGCCATGTGCGAGTAGGACTCGCGCACCGAGGGTTCCGTATATAATATGATTTAACTAAACATTTGTTTTTCTCAATTTTTCCTTTAATTGTGCTATAAGACGTTGCTTCGTGCCAAATTTCAAGATTCTGAGTTCACGGGAAGTTTGAAAGAAGAGTAATTTAGTTTAGTAGTAGTAAAAGTAGAAATTTTGCAGCATTTTTAGTTTGATTTTCTCACAGCTCCAAGAGACAGTAGACCTGAGGATATGAATTTAAGCTTAATACCTCCACGCGTTCTTGAGAAAAGGGTATTTAAAGACAGACGGACAACAAAGTAATACTATAAGTGTTTCGTTTTTTCCAATTGAGGTACGGAACCCTAAAAATGCAGTCGAATTGATAACCTTCTTTTATGAAGTTGGTTACAAAAAAAAGTCGGCCTTCGTCTGATATTTGCTGTACTAGGTCCTGTTATGACCTTCTGACAAGTTCACGAGGCAATCATAGCTCAATTATTAACTTTTAAATATTGTATTGGCTAACCTTCCCGCGGGAAACACCACGGGATTCAGCTAGTGAAAAATAAAATTCAAGTGTCTGTTTGTAATTAAAAATTAATCTCTGGAAGGGCTGTACCAAGTTTGATGAGACTTTCACTGGCAGATATATAATGTAAAAAGAAGTAACTTAGCATACCTTTACGTTAGAAGAAAATAGGGTCATAATAAAACTATTGAAATAATGACTGCCTCGCTGGTGCAGTGCGACTGTTGTGCTTGAGGTATCGGGTTCGATTCCCGGATCGGAATAAATATTTGTATGATCTGCAAATGTTTGTTTCTGAGTTTGGGTGTTTTCTAGTTCCAAAAAAATTGTCTAGTACAAGCTATTTTTTTATTTTTTTTTTATTTGCGAAGCTCTGCTTAGTTTAGGGGTAATGGCGTTGTATGTCAGATTACCGAAATATATCTTTTATTTATTTATTTATACAAACTTCCTGCTGACTAGGCTAATATTGCACAAGGCGGAATTAATGCGTTTTCTTCCAGTCAAACCTTTGGGTGTTACAAAACTGTATGGCAGGCGTGTTTTAATTTTCATAAGCAGTAATACGATAGATTATAATATAATATTTATTATTTATTTAATGAAATAATCCGATTGAAAAGCAAAAAAACCACGAGACGTATGTACTCGTACTGGGTAAATATTTTAATAAACTTTTTAAGTTCCCTCTCAACCCTGGCAACAACCTGCTGTGTATGCCACAACCACTTGAGTTTCTATTAGTAACTAGCTGTTACCCGCGGTTATTGTCGTACCGTGGGTAACGCAGCAGGGCAAAGCTTGTCAAAAAAGTAGCCTAAATGACTCCCTATATCATCAACTATCTATCAGTGAAAGTCCTGTCGAAATCGGTCCAGCCGTTCCAGAGATTAGCCGGAACAAAGAGATAAAAAAAAAATTGGTATATGTACCGTGTATATGCATTTAGTAAAAAGCGGTTTTTTAATTTTACAAACCGACACTCCAATATTATTTATTTGTATAAATTCATGAATTCGGATTCAAAGAAGCATTTTTCATGAAAGCAGAGTGCAGACGAATAACAAAAAAATACACTAATTAATTTTTAAGTTCTGAACGTGGCTATGCCCGCGTGTTTTTCGGTAATCGCTGTAAATAGTAGCCTTTGCCATCCCTCAAGAATGAAAGTATCTCCATGTCAAATTACATTGAATACGTTGTAGCGGTTTAGTCGTGAAAGCGTAACAAACAGAGTTATTTTCGAATTTATAATCCTATCAGGATGGTTTAACGAGAGGCGTCACAAGTGCGTTGCCGGCCTTTGGGGTATGGGAAGAGGGATGAGGAGAGGGGTTAGAATATGGGCCTACGGTATCCTCACTCACTCCGTGAAACACAGCGCAAGTGCTATTTCACACCAGTTTTCTATGAGGCCGTGGTATCACTCCGGTCGAGCCCATTCACGCCGAAGCGTGGCTCGCCCACGGTAGACTTTGAAGTCGATAATATATCGATAATATTTCATAATTTAAGCTAACCATCTATAAATAACTTAAACATTGTTAATATACAATAGGTTAGTATTAATACTCAAAATACATATACATATACTCCTATTTTAGCTTTATTAAATTTTCGTAAAAAGTACACTGCTATCTGCAGAGACTGCAGATAGGAGCGAACAACCATCTTTAACGGAAAATATAAAACCATACCCTATTTTTTAACTTACTTAGTATGAAAATCCTGTACAACTACAACTGATGTTCACCCCTCAAGCAATAAAAAGCTTGAATGTATGTTTCGCAAGAATCTCCCTTCAATTTATCCAATAAATCGAAATACGCAGAGCTACTGGCACAAGGGATCGCAAAAATCAATAGTCGATGTACGAAGCAAGCATTTTGCCTACAAATAACTTAGCAAACCTTTAGAATGTCATAACATATAATATTTTAACCATTTTAGACTCTAAAGACGTTGGTATAGAGAGCAAATAAACTTCAACTTGCACTGCAGTTAAGACGTTATACTTCAGTAAGTTAAAGAACAGATAATCGACGCCTAGCCTTGTGCGATATCGATTTTGACAATGGCCACTTTTACTGAAACGCAAAATGATACTCATAGCCATCTCTTTTACTCTCAAGTGGAAAAACAACGAGACTGAAAAGGACGGTAATAGAATTTCGTTGCAGAGTAACTTGGGGTTGCCGTCGTGGCGTTGCTATGACTACAGGTCAGCAAGGGTATGATTTCTAAAATAATTGTTCGATATTTTTAGGTCAAAATGTCGGAGATTATTATAAAAGTATTTATAAATGACAATAAATTAGAAATATGCACGGATAAAGAGAATATAACCATGTCATTGGACAAAAACGATTCTTACATTGATTCGGTAAGATTTTCACTACAATTTTGTAGCGTAGCGTCACAAAATGGCGTCCGAATTTTTTCAATTATTGATTTTCCTTCAACATCGATAACATGATATGGTATTATTTTATTATTGTGTAGATAAAATTATCGGTTTACTGATATTCTTATAGAAAAATCGATATATCGTTCGGTAGACATTTCGGCTGTAGGAACTAGAAAAGAGAATATGATCGGCTATATTTAGTTCTATTCTGTAGGAAAATGGTGTTTAGTTGTTTTTAACCACATGATTATGTTATAAAAAGGTATGTTAATGTAGTCTTATGTTTGAAACTAAAAATTTAAAAATACTCTTTCTCGACATAATTAACACACTTGAATTCGCTTACGATTTTTAATGAGAATATTATTTATTTGCAATGCTATAATTATCTATCTATCTTCTATAATATAAAAATGAATCGTTCAATGTGTTGGTAAGCGCATAACTCAACAACGCCTAGACCAATTTGGCCAATTCTTTTTTTGAAATGTTTGCTGAAGTTCAAGGATGGTTTTTACGGCGAGAAAAATTCGAATAATGACCGGAAAAGCCCTAAAAACAGCCCTTTTCTTTTTCCCATACAAACGTTTTCTAACTAAAACGTAAAGTCAATTTGAGCTTTATTGCTATTATATAAAGTTCAAATTCCATCATATCTATCAAAACAGTTTGCGTATGTGCGTTGGAATAAATAATCGTTGGATAGTCTATTTATCCAGATAGGCTATGGGCTATATGTCATCACGCTAATACTAATAGGAGCGGAGCACCAATGAAGAATGTTTCAAAAACGGGGGAAAATTTTCACGCTACGGGCAGTAGAAGACGCAAACGAGGTTGCGTGGGTCAGCTAGTTTACATATAGAATTGACTACCATGAGATACTATGGCCTAATTTTTTTAAATAAATGTAGACAACGTTACTCATTATAATAACATCTAACCGCCTGTGAAAGTCCTGTAATGTCGGTCCATCCGTTTCTTATATTAAACAAACAAACAGCCAGACAGACAAATATTTTAAACAATGTTTTTTTATGTAGGTAAGTACCTACCATTTAAACGATGATTTGCATGTAGTGAACGCTATTAATTTGAAATTACAATCAAACATTTAAATTTTATCTATTTGCATAGATAGGGAGTATGTACCTACTATGATTCTTCACATACAGGTTGTCTGGAGTGAAACCAGGACCTCGTAGAAAACCGGTCTTTTAATTTTTAAAAATGAACCTACCAAAGTGACTCTCCCCTGCCTGGTGGAAAGCATAAGCAAATAAAAGAATAGTGGTAGTATTTTAACCGTGGGAGAGCTATGCTTCGGCATGAATGGGTCGGCTCGACCGGAGTGATACCACGGCCTCACAGAAAATCGGTGTGAAATAGCGTTTGCGCTGTGTTTCACCGAGTGAGTGAGGATACCGGAGGCCCATACCCCAACCCCTCCCCCTATCCCCTTTCCCATCCTCCAAAGGTCAGCAACGCGCTTGTGACGCCTTTGGTGTTGCGGGTGTCCATAGGCGGCGGTAATCGCTTACCATCAGGTGATACGTCTGCTCGTTTGCCCACTATTAAAAAAAAAAAAAAGAAGTGGTCACCATATTCATTAATGCAGAAAGGTACCCCACTATCTGGCGGCATATTTATATGCTTCTGCATCATTAGGCCGCCTTAATATTGGGTTATGCGATATTTTTGGTTTTTCAAGGAGTTGGTAAGATTATCAGACGCGAACCTTCTGT
Organism: Spilarctia lutea; assembly: GCA_916048165.1. Classification (NCBI taxonomy): domain Eukaryota; kingdom Metazoa; phylum Arthropoda; class Insecta; order Lepidoptera; family Erebidae; genus Spilarctia; species Spilarctia lutea. The sequence goes on along the minus strand of OU696496.1, from coordinate 12,104,329 downwards.
CTCTTATTGTAGTATGAACTCAAAGAGCTTTAACGCATTTGTCACTCTTGAGTTACACATGTCCTTAGGCAGCGGTAGTCAGTTACCATCAGGAAACCCGTCTGCTCGTTTGTCCCATAAATAACAAGAAAAAATTAAAACAAGTGATTATTTAAAAAAATAACTTAAAGCCCTTTTATTTGATATCGATTATTTACAACTAGCTTTAGAGCGCAGCTCTTTCTGCGTGTTTGTCGGTTATAGCAGCAAAGAGTAGTCTATGTCCTTCCTCAAGAAACAAAGCATCTCCATGACAAATTTCGTTTCAATCGGTGCTGTGGTTTGACCGTGAAAGCAAGACAGACAGACAGCGTTGGTTTCGCAATTAAATTATAAGTTTGGAAAGTATGAATTTCATTGTCATCATAACTAAAGGTATATTTCAAATTTCAGTCCAATCGGAAATTAGGAAATGGATCAAATTCAACTTGCAAGATCGGGACAGGTGACACTAAATAAAAGCTTGTAAATAATTGTAACCCGACTACGTAAAATTTGCTTTTCGATTTGTCGGGTAAATAAGACCTACGCTTTTAAAAATAACATTTCACAAAAGTCGTCAATGTTTTAGATTTTATAAATAGGTTTTGTTTAACTTATTGATTTTCCTTATTTTTCTTAGAAAGCATTAGTGGGCTGTGTGGATGTTTATTATTTATATCAACATGCTACTATCCCATGGGTTAGCAAGTTGGGAAAGTTGATGACAAAATAGAACAGAAGGTTTATGTAAGCAAAATAGGTTTAATTTTTCACCCGACTAAGAAGAAATCAAGGGTTCAATTGTTAGTAGTGTATCTATGATTGCACATTCCACCATAGTGTTTAAACTACTGAACCGATAATAAATATGACGTTAATAAGTTTGTTTAATGACCCGGGTGATATAAGTACAACTGAACGCGAAAGTTTGTGAGTATGTAAGTGAATATATTTGTTGCTCTTTCACGCAAAAACTACTGCATAGATTTTGATGAAACTTTACAATAATATAGCTTTTATATCAGAATAACACATAGGCTACAATTTATAAAGATGTTAGCTTCGCCTTGCGGCGTTGCCCGCGGTTATTCGGTAGCACCGTGGGGTTCGGCTATATACATTTTATAAAAAGCTGTTACGTCGGGTCATAGTATTTTAATAATTTCTTGTTTATGATATTTGTGGCACGGATTGCCTAATGGTTTGAGCTATTGTTACTCGTGGCGAATGTTGTGGGTTTCAATCCCATCTTGAGACAATACTTGGTGTGATCAATATCTTGTTGTTCTTAGCTTGGGTGTTCATTGTGCCCGTTTTATGTACCTGTGTTTTAGTCTCCTGCGACAAATGATATATTCGTCGTTCTGGAGTTATGTAACGAAAAAGTAATTTATATGTCAAAAAAGTTCACATTTTACCAAATAAAATTGATGAGTAATTATTATGAACGCTTGCAACCCAGGGGTCAATAAAATTTGAAAAATAACTACCCCTTTGATTTTGATTGATTATTACTCGTATATACTCATATAACTTATTTAATACTTTTGTTTAAGTACGTGAAATTTGGTAATAACTTAATGAATGTAAGAAGATTTGCTGTCTGTGTATGTATTGTATATAAATACATGTATATTGTATGTATATAAGTATAGGTATATTGATATACATATATGTGTATGTATGTGTGTGTGAATCTAAGGAATGAAGAATCAACTTTTGTAGCATACACTGTGGAATCGTTTCGTAGACGTTGAAACTTGTTTTTTAAGTTAAGTAAACCTAAAACTATAAAGCAAAGTTCTATCAACATCCAACCCTATAATGAAAGGGTATGCTTAAAATCGTGATATGTTTTAAAAGGGGTTGATAAAACAATATAGAGTTACCTTCGGAAGCGGTTGTGTACCCCTAACGCTTTCGCCCTCCGTTTCCGACAGCCACGAAGCCCTACAGAGACAACTGACTATATTAGCCGTTTTTTAATATGGAAGAATATCAAAATGAATTTGAGATTAGCTGTGGTCAGGTCAATTATTATTATTTTTGTTTAAATTTAAAATATATTTTAGCAATTGAATGTGCTTATAATCGTCACGAACTGATGATCCTAATGTGAGATGGGATAGGTTATAATTGTTATTTTTTAATAATAATAATAATAATGTGTGTGTGTGTGTGTGTGTTTTTTTTTTTTTTTTTTTTTTTCCAGAGGTTTGGACAAAAATACTCTTACGTATCATCAGGGTCTAACCTGGGTATGTCGGACTGGGTGTTATCATTACCCCATACCGACTAAAAAAACCACCTCCTCTGGCGTCAACCTCTTCTTCCCCCACGGAACTGCCGCTAGGCATTACTTCGTGGAGGGAGGCTCTAGCTACTGCTCTTCCGTCGTGCTACTGTCACGGATTTTAGATTCCGACCGCTTTCTTTCCAACCGACGGAGTTCCTGAAGAACTTCCATCGCAAAAACGCTTGTCGCCTGCCATGCTGCCTCCGATGATAGCATAGCTTCTATCAAGGATTCTGGCTGAATTTTCCTCGTAAGAGCCTCTGCCCAGGTACTGCGTAACGGGTCGAAACGAGGACACGTAAAGAATACGTGCTCTGCATCTTCAGTAACTCCCGGGCAGGACGGGCACATCGGAGATATATCGTGCTTATATTTATAGAGGTATGCCCGATAGCACCCATGTCCTGAGATCATTTGTGTTAGATAGTAATTGACCTCACCATGATTACGGTTTAACCAGTCATCAAGTTGTGGAATTAGACGGTAGGTCCATCTGCCTTTTGTACTGGTATCCCACTTCGATTGCCATCGTTGTATGCTATTTAACCGTTCCTCCTTACCAAGTTCTCCAGGGCTCAATGTGGTCGCTACTTTACGGAGGTAAAGGGCTTTCCGTTCTTCGGCTAGTATTTCAATTGGCACCATCCCGGCAATAACGTTCACAGCGTCGTCAGACACTGTGCGAAAAGCACTGGCAATTCTTAAAGCACTTAACCGATATACTGGTGCAATTTTCCTTCGTGCTTCCTGTATTTTAAACGCATCGGCCCAGGTGGGAATTCCGTAGGTGAGTACGGATGTTACCACAGACGTCAATAACGCCCTCCTTCTCTGCTTCGGGCCTCCCATGTTGGGCATCAGCCTTGATAAGGTCGCTCTGACCACCGACGCTTTAGCACCCACGTACTGTGCCTGCAGTTTGAAGTTTAGTCGGGCATCAATTATCACACCTAAATACCGAAGAGACGGTTGAGATGTGATTTCATGTGCTCCGACTTGCAGTGTGATGGTTTCTAACCGCTTCCTGCCAGTAACGAGCACTGCCTCAGTCTTGTGCTCCGCCAACTGCAGTCCAACTGTGTTCATCCAGTGGCTAATCTTTTCGAAGGTAGCGTCAAAGGCGAAGGTAATTTCTTCAAGATGCTTTGCAACGACCACTACAGCCACATCATCTGCATATGCCACGAGTTTGACTTCTTTTGGAAGTTCTAGTTTTAACAGTCCGTCATACATGATATTCCACAAAAGTGGGCCTAGAACTGAACCCTGGGGTACTCCTCCAGTGACTTTGTATGTTTTCGGACCAGCCTTTGTGTCATATCTTAGGACCCTGTCAGTAAAATAGCTTGCAACCATCCTTTGTAAGTATCCTGGTACCTTCATGTCATAAAGAGCCTTCATAATGCAATCCCATTTAGCGGAATTAAAGGCATTTTTTATGTCTAAAGTTGCTACCAGGCAGTATTTCTTTGTACCTCCCTTCCATCTAGTTCCGGCGATTGCGTCTTTAGCTGTATTGACGACAACACTAATTGCATCCAAGGTAGAGCGTCCCTTCCGAAAACCGTATTGGTTGCTGGCAAGAAGCGGTTCGACTGTTGCTTCGATTCTCCTGTGTATAATGCGTTCGAGTATTTTGCCAACTGTGTCCAACATGCAGAGCGGCCGATATGATGTTGGTTTTTCCGGAAGTTTATTTCCTTTGGGGAGGAGAACTAGTCTCTGCTGTTTCCACATCGATGGGAACGTACCCTCTGCGAGGCAATTGTTATAAACGTCAAGGAATATTGCAGGCGCTGCTTTAATGGCAGCTTTTAGTGCAATATTCGGAATTCCATCTGGGCCCGGAGCTTTCGTATTCCCCACTCTAGAACATGCTTCGAACAGCTGATCTTCTGTAATGGGTGGAATTTCTTCTGTTTCATATTGCTCTATCTGATGGTGTAGTTGCATTTGGTGAGGAAACAGCGTGGCAACGATCTTGTCTAAGAGTTTGGGACAAGTGGGCGATGGCATTGGCTGGCTTTTCAGATGGGTCATTACCACCTTATACGGTCTGCCCCATGGGTCGTCATCTACCTCAAGAATCAGCTCATTCCAACATCGTCTTTTGCTGTCTTTGATGGCTTTGTTTAATCTTTGGCGAGTTTTTTTATATTCTGCTACCAGTTCCTCATAGTTCGGTCTTTTCCTACAGCGTTGTGCTGCTCTTCTTGTCTTCAGACACTTTTTACGGAGGTTACTGATGTCCTCGTTCCACCAATGCATTGAAGAAAGCCGGATCATAGCGCGTTTCCTAGGCATGGCGGTGTCGCAAGCTTCTGTAATTCTTTTCATCAGATATTTTGCCTTATTTTCAGCATTTCCACCACTGATTGGTTCATTATTAAGAGCCACCATAAAAACTTCAAGGTCGAAGGCACTTACCTTCCAACCAATTGTCTTAGTTTTCCGGTGCACTCTTCCAGTACTTTGTTCGGAGGATACTTCCCAAAATAGTGCACAATGATCACCTTCTGGAGTGCCTCTTTAAAGACTGGGCATCTGCTGCCACCAGCAATGTGGGCACAATTTTTCGTGTTGCCTTTTTCGAGACACAAGTGCCTTGTGTCTCGAAAGGCACATTGAGCATCTTTTTTACAGGTGGCAGCTTTGTGTCCCTTTTCTCCGGAGCTGGGTGTGTGTGTGTGTGTGAGTGTGTGTGTGTGTGTGTGTGTGTGTGAGTGTGTGTGTGTGTGTGTGTGTGTGTGTGTGTGTGTGTGTGTGTGTGTGTGAGTGTGTGTGAGTGTGTGTGTGTGTGTGTGTGTGTGTGTGTGTGTGTGTGTGTGCGCGTGCGTGCGTGCGTGCGTGTGTGTGTGCGTGCGTGCGTGTGTGTGTGTGTGTGTGTGTGTGTGTGTGTGTGTGTGTGTGTGTGTGTGTTAGTGTGTGTGTGTGTGTGCGTGTGTGCGTGTGTTTATTTATGTGTGTGCGTGTGTATGTTTATGTATGTGTGTGCGTGTGTGTGTGTGTGTTAGTGTGTTTTTTTATTTTTTTATTAGGGTTCTGTTTCCTCATAGCTGAGATAGTTAAGCCCATCAGAGATATTTTTTGCAGTTATATTTTTTCTGAATGTGAATGAGGGAAATTATTTTGGGCACGCCGTTATTGCGGTGGTATGATCCGTTATGGAGGATTGGCTCGAGAGGCGTCACGGGATCCTCTCAAGTGCTTGCCAAGAAGACGGCGGAGCGGGGCCGAGAGAGGTTCAGAACTCAACCGGCCCGCCAGGCCCGGGATCGGGCCAGGTACCGCAGGCGACTCGCGTGCCGGATATCTCAGAACGATCTCCGTCCTCAACGGGGAACAATAATGGGATCATCGGGGTTCCCACACGGTAGGAGGCCATCTACAAACCCGTAGGTGGCTCAAGGTACGTCGGGGTACCAGGGGTTTCTTCTCTAGGGTGCACCTGGTACCCCGGCATCTAGTACCTGAGATGGCGTGTGGTTTTAGTCGGTTCGTGTCCGACATGCCACTAGGAGGTGGTATCCGAGGGGATTTCCGCACGAGGAAAAAACTACTGTGAGGGATCCCCGATGTTTCTCTTACTGTCCCCCGCGGTGCGCACGTTCCGCAGCGTCCGCGCCGCCACCTGGGCCTGCTGTAATAATAATTTATTATCTGTCAATCCAATAGTTGATATTTTTTTTAATGATTATATATAATATTTACCTCTAAACTCTAACAAAAAACAATAATAAATTATAAAAATACAAAAAAATTACAAGGAACCCTTTGGGACCTTTTTATATCCCTATAAGAAACAGGTCATTGCCCCCGGAAGACAGTGCGTGGCACGAGCCACAGGTGTTCGCTCGATAGTATCGATTTTGTCGGCACAATCGATAATGACGTCACAACATGGCGGCTGCGCGCGCAGCTGTCACATATGCTAATGAAGTAGGGTCGAAAAATAGGGGTTATATGAACAATATCAGTTTTGTAACACGCAAATGTGTTTTTTTTTTACTTTTTATTCTTAGTTTTTTATTGTTCACAATGTGTGACGGCACGTGGTAGCTTCTGAATTCGGACGGGGTAAATAATAATTATGTTAGATAAAATCTTGAAAAGATAAAATTGGGTTTAGTATTAAGTAACTAAATGTAAGTTGTGGTTGAGGTCCGTTATAATTATTTAATGTTTGTATATATCACGTCAGTGGCAAATATGCTTAGTGATATGCAAATACTGTAGCCTATATAGGAATACTAGTAATTTCATAGATCTTCCTACAGGTAGACGACTCTTAAAAAAATATTATCATTTAACTTAAAACTGATTTAAAGCTTTATAATTAGACTGTACGTATGTGCATGTATCGAGATCATTAGATACTAGAAACAAAAACATTTACAGTTACGATTACATGTGGATTTACCCTCACTGATTGTTTCTTTGACAGAGTGCCTAAACCATTAGAAATATAACTAGGACACTTAATAATTTGGCAAATGTTCTTTTTTATTTTGTAAAAAAAAGGATTTTCTACAATTTTTCTTCCATGGAAATAAGATAAGTACATATAAAAAACACGACATAGCAAATAATCACGCGGGTGACTAAAATATTGTGTTTAGAAAATTTTCCCCATTTCGCTTAAAGTAGAATTTGAATGAAAATGTATAGTTAATGCCAGTAGGTATACTTGTGGTAATGACGTAACGTTAGTGTTGGTAGGACGCGGTATGAGGGCTGCGTAAGTCGATAGTGATGTACTTCAAGGCTTATATCGATATCGACAAGTAGTCGACTAGAAAGACTACCTAGTCTACTTACTTCAGTTATATAAATTGTAAGAAATATTGACAAAAGTTCAAAGTGGTGATGTGATAGATTAAAACTATGAAGTGTCATCGTATGCATCTCATTAGTATCACTGCAAAGAAAGACTTGAAATAAACCCTACACGAACCCGTCTGGCCCAGTAAAGCTCAGGGTGGTATAGTCCACCAAAATTTCCTTGCTAAAGAGAGGCTAATATTCAGCAGTGGACCTTTAAAGACTGTTGTCGTTGAATCATAATAAACCTGTAAATCTGTGCCAGTGACATAAAAATTACTCTCACAGTTAGTATTGGTTAACTATGTATGTCTGTAAGGCAATTTTAGTCAAAAACTTGTATGTTTTCGTGTTCAATTTAAATTGGATCTTTTGCTGCACAATCTTCATCAGCCTATTGCAATCTACAGCTGAAATAGATCTCTCCATCTCAACCCACTAGCCATCTGCTAGCCATCTTTCATAAATCGTTACACCACCTGATCTCTCGATGTTCTTCATACAAAAATTCGTTTACCCAACGGTTGTTGACACAATCAAGTAAATGAATTAGCGTCTATCCGTCAAGAGTTCAAGATATATAATTGACGTACGAGAACACGTATAAGTAGAAATAGGTTAAAGTTTTATCGATATCGATATTACAGAAGTCACTTCACTAACAGCCCTTTGTCATGAGCCAGGTGTCGAGCGGGGTCATTTCAAGCTACCGTTTACGCATGTGTGTGTTAATATTGGAACATGTCTGTGTGTATGTGTGCTCTTCTGTCTGCGACTGTTAAATACACATTTTTTTTCTCTAGTATCTGGTGTAAGGGATATTGTATGTAGTATTATAATTATTTTAATTGTAGATCTTCTGTCCGATGGTGCAGCATTGTAGTGTATTTTTTTATATATTTGAGCCTGCCAAAGTGAATCTACTGTACCTGATGGAAAGCATGAGTGGAATCTAAGAGTGGTGGTCACAATGCAACACGGCGCATCCATGGTGACCCACTCTATGGCGGCCTATTGATACGCTTATGTATCCCTGGGCCTCCGATCTCAGACTCAATAACAAAACACGTCAGCACTAATACTACCATCTTAGGTTGATCTTCATCAAGAGGGGTCATCTGCAGGATGATTACAGTGGTAATAGACATACATAGTACAGGGTCTACATAGCTTGGAATCAGATTAGATGTGTAAAGTTTGTGTATGTGTGTTCTACTACTTTCTGCTATACTCTGCCAGCGTATAATTCCTTATATTTGTAGCTTACATTTTCAATTTTAATGATAAATAAATAAATAAATATTCCGGACATCTAACACACAACGCCATCTAGTCCCAAGCTAAGCAGGGCTTGTGTTATGGGTACTAGACAACTGATATAAATACTATATACTTTTTTTTGTAAATACATACATATTATACATAGAAAACACCCAAACTCCGAAACAAATATTAGCAGATCATACAAACATTTGGTCCGACCCGGGAATCGAACCCGAGACCTCAAGTTTAGCAGTCGCATTAGCTACCACTACGCCACCGAGGCAGTCAATGATGGTCATCTACTAGAAGAATAATACTTAAATACAGTACGAAAGTATTCATTGAATGCGTAATGTCTGTATTTTGATAATTTTGGTACTTTCTACTTCAATGTATTATTTTCCCATGGGTAAAATCATCATGTGGATACTATAATTTATGAAACATAAATTAAAATATAACTTTTTAATATGATAAAATCATTGTTTAATATTATAGTTTATAGAATAATACACATAACAGAACCCAATAAGAAAGTTATATGCTAGAAATATTTACAAAAATAGCGAAATATTCGTATCTCTTAGTAAACAGTACAAAGTAATATTTTGTGCTTTGTAGCGTTAATTATTTCCCAGTTGGAAGTTCTACCATGAGGTGAGCCTGGCTAGCAAGTAGCCAAGTGACAGCAGTGCTCGAAAGAGGGCACAGCATTCACTAAAACAACTACTTCTAATCTGAATATTTATTTGATTATATATTCATTACTCCATCACAGTTTAGTGTTGAAAGGTCTAAAATGAAAAGCCAGCAATAGTCACGAAACGATCTGTATTGTCGGAAAGATGGACTGTTTAACGCCCTAGGGTAGGTTAAGGGTGCATTGTATACAGCTAACGTCAGATAGCCCGACTAAGAAACATTTATTCCCGTAATACCGACTTTGTTTCCATAAGGTAGAGTGGTTTTTCCAGTAGTGAGGGGTACTGATAGGTTGTTTGAAACGAGGGTGAAGAAACAGGGGTGTTTGCAGGCAGCGGGACGCGGGGCACGAGGGGAGGGCAGGGTGCGTCGCGCAGGCGTGTTCCAGTCGCCCGCGCGACCCCGCAGCCGCCGGCCGCGCGCTATGGACGAGGTACGAGCGCGTGACCGCGCTCCGCTAACAGTCATAGTCGCCCCCAGCAACGCATCACCATCACGATTATCACCTGCCGACCTCTTACCCGATGGAGACGCCGCCTTTCACCCCTTGTCCGCAGTCAATGGACGACTCACCCCGCCTGGTTTGGAACCAGCGTCATACGCAACACTTACCCCATTGCTACCTTTGCCCCCGATAAGTACAGTTTCGGACAAATTCGCGTATCATGCGGGGGGTACCTTTACTGTCATACAGCAGCAGCAATCCTACGCATCACTATCTCCGGCAGCTTACAATGAGCCTCTGTCGCCGCAATCAGCGTACAGTAGGCGGAGTGCGTCACCTGGATCCTTCGAGAGGAGGTCTCCAACGCCACCGCTGCCGAGCCCCGGGTTAGACTTAAACGCTGCGCTTCTGGCAAGAGAAGAACAGCAAGCGGCTCAACAGTCTCACCATGACTCGGAAGAAATAAATACTAAAGAATTAGCCCAAAGAATAAGTGGGGAGTTGAAGAGGTACTCGATTCCCCAGGCGATATTTGCTCAGAGGGTGTTATGCAGATCACAGGGAACGCTGAGTGATTTATTAAGAAATCCAAAACCGTGGTCGAAGCTCAAGTCTGGGAGGGAAACATTCAGGCGCATGTGGAAATGGCTACAAGAGCCAGAGTTCCAGAGGATGTCTGCGTTGAGACTGGCAGGTTTGTAGTGCATGCCATTTATATGTATTTACGTAGATGTAGAACATGCTTTTGCTAGAGGAAAGGTAAGTTTCTGGATTTTTCAGACCTGATGTAACACGTGCTCTAGTATTAAGTATAATTTTTTTTTCAAGAATAGTTGAAATGTGTAAATTATGTTCTTATAGGAAATTACCGAACCGGTGAGAAATCAAGACGTAATTTACAAAAATAGTTCAAAAGATTTTTTTGTATAAAGGATTTTATTCAAAGTATTGTAAAAAAATCATATGATGATTTTTGCTGCATGGATTTTCCAATAATGAGCGCTACCCATTAATTCAATCTACTTTGCATAATGTGGTCTGACCTCGATTTCCCCGTGGACTTAGAATTAAGCTATTTATAGGGCCAATTTTATATCTGCATTATTATACTAACATTCAGGGACTATTTTATATATTTACGAAGTAAACATGTTAGGCAAACTTTCGTTTAAACTGTCTATTTTGGATATATATCTACATATAAGAGCATAGTTTGATTTTATACCTCTACAAGCGTGATTTTGGGTTGTTCGTACTAAATGGCATATCAAAGCTCTCAAAAGCTCTATCCCTCACTACAGAGAGGGGTTACTACCCCTTTAAAATCAACAGCCCTTAAAAAGTGAGTCTGAATATTGTTTTGTAAATTAAGCTGAATATGATTGTTGTAAAAATAAATGTGCTTTAAAATAATACAATACTCGATATCTACCTGATTATCAATCAGTACTTACGATTATACACATATGTATACATATACATACATCCACATGTTAGGTTAAGTGTATACGTATATATATACACCACAGATACTAGTAAACACACCCACTTCAGTCTATTGTGAATTTTTAATTGTTTATGTAGTTAGGTAACGCGATGGCTGGGGCTCGTATGCTGTCTGTATGGACAGGCCGACTCAATACTATGATCTTTTCTTCAAAAGGCCAACTCAGATCCTATAGTGTACTGGTATAGATTGTTAAAATTTTGTATTTAATTAATGTTCATGGATTTAAAAAATAATACACCTCTATGGTTGGTTTCGGCATTTCATCCCAGAGTGAGTCTTAGGAAATGCCGGTCTCTTCTAACTGTAAAGTCCAACGTGTAAATATATCTGTAAAGATTTACTTACAATATAAATATCATTTATGGTGAAGCAGGTACAAGTATTCAAATTTGTCGCATTAGCTGTTATTCCGTGCTAATTCTAGCTAATATTCTAACAATGGATGTTTGTTTGTTGCGTTTTCTCTCCCTAACTACCAATGTTGGTATCACGCAACGTAGTCATGGGTACAGATAGGTAGGGTACCTTTTATACAGTCTTCTTTAAAGTTAATGGTAATTAATGTAAAGCTTATGAATTGTGACTCATTTCACTATTTTTCGTTGTTATTTGCAAGAGTGATGTTAGGTATTTCAGTTGTCCAAAACACCTAAACTCATCACTAACAATTTAAGATAACAACCTCGTATGAAGACCTGGCATTTCTATTTCTTTCAGTTTATACAGAGTCTATCATAGATTCCATAAAAGCGAAAGGACTTTCCTCTAGTTCTGGTTTGTAAATTTAAGCTTACATTTTCACTGATTCAATAATGAACTTGTTACATCAAAGATAATGATATGTTCAAACAAATCGCTTGCGTGTTTGTGGATAACCGCGGTAGAGAGTGAGAGACGAATTTCTTTGTAATCGGTTTAGCTGTACAAACCTAACAGCAGATAATTATCTTCTTCTTACTAGCCTTATCCCAAGATTATTTGGGGTCGGCTACTAGTACCACCTGTTTTACCTGAATATCCGTTTTTCCACAAAGTGACCGGCATCAGACCTCCGCAACCCTGAGGGTGAACTGAGTTCGAAGGTTGAAACTAGCGTCAGTATATTTGAGGGCACTGACTTCTCAATAACGATTACCATAGATGTTCATGGTAACCGGAACCGACTACTTAACGTGCTCTTCGAGGCACGGGCCGGGTAACACCGCTATTTTCATACTCCGGGCAAGTTAATAAGCATTTCATATACGAAAAACACTATATACTCGTATCAACTAGCCCGACTCGGGAATCGAACCCCAGACTTCTTGACTAGCAGCTAAGTTGTATACACTAGCCACCAGATCAACGAAGCATATAATTATAGTCTAGTAAACTAAGGGATGAGTGAAAGAAGAAATATGTAATCACGCGAGCGAAGCCCCAGACAATAGCTAGTACGATATTTGCATTACAAGCGACCACACGATGGCTCCGGTTGTAACCCCCCAGGCTCCTTATAATGGATTTTGCCCTAAGTTTTATAGGTGTCGTGGGAAACGTACGCCTGTCACGTAGCTTTAGCAGAAACATGGGAAAGTGTACGGTGTTTTTGTTTGGTCACGATTTTGATACATTTATTAAAATTGTAAATGGTTGATGTTTAATAAATATTGCCACAAATCTAATGAAGGGGAGCTTCATTGAAGTAACAGAACTCAATTCGACATTTTTTTTGATTTTTTGTCTGTTTGTCCGGTGTTTGCCTGCACTGATCTCAGAAGTGTATTAACCGATTTGGATGCGGTTTTCTTTTAAGTATTGAGGTAAACAATATAATTAACTTTATTCTCTTTAACAAATGTATAAATTATAATAGTAATAAATATTTCGGACATCTAACACAGAACACCATCTCGTCTCAAGCTAAGCAGAGTTTGTGTTGTGGGTACTAGGCAACTGATGTAAATACATACAAACTTTTTATTCGTAAAAACATACATATTATACATAGAAAACACCCAAACTCCAAAACAAATATTTACAGATCATACAAATTTTGGTCCGAACCGGGAATAACCCGAGACCTCAAGCTTATCAGTCGCATACGCAACCCCTACGCCACCGGGGCAGTCTAAATTCCGGGTCCTTTAATCGGGGCGTGAAAAAGCGTCTTACTAGGCCAGTGTGGGTCAACATATCGCATTGTCCACCTTCGCAATGAGGATGGTGACTGCTACTCTTGGATTCTGCTCATGTTTTCCATTGAGTAGAGTCATTTTGAAAAATAATACATAAGAGCTTACTCCTTCCTAAAAGGCCAGCAACGCACTTGTGACGCCTCTGGTGTCGAGGGTGTCCATGGGCAGCGGTAATCGCTTACAATCAGGCGATACGTTTGCTCGTCTGCCCCTATAAAAATAAAAAAAAAAGTCAACGCAAGAATCGTCATTTTTAGCTCACGTGGGATTTCTCAATCACTACTGAAAAGCTTTTTCAATGTTGAAATTTTCTTCAATGTTTTATGTTGTAAAAGCATGAGTTTTATTGTTTCATCGTAACAATTGAAAGTTGCAATAAAGTTTCATAAGTTCGTAAAAAATACGCAATCAGAAAGTAAAATACGTGGCTTATGAGGTCCTTTCATCGCTTCCTACTTCACTAAGGTTTATAGGTTCGATTTCCACACGAGTTAACACTTACTGTCACTCACAAATTGTTGTTCTGAGTCTGGGTGTTCTTTGTATCCTTAAGATCCAAATTCTTCCCATAAAAAGATTCAAAAAACCAAAAACAGGAATGATTCTAATCGGAACATAAATAACGGAGTACAGAATTAAGAAAAATAAATGAAACGAAAAAAAAAATGTTTTAAATCTGGTCTAAACACTTTGTTTAGCAATGTGTACATTTAGAACGATTCTTTTGTATATGTATATGAATAGTACAACACATGGTTGTACACCCACACACTGTAAAAAGACAGTGCCAATGTACAATTCCCTGCAAAAAATATCGCTTGATCCACGCACCGCTATACGCGCGGTGTTCACTATTATTCAAATGTTCACGGGCGGGATATCGGTAAAAACGCATAGGGTTTACAAACAAGACGTCAGCTGCTTTATCGATTCTCCGCTCGATGCGGCGGGTCACTGCGCGGTCGATAGAGTACGTCACTAGATAGGGACGCGACGTAGTACCGACGATTCCGACGACTGCGGCACTATTACAAAGATATTTTGAAATGTGTATACATACGTATACTCAAGACGACAACGAAAGGGAAAGGCAGAAGCGTATTCATCGATGATAATATTAGTGCCAGATTAAAATCTTTTACGGTCAACCAGATTCACTAGGGATTAGATGGAAGAACTTGGAAGTATATTGGAAGGAAAGTTAGATTAGGATTTTTTTTATTGTATAGAAGCCAAACGAGCAGTCGTATCGCCTGATGGTAAGCGATTACCGCCGCTCATGGACACCCGCAACACCAGAGGCGTCATAAGTGGGTTGCCGGCCTTTTAAGAAGAAGTACGCTCTTTTCTTATAGTTTTGAAGAGTCGTATTGTTCCGGGAATACCGCAGGCGACAGTTCATTCCTCAGTTTTGTTGTGCGAGGCAGAAAGTTTTGGGAAAAGCGCACAGCTTGCAACTTCTGTCGCATAGGACGATGACGGAAAGAGGCGGCAGGGATCAGTCCGCACAATTCCTCGGAGCACTCCCCATAGTAAATGCAGTAGAAGATGTACAGCAAAGCCACAGCTCTACGCAGCGCCGGAGAGTCTAGTTGAATTGGAGTGAAAGTAATTTTTTCATGGACGTGAAAATCCTGAGACTTTGGAACCAAATTCAGCAGAGCTTCTACAACTGTTCATGTGGAGACAGAATGTGAATGGGGCCACCGTCGCTTCGGTATCTTGTAGTAAAGCTAAATAAGGGCTTTATCACGCGGGACAACAGTGTTACAAGGGAATTAAAACTCGAAAGACACCTTATATCAATAAACCTGGTCGACCATCGTGAAATATTATGCCAAATCCTACTTTTTATCTAGAGGCGTGTGTCCAGCAGTGGGCTATTTAAGGTCACGATGACGACGATGATGGGGGCTTATTGGTACTATGACTATTATATCAACGCTTTTAAATGAAGCTGAACGCAAATATACTAAATCTCTAAAGAATAACCGTTATTACAATAATCATAATATTGGCGCAATGAAATAGGTAATACTTTTTTGAAAGAGAAAGTTTTCGGTTTTGGAAATTGAGATACTAATCGATAATATCAGCTGCTTTATCGATTTTAAGTTTTATTTGACAGTTCTCGTCACGCTCGATGTTTTACGTCACTAAATAGAGTTGCCACGATTCTTGAGATATAAATCGGGACAAGGTGGATATTGAATTGCTTTCGGTTTTAAATTAGTCAATAATTTAAATAGGTTACGTTCTGCGTTTAATATTTTTCAGGTATTTAGATGAATGTACTTATGGGTTGTATATACTCGTATACCCGTTAACGTAAAAAAAATTGCACTCCGGGAGTGCCGGCAGAAGTGAAAACTTGAATATTAACGTTGTGCATTTTTTATATTTTGGAATGGTTAGAGAATAATTTTGTACGAATTGCTTTCATTATCAGTATAAAAGTACTATTATTTATGTGGTGAAATACAATATTCACTTATTGCGCTATCGTACACAAACATGACAATTTATATTACATACACACACGAACATTCGCGCAAGCGCCCTGCGCAGCCTGTCCTGTCACGTGACCTGACGCGAGTTTATACGTCCTCTCTCCATCCGTCTTACGAATTTTCGATCAGGTCACGTGACCTGACGCGAGTTTATACATTTTTACCCATTCCAAAAAAGTACACAGCGTCGCTAAAGAAGTTTTCACTTCAAAAATCCTATGTTGGAAATGGGAAAATGACCCCACTAGGTATCGAAAGATAAAACATTCGTATGGCGTTTTCATAGCCATGTCTTATCTGGAAAAGGGACGATGAGGAAATTCATGACGTCATGCTGTTAATGACGAATTTATTGACTGCCTCGGTAGCGTAGTGGTAGTAGCGTATACGACTGCTGTGCTTGAGGCCTCGGATTCGATTCCTGAGTCGGATCAAATGTTTTTATGAAGTTTCGGAGTTTTCTATGCATATTTAAAAAATATATTTTACAAAAAATATATTATATATTAACTTTATACATTTTATTTTGGTTAGTTACATTTAGTAAATATGCCAGGAAAGTGTTCTAGCAAAACTTGTCAGTTTTTCTTATGTGTGGAGAATTACTTTTACGTCTCAAGAAAGATCTCCTGCTATCTCAAGATGATAGCAGGAGTCTATTGTCATTCTAGGACATCTTAGACTCAAAAGTCTTGACTTCTTTGCCAATCATTGATAGCCCAAACAAGTAGGTTTTTGAATTCGTAAAACTCACTTGGTAAGGCATTGGTAAACTTTTGTAAGGCTGTCATATCACTCCAGTCAACGAGGCCCATTTATGTCAAAGTGTTTAGTTCTTTCTATGGTAAATCTAATATTAGACTTCCATAATTCAAAACACATTTATTTATATACTAACTGACCCACGCAACCTCGTTTGCGTCTTATTTTGCCCGTTTTTGAAACATTCTTCATTGGTGCTCCGCTCCTATTAGTCGTAGCGTGATGATATATAGCCTATAGCCTTTCTCAATAAATTAACTATCCAACACTGTAAGAATTTTTCAAATCGGACTAGCAGTTCCTGAGATTAGCGCGTTCAAACAAACAAACACTTCAGCTTTATTATTATTATTATTATTATAGATTGCTATAGATTTGAGCCTGTCTAAGTTATTTTACTCTGCCTGCTTAAAAGAATGAGCAGAATCCAAGAGTGATGATCACCATACTCATTGCGAATATAGACAATGCAAAGACATGCTATTGAAATGCTTTTCCCTGTTACATTCTAATTCAACCCCATAGATTTTTTAACGTGTAAAAACTGTAACAATGGATTTTGGTTTGGTTTAGCATAGGTCTCTTATTTTTCACTGCGCCATTTGCTTATTAGAGCAGTACGTGAAGATAAGCAGAGTGGTATAAAACAGGTCACCAAATCACTCTCAAAAATTTTTTTTTCATGAATCTGCTGCCACTGCCTTTTCCTAATTCCGCCAACATAATTAGAGACTTTTTACAGCATGAACTTTTACATTACTAATAAAGATGGGGCTTCTCCCCAGTTTACTATTGTTAGTCTAAATTTTATCGTCTGTTCAGGGTTAGGATTGGTGCATACAGACTCTTCTAACATATTAGTTGAAAGCCGCTACGCTCCTCCACGAAAAAAGCCCTCCCCTTAATTCTATTTGATTAGATAGATGATTCAATCCTGACTTCTAGATTATGTGAAAAAGTATAAGCATATTTATATCGTACAGGGAACTGGAAATTACTTTAAAATATTAAATTTATTGAATCAGAGATCGACTGATTTTGGAATGTTGACTGTTTTGAATGCTTTCTTTGGTTTATTGACCAGTTTAGCTAAAACTATCATTCTTATATAGACTTTTATCATGACAGACCAAAAGATACGGAACCGTTTAATGTCCTATTGTATTTTCATATTATAGTAGGACATTAAATTCAATATTTTATTAACTAAAAATTCTAGATGTAATGTATTCGTTTCAGAAGGGGAGAAATTCAAATTAAATCATGTTTGAGTTTAAACCTGGATAGCTAACATTCCATAATACACATGAAAAACTAACCATTCGACTTTTTGACAATCACTTTAAAAGTGTTATTTTTATACATATACTAGCTGTCCCGGCAAACGTTGCTTTGCCATAAAAGGGAATATATTTTGTAGAGGTGGGTCAATAAAAATCGCGATGGAAAAATAGGGGTTGATCTTAGAGGGTTGAAAATTTAGGGTTGTATGTATTTACTAATGCTGTATCATAAAAAAATAGAAATTAAAAATTTTGTCTAAAAAATAAAAAAAAAATTTAGGGGTGGACTACCCCTAACATTTAGGGGGATGAAAAATAGATGTTGGCCGATTCTCATAGATACCGGATAAGCACAAAAAATTTCATCAAAATCGGTCAAGCCGTTTCGGAGTAGTTCGATTACGCACCCCGTGACACGAGAATTTTATATATTAGATATGTTTATATAATATGTTTCAATGAAGCGTATTTTAGGATATATCCTAAGTTGTGTAAATATTCCCTAACCTAGAAAGCTAACGTTAGCGTTCTAGGGCTAAATTAGTTAAACCAGCAGTCTATTGTATAAGTATATTGTCCCCAATAAACTTTACGACTTCTGGGTTAAGGACCTTTTTTTTTAAATTACCTAATTCAAAGATATGCTTAAAAGTACAGAATCATATTCGAACTATGAAGTCCCATCAGTTGTACTGAAAGAAATCATTCGAAAAAAGTACCTAAACAGTACAGTAGTACCGCAAACGAGGCGATGCCACGATGTTGCTTCACCGCCTTCCCCGCCCTCCCCGTGTGACGTCAGGCCACCTCGTTTTATCGATCCACCGAGGGGGGACCCGACACCCGCCGCCGGCATTTATATGTACCTATATAGGGGGTTTCTTGGTCATTTATACATTTGTAATAACATTTAGGATGATACTCTTATATGTATTTTAATAACAGCCCACTAAAATGGAATACTGACTATTATCATCTGTTTTAAAGGTTTTGTCTGAATTTTTGAGTCATAGTGACCTGAAAATATCTCGAATACCAACCAATTTTGCTTTTATTGTTCTGTATTATTGAAACTGTTTCTTTTAAGACCTAAAAATGGGTATTAACAGTTTTGGAGTGATTAAAAAGCAATATTAGTCAGCTTATTGCTAAACACTTGAAGAAAAATGATGTTTCGTAAGCGTGGACCGAGAAGCCTTTTTTCTTTCTTTATGTTACATGATTTTGCACTGTAAAGTTTACTAAAGTTTCTTTTCAAAAATAAACCTTAGAAAAACTGATAAATTACGTAGGTAATATTGTGAATTTACGCTTTTGATTGAAACATTTAAATTGTGTAATAATCTTACCAACTTGATTTCGGTGGTCGAGTTCATATGGGCTCGTGTCTTTGAGTACTTCAGGATATAACGACGTTCATAAATCAAATATAAACTGGAGTAAATTCTAGTGTAGAACCATGACAATTTGATTAATCCTGTGTTTTTAGACCAGACTGTAATCTAGTTTAGCTTGAACTCAACGTCAAGGGATTTTTATATCCTACTAATATTATAAACGAGGAAGTTTGTGAGTATGTGAGTGAGTATGTTTGTCGCTCTATCACGCAAAAACTTCTCAATGGATTTTGATTAAAGTTTACAATAATATAGCTTATACATCAGAATAACACATAGGATACGATTTAAAAAGATATTAGCTCCGCCTCGCTGCGGTTATTGTCGTACCTTTATAATTAGTTTAGTCATAATTTTTAAATCTCCAAAATTGTTGCTTTAGTCTGTATAAACGAGGTTATATATACTGCCAAGAGACATTATGATTTATTCAGTTCTAAAGACAAGAGAAGTTAACATATCTAAAAACAATATTATTTTCGTATTCGTAAAACACGTTAGGATTAAATGTTGTCACCTACTTTTTCGCTTTTTAGCTAAGCATACAAGTAGATATAACAAGTACCTAAGGTATCGCCAGACTCTCTTTGTTTGTTAATGAACAAATGAACAGCTCATTTCTAGTCGTTGTATCTCTTGTTGTTATACAAGTTTCCATTTAGTAGTTAAATTATAATAATTCAAAAAGAAATTTATTTTACCTTCAATTTCCAGACACGCCAAACCAACACCAAACGATAAAAGGCGACAATGTAAACAACATGCCACAACAGCCTTACTGCCAGCCCAGGGACTACCAGAATGCCCCGCCTGCGCCCCCCAGCTCTTC
Organism: Spilarctia lutea; assembly: GCA_916048165.1. Taxonomy (NCBI): domain Eukaryota; kingdom Metazoa; phylum Arthropoda; class Insecta; order Lepidoptera; family Erebidae; genus Spilarctia; species Spilarctia lutea. The sequence goes on along the minus strand of OU696496.1, from coordinate 12,084,313 downwards.
AATGTACCCTGGGCCTACGCCCTCCTGGGATGCGCCCTATGAACCAGCAGGCGATGTTTCTTGCTTGTGAGTCCTCCCTCATCTTGGATTTCGCTCCTGGATTCCACCAGACTCCTGTTATTTCTGTTTTCTCATTTGGTTTTCATCTATATTGTTTCTCCATCTTTAATTTTTTCTAACTTTGTTATTTCTTAAATTCGCTGTTTCTTTTATCTTCATAACAGTAATTTAAAAGGTTAAAGTGTCAAATTTCTTACCGTTGGTTTGAATGAGGGGTAAAAATTGTTGTTATAATTTGAATAAGTTTAATAAAATAATAAAAAAACTGTTGTATGGTGCAACGCATAATACACAAACACAGTTTATATTATGTAAAACTAATTAACACGTTTCAAATGAAATAGTGATCATTTTTTAATTTGTGTTTATAGATGATATCACTGTTTTTTCATGGTTTTGTCTCCATAATACAATGAGTCAGGATTTGTTTCATGCCACCCCATCACCCCCATCGTACTACCCTACCCCTACCCGTGGCTGCGTAGCAGTGGACTTGGTTCTCATAGGTATTATAAACATGTAAATAGCTTGTCGCAAAGGTTAAAACTAAACTTTATTAATAATAGATTAAAAATATTAATTTTATTTTGATTCGCAGACATCTTTGTGACAAGCCAACTTAGTTTGGGAGAATAATGTCTGAATGGATTTTTTTTTTCTGTCAGCCAAATGTGTAAAATGTATAGAAATTTTGCTCATAGATGTTATTTTTTCTGAATAGGCAGTATCCTTGCTTTTTAGTTTCTTTAGCAACGATACTGTCTAATGATTGTTTATTAGATAATGTTTTTAAAACATTAGCTGTAGGTAAGTGTTATTTTGTTAGCTTAAAGAGGCCAAGATGAATGTTAGACTGCTACCGCGCCCTGATCCCTCCCTTTTTGTTTTCCTCCGCGCCCGGGCTGCAATAGTTTTTCATTATATGATTTTTTAGGTGCCTGCGAGATTTCAGAACCCTTTGTTAATGTTGTTTACATTGTCGCCAGGTATGCGTTTTTATATAATACGTTTGGTGTAGGTATAGATTACATTGAAATATGTTGGCATAGTTAATTTCATATAATAAAAAATATACTTTGAAATCATCATTCAGAAAAAAATGTATATTTACATAGTAAATTTGAAAACGTTTACGTTTGCGGTAGTTACACTAAAAGTCAATTACAGCTTTAATTTACATAACAATGCCAGTATATTTTTCTTAGATAAATTAAATATTCTCAAAGTAAATAGTCAATTTAGGTTTTTTATTTGAAGTGTAGAATAAACTGCAGATTTAATTTTCATGTTCAAATAAATTTATTGAATGTTGAGATAAAATCGACTCAATTGATGTGAATTTATAAAAAGTCTCATGTTGGGCGCCAATTTGTTGAAAATCCTTAACTAAATGTATAGATATTACTGTAAAGATTAAATTAATTTAATGTCCTCACAACAGCCGTGAAACTTTTATTGATGCTATTGTCAATGTATTTGTATTTCATGAATGTTTTTCCTAATCGTTATAAAGACAATGGCCATTTAAAAGTAAAACCTTGTTGTGATTATATGTATATAGAGCATGTTTGTTGTGTCTAGATGATGAGCTTGATAGAAAGCAATCAAGCGGCGATAGATTCCTTTTTTTCACATTAACCAATCCATTAATTTCTTACAAGTGCCTAACAATGTTTCTTTTAACTTGTTCCAGCGGCCCAGATTCCTCAGAGAGGCAGTAAGTATTAAAATTATGTTGAATTAAGAATGTAGTTAATATTTAAAATGTGTTAAAATAATATAAAAAGATAGCTTGTAGTCATCTTTCTGCCCTGACGTTGCATGGGTGTAATTTAGAAATAACTTTTGGTATCCTCTAGTTTTGCCTATGAAAGTCACATTAACATGATTGCCGAAATGGATTAGAATTGGTAACGTTATTTTTCTACCCATGTAACTTAAGAATCTTTGTACATAAAACTTTCTATAAAAATATTTAAGATAGCTTATTGATATTTAAAAATTCATTGCATAGTTAAGAAGAAAAATAATATTAGTTAGAAAAATATTTTTTTGGACATAACTACTTTAAATATACTGAAAAGCACTGATTTTTTTGTATGCCTCTTTTGATAATACTTAATTTGTAATCTAGATTCAATTGGAGGAATGATGGAAAACACTTCAAGTGTAGGTTGTGCCTTTGCAGGCTGCAAGCGCAAGGAGGATTTAACTTCGGATATGCCTTCCCCGAAGAAACCGCGTTTGGTTTTCACAGACCTCCAACGGCGTACTCTACAGGCTATTTTTAAGGTAAATTCGATATCCATATTATAATATGTTGCATTTATTATTAACTAGCGCTATTAACTTTACTGCGGCCCCGTATACTCGTATTGGTTATCTATGTTAAATCTTATTGAAATCGCTGTAACACTTTAGGATTTATGATATTAGTATGGACTAGTTTGGACGTAGATACAGCGTTTAATTTACGAGTCTATGTTGGAGATGCTTGATTATTTGAATGATGAATGAATTAGCGATGCCATCAATGGTTCCGTAGCCGTAATGTACCCACACATGTATGCATACAAAAAAGGTGGAAGAGATTTTTAGTATGCATACTATTTGAACACAACAAATTGAATTAAAATCCTTCGTAATGGATACAATCAATGTGATATTAGCAAGCACTGACATCGCAACTGACTATGTTTTACTTTTAATTTCAGGAAACAAAACGACCATCAAAAGAAATGCAAGTCACAATAGCGAGACAGCTCGGCTTAGAGCCGACTACAGTAGGTAATTTCTTTATGAATGCCCGAAGACGATCAATGGATAAATGGAAAGATGACGATGCACCATCAACAGAATTGGATACACAATGCGACCCTCACGACCTCGATAGGGTTCCAAGTCTAGATTCAGCAGAATCTGAAGAAGACCATGATGATACTGACGACCACCTGTTGTGACGCCGTATTCCTCAGCAGCAGCTATTAGTGCTCTGAGAAACGGTTCTTGTGGGCTCTGAATGTACTATTTCAGTGACCACCCCGATGCAAAAGTCATAACTTTGTTTGAGGACAATTCTAATATAAAAATTTCGCTTAATAACTATTTCAATAGTACGACTCTCTTGAAACATTCAGTTTTGATATTGAATAAAGTGTTGAATTAAAATTCAATGTCAGTTGATATGTGATGGTATAAAATGGTTTAAAAATCAGATTTTATTGTTCTATAAATCTGTCTTGAAATCTGAAGTAGTTCTTTAAGTTGATGGTATGTATGTGTAGATCTTTCAATTATATTTGGAGTCCATGAAAAGTATGAATAACAAATGTGTACAGTTTGAATTACGTGATTAGTGCAACGCTGGTTTAAATAATGTTTAGTTGTTAGCCGCTGGGGTGTAAAGTTATCACTTGTCGATAGGTATGTTAATGAAACGTAAGTCGATTGTAAAATCGATTCAGGTGACGATGTAACAATTGTCTTTGTTACGATTAGTAAAATCAGTATTCGATTAAAGGATAAAATACGTATCTAAGATGATATATTTCCTGTAGGTTGATATGGTTATCGACACAGGATACGATGTTAAATCCCAGATTGATCTCGTTATCAAACGTTACTAGTCAAACGTGAATTAAATAGTACTCTTTAGTTTTTATTTTATAATGACAATATGTATTTTAATGTATCACAATTGCATTGGATTCGGCAATCTGATTGATTCAGAACTATCAATCAAAACTGAATCAATCAATTTTGAATAACTGCTATCTATACTATATAACTATCTATTAGTTACAGTGCAATAATAGGTATTGTTTTTTACACATATAATATTTCTTTTTTATTTACGTAGATCAATTTATTTTGAAGTTAATGAAATGGCGCCAGATCCAAAAGTAATTGATAAATTAGATAATTATAAACAAATGTCACCCGGATGTTTTTAAATTAGCAAAAATATCCGATCAAATCGGATCGTCATAATGTATTATTTATGCGAATACATCCCATGATTACTGGTTAAAATACAATATCAATTAAAAGATATCGAAATAAAGCTTGTGCAGAGGAAAATATATTTTTAAAGCATGGAGAAGATGAATTCTTATGAATTTAATACTTTTACTGTGTTTTAGAGTTTGGAAAGAGAGGATGAGAAGAGGTTTAACCCTTTATTTCATTTCTTTTATTATAATTTCCCTCACTTATTTTACATCAGAGATAAAATCAGGTTTTATGTTTAATATTAGTTAAATTCGTAAGAGAACCATTCTTATATACAGCGTGTTTTAAATAAATTATGTTATCATCAAAATCCAATTGATTTTCAATAACGTTTTTAATAAAACAGTAACTATGTTCGTTACGTAACGATATATTGTTCGTAACGTTACTTAAACAGTCATGTGATGTTTCGTTACCTAGTCAACGTTGTATAGTCATTCCATATTATTTTAGTAACGGCTAATGAACTTAAAAGCAAATTTGAGCGTGATATTAACTAGTTATAATTTAGGTATAAAATGTATTTATTTAAGGGATCCGCTTAATGTAAGTCTAGTCTGATTTGTGCAAAATATAGCTAAAATAAATGCTCGAGTTTGTATTTTAGGTTCGTGTTGCATTGATCGAGAAAGTTATGTAGTTTTCAGAAGAAGAGAATTATTTGCAGAAGGCTATTCAGTTTTATGTTACAATTTAAAGTTTTGAAGGCAGTGAAAGTAAAGAGTAGCTGGTTTCAAAAGTTATTGCAATCATTGATGCAGTATTAAAATAAGATGAATATTAAATAAGTTTGTAGACAAATATGTACGATAAAAAATTTAAAACTTTTAGTATAATCTTGCAATGCAATCGAAACCTAAGTTTTGTTGTTTTTAACAAAAAATAACATTTAGTTCAAGAGTAAATGTTTAAGTTATATTAAGGATAGTTTATTTATTAATTTATTTATTTTTGTAACTGATTGCTAGTCTTATCATTTGTATTTTTAACCAAAGAATATTTATGTGCAATTTATTAGTATTGTTGCTGCAGCAGTCCCATTTGCTTTACACATATGGCAGTTGCATGCTCGCTACAGGTCTTTTCCTGATATAAACATTCCTGAATTGTAAGAATATGGCATTGTATTAGACTAATGCTCACTAAGCTTTATTTTATTAACTAAGTTTCTCGTGGATCAGACATTTATAATGTAAAAATTAACATGTAGTAGACTTACGAGTTGAGTTCAAAAATTAAAGTTAAAAATTCATATCAAAAACCACCCTGCCATTTGTAATGTAAAATATCACAGATGACTTGTTATCTCCAGGTTAGTAAGCAACGTGTAAAATAATGCACTTACAAGAACTTGTATAATACGAGTATAAGTACAACAAAGTGTAGTTATTTGACTTTTAAATATTTGTTCCGGTAATAACGTATTTGTTGTCGGCAATAACGTATTTGATATCGGTATTGGCGTTGTAATATCACTCGTTATTAGTTATGGGTACTGTTACGATTTTTGTGAAAGACAAATATGTGACTCAGTGTGAATTTATTGCACATCGAATCGCTCTTGATGGTAAAATTGCGATTGTTGAAGAGTTCACTTCGAACCAATTGTATCACTATCATCGTCTAGAGAAATTTATGTAACATGAACTCACACTAGACCTTAAGATTAATTCTGGTTGGTTTGTTAAAATTCTGTTACGCCAAGGAATATCATACAGTTATTGTTATGAACTCGAAATGTAGTGTAATTTTTATAGTACCAAATGTTCTTGTATACAAATCTTTATATGAAATGACAAAGGTATTAATTTCAAATAATGTATGTGCACGGGAATTAAAATGATCAAAAATGAATTGGTTTAATATTCTGACCAGGATATGGTCATATGCTCGAAACAGCCTCGTCACGACTTCCAGTTATGCAATAAATAACGCTTAGCTGTTGTTGCTGTTTTCTGCATATCGAAGTAGCAATATGGCTATTTTTGTGCGTAATTCGATCCAAATGTTACACGATCATGTTAACTCCTGTGTATTCTTTTTATTTGTCACAGTTCTAATAATCTGTTTGGAAAGGTTTTTTATTAGTCACGATTGTAAGAATCTAGAATGATTTAAAATTGTAATGGTAAAACTGATATTAATTAAAATTGTATTGTCTTTACAATTTTCTTTAGTTAGTTTAGTTTTATCAAAAATAAACATCACATTCCATGAATAAATTAAATAAACATTCCAATAGTAGTCGTAGTAAGGTCATGATTAATTTTTTATCACTGTTTTCCGTATAGTTCTTTAGTGAATTTATTTATTTTTATAAATATATAATAACAACATGAATTGATGTTAGACGCAACAAAGATACCAAGTTCCATGTAGCATTACAGAAATATGTAAACATTCGGTAATTTAAATTAGATTTTGTCTGATTATTAATAAATAAATACTAACAATTTCATATTGCAAGGAAAGCTATTCGTTTTCTACATTAAAAAATAAATAAAATTATGTTGGAAAAATATACGTGAAGGACATTGAAGACAATAGTATCTGCAGATATTGTGTCTATTATTGAAAAAACCATAACAAATTATTAATACATTTGTGGTAGCAATTAAAACAACTTATTTATGTAACCTTACAGTTGCGAACTAAAAATTTACGATTATCAAAATTAGTTCTCTTTATCATAGAATAGAAAATACTGACTGTCCGTAATTCGTAATTTTTTTTTTTCAACAATATTATTTGTTGAACCAAAGAGTACCGATATGATGACTTTGTTTTTGAAAACGATATACGTGAGAATAACCGTTATTGTCAGTTATTTTACTGATTTAATAAATTATACTGTGTAAGATGCACGAGAAGAGCATACTAGGCAGCCATTGCAAGTCGCTATTTTCAGTTATGGCCATTTTAATAAAGTTTTAGATGCGCATATATGTCACTCTATGTTTTGAAGTTAGAAAATAACGACTGCTGTAAACAGTTATTATGTTTTAGTAGGGCTTGTACACATTTCGATACGAAAAATTAAATCGATTAGTAACTGTTTTTTTGACATGAACATAGTTTAATGTTGTTAAAAATATTTGAAATATAATACAAATCAACGACAGCTTAGGACTTCTTACAGCATTTTAATTATTTACTATGCAATTTTAATTTATAAACAACAAAACAGATGAAGAAATATTTGTAACTAAGCTGATTTCAAACCTTATTAAAAGTTAATTTATCATAATTGCTGTGTGAAAACGAAACGTTATATGTGATTAATTTATTAATTTTCTCAACTACTAAAATGAATAATATAGTTTGAATTTCATAAAGGGATTGTAAACCTATTTCATTTTACTGACATGTGTGAATGTCTTATGCTACACCACTTTAGTTTTTCATGTGTACAAGTGCCCCACAAAAAAGATAGTGGAAAATTGCGCACAAGGCGAAAACTTAATATCATTGACATTTGAAACTATTTATTTCGTTACTGTCAGAATTATATCGCTTCAATTAATGACGCATTGACACGATGGGGTACATGCAAATAAATACATATTTTTGTGTATGTATAGTAATGTATAGTGCGCTTTCTGATGTACATAGTTCGTGATTACATGTAAGATTATATGTACATTTTACATATTCACGTTTGTATTATTTTAATTGTAGTCCCCTTTACTATATTTTACCTTTAACAGTGGCGTACCTAGAAATCAAAGGCCCTAGGTAATAAATAAAGTAGGGCCCAACTAACCTATTTAAAATCGTTTGTTTCTTATTCGCCGTGTTCTGAATTCGACGTACCCAGATTTGTTGGTAAATTTTTGGTTTGTGTGTTTGACTTAGAGGGGCCCCCTGAGCTCGGGGGCCCCGGGGCAGGGCCCTGTCTACCACTCCGCCACGACACTGTCTTTTAAAAAAAATATTGATGTGTGATTTCTTTGCTGACAAGGTAAAAGGATTAAATGATTACCTGAAAGGTCACCTGATGGTAAGTGGCTACCGCCACCCATGGACAGCTGCAATTTAAAAGTCATAAGTGCTTTACCACTCCTGAATTCTCCCCGAGAGTTTGAAGGGCAGAATTCAGAAGAATGTGTACCAAAGTGTAGTACCAAAGAGAAGGATAACTCGACACGGGCCTTATATGAACCAGTTTAGCTATCATCACATAGTAGGCTCTAACCTCTATTCTGAAGATAGACCTTCATCCAGTGGACTATTTGTGGAGGAACGTGTGTCATGTCCTTTTAACACAAAGGGAGAATTCTCCAACTAGACCAGGTAACCAGACCCACGGCCCAATGGTTGATGCTGGCAAGTTCTATATATAGTAATTGGCACTAGACTTTGTATATCACGATACAAAATTAGTAGTTACTTTGTAGTTCTATGTGCCTTTGATAGATGGCGTTCTATACTGTTTGTTGCCATATTTGTAAGTCACCAAAATGGTGTTCCCTTTATCGACTAGTGAAAACCCATGAGATAAATAGGAGTGACAGTCCGTATTATTAATCTATTAGTTAATGACGACGTAAGATTAAATAATTAGTAAAGGATTCACACTTTACGGCAATAGACCGCTTGGATCACAGTTATGCGCCCATAACCTACTTAAGTTATGGTTGACACAACACAGATGGCGTTGTGGATATCATCCCGTCGCTTACTACTGCGCTTAGTCTTGTAGGTTCAATTACCAACACTTTTTGTGTTCCACAATTTTTTTTTCAGAGTGTGAATGTTCCTTGTGCCCGTTGAATATATGTTTGTAAAGTCCCCCGTCCATCCACATACGGTTCTTTGTCCATGTTAAGAATTGAAGAATTCCCAAATCGCAGTCCATAACTATTGGAAAAAAAGACTCACTTAATACGTCTCTGCCTACCCCATTTCGGAAACAGCCTTTAACCGTTCACTGCTAAATATGGACCTCTTCTTAGGAAGATGGTTTTGGTCTAATTTACTACAGGGGCTTGACGGGTTTGTATAGGGTTTATTATACTTTCTCTTTGCAGTGATTTTTTTCTTCATGGTTTGTTCCTCCATTAGTCGGTGCTCATGACGAAAACAAAACGTATTACTATATCACGATGAAAGTGGAACAAAGTGTTAGTAATATTGTACTTCGCCAAACTAGATGGCGTTGTACAACTTTTCTGAATCGCGATATAGTTACGTTACCGAGTTCAGTGTAAAAACCTCGATTGTATGTATACAAGAAGACTTTAGATTCTACGACAGACTGAATGGGGTTGGTAACACATTGTATTATTAATCTCTCACCACATGGACATGGGTATATTTTTTATATTTAGTTATCTATACAAATAAATAAAATTGGAGTGTCTGTTTGTAATATTAAAATAACCGTTTTCTACTACATGCATATGAATGTACATACCGTACACATACCAAAATATATATTTTTAAAATTTTTGTCTGTCTGTTTGTTCCGGCTAATCTCAGGAATCACTGATCCGATTTGAAAAATTCCTTCGGTGTTGGATAGTCCATTTATCGAGGAAGGCTATAGGCTATATATCATCACGCTAATACTAATAGGAGTGGAGCACCAATGAAGAATGTTTCAAAAACGGGGGAAAATTTTCACGCCACGGGCAATATAAGACGCAAACGAGGTTGCGTGGGTCAGCTAGTTTAATATATTAATGCACAAAAGTAAGTAGAGTTAAGAGTTTTAAAAAGTTTATCTGCAAGTACATACCTACTATACATGAATACATATACACATATAAATATAAAAGTTCATGATTATGAAGATTATTTATACATCCTGTACGATTTAGGATAGGCTTTACAGAAAATTAGTGCGAAAGTAATTTTTTCGTGGCTTTTCACCGAGGCCCCTGAATCTCAGGAAGGGGATTCAAAAAGAACTTCTTACTGCAAGAACCCATGGGTGGTGGTCGTCACGTACTGTCTTCTCGTTTGCCTCCGAATTTCACAGAAAACCGGTGTGAAATAGCGCCTGCGCTGTATTTCACCGAGTGAGTGAGGGTACCGGAGGCCCACACCCTACCCTTCCCTCATCCCTCTTCCCATTCCCCCAAAGGCCGGCAACGCACTTGTGACGCCTCTGGTGTTGCGGGTGTCCGTGGGCGGTGGTAATCGCTTACCATCAGGCGATACGTCTGCTCGTTTGCCTCTTACACCATAAAAAAAGTCTTCAATAAATGTTGTTGTTGTAAAGGTACAACAACAAGCGCGGGTAACACCACCGGGCTAGGCTAGTCGAAAATAAAAGTACCCTAAGTTGCTCTTTACATCATCAGCTACCAGCCAGTGAGAGTCCCGTTAAAATTGGTCCAGCCGTTCCAGAGATCCACCGGAACAAACAGACAGACTAAAAGTGTTTTTAATATGAATAACATTTTTACTTGCATATGTAGTTCTTTAGTGTGTAGTGAAACTACAAACAGACACTAAAATTTTATTTATTTATATAAAGTATTGTATTGACTTAGTAACTGTTACTAGGATATCAGCAGAAATCATATCATCCGGAAGAAGATCAGCTGGACACAAGCCAACACGGCCGAATAGTGGACCAAATATTTAGATGAAACATGTACTAAATAACTGGACCTAGGATCAATTGATGCTACACTGTACGTTATCTAAGGTAAGTTAAATAAATAATAATACATAGTAACGTCTACCTCGTTGGTTTAGCGGTTATAACTGCCTCATTGGTCTAGCGGCTGGCGTATGCGACTGCCAATCAAGAGGTCTCGGGTTCCGAATCCCGGGTCGGGCCAAAAGAGTTTTTGAGTTTTTCTGATTTTAGAAATACTTAATAACAGCTCGGAGTTTGGAAGTTGTCGTGTCGTGTTGGTTATTTGTCCCATCGGATTATGAGAGAGAGGGAACTGAGAGCACACCGATTGAGACTAAGGGGGAAGCCTTGGCAGTTAGTTTGGACATCGCGAAAGCGTTCGATCGGGTCTGGCACAAAGCGCTTCTTTCGAAGCTCCCTTCCTATGGGCTTCCCGAGAAATTATGCGATTGGGTCACTAGCTTTCTGGCATGTAGAAGCATAAGGGTCGTAGTCGACGGTGAATGCTCTGACTCCATGCATGTGAATGCTGGTGTCCCGCAAGGCTGTGTGCTATCGCCCACTCTGTTCCTCCTTCATATCAATGACATGCTGCCAATTAGCGGCATTCATTGTTATGCAGATGACAGTACGGGCGATGCTCTCTATACCGGCCGCGCCAATATTTCTCGGGATAACGTCATTGAGAGTCGAAACAAACTTGTGTCTGAAGTTGAGACCGCTTTGGAAAGGGTCTCAAATTGGGGTAGACTTAATTTGGTCCAATTCAACCCGACAAAGACACAAATTTGCGCGTTCACCGCAAAAAAACTCCCGTGGGTCGTATGTCCTCGTTTTGAAGACACTCCCCTATCTGCCTCAGCCAATATTGGGATACTCGGTCTCGACGTATCGAGCGAAGTCCAGTTTCGTGGCCATTTGGAGGGTAAGGCAAAATTGGCCTCAAAAAAGCTAGGTGTGCTCAACAGATCGAGGCAGTATTTCACTCCGGCCCACCGCCTTCGGCTTTACAAAGCGCAGGTTCGGCCTCACATGGAATACTGTCCTCATCTTTGGGCAGGGGCACCCCAATACCAGCTCCTCCCTCTGGACCGCATTCAGCGGAGGGCAACTTGTATCGTCGATTGCCGGGATCCTTCAATTCGGCTAGACTCTCTGGCGCTGCGTAGAGATGTGGCTTCACTGTGCATTTTCTACCGCATTTACCATGGGGAGTGCTCCGAGGAATTGTTCGGACTGATCCCTGCCGCATCTTTCCGCCATCGTCCTACGCGACAGAAATTTCATCCCCATCATCTAGATGGTTGACAGTCCACAACTGTGCGATTTTCCCGAAATTTTCTGCCACGCACAGCAAAACTGTGGAATGAGCTGTCGCCTGCGGTGTTCCCGGACCAATACGACCTTCAAACCTTCAAGAAAAGAGCGTACTCCTTTCTAAAAGGCCGGCAACGCACTTGTGACGCCTCTGGTGTTGCGGGTGTCCATGGGCGGCGGTAATCGCTTACCATCAGGTGATACGTCTGCTCGTTTGCCCCCTATATAATAAAAAAAAAAAAAAAAAAAACACCTGTATTTGCGCACACACTTGTGCACTATAATATCTCCTGCGTAGTTGGTTGGTCTCTGTTAAGACTGGCCGCCGTGGCCGTAATCGGCTAGCAGAACATCATTAGCGGTAATCGTATGCGACTGTCAATCAAGAGATCTGGGGTTCAATATCTGGCTCGGGGTAATAAATAATAAATAAATATTTCGGACATCTGACACACAACGCCATCTAGTCCCAAGCTAAGCAGAGCTTGTGTTATGGGTAGGTACTAGACAACTGATATGAATACATATATACTTATTTTTTGTAAGTACTCGTACTATACATATTTTACATAGAAAACACCCAAACTCCGAAACAAATATTTGTAGATTCCACAAACACTTGGTCCGACCCAGGATTTGAACCCGAGACCTCAAGCTTAGCAGTCGCATACGCTACCACTACGCCACCGAGGCAGTCAAGATTGTAAAGTAGTAGTAAGTAAAGATTGTTATTGAGTTTTCCGATTAGAGAAATGCAAATGTTTGGAAGTTGGACACTTAAACCACGTGTCACGGACGTAAAACATTGGAATTGTGCATGATCTCTTCCGGTAGTGTCAGAGACTCTCTAAGTGTCACCTGAGTGTTACTGAGAGTGATTGTGTTGTAGTTGTCTGGTCTCCGTTGAGTCTAGTTGCCGTGTCCAACATCGACTAGGAGTATGTCAATAGTAACGACACGCATCTCTCCAGTTAGGCCGAGTCCGTATTATGTTATTCACAATGATGATAAACAAACCTATTTAATCATTTCCAAATACATGTATAGGTAATTAAAATTAATCCACACATAGGACCTATGATCTCTCAGTAATCAGGATTACGAACCATCGACAAACTAGTTTAATGAAGTACGTACGTAAAGCAATCATATAAATTTTCAAAGCTATATTTAAGAGAGCTCGAGAGCCTATTGAGTAGAGATTTAACCACAAAATGCTTCAACGCTAATTTTCCTATACCTGCTATGGTGTTGGTTAAGTAAGATAGGGTCCCATACCTTTTGATCGGGTTTAAACTCGAACTAAGAATTTGTAGAGGAGATATTTTGATTTGTTTATTTATACCTATTGGAGGGCGCCTCATTTCAAATCTTTTGCTTAGGTGCATTGTCTAGAAGGTCTAAGGCCTATGTCCACTGCAGGACATATGCCTCTCCAATTGTACGCCATTTGGTGCGATCCTCGGCTTCATTTCCCAATTGTCGCCTAGACAAGAACTTACCACTCTTATTAAAAAAAAATATTCGTAATTCATTTACTCTTTCAGTTTCGTGAATCTCTCTTTCAAAGACTTTTCAAAAGAAGTCTATCAACGATAATTCAACAACAATAACATCGTAGAACCACTTAGTGCCATCTAGCGGAAACTTATGAAATTACTAAGTTAATTTTAGAAAAAGAATGACGATTTGAACCGTGGCATGGCCTTATTTCGTCATCAATTCGACCGAAGCAATATCAAGGCTTTGGAGAGGTTTTTAGCAGTTCATTTGTTGCTATTTAGAGAGTGGGTAATAATAATAGTAGTACACCCTTTTCCTTCTTATTTTTGTAGGAGGAAAGAGGTCCACAAACGGTGGTAGTACTTGTATCTTCATCATCGTAAACAACTTTTAATAGTCCACTGCCAGACATGGCCACCACGCTATCCAGAAGTATCGGTATAGGATGTGTTTTAAGTTATCCTTCTCTTTGCAGTGATGCTGTCCTGCGTAGCTTGCTTCCTCAGCCGCCTCTTACGATACCCATGGGATGGACACACAGACGGCAAAAGAAGTTCCAGGGTGTTTCTTTTCAGGGTGCAACTGGTTCCTTGGCATCTAGTATCCCTGAGGGCGTGTGGTTTTAGATGGAGCTAGTCAGACATGCAAATCAGAAAAAATAAATTGGCAAAAGTAACAAACGGTTAACCATTAAGTAGCAGTAAGCTTTTCCCCTTATTATATGAATAAACAGCAATAGTAGATGTGAAGGAATGGTGCACAAAGGTAGGAACCTCCGACTGCCGCAGTCAAGCGGTCGATATTACAAAGTTAATCGTTGTATATTTATTAATTGCCGCAAGAATTTCTATATCACGATACAGGATAATTAGTTACTTCGTAGTTCAGTATTTATACGATAGATGGCGCTGTAGTATATTTTAGTTGCTCTGATTGGCGAAATCGCCACAATAGATGCCATTTTATACTGCAGGCTATTAAATCAATCCTACTTATAATGTAGCTTTTATTACATAGTTTTATTGCACAATGCACTTATAACCGACATTATATGGAGCAGTTCGATTCCATAACGTAAGGGGACTAGAATATCTTTAGGACAAAATGGTTTGTGGGTTAGACCCGCGAAAGTGGCTTTATAGGGTGTTATAGAGATGTGGGTTGTATTGTAGATCTATTGAATGATGTTCAGAGGTGGCAGCCGGGGTGAAACTTGAGAATTTTCATTCTTAGAACTGTTGCAGATATACTTAGGTAGAATAGAAGGCTGCCTTTATAGTAAACTAGCGACCCGCCCCGGCTTCGCACGGGTGCAATGCTGATACTAAATACACGTTGTATATAAAACATAGCTGACCCACGCAACCTCGTTTGCGTCTTATATAGCCCGTAGCATGAAAATTTTCGCAAAATAAGTAACTTTTCTGGTTGATTTTTACACCTTGTGTCCGAAAAACCCAAATATCTTACGGAATCCTATTTTTTTCCAAAATAAAATATAGCCTATGTTACTCGCGGATAGTGTAGCTTTCGAATGGTGAAAGAATTTTTAAAATCGGTCCAGTAGTTTTTGAGCCTATTCATTACAAACATACAAAAATAGGTACAAATCTTTCCTCTTTATAATATTAGTATAGATAGTATAGATATTCTTTTCTATCCTACTACCCTACTAATATTATAAATGCGAAAGTTTATGAGTATGTAAGTGCTCTTTCATTCCATTCTGTAGTTTCTACGTGAAAGAGCAACAAACATCCATTCAACCTTATTAACTTTCGCATCTATACAAATAAATAAAATTGGAGTGTCTGTTTGTAATATTAAAATAACCGCTTTCTACTACATGCATATGAATGTACACACGGTACACATACCAAAATACGAGTATATATTTTTAAAATTTTTGTCTGTCTGTCTGTTTGTTCCGGCTAATCTCAGGAACCACTGGTCCGATTTGAAAAATTCTTTCGATATTGGATAGTCCATTTATCGAGGAAGGCTATAGGCTATATATCATTACGCTACTACTAATAGGACATAGGCCTCTCCAATAGCACGCCACTTAGTTCGATCCTCGGCTTCTCGCATCCAGCTCCTGCCAGCACTCTTGCGCAAATCATCACTCCACCTGGCCTGTGGACGTCCTACACTACGTTTGCCGAGACGCGGTCTCCACTCAAGAACCCGTTTACCCCAGCGGTTATCGGTTCTGCGGCAAATATGGCCAGCCCACTGCCACTTCAGCTTGCTAATCCTGTGGGCTATGTCGATGACCTTGGTTCTCTGTCGGATCACCTCGTTTCTAATATGGTCCCTTAGAGAAACGCTGAGCATAGCCCTTTCCATAGCACGCTGAGTGACTTTGAACTTGTGGACCAGCCGTACCGTAAGTGTCCACGTTTCGGCTCCAGCAGTGGACTGCGATAGGCTGATGATACTACTAATAGGAGCGGAGCACCAATGAAGAATGTTTCAAAATAAGGGGAAAGTTTTCACGCCACAGGCAATATAAGACGCAAACGAGGTTGTGTGGGTCAGCTAGTTTATAATATACTAGCGACCCGCCCCGGCTTCGCACGGGTGCAATGCTGATACTAAATTAAATACACTACAAAAAAACTATGAACGTTGTATATAAAAATATAGCGGCCCGCTCCGACTTTGCACGGGCATAAAATAGAAACCTCTAAAATTAGCAATGTTGCCTTAGTATATGATGCATGTATTATACATATAAACCTTCCTCTTGAATCGCTCTATCTATTGGAAAAAACCGCATCATAATTCGTTGTGTAGTTTTAAAGATTTAAGCGCACATAGGGATATAGGGACAGAAAAGGCGACTTTGTTTTATACTATGTAGTGAAGTAGAACTTAATTAACACTCAATGAAATTCAACCCAACGATATCTATCATGTAAATGTTTGCACCCATGTGTAAGTATACACCCATATGTACGAGTATGTATTATACTGTAGTACTGCCTCGGTGGCGTAGTGGCATCGTATGCGACTGCTAAGCTTGAGGTCTCGGGTTCGATTCCCGGACCAAATGTTTGTATGATCTGCAAATATTTGTTTCGGAGTTTGGGTGTTTTCTATGTTTAACATGTATGTATTTACAAAAAAAAAGTATATAGGTAAGTATTTTTATCAGTTATCTAATACCCATAACACAAGCTCCGCTTAGCTTGGGACTAGATGGCGTTGTTTGTTAGATGTCCGGAATATTTATTATTATTATTATAATACAAGTAGGGCTTAATTAATTAATACTTAATGAAGTTAACGATATCTTTCATAAAAGTATGAAAATAAAATAAAATATTTTACGCAAGCAAAGCCGCAGGTAAAAGCTAGTAAAATAAATACATAAATATTATTTAACAAAAAAAATTGAATGTTAAAAACCGCCCCAATAGATAAGTCGTGTACTATAATATCTTTTAGTCGAATATCCAAGGACATACTAAAAATAGGCGAAGGTTACAAAACATAGGCTACTGCAACAGCCTGCTGCTCCCGGGGTCAGGCGTTCATCTACCCGCCCACCCATCGCTTTCCAAACCCCAACGCGCGACTGCTATCAACCACGCCTCTAAGATGTCGTGTCAAAGAACTAGCCCACAGCTAAATTCAGAGCTTTTCAGGTGCTGAAGACAAAAGCCTTTGACAAAACTCTTCGGACCACTGAAAAATATACAAAAGGTCACCAGAGCTTATAAGTGTATGAACGTGACAGCACTATGTGTCGCGTTGCGAACAAGAAAGAGATGGCTAGCTGAAAATCAATTTATTAGGCAGTGACGTCACGTTTCACGCAAGCGCATTGGTGATGCTCCCGGGAGAGGGTGGCTAACGGTTGGAGATTTTACCAAGTTTTTGGGTATATTTTAAGATTATATTCTTTAAATTAAATTGATGTTTTTTTGTCATTGCTTTTTCTAGTTCTTATGTAGTCTTATTTGGGATTTCAAGTGTAAATATAATAATAAATTTTTAAAGCATAATAACACTAACGCTACCTATGTTTATATTACCTAATTTATTAATCAATTAATAACAATAAAAATATTTTTCCTCATGTGCACCGAAAGCTTTCCCTCACATGCATGTACTCATACTCATTTGCAAATTATTTAGAAGTTTAAAATAAAAGTATAAAGTAAATTTTGTTACTACTACCTAACACCATAACAACAAGCAAATGATATGAAAGTACAATGCATGAGATGCATTCAAACACTGTAAACAAAGAGATGCGAGACTAAACACGCGCTAAAATAGATCACACAAAACAAAATAAAATATTCATAATTAAAGATCGCGAGTGGCAACCCCGCGCTCATCTGGGCGGCCCGAAATAGTGGCCCGAGGGGGGACATCAGTTGTCGCGGCGGTGCCGCTCACGCCGCCCGCGCTATGGCGTCCGTCGCCGCTTGGCTGCCGTTCGCCCGAGCAGCCGCCATAGGATGGGTTCCCATCGCTACTCACCCACTCCCACCCCCACCGGTCCCAAAAGATCGCCGCCGCGCCGAGGACGAGAAACTCCTCATCAACGTCTCCGGACGACGATTCGAGACATGGCGGAACACGCTAGAGAAATACCCCGACTCACTCCTCGGCTCTACAGAAAGAGAATTCTTTTACGACGAGGACAGCAGAGAGTATTTCTTCGACAGAGATCCAGATATATTCCGACACATATTAAATTATTACAGAACGGGAAAATTGCATTATCCCAAGCACGAATGCTTGACGGGATACGACGAGGAGTTGGCTTTCTTTGGAATCCTTCCTGACGTGATAGGAGACTGTTGTTATGAGGACTACAGGGACAGAAAGCGTGAGAACGCAGAACGGCTTATGGATGATAAATTAAGTGAAGCTGGAGACCAGAGTCTACCTCAGCTTACAGATTTGAGACAAAAAATGTGGCGGGCGTTCGAAAACCCGCACACTTCGACTGCAGCTCTTGTGTTCTATTATGTGACTGGGTTCTTCATCGCCGTGTCGGTGATGGCGAACGTGGTGGAGACGGTGCCGTGTGGCCATCGGCCTGGACGCGCCGGCACGCTGCCGTGCGGCGAACGATACAAAATCGTGTTCTTCTGCTTAGACACTGCGTGTGTGATGATATTCACAGCAGAATATTTACTGCGACTCTTCGCAGCGCCGGATCGCTGCAAGTTCGTCAGATCCGTAATGTCGATCATCGACGTAGTGGCTATTTTACCTTACTACATCGGTCTAGGTATCACTGACAATGACGATGTATCTGGAGCATTCGTCACTCTGAGAGTGTTCAGAGTGTTCCGTATATTCAAATTCTCCAGGCACTCTCAGGGATTAAGAATCTTGGGATACACGCTCAAGTCTTGTGCCAGTGAACTCGGCTTCCTGGTCTTTTCATTGGCTATGGCGATTATCATATTCGCCACTGTTATGTTTTACGCTGAGAAGAACGAGCAGGATACGAACTTCACGTCTATCCCGGCCGCCTTCTGGTACACCATCGTGACTATGACGACCTTGGGGTAAGTACTACAAATTAAAAAATATCCAAACAGTATTTTATCGATCGTATTAATAAGGGAAAGTTGTACCTACAAACTTGTAGCAATCACGAATGCGCGTTGCTTTTGTGTGTAACAAATGTGTTCGTATTAATTACTGCGTTTGTGTGCGCGTATTTGTGATTGATATGTAAATTGGAATGTTGAGATTCGTTTTTGGATTCCATAATTAAGAACCCACACCCCAAAAGTATTTGTGAGTTGAAAGAACTATTCATTAGAAATACTAAAACAAACCCTGCGCATATCTGACACCTGTCGACGCCATTAAATATGTACGCGGGAAAATAAGTGTCATGGCGGCTATTTGGAGTTTCGACATCGTTAAATGTTTAACTTAAATGATTGACATTTTTATAATGTTTTAATTGCTTTCATCTTCATTTTTTAAAAGTTTATTTCTTGAATGGACCCCTTGGGCTCAGGTGGTGCGGGTAAATAATACCAGTAGTATGATGCGGTATTTTTATTAAATTATTTGTCCGTGGCTGCGGGTGTTTGCGGATTTTCCCCTTCTAGTTCCCTAGAGTCATAAAATTACATATCTATGGCGGTTCGGGATTTACCTAACCACTTTCTGAAAATATGTTTCATGAATATGAATGTACCTTATTTGGTTTGATGGTTTATGCATGACGAAGAAATTGGACGGAATATCTTGTGATCAAAAGAAGAACATCTTAAATGAATTTAAATCTAAAGTAGGTATTTTAGAACACAATGAACCTTATTTTATTTACAACTTGTGACGAAGTTTCATGTGTTGTTCGAATTCGATTGCTTATCGATATGTGATCATAAAAAAGTTGGTTTAAAAATTTAAAAATGTGGTAGTTTCTTGTTAGATTTTTATAATTATTAACATTTGAACGGACACAAATATCATTTGTTGTAAGATCAAACTATGCTTTAACAAAGAAAATTATTTTATTAATACTTTTTAAACACAGTTTTTTTTTGGAAAATTACTTTTACGTTTCTGGCAACATTTATCTTTACAAATAAATGAAATTGAAGTGTCTGTTTGTAATTGCAAATTAACAGCTTTCCAATAAATGCATATTTAAGGCAATACGTCCCGTACAAACCTGTAGGTATATGTACTAAAAAAATATGATTTTCGCAATTTTTTTTATCTGTGGTTTAAGGTTCAATTTCAATGCCGTGTCTCTTCCACGGTAAAATTGTGCTTAATCCCATACATCTTCATACTGATTAAGAAACCAACAAAACAATTTACAACAAAACCAATTTAAAAAAATTGTGGTCTTCGCGAGCTCTAAATGAAACTAGATTGCCCAACATCTAGTTTCATTTAAAGTCGGAGATATACTAATATGATTAAATATCTCGGCAAACGTAGTGTAGGACGTCCACAGGCAAGGTGGAATGATGATTTGAGCAAGACGGCTGGCAGGAGCAGGATGCGAGAAGAGAATCGAACCAAGTAGCGTGCAATTGGAGAGGTCTATCAGCATTGGACTGCGGTAGGCTGAAGACTGATTGAAGAATATGATTAAGCATCTTGGGATATTGGATGTAAGAAGGGATAGCTACTTCCCAGCTCATTCTCGAATGCTGTGATTAAGAGGATTCTAAAGTTTATTACTTATTTAATTTGTCTGCATGAGTGGTGTAGTTGTTTAAGCGGTTACCTCGCAGCTTTCTGCTGCACTGAGTGTAGTGGGTTTGATACTCACATTGGACAGTTTGCGTCCACACCACATCCATAAATGGATGTTCTGAGTCTGGGCGTTCTTTGTATCCGTTTCAAACATACTAATACACCTCGCTACATGATATATTTCTAATGCGGGAGTTGTCTTTTATAAAACAAATTTCATCTCTGTGATTTTTAATCCCGGAGATATCCCGATTATAGTCAAATGATTTCGATATCACCGGATTATATTGAAATTGGGTTTCGGTTTTTTAGGGATCCGTACCACAAAATGAATCCTTATAGAATCACTTTGTTGTCCGTCTGTTTGTCAAGAGCATTTTTGTCAATCAATGTGTGTATCAAGCTCAAATTCACATTAAATTTTCAAGTCTATTATCCCTTTCAGCTGTGAAAAAATTAAACTTCTAAGCCAACTCAATTAAAAGATGCAGCCGTTTATACAGCAAATTTTCGACACTCGCAAGAGAATCAAAACCTACGGGGTACTTCCTGTGAACCCAGAATCATGAAATTTGTTATTTGTTGTAAAGAGAAAATTACGAAAAATATAAATTATTAGTTACATCACTTACAGGTTTGCACGGAACCCTTGGTGCGCGAGTCCGACTCGCACTTGGGCGGCTTTTTTTTTATTTTCTTTAAGACACAACAAAACAACTTTCACAAGAAAGGTCCTTATGGAGAAGAAACACGTAAAAATTGTAAGGAAAATTATACTTAATTATTATATTCTATTGGACTGCGACAGGCCACTATCTTTTAACAGTACGAAGTCTGTCGGTGTAGCTAGTATAAAATAAAAAAATGAAGAAGAAATAAGATGACATCTGTGTAATAGTTTTACGTTTTTTTTAGTTACGGCTATTTTATTTTAGTCGAACTACTGTAACTAAATAGATATAAAATCTACTTCTTTTGCCTTTCTGTAAAATTTCAATTGTAGAAATCTATCTAGAGATTTCATTTCGTCGGTTACAGATAAATTTTGGATAGCTTATCTGACACAATTTACTTGGAAAATACATAAACTTATCTGTTGCCGGTAAAAAAATATTTATTAAATGGTGTAAGTAAATATACATTACATATCAAAAATATCAATTGTATAAATCTATCTCTAGATTCAAGACCTGTTTCATTGCTTACATATTAGTTTCAGATTTCAATTTATATGGAAGATATGTCAAATTATCTATCAAATAAGCTATATAAAAAATATCTCTAACCTGTGAAACCGAATTGAAAGTCGATTATGAAATCATTAAAAAAGATAACTGGTTGTTTTGCAAAACAAGCACCGCAAAGAATTCCACGAATAATATGCAACTTCATCAAAATCACGTTAATCCTTAAAAATGTTAAACTATTTGGAATGAAATCCTCTAGTTATGAATTTTACATCGTAAAACTCTATGAAATGGAACACTAATCAAATTTCAAATCTTATGATGACAATAATAACCGTTAGATTTTGAAAGATAGTATTTAAATATCGAATTAAGCGAGCGCATCTTAAATTGAACTCCAATGCTTTTATATTAAGGTTTAGTTTTTTAAGCAATACAAGTTAAAAAAAAGTTAAACAATGGTATCTTGTAATTTTTGTATATTAGTTTTGTTAAAAAATATTATGCATTTTTGCGTCTTGTTCTTAGTAGGCTGATAATCTAATATTATAAAGAGGAAATATTTGTATTTTTGTATGTAACGAATAAACTCAAAAAGAACTGGACCGATTTTAATAATTCTTTTTTCATTAGAAAGCTACATTATCACTGAGTAACATAGGCTATATTTTATTTTGGAAAAAAATAGCGTTCCGTAAGATATTTGGGTTTTTCGGACACAAGGTGTAAAAAATCAACCAGAAAAGTTACTTATTTTGCGTACGCTGCGTAAACTATAAAAGATAGAACCATAAAATGTTCTAATTAATCGTAGATCTTATAAATATCTACAAAAAAGTCCGCGACACACTATACGGGGGAAAATTTTTCGCTACGGGCAAACGAGGTTGCGTCGGTCAGCTAGTATCAAATATTTCAAATTAAAATTTGCTGAACCAATTAAGTAGAATTTAGGAAACGATCCCCAAGTTTCAAATGATTTTAAATGGTTTAACTGATGCAGAAGCAATTCAACAGGCATCCATGGTGTCGGTTACCAAGCATTGTTGCATTGTCAGCATTCGTAATGAGTATCGTCATCAATTACTCTTAGATTCTGCTTATGTTATCCATCAAGCAGAGTAGAGTCACTTTGACAGGCGCATATATCTTAAATTAATATTATAAAGCTAAGGAAAAATAACAAAGTTTTCAGAAAATACTAGCCTAATTTGAAAAATTATTTCAGTGTTAGATAGCCCAGTTATCGAGAAAGCCTATATACTAAATATCTTCACGCCACGGTCAATAGGAGTACGGAAATTATTCCTTTTGATTCTGAGAAAAACAACTGATTAAAGTTAAGACATTTGAGACAATTCGTATAAAAATACTAAACGATTTTTAGCTGTACATCGCAGCACAAAGTGGATATGGATCATGCTATCTCTCTCTCTCTCTGCATTTATATTTATTGTAATAATATCTTTTGAAATATTCCAAAACATTTTATTTTAAATGAAAAAGAAAATAATATTTCTTTACGACTTTCTAACTAACTGTCAGAATGATATACTTTTCCTCAATAACCTCACGTTGACGCAAATTGACAAATAACATATTTGTATAAGACAAGAACTGCCGGGAAACGAACCCATGACACCACGCATCGTGTTAGAGACTCTTCCAACCCAAGGTCGTCTAAAAATACCTTCTATATTTAGGGTTACAAAAATAGACTACTTTTGGTTTGTAACACGCGGTGGTATGGACCGAAAGAGGTCAAGTTGGTACTTCATCAAGCCTGAAGACGTTCCGTATAAACATTTTACAGATTTATTTGTTACATTAACTATAGAAAATTAATTCATCTATTTAACTAATCTAATACTTTTTAACGAGCAATGTTTGTATATATATATAATACTAGCTGACCGACAACCTCGTTTGCGTCTTTTATTGCCCGTAGCGAAAAATTTTCCCTCGTATAGTGTGTCGCGGACTTTTTTGTAGATATTTATAAGATCTACGATTAATTAGAACATTTTATGGTTCTATCTTTTATAGTTAACGCAGCGTACGCAAAATAAGTAACTTTTCTGGTTGATTTTTTACACCTTGTGTCCGAAAAACCCCAATATCTTACGGAACCCTATTTTTTTCCAAAATAAAATATAGCCTATGTTACTCGTGGATAATGTAGCTTTCGAATGGTGAAAGAATTTTTAAAATCGGTCCAGTAGTTCTTGAGCCTATTCATTACAAACAAACAAACATACAAACAAAGTTTTCCTCTTTATAATATTAGTATAGATTATAATCTGTATCCCAGAAACGGCTACAATGATTTTCATGAAATTTAGTATGCAGGGGGTTTCGGGGGCATGATTTCAGTCCTCCATAGGCGCAAGCCTGGGGGTTACAGATGAGGCCCTCCGTCACCCTGGCAGAAGCAGGCTCTGGTGGAAGCGCGGACGCTGTGGAGCGTGCGCGCCCCCGGGGATAATAATGGGAACGCCGGGGTTCCCACACAGTAGGGGGCCATTTACAAAGCGTAGGTGGTACACATAAACCGAAGTACGTCGGGGTTCCAGGGTTTTCCTTTCTAGGGTGCACCTGGTTCCCCGGCAACTAGTACCCGAGACGGCGTGCGGTTTTTTTCGGTTCGAGCCCGACATGCCACCAAGAAGTGGTATCCGAGGTAAAAAAGGTGGTTTCGGTGGCGATAAATCGATCTAGCTAGGATTCCTTTTAGAAAATTTACCAAAAGAACCGAACTCTTTCATCTAGGTATGTATATGTTAAAGATGAAGGGAGTGTAAGAGAAATCTCCTAACTAATATCATAATAACTAATCTACGCTTGAAGTACGTTTTATAATTCATACGTATAAATAGACGAAAGCTGTTTATGTGTACTTCGACGATTCTAAACAAGTTGTAAATACAACTAGCTTTTGTTGTCTAGCGTGTCTGTCAGGCTATAACTGTCGAGTTCCTTGTAAATCCATTCAGTAGTTCTTGCGTTAAAGAGTAGCAAATATTCAATATAACAAGTTTGACCGCACAGTTGGCCTAGTGGTATAAGCGGTGGGTTTTCCCCTCCATCCGCTTTACAGGCCAACCGCGAGGAGGCGAGGTACGCTTGTGTCGTGCGTCGCCTAAAATGAGATAGTTTACCAGCAGACGGTGCCCGCTTCTGTGCGGATGGGCGCTGGGAGGGGTCCGGTCGTGTTAATATCAGCATTTCCCGGACCCCTCCCTTCTCAGGCGATGAGTGGCACACCGTGTGGTTTTAGGTTTATAAAAATATTAATAGTATAAACGGTCGCCACGTTGGTTCAAATCCCACAAGAGACAACACTCTGTGCGATCCAGAAAGTGTTGTTTTGAGTCTGGGTTCTCTTTGTAAGTGGAATACTTAAATTTGAGTATTCGATAAGTTAACGATCGTTCAACTCAGAAAAAAATATGCTGATCAGGTCGAAGTTCGCTTTTAGATGTCGAGGGGGACTTTCAAAGCGATGAAGAGAAGGGCCTGATTGGTGCGTAAAGTGGATATTCAATAATGCTGAGTAATCGTTTATTGAGTTTTTAATTACTTTAATGTAATTAACTTTTATCTTTAGCTTCGGCTGCGTGTATCTCGTTTATATAAAGAGTATATCCTATATCCTTGCTCAAGAAACATCGTATTTTTTAAATTAAAATAGGTGCAGTGGTTTAGCCGTGAATGTGTAACAGAGTTACTTTCAAATTTAGTATAGAAGTAGGAAAGAAAATTTGTAGGATAATTTAAGCGAATTATTATTAAATATTAGTCAATAATGGTAATAGCTGAAAACATCTTACACACGGTTCTCTATTTTTTTCCCATTTTTGCTACATATTTCATTGATAATCCACTCCTTTTGGTCGTAGCGTGATGATATTTAGTCTATAGCCTTCCTTGATAACTGGGCTCTCTAAAAGTGTTTTTTTTTTTAAATCGGACCAGTACTTGCTGAGATCAATCAAACAAACAATATCCTCAGATTTATAATATTAAGTTTATATAAAAAACATGTTTAACTCATTATGTACATGATTGTTGTTGTGTCACTATGTAACATTGTTAGTATGAATTCATGGTCAGTTTATGACTCTGTCTTGAATAGCCTCTTCCTATCCTCCTAATAATAGGATGGACATACGGGGTCATGATACTGAACTCTTTCAGTCTCGTTCTTTCTCACACGCGATACTGCTTTTACTCGACTCTTCTTCTTCCTAGCCTTTATTAAACTCAAGACTATGGTGAAGTTAAAAGGAGAGACAAGTTTTTTTTATTGAACAACCTGCGACTGCTGTGCTTTAGGTCTCGGATTCGATTCCTGGGTCTTACCAAATGTTTGTATGTTCTGCAAATATTTGTTGTTGTGTATTCTTTTTACAATAAAATGTGTAATTATATCAGTTGTCTAGTACAAATAATACAAGCTGTGCTTAGTTTAGGATTAGATGACTTTGAGTGTAAGATGTCAAAAAAAAACTGCTAAGTCTGATGGTAAGCTTGAAAAGAATCCAACAGTGGGGGCCATTACACTCACTGCGAACGCAAACAATGTAGTATGGTGTCCGAAACTAAGCCGGCCGATTTTCAATTATGCTCGATTCCTATTGATCTAAGCGTGATGGTAACTATCCTACTCAAGCCAGCAAAACAATCATTAAACAAAAGATTGAAAATCGATTAGATAGTTTTCGAGTTCATCTTGAGCAACAATTTGCCACGAGAATTATCTATATACACTACTTCGGCACCAATTGAGCTTAAAATATAGTTTAATCTCTCTAACAGCTGTCACTTGTGTCATTTTAGAACTTACAAGAAATATTTAAGGTGCAAATTTACATATTTAAAATATGTATATTTTGTGATAAAACTGGCACGTAATGAATGAAAATATAGATAAAACAAATAAAATCGCTTGTTTTAAATTACTTATCTCTCACATCGATTGAGCTATATTTTAGTTACGGTTAGCCGTTAGAATATAAGAATCAAAATTACCTACTAATGTTCTCCTAGCCGATAACGGCCACTGCGGCCAGTTTCATCAGAGACCAGCCAACTACGCAGGAGATATAATAGTGCACAAGTGTGTGCGCAAACACAGGTAGTTAGTCCACGGGCTCCCGTACAAGGGATTTCAGTGATTAATAACAGGCTGAAAGTTTATACACAGCTTCGTTTTGACGAGACACCCAACTTTTATTATTGGACCAAATTCTGATAGTGGCAGGAAAAAGCGGGATAGGGAGCGAAACACGTCGATTTGATGAGTGTCCTAAATTAATAAATAACAGTTTCTAAAAATCAATACTTCGAGAAAATACGATGGAAAACTGAGAAAAACTTGTGGCATACAAAGTGAATGGTACCTTCCCGAGTGACCCCCAGCTCTAACATGTCGGAATGGTGACTTGAAAATTTTTATTCATTTTCATTAATAACAAACTGATTCTTGTTTTGAGGCTTGCAAAATATATATTTTACATAAAAAATGCATCGGCATACAAATTCGATGGTAATTTTTTTGAGACCTACAGTCGAAAGTTGTCAAGATTATGTTAATATTTTTTCGAGTGTGGGTCTCAAAAAAATTACCATAATAAAAGTTGGGGGTCTCGTCAAAACGAAGCTGTGTATAAACTTTCAGCCTGTTATTAATCCCTGAAATCCCTTGTACGTGGGCCCGTGGACTAAGTGTACCTCTGTTCCCTCTCTCTCATAATCTGATGGGACGGTTAACCGACACGATCGGGGAGAGATCAGGCGTAGGACCTGGGATTCAGAACCCAACATCAAAACTCCTAGCTGCTATTAAGTATTTCTAAAATCAGAACAACTCAATAACACTTTTGGCCAGACCCGGGATTCGAATCCGAGACCTCTTGATCGGGAGTCACATAACGCAAGACCAACGAGGCAGTATTACCTTCTATTGGTTTACGCTAAAAATAAATCTAAATAACTAGGTCATTCAAATAACTGTCTGCTATAAATATTAGCTTTGAAACATTTATATCTGAGAGAAAATAAATACATGCATAATTCTTTTATCATCCGCTCTCCATGAATACAAGCCCGCTGATGGATTCGCCATGATTGATGACCATGTCTGCTGTATAAGGGATTGAAGTATACATATGTAGCTGTGTTGCGAACATAGGCAGTAATGAATGTTGCCAATATTTTATATGCTAGTTGGCCTTTTAACCTATTTTTTTGTGGTATGGGTAAGCTTGAGGTATGAATTATAAGTAGCTGAGATTATCTGGTAGTTGAGGTTCGGTTATTTTTACTATTATTGTTCGATACTGAAAGTTTTAGAATTTGTATATTTCAAAACTCTCTCTTACTCTTTGAGCCATGGAGATTAAAACCCCAACTTTCAGACTCCGGACTGTTGTTAAGTATTTCTAAAATTAGAAAAACGGAAATAAAATTATCGATTCCATGCTTATCTCTCGCGGATCGTGTCGTAAATCCATTCCATCGGATTAGATTGTGAGAGTGAGGGAACAGAAAGTGCACCTGTGATTGCGTACGTACTAGTGCAGTGTCATATATCCTGCGTAGTTGTATGGCTCCGTTGAGATTGGTAGCCGTCGCCCGAATTGGCTAGGAATAAATAAATAAAAAAATCAATATTCCGGACATTCTATTCAGTCCCAAGCTAAGCAGTGCTTGTGTTATGGATATTAGACAACTGATATAAATACTTTTATACTTTTTTTTTGTAAATCGGGAATCGAACCCGAGACCTCAAGCTTAGCAGTCGCATACGCTACCACTCCGCCACCGATGCAGTCAAATACATCACAACATATAAATATCAAGCATTTCAAACATCTGACTTTCTTAAATGTACTATTATATTTTACATTTCTCGCATTAGTAACACGTCTTTAATTTAGTAGTAATTTCTTTCGTAATTCTAAAGATTAATCCTATATAGATCAATGTAACGTCCCGAAACCCTATGCATACTTAATTAAATGAAAATTGTTAAGCCTTTGCCGAGATTCAGACTACATATACAAGGATTGCTCGTTTAAAAATATTAGGTAAATGCCTGTCTAGCAGTTTTAGAAACGTTTGTGAAACTGAAACAAAGAACACCCAGACTCAGAACAACAATTTGTAAATTGTACAAAGTGTTGCTCCTGTTGTCTGAATCAACAACATTCACTAAACGCCACCCATCCATCTAGTTATATATATGTACAATATGTTATGAAGTTAATTTTAATCACTAAAACCTCGAATCATAGTTATACGCATCAAGAAAGCTGAAAATAAATAGCTTCCAAATATATCTCGGAGTTTTGACGCAAGTACAGAAGTTTAAGGAGCATTTAAAGTGTGCGAATTAAAATTTAAGTGTTATAAGTATTTTAGGAACCACAATGTATTTGCGATATACAATTTGACCGTACGATCTTTAAACATGTTGCTGTTTTAATAATTGTTTTTGTTAACGTGAAAAACCTAATCAAAGTGATTTTAAAATAATAAATACAAACCGACCCAGTGCGAGTCGGACTCGCGCACGAATGGTGAAGTACCATATCTATATTAATATTAAAAAGCTGAAGATTTTGTTTGTTTTTTTGAACGCGCTAATTTCAGGAACCGCTGGTCTGATTTGGAAAATTCTTTCAGTGTTGGATAGTCCATTTATCGAGGAAGGCTATAGGCTATATGTCATCACGCTACTACTAATAGGAGCGGAGCACCAATGAAAAATGTTTCAAAAACGGGGGAAAATTTTCACGCCATGGGCAATATACGACGCAAACGAGGTTGCGTGGGTCAGCTAGTTTCATATATATCTATATCATCCAGTCTAAGCTTATTATAATACTGTCACGTAGTGTATACTCCACACCTTTGAGTTCCAAACTTTCAACCATGTTGGCTTGTCACAGTCTATTACGTCATCGCGTGCGTTTATTCCCATAAGTCGGCATAGTTATAAGTCATGGAGTGATTATTACAAATTTAACACATTTTAAAGGTATTTCCGCTGTTCCTCTTCCTTTGACATAGACGAGGAAAGTAAAGGCCCAACAATGTTTGTGCACCGATTAAATCTGGCAGTATTTGGTCTGTCGCTGAGTCGCAATTTGAGAAGTTGTAAAATTGGTTGATAGTTCACTTAATTACATTCTTTTAAAATGTATTTATTTTACGTGTTTTATATTTATATATATCACCTATACCTACTACGAGTAATAATAAAGCTGAAGAGTTTGTTTGTTTGAATGCGCTAATCTCAGGAATCGCTGGTCCGATTTGAAAAACTCTTTCAGTGTTGGGTAGTCCATTTATCGAGAAAGGTTGTAGGCTATATATAGTCTATATATCACGCTAATACTAAAAGGAGCGTAGCACCAATGAAGAATGTTTAAAAAACGGGGGAATTTATTTACGCTACGGGCAATAGTAGACGTAAACGAGGTTGCGAGGGTCAGCTAGTATTTTATATAATACTAGCTTTTGGCCGCAACCGCTCGCGTTTATCTCGGTAACCACGTTGAAAGTAGCCTATGTTCTTCGTTAAGAATCAAAGTAGCTCAGTGCCAAATTTCATTAAATTCGGTGTAACAGTTTAGCTGAGAAAGCGTGACAGACAGATACGAGTTACTCTCGATTGCATAATATTAGAATGGATATAGCTACTTCAAAATATACACTACCGGACACGGACAGACCGACGACATCGGGCGCGGGCTATACCAGTCATTCAAGTTACAGCAATTGGTGCCTTTTCTGGTATTGCACAGGGCACTATAATTCCTGTGTATGTCATACCAGATATTTTTCTTTCTCTCTTTCTTTTAGTTGCTATTTTAATTTTTCGAGCAAAAAGTATGTTGCAAATCTTTCGCACTGTACGTAAATAGCTATACAGACACAACAAAAATCATGCTATATTTATGGCATCAATGACATAGAATATTAGCGTTTGGACTAGACTGTTGATATTAATCTGAGAAATGTCGCATCACGGCACCGAACTTGTGCCAATGTTTACAATTTTTTTTCGTCTACAATCTATGATTCAGACATTGTTTACATAGCACCTGTAGGGTGACCGAAAGATCAGATTTGTAGGGATAAATTATTGTTTTTTGTAAAGTGCTTCAGTTCATTTAAACGCAGGCTACGTTATTAATTATTTTGTCTTCTACCGAGAGAGTGAAAGACCTTCTACATCCGATTTTCAGAAGGCAGACTGAAAAGATTCGGTGACTCTCGTGGTTCAGTTGATGTCTGCTCGGTTATCACAACAAAATCTGTTATAATTGCAATGTATTTCGGTATTCTATTTTAATATTTAACCTTGACTCGAAGTTATATTAAGTATTTTGTAACTAGGTATGAAACGTACTTTTATTGTTTCACAAGGAATAAACAAAATAAAAATTTGCTTGCAAATTACGAAGGTTAAACATTTCTTTTGTTCCTATGCCATGCTATGAATAAAAATATTAGAAGTAATTTGTTTATAGACCATTCCTTAGTAAAGTTGTTATGCTCAGTATAATCGCCTAAAGAAATAACGACAAAACATACTTAATTCCAATTATAAGTATTTCTGGATCTTTTTTTAACTGAATAGGGGGTAATCGAGCAGACATATCACCTGATGGTAAGCGATTACCGCCGCCCATGGACACCCGCAACACCAAAGGCGTCACAAGTGCGTTGCCGACCTTTGGGGGATGGGAAAGGGGATGGAGGGAGGGGTTAGGGTAGGGCCTCCGGTTTCTTCACTCACTCGGTGAAACACAGCGTAGGCGCTGTTTCACATCGGTTTTCTGTGAGGCCATGGTATCACTCCGGTCCAACCGGCCCATGAATGCCGAAGCGTAGCTCTCCTTCGGTAAAATTTAATGTTGGGTTAGATAATTAAATACCGTTGTGGTTTGGTGATATATTTACGAGAAAAACCACAGTTATTCTGAAATAAAAGCAGCGTAATTTACCTTATACCATCAACTATCTAGTCTTGTCACAATTGGTCTAGCCGTTTCATAGATAAGCTGGAAAAAAAAGACAGATAGTAATTAAAAAAATGATTGTATGTCAGAACCTACATATACTTAAATATTCTTAAGCATTTAGTAAAAAAAACAATTTTATTTATTTCTACAGTTTACTTGTAAGTATAGAAAACAATATGCTCAGCATACATTTTAATCTGATAAGAGAAAAAGTCTATAAAATAACTTTTCAACTCATATTGTTCACAAAACAAACAACAATTTCAATACAGCCACAATTCGACACCCCGTCAAACTCCATTACAAAGGAGACAAAACAAATCTTATTACAATTAACAAACTGTTTGAACTTGAAACAAAAGGTTATTAAAAATATTTTCTATTGTTTCATCTTTGTAAACAACATCTCATGGTCACCCCACAGAGGTGAAGATCTGGCAGAGATCCAGCCAGGGGAATGGTTACTGCCGTTTAATATTTAACGAGTATATTGATGAGAAATTTGACAATACAAGGACAGTTATCGAGATTGCAGCTGATATTTGCTACTTCTGTGTTTACACCAATAAGATCGTAAATAACACATGGTCGTAATGGAAACTTGGTACATTTTATACGCGGTCGTCTGAATATGTATTACGCAGATATTTTTTCGATGTCCTAGACAGGTACTAGACAACTGATATATATATACTTCACATTTCTTTGTAAAATCACATATTCATTACTTGGGAGAGCCACGTTTCGGCATGCATGGGCCGGCTCGAGTAATACCACGGCCTTACAGAAAACCGGTGTGAAATAGAGCTTGCGCTGTGTTTCACCGAGTGAGTGAGGATACCGGAGGCCCATACCCCATTCCCTCCCCCGTTCCTTTCCCAATTTTCCAAAGGCTGGCAACGCACTTGTGACGCCTCTGATGTTGCGCGTCAATGTGCGGCGGTAATCTCTTACCATATAGGCGATACGTCTGTTCGTTTGCCCCTTATTCAATGAAAAAAAAAAATAAATTATGCATAGAAAACACTCAAACTCCGAAACAAATATTTGCAGATCATGCAAATATTTGGTCCGACCCGGGAATCGAACCTGAGATCTCAAGCACTGCAGTCGCATACGCTACCACTGCGCCACAGGGGCAGCCAAATATAGATATGGTTCTATGATATATTTGTATAGCGGTTATCATACTTAAAATACTGTACAGTTGTAGTCTATATAAATAAACTAGTATTTGCCTATAGCTTCGACCGTGTGTATATCGGTTATGGCTGTTAAAAGTAACCCTATGCCCTTCCTGAAAAATCAAAATATGTCCATGTCAATAATATTGAAATTGGTGCTACGGTTTAGCCGTGAAAACGTAACGGACAGACAGATAGAACAAGCTACTTTCGCATATATTTTAGAGAAAAAAAGAAGGTTTTCTTCATTTAATTTGTTTCTTTTTAAAGGGATTTCTAACAACTTAGATTAAAAAATACACAAATTCTTGATGACCAGTGTAAAATGTAGGTTCATTTCTATATGGTACTAGGTTCGAACCCGTAACCACTTTAACACAAATAATATTACTAAACCATTTATAAAGCTGCTTTTGTACAGTTTCCAGTTAGTTTAAAGATCAAAGCGATCAATAAAGTATATTGATAGTTCGCAAAGATCACAGTTCGATGCCCGGTTTGTTTATATTTGCCGGCACAGATGGGCAGGTGAGCCATTGAATTTGTTGTAATTAGGACGCAACCACGATTTTGATGGTATATTCCAATAAATGAATATTCATATAGTGATCAAGAATTTGATTGAAAATGCCGTTATTAAATAGCACTAATATTTTTACAGATCTCACATACGTCCTTCTGATTTAAAATTAGTTAGAGCTTGTTCAGTAATAAAAAGAATAAGTATTACAATAAACATTTCAGACATCTCATCATGACTGCCTCGGTCTCGGGTTCGATTCCCGGGTCGGACCAAATGTTTGTATGATCTGCAAATATTTGTTTCGGAGTTTGGGTGTTTCCTATGTATAACATGTGTGTATTTACAAAAGAAAGGGATTCATATCAGTTGTCTAGTACCCATAGCACAAGCTCTGCTTAGCTTGGAACTAGATGGCGTTGTGTGTAAGATGTCCGAAATATTTATTTATTAATCTAACATACAACGTCATCTAGTTTGGACCTAAGCAGAGCTTGTACTACCTAAATAGACAATAAACTTCTCTTTAATACCTAAATAGATACATTTAGACATAAAAATACTCAAATTTCGAATTCAATATTTGTAAACCATACAAACATTTAGTCCGATGCAAGAATCGAGCCTGAGATTTCATGCATACAAACTCCGCCACCGTCATGCATACAAACAGACTGACGATAAACATACTTAAGATTTCTAAATACAGCACATTTATATTATAGAAAGAAATCTGAGTAGGTTAACAAATTGACAAGTTAAACCAGGTCAGGCTATGAATGGGAGAGTCAAAGGGCAGCCCTACACTCGTGACTCATCCCAAGTGATTCTTAAGTTGAAGTTGGCACTGACGGCAGGTTGTCACTTATCGCCAGGTGAAACGTTTGTCCATTACCTTTGTATTCCATAAAAATGACAAAATATACCTACTCTATGTAGTGCCATTTTTGTAAACTGTAATCCAGGGGAATCTATACTAATATAATAAAGCTGAAGAGTTTGTTTGAACGCGCTAATCTCAGAAACCGCTGTTCTGATTTGAAAAATTCTTTCAGTGTTGGATAGTCCATTTATCGAGGAAGGCTATAGGCTATATATCATCACGCTAAGACCAATATGAGCGGCGCCGTAATGTAGAATGTTTAAAAAACGGGGGAAAATTATCACGCTACGGGCAATAGTAGACGTAAACGATGTTGCGAGGGTCAGCTAGTTGTGAAATAAAAAGTAATAACTTAACGTTTAAGAATATCCAGGGGAGGTGTTAGACTTATCAAATGTTTTACTGCGGGCGTTGGCTGAGTACTGCAGAACCCAAATTAATATTTAAACAGACGGTATTTATAGATATGTTCTTATAAATAGAGAAAATACGTCTAACTTATAATAAACTTGAATAAGTAAATACAACATGTATGTGGCAGTCCTAACTTATATTTATAAGTTAGGACTGGCTTTATCGGAATTCTATCACAACCTATCAAAAACCCAATTTTTCTATTGCGTTTTACAAAATGAGAGCGGTTACCGAACCCATTTTTTTTATTTATGGTGGGCAAACGAGCAGACTTTTCGCCGGATGGTAAGCGATTACCGCCGCTCAAGGACACCCGCAACACCAGAGGCGTTACAAGTACGTTGCCGGCCTTTGGAGGATGGGGAGGGGGGTGGGAGGAGGGGTTGGGATATGGGCAAACACAGCGCAAGCGCTATTTAACATCAAATCTCGCAAAGTCACAATTCAAACTTTATAATATACTTTATAATGTGCAGAGATATGCACAAAATTGCATCGAATTCTGTTTAGCTATTCTGGCGTGATTGTTTAAAAAATATTAATATATTTATATAATAATAAATGAAAGTTTTGATTAGATAATTGTAACGAGATTAGTATCGATGACTTAATACATTACGATATATGTTATTAATACATCATCCAGGTATCGAACCTTGGGCAGCGTGACGCGCGTCCAGACATTGACCTACTTGATGTATTATGAAATGGTGAAGTTAAACAACATTTTATTTGTATTGTTTTAGATATTCTGTTGAATAAAGAAAGTTTAGTAAAAATTTAAATGTCATACATCGTAACATTTTTTTTAATAGATTTGTTGGCAAACGAGCACACGTATCACCTGATGGTAAGCGACCCATGGAGACCCACACCAGAGGCGTCACAAGTGCGTTGCCGGTTTTTGGGGGATGGGGAAAGAAATGGAGGAG
Source organism: Spilarctia lutea (assembly GCA_916048165.1). Lineage (NCBI taxonomy): Eukaryota > Metazoa > Arthropoda > Insecta > Lepidoptera > Erebidae > Spilarctia > Spilarctia lutea. The sequence continues at coordinate 12,048,470 of OU696496.1, read as the reverse complement.
GGGTTGGAGTATGGGAATCCTGTATCCTCACTCACTCGGTGAAACGTAGGCGCTGTTTCACACTGGTTTTCTGTAGTATCACTCCGGTCGAGCCGACCTATGCATGCCAAAGCGTGGCTCTCCCACGGTAAAAAAGGTACTATATTTTGCTAAAGAAAGACCATTTAAGGTTTACTGTATTTGATTAAAGGAAAAGAAAATCTAAATTTAATGAATTATGGAACAAATTTGATCATCAGTGTGTCTTACCTAATTATTGAAACTTTCTGCCGCGCACAGCAAAACTGTGGAATGTGCCTTCGGCGTTCCCGGACCAATAAGACTTTCAAACCTTCAAGAAAAGAGCGTATACTCCTTCCTAAAAGGCCGGCAACGCACTTGTAACGCCTCTGGTGTTGCGGGTGTCCATGGGCGGCGGTAATCGCTTACCATCAGGCGATACGTCTGCTCGTTTGCCCTCTATATATAATAAAAAAAAAATTGTTTACACAGTTTTTAGTAAAACACATTTCTTTCTTATTAAACCAACAATTATTGTCATCCCAGAGGCTTATAAGTGAAACATCAGAAAAATTATGTACATAATTTCAAAACCCAGGTGGTGTACGAGTATTTAAATCATTGTTCCCATAGCGAATGTTTTTACATAAGGCGTATATTTGGCTTTTGTATGAACAACCCCAAACATTTAATTTATGAATCTCAAATAAGGGCGCGTTTTCGGTATGCTAATAGAATGTGGCTGATAGTATGTATAATGTTGTTTACATTTATTTATGTTGATATTTAAGTGGAAACAAAACAACGTTAAATAAGAAATATAAAAAGAACGTATATTGTAGGCACACACGGTTAAAAGCATACATGTCAAAAAGGAAAGAACAAACTGACAATGTTGCCAACTTATGGCAAAATATGGTTGCGTTCTCATTTGCCAATAATTTATGTATTGAAGAAAACATTGTAATTAGAAAATCCTTATTAATTGACATGCTTTGAACTCGTATAATTTATTTTTAATTTTTTTCAGTGCACTACCATAGTAATTCTTTTCTTTCCTCATAAAGTTCTTTGCTAATAATGTAATGGTCACGATTATTTTCTTTTACGATGTAAAAATATGTTAAGGTTTAAGACTAGTAGGCAGATACAAATAATTAATTTGGATACTTAATTCTGTAACGACTTTGTAGCATTCATTCATGAGTGTATAGAAAATAGTTTCAAGCAATATACATGTATAACGCTGTACATGGTATTGCAATAAGCAAAATTAATAATCAGCAAAAAATCTGCCACAATCAATCCGCTTAATGGGAATGGTCCTTAAGGTACATACTCAAATAAAAGCAGTTCTATGTGAGGACACGGTGGTTGAGGTTACCTTGGTGACTGTACAATACATTCTTAAGGCGTGTAATGAGTTCATTTCTTTGTATGTAGTGATTTTTATCAGAAAATAAAAGTTATAGGTCTAAAGTTAGTAGGCTGACTGCAAAGTATAAGGTTCGAGGTTCGAGTCTCAACCTGGATAAATAATTGTCCGATGAGCGATTGGTCTGTGTATTTCTTCTGTCTTATTTTTTATTTAGCTCAAAGTGTTGTCCCATATCGATCGAACCCAAAACACCCAGTGCCATTCGACCAGCAATAATATACAATAATATATATATTTAAATATACATAGATAGTAGCTCGCTTCGGACAGTGTAGATAGATTAATGCGTTTATTCTTGCCCTTTTACAATAACCGAAAGTAACATCGTGGGGCGAAGCTAATTTAAAATAAAAGTTACTTAAGTTGCTCTTTATATCCTCAGCTATCAGCCAGTAAAAGTCTCGTCAAAATCAGTCAGTTATTCTTAAGATAAACGGGAATAAATAGTCAGATATACTGTGGGAGAGCTATGCTTCGGCATGAATGGGTCGGCTCGATCGGAGTGATACCACGTCCTCACAGAAAACCGGTGTAAAATAGCGTTTGCGCTGTGTTTCACCGAGTGAGTGAGGATACCGGAGGCCCATACCCCAACCCCTCCCCCATCCCCTTTGGCATCCCCGAAAGGTCGGCAACGCACTTGTGACGCCTTTGGTGTTGCGGGTGTCCATGGGCGGCGGTAATCGCTTACCATCAGGTGATACGTCTGCTCGTTTGCCCACTATTCAATAAAAAAAAAAGAAAGATAGCATGACAGATAGACACATAAAATTCAAAAACCGAAATTTGATGTAAATATTGTATTTAGTTAAAAAACTTGAAATTACAAACAGACACTTAAATTTTGTTTATTTAAATAGATAAATGCGAATGCGAATGCGAAGCCTACTTACATGATATTAATCAAGGTAATTAAATAACGTCTAGTTAGCCAGGGACATCTCATGTTAACTATACGTCCCTGCTAACGTGTTTTAATTGGATGCAAGCCCTCGAGTTTCTAGTTACGTTGAGTTAGTTTACAGCGCTATAACATGTACCCTAACTAAATACCCCCGAGGTACCGACCACTTATCCCCTGTACTCTTGAAATGATTATACACAATAACAGGTGTGGTACTTTTGTACAACATATGTGTTCAGTATTCAACAAACGAAATGCTAATATTATAGTATAAAAAGATTACCATTGTAAAACATAATAGGTTAGTAGTATTAAGTAAATTAATTGTCCTGTTCTTTTTTTTTTTTTTTTTTTATTGAATAGTGGGCAAACGAGCAGACGTATCACCTGATGGTAAGCGATTACCGTCGCCCATGGACACCCGCGACACCAAAGGCGTCACAAGTGCGTTGCCGACCTTTGGGGGATGGGAAAGGGGATGGGGGGAGGGGTTGGGGTATGGGCCTCCGGTATCCTCACTCACTCGGTGAAACACAGCGCAAACGCTATTTCACACCGGTCTTCTGTGAGGCCGTGGTATCACTCCGGTCGAGCCGACCCATTCATGCCGAAGCATAGCTCAACCACGGCACTGTTCGGCCCTAGATGGCGTTAGTGTCGAATTGAATCGCACTATCATTTGCTTACTACCATCGTATTTAAGCCTTTTCATTATAATCAATAAATAATTCGCTCTGAGGTACTGAAGTTTTCTTTAAACGGGTATCACTGGAATCAAGGCACTTTGTACCGACATTGTACAATATGTATAAATCAGACTGTACGGTGTAGTGGTTTCAAAGGTCTGTTGTCCGCTTCCTACTGCGCTGTGTGTTGTGAGTTTGATCTAGACTTACACTTTGTGTGATTCACATTTTTTATCTATGAGTCTGCAAAAGGTAACTCAACCCTGCTTGATGGAAAGCTGAGCAGAATCCAAGACACATTATATAGTTACCCACAATATGGCGACCTAATCCCACCACTGTAACTTCTGTACACCAGGAATCAAGATCAACAGCATACTTATGACCCACACGAACACATCGAGTTATGACACTCGGGAAGTCCCAGGAAACATTAAACTGTTTTGAAACCCGCAACGAAATTAATCAGAAGAAAACTGGAGGAGTTGGAAATATAATATGGAAACCTATATGAATATAATCTGGATGAATATTTATTCTTAGTACGTACTGATAATTTCATAAAATGAAGATTGAGATATTAGCTAAAAGCTAGAATTTTTTCTAGTCCGTGAAGCGCCCGTACGTATGCAATCATTACTCTAGCGTTTTTAGTAAGCACGAGCGCACGACTGCAAGTAAGAACTACTGGTCACTGGTGACTGTAGTTGCTGTGTCCAGTGGCAGCAATCGGACACAGTCACCGATCTTTACTTCTGGCCATAATTCGTTACTTGTTTCCCTTCAGTCTTACGATGGATGTCGTGGATGGCTTGTGTCGCACACAGGAGACGGACACCGAATGCCAATCGCCATTTGCGCAGCTTGCTTACTGCATGCTGCTCGTGTCTTTAACTGACGACTTTTAGTTTCCAGTTATCGAAACTGAACACTTTTTGATCGTCATGAGTATGCGTGGAAGCAACTGGACACAAAAAAGGTTTACTTGTGCAGGGAGTGTATGATATCATACTGGTTCTATACAAATCAAATAGTACATTGTATCTGACACAAGACACAAAAGTGTCCACGTTTACGCCCTGCTTTAGAGTGCTACACACGGGCGTGCACCGCCCCCTGTCCTATAGGTTAAGACGCCCTGCTACAACTAGCACATAGCACACTAACTAGCACATAAATAAAATAAATCAAATCTATAATTTTAATCTTCAAGAGTATTTTTTGAGTTTCAAACACTTGAACCGCTTAACAGGTCTACAAAAACTCCAAGAGAATTCCCCGTCATTCAGAAATGGTGGCCTTTTAAAGGTAGTCTACAGACCCCTTACCACCCTTTTGTGAAGTGGGGGAAGAAATGAATACGTCTAGAGCGCCTCAAACCACACGTGTTATTAAATATGTTTTAAAGTTTCATTTTAAGTATATGCAAACTGGCATTAAACGTACTTTAAATTACAAAGTCTACCTTTTAATTAAACTTTTTAATTACTATAATTATTTTAGTTTTACACAACTGCAGTGGCAAATAAAATTATACCAGTGCTATTATGTGTGGTGGTGGAAAGTAATAATACAACATTTAAAAAACGACTTCAAGAACTGGACCATATTGAAATGGGATCACACGGGATGCACCAGCTTTTAAATAAAAAAAGAATCAGCAAAATCAGTTCACCCAGTCGAAAGTTCTGAGGTAACAAACATAAAAAAATGCAGTCGAATTGAGAACCTTCTCCTTTTAGAAGTCGAATAAAAAATTACAGGTTTTGACTTGCAGGTATCTGTATGTGACGGTAGACACTTAAATTAGGGGAAGCAACTGCTTGTTTATCACCTTTGCGATTAAACAATACACAAAACATACTTTAAGTACATAAAATTAGTTTTTGACTATATTATTTGAAACTATTCTATTGCCCGTAGCGTGAAAATTTTCCTCCGTTTTTTAAACATTCTTAATTGGTGCTTCGCGTGATGATATATAGCCTATAGCTTTCCTCGATAAATAGACTATCTAACACAGAAATGATTTTTCAAATCGGACCAGCGGTTCTTGAGATTAGTGCGTTCAAACAAACAAACTCTACAGCTTTATAACATTGGTATAGATTGTTATTAATTTGTTGGTATCTTTTTGTTTCAGGTATGTACTAAGCAATTATATTTTTGAAGAACACAGAACAATGATTCTTAAGCTTCTTGTAAGTAAATTAACAATGTCTTCTTACTTTTTATTGTGTACCTAGCTCTCAAAAATAGAACTGAAATATTAGAACAGATAGTATGATCTCAGTATTGAAAACTAATTTGATTTAGACAAGTAAATTTGAAATTATCAGATCAACAGATGGAATCCTGATTGAAATTGCTATTTAAACCGTAATTAATGGACATTGTAAACGATATTCTGTAATTATCCCGTAGCAATTATTTAAAACATTCGTACAGTGTACTAAATTTGTTTCGTAACACAAATCTTCATTTTGGTTCGACTATTCTGGATCGACTATTCGTATCACCATCAAGGTGTTGCTGAAAATCAGCGCTGTATCGTTTATGATGCAGCATTAGGCTGAGCAGCATCTGTTTTTAATGTGCACTGCGACGTAACTTTGCGTCAGTATATGTTTAAAGATATATATAAATTGTTAAAACATTGATTACTGTTATGTTAAATACTTAACTATGTTTTAAGATAATGTTTCAATACTGTATTATGTACCATTTCATTTAATATTCTGTTGTGTTGCAATGACGGTAAAATAAATACTTTTTCTTTCTTTCTTTCTTTCTATATGTGAATTCGTACTTATAACTTCATTCATCTCATATACTGCAATCTCATTTCATACTAGGTAGAGTCTGTGGTAAACTAGAGAACATAAACAGAGTTAAATATTTCTAAATACATACATAGATATGTTGATAAAATATAATAAAGACGTCTTAACTTGAAAGGCTGTATTGACTTTAATAATGCTTTCGGATTTATCCCTACCTCAATTAGTAGAATAACTATTAGAATATTTTTAAAAATCTTAAAAAATGTGCTGCCTTGACCGAAAATGCAGATAAAATCTAGAGGAACTAGTTAAAAAAAATTCAAGGTTGAGCAAACAAACAGACATATTGCCTGATCGTAAGCGATTACCACCGTCCAAGGACACCCGCAATACTAGATGCGTCACAAGAATCTAAAAAATAAAATTCATTATTTTTAAATTCAATTAAACTCAAACATTGAAAAAATTATCATATTTAGTAATTTTATGTAAAAAAAACCTGTATCCAGTTTTAACTCTAGATATGTTATTGTAAACAATCTGAATTCATCTTAAAAAGCATATTTGTTGTTTTTTCACAACTATTCTTGTCAAATAACAAAAAATTTAAAAACCCCCCTACGCATGCACATTGAAAAAGATATCGGGCAAGTAGTTCCTGAAATTAGCGCGATCAAGCAAACAAACAATCAAACTCTTCAGCTTTACATATTATGTATAGGTTTGAGACGCAAAAAAAGATCTGTCCAAAGAAAATATTCGATACATCCCATTGTGGAAGCTCTGGCTCTGCGCACATAGAGACTTTTTAGAGACTCTTAGATACACGTATAGCACACTTAGAAACAATATCTACCCACGGTTCACGGGCATCCGATGATGCCGCTAAGACATCGGTGTCGGATCTGATATCCAATATCAGGTTGGACAATATGAAAGACATATTTCGTACATTTTACTTCCTTCGATATCAGATGTCGGATCGGATAATCTGAAAACGCTCTGAGATAAATAGGTCGAGTATTGAACACTAACGAATTCAGAATCAGGAGGCTCTGTGGCTCTTGAGTTATTACTAATAACCTTTTAACCTTTTTCCATTACTAAACTATAAAACTTCAAAGTTTATATACCTATGTTCAGAATTTGTTAAATTGTTTGAAGTTACACAAAGAAGTCTACACGTATTAACATATGCATTCCATTTTCACATAAACAAGTTTCAAATCATATTGTTATGTATTTATATACTTATGTAAGGTTTCTGTACTTCAAAAGAAGCCCTACCTGTAGCCAGTATAACTAAATGACATTGAGATATGGTTAAGGGAAAACTTATTTGTTTGTGCTCGGATAACAAACGTTCATGAAAACAAACTTTGAACTTATGTATAGTTATTTTGTAGTTACCATATTGATTATTCGTCCTTATTATATTTGAGGTCAAATGTGTCCAGAAATAAATATTATGTAACCGTTTTTAAAACGCAGTAGAACCATCCTTTATAGTGATCACTAGCTGACACACGCAACCTCATTTGCGTCTTCTATTGCCCGTAGCGTAAAATAGATGTATATACCTAATACAAATCACCGCTAAAATACGTGCAGTACGTCACGGCTGTACTTTATACGGCAGTTCCAAAAATAGATAGTGAAATAAAAAATAGTTATAATAAAAAAGTTCATTTTACCCCCCCTTCAAATCCAATCACTTATACATTCGGGTGGACCAACTTTCAAAACGTTTAAAAAACGTGTCGAAAAATAGGTGAAAGAATGAGGCCTCCATTGCGAAGTAAGCTTTTTAACTTTAAGATGTCCATTCAGGATGGTGGAAACTGCCAATTATTTATCTTTCTATGTGTAATATGTCTATGTCCTCACAAATAGCCACTCTACCCTGATGGCATTTTTATGAGTTACTGCAGTTAGTGGTCGGTCGGGTCTGGAGTCATCGTTTAACTTCTCTTGACCACCTTTAAATTCACGAAACCAATAAGTTATTGTTGTTAACGCAGGCAGACTCCCAAAAAGCAGCTCTTGAGATTCCTTGCAGTTTAACCCGCGTTTAAATTAATAGAAAATCATAGCACGAAAAGCTTCCCGCGAGACGTCCATTGTTGCAAACAAAAGAAGAGTGACAGATAATATTTGAACATATTAAAAAAAAACTACACATAGATGGCCAGTGATTTTCAAAAAGGAGGTTTTTGTTGAAATTAGCTGTCAATCCATAATAGTTTTATGGAAGAAAAGATTGTATTTATTCTGTGGCTATCAATTTTCAGAACAACCTAGGTATATATTTTGTACAGACATAGATGGACATATCTATGGGGCATTACAAAAGGTGGTGTTATCTTACACGGCGATCTTTTCAAATATTCTTTGTACGTCTATTGTCAAATCTAATTTAGAAAAGATGTTGCCTTTGTGGCTACATTCTAATGTTTTCTTTTTCATGGAGAGTGTTCTGTCTAGCTCTTCGAACTTAAAATAAAGGGTGTACTGTTACAATATTGTAAATAATCAACATTAATATTAAAAGGAGGTAGAGTTTTTGATGTTGCAACGTTGTGGAGAGGTAATCTCAGGAGCTACTGAACCTATTCTGAAAACTCTTATAGCAATGGATTATTTTCCATTATTTGTCACAGGCTGTATATTATTATTGACTGCCTCGGTGGCGTAGTGGTACCATATGCGACTGCTGTGCTTGTGGTCTCGGGTTCGATTTCTGGGTTGGATCAAATGTTTGTATGATCTATAATTTTTTTTTATGTATAATATGTATGTAATTACAAAAATATAATATAATATGTATTAATATCAGTTGTTTAGTACCCATAACACAAGCTCTGCTTAGCTTGGGACTAGATGGCGTTGTGTGTGATGTCTGGAATATTTATTATATTTATTAACTCTAAAAATTATTACAATGAAATCTGATATAGGTACTAAATAAATAAATAATAAACGAATCAATATTTCGGACATCTAATATTTCACGCCGTCTAGTCTCAAGCTAAGCTTTTGTTACGGGTGCTAGACAACTGACAAATACATTTTATATTATATTTTTGTCATTACATTATACGTAAAAAAATTGTAGATCATTCAAATATTTGGTCTGACCCAGGCATCGAACCCGAGACCACAAGCACAGTAGTCGCATATGACATTATTTAGTTTCCTTACGCACCTACCACATCATATTTTCACATCGCCTTAAGGTTGACTAGCAGAGAATGCCCTATGGCATTAAGTCCGCCTTTGTGCAAAATGTGCATCAAGTTTAAATAAATAAAAATAAATAAATATGCCACCACTGGGCCACAGAGGCAGTTATACTAGAATTTAGTTCATATATTAATATGTGAACTAAATTCAAAATTACATCGTTACTATCTGCATTGCCTCAATCGATCTGACCATTAACAGTGCAAAAATAACATCAGGCAGAACCGGGAATAGGCTCACCAATTAAGTTAGGGGCGTATTTAGGTCAGCGCTCGAAGTGCCACCTGTCTCGACTCCAAAGTGAGGACTAGAAAGCACTCGGGTAAAACGAGTGCTGACCTCCGAAGTTATGTTTACGGAATATTGCATTTTTAATTTCGTCTATTTTTAAATTTCTTAAATTTTTGTCTGAATTTATCTACGTTGGTATATTTTGTGGTAATATTTTGAAGAAATAAAGTTCCTGAATTTGTATGTTCGGCTCAATTTTTACTACTGATACGATTTTGAATTTTATTTCATTGTCAGTAAGGAGTAACGCTTTCATTTTTCATTCCTGAGTGCTATAGATTAATTATATATTTTGATAAATTTGAATTATGAATATTAATCAGCAGTAGCAACTACGAGTATATATACAGGGTATCCCAGCAAGGAAGCACTTTTTAATCCATACTAATATAATAAAGCTGAAGAGTTAGTTTGTTTGAAAGCGCTAATCTAAGTAACCGCTGGTGCGATTTGAAAAAATATTTCTGTGTTGTATAGTCCATTTGTCGAGGAAGGCTATAGGTTATATATCATCACACTTATACTAATAGGAGCGGAGCACCAATGAAGAATGTATAAAAAACGGGGGGAAATTTTCACACTACGGGCAATATAAGACGCAAACGAGGTTGCGTGGGTCAGCTAGTTTTAAATAAAACTCGTATTTTTGAGAGAGAGATTTTTTATTGGATTGTAAGTACATGTTCAGATAAAGTATGGAACAAAATATTCGTCAAATGGCCCACGGCTCAGATGAGGGGACTCTTTTCATGATTTTTTTCGGGATGTGGCTGTATTTTACCGATGACGTGTTAGATTTCGGATTTAAGCTCTGGAATTGTTTTTGATTTATTCGCATATACACGAGATTTCACAAAATCCCAAAGAAAAAAGATGCACTGTCTCGACTGTAGATTATTCGAAGTGTGCGAACGTCCATTTTAAGAGTCCAAATTTTTGTAACAAGTTTTCACAATTATAAGGCGTTGTTTTTTTGTAAAGCACTCCATTTTTTTTAATCGGAATAAACATATGTTACACCTGCAAAATTTCGGAGTTAATGCTCAAAGAAATAATGACACTAAATTTAATAAGTGCACTCTTATTGAAACATCCTGTATGTGGCCGTTCATTTTAAAATCTTAGTGAAAATTAGTGTATTACTTTTACACACACAAATAAAATAACAACTTAATTAAAGTATTGCACTTCAAGATTGTGTGAACAACATTATCCGATTCCCAACTGAAGCTGTCAGTTGAACACGTTTTCATAACAAAGATAGATGTAAATAAAAGTCAAAAAGCGTTTTAAACTACTTGTTAGTATTTGTTTTTTTTTTCTTTTTATTATATAGGGGACAAACGAGCAGACGTATCGCCTGGTGGTAAGCGATTAGCGATTTATTTCGTAATAGAATTACGTGTAAGGCTAATTTATTAGAATCCAAAAACATTAAGTATTTCGTGTATAAACGTGTTTTTTTTTGATAGTTTTTGTATTAGCTTTAAGTTTATTTAACCGAAATTTGTGTGTTTTTACTTATTATTTGGCAATAGATGGCAAACGAACAGAACCTGAGAGTAAATAACTACTGCCACCCATGGCTTCCTCCATAAATAATTCCAAAGACGCTATTTTTTTTTAGTGAATCTGGGGTAAACGAGCAGACGTATCGCCTGATAGTAAACGATTACCGCCGCCCATGGATACTCGTAACACCAGAGGCGTCACAAGTGCGTTGCCGACCTTTGGGGGATGGGGGCGGGGAGGGGAATAGGGTATGGGCCTCCGATATCCTCACTCACTCGGTGAAACACAGCGCAAGTGCTATATCACTCCGGTCGGGCCGGGAGAGCCACGCTTCGGCATAAGTTTAACACTTAGGTTATTAGGTTAGAGGTTGAGGTGATTCTCTTTGCGTAGCCTTCGTAGAACCGTGATATATCCTCTCGGTAACCTTTCTCGGTTACTCACTCAGTGAAATAAAACTATAGACTTTCTTAACCCCAGATTTCTGTGAGGTTATCGTATCTTGAAGTCAAGTCTTCCATTCTCAAAACCTTCATCTTCCTAGCGTTTATTATTCCCAAGATTATTTGGGATTGGCTACTAGTTCAACCGGTTTTACCTGAATATTAGAAAGAGGTATAAGACCTCCTCAACCCAGAGGGTGAACTGAATTTGAAAGTTGAACTGGTTATCAGTATATACTCGTATAAGGGCACTGACGCTCTGATCGCCGGAAGCTTTACAAACATACATGAAACGAACACAAAGAACACCCAGACGCAGGACAACAATTTGTGGATCACACAAAATGTTGTCCCATATGGGATTTGAAAATACAACACTTGTAGTTTAGAAGGTGAACGGCGTGGCGACGATAGCGGTCGCCACGCCGCTAAAAACCGCTAGGCCTACCGTGCAGTTTTTGATTGAAATGTTTATTTTGTGGAATAGAGGGCAAAGGAGCAGACATATCACCTTATGGCAAGCGATTATCACCGCCCATGGACACCACAGGTATCACAAGTGTGTATACATTTGTGTGTATGATATTACATTTGTTTTATTCGTACAATAAATGGTTTGGAATTTGTACCTATTTATAGCTCGTTTCTTTCTCTGTATACCGCCAACTCGTAAAAACAATTAGTCTGTATAAAAATAGGTCAAATACAACAAAACAGTGTTCTTATCGCCTCCATATCGATCCACATTACAACTACACATTTCAGTGAAATTTTCAAGGATGAGAACAGCCAGGTTGTAGCGACAGGGGTATAATTAATTACAACCCCCACTAAGAAGTTTCGTAAGGGTGGTTCCACTCCCACTGAACAATAGTCACTTTGTTCAGCCCTTGTGTTTATTCTCTGTAATTTTGAAAGGAATTTTGATTCGATTTCGTGAAATATTTTGTTTTAGTTTTGGAACTATTGTCGGGTTTTCGATGATGTATTCATTTGGACTTTACTGTTAGTAGAATAGTTTAGTGGATGTGTGTTAGTAGCTTGGTAGTAAACTTGTTATTTCAGTTCAGTTTCTTTTTAATTTTTAGAAGAATTATTTTTTTGGTCTCTATCTCATTATATTTCTCTAAAAACTGACTGACTGCACGTTTGGCGGTCGCCAAGTGTTGTGGGAATCCTACATGAAATAACACTTTGTGTGATCCACAAATTGTTGTTCTGAGTCAGGGTGTTCTTTGTGTTCGTTTCATGTATGTTTGTAAAGTCCCCCGAGACACAGGAATTATTCCTAGTGTGGGAGTTGTCTTTTTAAAAAAAAAAGCAGTGAGTATTTTTCATGTACATTAAACTCTCTAAAATAAATACATACCTACATATAAATATATATATATATATATATATATATATATATATATATATATATATATTAATACAAATATATATATTTAAGTGAGGATATCGGAGACCTATATCTCAACCCCTCCCCCCATCCCTCTCCCCATCCCCCAAAGGCCGGCAACGCACTTGTGACGCCTCTGGTATTGCAGGTGTTCCGGCGGTAATCGCTTACCATCAGGCGATACGACTGCTGGTGTGCCACCTACTCCATAAAAAAAACAGTAAAAAAACATGTTATAGCTCAAAGAATAACGATTACTTAATATTTACTCCAATAATATTATTTTTATTTTTTTTATTTAAACAGCTTTATTGAACAGCACAAAATAATAAAAAATTTTAACTACATGAAAAAACTACAATGGGTAATAACAATAGGCGGTCTTATCACTCACGGCGATATCTTCCAGACAACCTTTGTACGGATATTGTGTAATTTGGATTTTGGGTAGTCTAAGGTGTACCTAAGTTTAAAATAATCTGAGAAATAATTAATATAGAAACTTAATAATAGGTCTTTACCTATGAAATTGCGTTTCTTCAGTACTGGTCATTTCAAATAAAAAAAAGTTTGTAATGGGTCTGTATTCTAAATTCAAATTAATTTTGTTTTAAAATCATGACATTCTATTTACAAACTCAGTCTTTTGTTTTTTGATTAGCGTTGTATTTTCATTACATTTGAACATTTTTCGTCATAATGGATACTTTAAAAATTCGTGTAATTATGGAATATGAGTTCCGTCGTGGCACCAACGCGACACAAACGGCACGTAACATCAAAAACGTTTACGGAGAGAACTGTACAAACGAACGCACAACCCTTTATTGGTTTTCCCGGTTCCGTTCTGGAAATTTTGACTTGAAAAATGAAGCTCGTGGTCGTCCGGAGACTTTGGTTAACAATAATGAATTTAAGGCGATTGTGGAAGCTGACGAAACTCAATCTACAGCTGAGCTAGCAGCAGCTTTAAATGTAAGCATCAAAACAATATTGATCCATTTGCGACAAATTGGCAAGGTAAAAAAGCTTGATAGATGGGTGCCCCACGACCTTAACGATCGCCAGCGCAACGTACGCGTCGAGACCTGCCTTTCGCTGCTCAACAGGCAAAGAAATGAAGGAATTTTGAAACGAATAGTTACGTGCGACGAAAAATGGATTCTGTTCGACAATCGAAAGCGCTCAGCAAGTTGGTTAGACCCTGGTTCAGCACCAAAGCAATTGACTGCACGTTTGGCCTAGTGGTTAAGCGGTCCCAACGCCGTTGCCTACTTCGCCAAGTGTTGCGAGTTCAAATCCCACATGGAATAATACTTTGTGTGATCCACAAATTGTTGGTCTAAGTCAGGGTGTTCTTTGTGTCCGTTTCATGTATGTTTGTAAAATCCCCCGCGACACAGGAATTATTCCTAGTTACAAAACGGCATGAGCATTAATGCAGATGTGTACTGTGAAGAACTGGAGAGAATGATGGAGAAGCTTGCACATCTGCAACAAGCTTTGGTCAATCGGTCGTCCCCACTGCTCCTTCACGACAACGCGCGACCCCATACTGCGCAACAGACAGTCTCCAAGCTGCAAGAGCTAAGGTTGGAAGCTCTCCCTCATCCGCCATACTCACCAGACCTTGCACCTACCGACTATTACTTTTTCCAAAATTTAGACAACTTTTTAGTGGGTAAAAAATTCAATTCCCGAGAGGCAGTACAAAATGCCTTTGAAGAGTTTGTTGCCTCCCGTCCAGCTGATTTTTACAAGAAGGGCATCAATAAACTGCCAATGCGTTGGCAAAGATGCGTCGATTGCATGGGTGATTACTTCGAATAACAGAAATAAAAAAGTTTGAAAAAATAAGTACTTTCACTTATTGCATACAAAACGGCAATTTCATAGGTAAAGACCTAATATATGTGTCTAAAGTAAACATACTTACTTACAAAAAAGACATCTCCCACATTAGGAATAAACACCCTGTGTCGTGGGGGACTTTACAAACATACTGCCGTGCAGTCGAATTATTATTAATTTATTAAATTATGTTATATAACATAAGTACATACATACAAACATGATAACATACATATATACGTATAAAAATACACATTTATATATTTTTTTTAAAGTTGATATACTTAAAATACTACTTACTACTTATACGAAACATAATATCTAAGGGAGCTGAGAAGAACAATCTATCCATCTTCCTATCCGATTGGGCAGGGGGAGGGCTTTGTGTGCACCCCAAGTTTTATTGTTTTTATGAGAGTCGTTCCGAAGATTTTATGTTTAAATGCCACGGAAGAAGGAAGTATCTTTCTTATCGCTGAAGTTTGTTTGAAAATTTTGTTGTTTTTACTTACAGTTATATTTTAGAAGAATTTCAGTTACGGTAGATGTATTATTGCCGATAATCAGATCCTTGCGAAATATAATAAAACATCTCTAAATGGTTTAAATAAATAAATAAATATTTCGGACATCTAACACATAACGCCATCTAGTCCCAAGCTAAGCAGAGCTTGTGTTATGGGTACTAGACAACTGATATGAATACATATATACTTTTCTTTTCTAAATACATGCATATTATACATAGAAAAAACCCAAACTGCGAAACAAATATTTGTAAATCACACAAACATTTGGTCCGACCCAGGATTTGAACCCGGAACCTCAAGCACAGTAGTCGCATTCACTACCACTGCGCCACCGAGGCAGTCTAGTATATCTACTCGTATATATATCTCTGTAATAATACTGTGCACAATAAAGTATTGAGTATTAATATAAACATTTAGCAAGTACAAGGATAAAGAGAAGAAATATTATTTCAGACACAGCGCCATCTAGTCCCAAACTTAGCAGAGCTTGGGTACTAAACAACTGATTTGTGTATACTCATTTTACAAAATCATTTTAGGGCTCTGTAACCAAAATGTCAAATATGAAACCTTCACAGTTTTGTCGTTTGTCTGTTCGCCTGTTTAAACTATATCTTTAATTGATCTTGTGACTCCTTGTCGCAGGTTGCTTAGTAGCCAGCCTAGGACATTTAGTAAACCAATTGTGACGAATATATGTTTAACTATATTTTAACCGACTTCAAAAAAGGAGAAGGTTATCAATTTGACTGTATTTTTTTCATGTTTGTTACCTCATTACTTTCGACTGGGTGAACCGATTTTGATGGTTTTTTTTATTTGAAAGCTGGTTTTCGTGTGGTCTCATTTTCATTCCAGTACAGTTCTTGAAGTCGGTTGTTTTTTGTTAAAATTTGTGATTATGTTCATTAAAGTATAATTCAATCAAGTAGTTATTATCTCATAGACTATTAGTGACACATGAAAGAGATTAAGTTGTATTTTAAAGACTGTAATCATGCCGACAGTGGTAAAATAAAATGAAATAAATATTTTTTCGACTGATTGACGAATCAGTCTATCGGACTCATCAATGGTTATAATTATCAATCGATTACCACCATGCTGACATTGTTGTTAATATTAATAAATCTAGAATTGTCCGTATTAAGAATAAAAATATTTTTGAAATTATTGATAATACAGTTTACTAGTTTTGCCTTGCGGCTCCACCCGTGTATATATCTGTAAAGAGTAACCTATTTTCTTCTTCAAATATCAAACTATCTTCATGCTAAAATTTTATGAAATCGATTCAGCGTTATAGCCGTGAAAGTGTATCAGATAGACAGACATAGTTACTTCAGACTATGACACAGCTAAAAGCTATTTCTCTATAAGTAATTAAAAACTCAACAAGGCATTACTCAGCGTTATTGAATATCTACTTTACTCAACGATCAGACCCTCCTCTTCATTGCGTTTAACCCTCAAAGTCTCCCCTCGACATCTAAAAGCCAACTTCGACCTGATCAGCATATTTTAAGGAGTTGATCGATCGTTAACTCATCGTATACTCAAATTTAAGTATTCCACTTAAAGTTTTAAGTGCTGTCGAGAATTGGTGACAGAAGTGGAGCAATTTAGGCTGTATGAAATAAAAATATGAATTTGATGATCTACTGTTTATAGTTTATTGTATATCTGCCTCATTGGTCCAGCGGTAGACGTATGCGACTGCCAATCAAGAGGTATCTGGTTCGAATCCCGGGTCGGGCCAAAAGTGTTATTGAGTTTTTCTGATTATAGAAATACTTAATAACAGCTCGGAGTTTGGAAGTTGGGGTCTGAGCCCCTGTGCCTCGGAGAGCGCGTAGAGCTGTCGGTCCTGCACCTGATCTCTCTCCCGGTCGTGTCGGTTATTCGGATTATGCGAGAGACGAAACAAAGAGTGCACCTGTGTTTGCGCACACACTTGTCCACTTTAATATCTCCTGCGTAGCTGGTTGGTCTTCGATGAGGCTGGCCGCCGTGGCCATTGACTTTTCATTGCAAGATGTAGGATTATCAGTTTATAAATAGTACCGTTGGTTTTTACTAGATGGCACTGTAATATATTTTTGCTGTATGTAGAGATCAGGAGGATCTGCTCCATGAAGAGGTAATTATAATGACCTCACATATTTCCCAGAAAAACGTCAGATCAAAATAAATAAATATTTCGGACATCTTACACACAACGCCATCTAGTCCCAAGCTAAGCAGAGCTTGTGTTATGCTAAAGCAAAAGCTAGACTGTAATGTATTAATCAGACTATTGATAAATAAACTTATGTATTTCTTTATATATACACAATACAGATAAATTACACACAGATACAGAATAAAAGACTGTGATAATAATACCACCATTAATGAGTGTACTCGCAAAATGTTATATTTTTAATTATAAGACAGATTGTTTTTTTCTTCAGTTTATATTTCGTTACTGTATGTGTTTCTTTGTTCAGCAATAGATGTAATGTAATGATAGTGAAGGTGTAGTTGTAATATATAAATAAATATTTGACTTGGATGGGAATCAACCCACCATATCATTTCAGGTGCCGATAACTTGAATAATATACAATGGTAATGAAACAGTTTCGTGTATATTTTTGGTTTTTATTTGCGTTCATGGTTTATGGTTTTGCCAATATGACGGCCAAAGTCATAAAGTGACAATGTTAACGGTTCACAGTAAAGCGGCCTAAAATCGTTTATATGAGACTCCTTGAAATTCTATATTTACATTTAATGGTACTTACAGACGTAGGTAGATTTATTCTTGACTAGCTTCCGCCCAAGATGTCACTCGCATTTAATAAAAAAAGTATCTTAAGTTACTTCTAACACCTCTAAGAATATGTGTACAACGTTTCATGAAAATCGATTTAGTAGTTTTCGCGTGAAAGTGTAACAAACAAACTTACATTCACGTTTATAATATTACTAGATGAACCCCGTGGTGCTATCCGCGGTACGACAATAAACGCGGGAAACTGACGCTAGTATCTTTATAAATTGTAGCCTATGTGTTATTCTGATGTATAAGCTATGTTATTGTAAAGTTTCATCAAAATCCATTCAGTAGTTTTTGCGTGACAGAGCCACAAACATTCACTTACATACTTACAAACTTTCACGTTTATAATAATACTAGCTGAACCTCGCGGTGTTACCTGCAGTTATTAGTAAACATATTGTTTTTTTTTTTCTTACAATAAAAAAAGCCTATATTAATCAGTGATAATGTAGCATTCAAATGATGAAAGTATTTTTAAAATCCGTCCAGTACTTTTTGAGCCAATTCGTTACAAACATATTTACATACAAACCTTTCCTCTTTATAATATTGGTATAGAATAAGATTAAGATGGCGGTTACCCTATACCTTGTTACATTTCTAAAAACAAGATAAAAGATCCTGTTGCTTGTTATGATCCTTACATGTTTTCTCTTCCATTCTATTACCAAACACAACTGTTGCTACACATTAATTAATCACCTACATCTAATTTGTTATGGAATATGCTCAAGTAATATGCTGAAATCGCTAAAACCTTTAGAGCAAAAACATTTATTACTAGCTGACCCACGCAACCTCGTTTGCGTCTTATATTGCCCGTGGCGTGAAAATTTTCCCCCGTTTTTGAAATGTTCTTCATTGCTGCTCCGCTCCTATTAGTAGTAGCGTGATGATATATAGCCTATAGCCTTCCTAGATAAATGGACTATCCAACACCGAAAGAATTTTTCAAATCGAACCAGTGGTTCCTGAGATTAGCCGGAACAAACAGACAGACAGACAAAAATTTTAAAAATGTATATTTTGGTATGTGTACCGTATATACATTCATATGCATGTAGTAGAAAGCGGTTATTTTAATATTACAAACACACTCCAATTTTATTTATTTGTATAGATTTAGCTAATCTATGGATGTAGAAAGTAAAGATATTGTTTGAATCCATACTTGTATTATAAATGCGAAAGTTAAGCTGTCTGTCCTGCTTTCACGGCCAAACCGCTGCACCGATTTCAATGAAATTTCGCACGGAGATACTTTGATTCTTCAGGAAGGACATAGGGTACTATTTGCTGCGATAACCTACAATCACGCGGGCGGAACCCCGTGTTAAAGTTAGTAAATAATAAGTCTTGGACTAGCTTCAAAATTATCTGTTTACTTGGTAATGATTGAGAAACGTATTCATGTTATGTTCCAAAATATTGTTTTCCAACATTCATAGCCCAGAAAATAGCATAGAAAGCTAGTGTTAAGAAGTTGGTACTAATTCTTGGCACCGGGTGAATGTGGTTGGCATAACTAAAACCTACCTTCTAATTGATTTTGGACACTAGATTTAAAAAGATAAAAAGATTTCTCATGGTAGTAGAGCGGTACTTCCCTCTTACAGAAGACCAACTTAACATTTTTTTTTCACACAACACCATCTAGTCCCAAGGTAAGCAGAGCTTGTGTTATGGTTACTAGACAACTGATATAAATACTTATATACTTTTTTTTGTAAATACATATATATTATATATAGAAAACACCCAAACTTCGAAACAAATATTTATAGATTACAAAAACACTTGGTCCGACCCAGGATTTGAACCCGAGACCTCAAGCACAGCAGTCGCATTGAGTCGCAGTCGAAAAATGACAGCATTCGGGCTGGCGTGTTTTGTTTTTGAGTGCGAGACTGATGATCTCAGTAAATGATGCAGAAGCATCTCAATAATCTCATAGTGTAAGTCACCATGCTGCATTGTTGCATCGCCTCCTTTAATCATGAGTACCTACCACCACTTTTGGAATCTAAGAGACAGAATAGGGTCACTTTAGCAAGCTCGTATATAAAAAAAATAATTAGTCTGCGTTTAACTTAATTTTTGAAGGTCTAGTCTAGTCTTATTCCAATCAAGTCCACGTGCTAAAACACGGCTCTACACTCAATAAATCAACCTCTTTAAAGGACTACATAATTCACGTTTCATTAAACACCATCTCCTCAAAAGCATTTTAGGATGATTTATGTACAAACGCCAGTGCATCTATACACTAGATGATTCATCCCAAACAGTAATAGATCATGTTGTTACAATAATAAACAGATTTACGCAGTACAGTGTAACGAGACCCTAATGACTGTCCGACGAGTAAATACTTGACTTTGTGCGCAAATATTGAGTCATTGGATCATGTGATTAGCTATGTTGATAGCTTACCATTGTCCGCAGTTTCAATTGCGTGATCATTTCGTGATTCCAACTTTGAACTACATGATAATTATGATTCTTTTTAAATGTTTGTATGATCTGCAAACATTTGTATCGGAGTTTGGGTGTTTTCTATGTATAATATGTATGTATTTACAAAAAAAAAGTATATAAGTATTTATATCAATTGTCTAGTACCCATAACACAAGCTCTGCTTAGCTTGGGACTAGATGGCGTTGTGTGTTAGATGTCCGGAATATTTATTTATTTATTATTTATTACTGTTCATCGATTATTTTGTTCATAATATGCATTTGAGTTTCTCAATGTAAAACTGTTAATTTGAAATAACAAACAGACATTTCAAATAAGATTGACAAAAAACAAATCGCTTAAATATTTTACACCAAAGCAATATCCATGACACGTTAAACATAAAGAAGTAATAGTGACCCCCTCATTTACTATAACACCGTAAAGGGGTCAATTAAGGGGGTCACCTTAACTTCAGTATATCAAACAAGAAGTGAAACTTATCGTGGATCACGCAACGGAAAACGTAATTTCCGTGTCAATTCATAGTTTAAATGCTACGTTTACATGCATATATATAGCATTAAATTGATCCGTATGTTTCGCTTTCTGTAGTCGGGCTCTATCGTGGAGATCGATCGTGTTTATTTTTCGTATCGTACTAAAGTCATTCAAGTATTAGGAAAGGCTTCTAAAGATAAATTAGTATTATATTTTTAACAGTTGGCAATAAAATTTATTATTCATTTATATAAATTAAATTTTTATTAAAATACTCTCATCAGTCTTTATATCATCAGCTACCTGCCAATGAAAGTTCCATAAAAATCGATTTAGCCGTGATAGAGATTAGCCAGAACAAACAAACAGATAGACAAAATATTAAAAATAGATTTTTTGGTGTAAGTACCGAAACTATTGCCATGTGTATTATGTGAAAAACTTTTAGTTTGAAATTACAAAACAGACAATATTAATTGGAAGAGGGGTCGAACCAAATGTTTGCATGATCTGCAAATATTTATTTCGGAGTTTAGGTGTTTTCTATGTATAGTATGGCTTTACAATATTTACAAAAAAAAAGTATATAAGTATTTATATCAGTTGTCTAGTACCCATAACACAAGGTCTGCTTAGCTTGGGACTAGATGCCGTTGTGTGTTAGATGTCCGGAATATCTATATTATATTTGATTAAACACGCTAATCTCAGAAACGCTTGATTCGAATTCTGAAATGCTTTTAGTATAGAATAGACTATTAGCGAGGAAGGCTATGAATGAAAGATGTTGACGTAAACCAAGTTGCGTGAGTGCGTATGTTTTCATCTGGTACTATTACATATACATTATATAATGCAGTCATAAAATACATTAGCGAGTGTACTGTTTATTTTGAACCACTTGTCTATGATACACCATAAGGGTTTTGGCAGACGTCCATGTTTAACTGGCTATTAAACATTTATTATTTTTATTTATATAACTATGACTGTGTATCTTCGAGGGGATAGGTAGAGATGTTGTAAACATATGTTTCTTAAGTTACTTTTAAGGTTCTATGTAACAGGGGTTTATATTAATGTCGGCATGTATACATCTGTTTTGTTAAAAACATGTATGTTGGAAAGTTCTTCTTAATCAAAGGTACTTATTAAAACATAAAACACAGAAAGCTCTACTGGTGCGTTGAGTTACTATTTATCACAAGATAATATGTATATGTATATAAGAGTCCTATACAAACTATATAAATACATCATCTTCCTAGCTTTTATTATTCTTAATATTATTTGGAGTCGGCTACTAGTTTAACCGGTTTTACTTGAATATCAGTTTTTCCACAGAGCGTCTAGTATCTGCCCTCTGCTACTCTGAGGGTGAACTGAATTCGAAGGTAGACTAGTTTACTTGAGGGCACTGACTTCCCAATAACGATTGTCATAGATTTTCATGACAACCATGGAACCGTCAGGTTAACGAGCTCTCCGAGGCACGGAATAGCAGTTCGACCCGGGAATCGAACCCGAGACCTCTTGATCTACGATCGCTTAAGCTAACCAGTAGACCAACGAGGCCGTCTGTGTATAAACTATATAAATACACAGCAGCAAAGCATCCAACTACTTCCAAATGTAAAAGTAGTAAAACCATATAACATGAATTTGCTCAAGGAGATCAGAAATAACGCAGAAACATAATGAATCATAATCAAATACACCTATCAACACACTAATAGTTTTCAATAAATATTAACAAAATAATCTAAACATTTTATCATAATAATATCTGAACAATGACAGTTTATTACAAACACGCATAAAATCCTGTTTAGCATGTCGTAAATCACACGAGCGGTATTACATATCTTAAATATCAAAAAATACATAAAACACAGAACATTTGCTCTTGAAAATTAATTAACAAGCTTGTATTAAACGCTCGGGAATTTGGCAAGACGCCATATTTAATTTCGCTCGCTGCGATTGATACCTAGTCGGTCGGAAGGAAGTCGGATAAATATAAATGAAACGAAGTGTATGTATGCCCTAACTAGGTCGCTTTTTAAAAGTTTGGGGTAGGAATTTTATTTTGTTGATGGTTTGAGAATTATTTTTTAACCGGCTACGGCAAAACTTTGTAGAAAAATGTTCCAACGTGGCGCATGATGCCGAAATCAATTTTAAATAATGAGGTATCAATAGACTATGGCGGTGTTACCCGCCTGTGCCTCGGAGAGCACGTTAAGTCGTCGGTCTCGGTTGCCATGAACATCTATGGTAATCGTTATTGAGAAGTTCAGTGCCCTCAAATATACTGACGCTAGTTTCAACCTTCGAATTCAGTTCACCCTCAGGGTTGCGGCGGTTTGATGCCGGTTACTTTGTGGAAAAACTGATATTCAGGTAAAACAGGTGGATCTAGTAGCCGACCCCAAATAATCTTGGGATAAGGCTAGGAAGAAGAAGTAGAAGAGGATACCTCTTCTAATAGATTCGTAATAATAGCCGGGTTGCATATATTTAATACATTTTATCAGTTACAGTTTTTTGAAACTTTTTACCTTATATCAAATCATTGATCTGACTCTCCTTCTCCCTCATTTTCGAGTGGGTAAGTAACTGAACTCAATAAACTGAAATACCTATGTATGTTTTATCTTGCAGGAGTCATTTGTTTAATAGCATTTAATTAATAAATTAAAGATTCATATTAATTGTACGCAGGGCACACTATGACAACACTGTCGAGTCACTTGGGGGATTTCAATAAAACCACCGTATCGTATATTGTATATAATAACACAAATATAGAACCAATACATGTGCCATGCGCATTAACAAAAAATAAATGTTTGATCTATTTAAGCCGCCATGTGAACCAAACGATATCGCGATTCAGAATTTTTGCGATACGCCATCTATCGATCGATCGAAAAACTAAATGAATGTTGTTTCCAAACATTATCCTTCATAAAAATCCGATATTAAGATATTTCTTAATTGTGTTTTACCAAGTAAATGAGGTAAGGATCCTCCTTTTTGTCTTAAAAGCATCTAGGAATCATTCAAAATGCGACAACACCCTCTAACAATAATTCGTCTTCTATTATACAAATGATTGTCTAAACTATCATTCTAATTACTTAATAATATTGAGGTGATATTAAATAATGAACAATTATAGTGTACGACAGTATTATACACCAAATTGAACTTTATAAATGATGATGTCGTTTATTGACTTGGCATTTATCGCTTACAACAATGTACTGCTCATTAATGTCTTTCTTGTAATAAACTCCTCGTAATACGATGCTAATATAGTTCAGCTAAATCAGCTGGGACAAGGCTGTCGATATAAACGTGTTATTTAAAAAAAACTTGTCTAGAAAATTGTGTATTGATTAAGATAATTAAGATGTGGCGCTTATAGCTCAGTTGCACTCTGTGATTAGAAACAATTACCGAGGGTAAGCAACGACGGCGCGGTCAGTACCTGGATGGATAACCGCTGGTGGCATTTAGCCATGAGCATCTCCGTGATTCGAGGGTCAGGATAATATAGCCTCCAACTAAGCTTCACGACGAAGCTTAGTTGGAGGCTTTTCGGCGACTTAGAAACATCCAACGGCAAGATTACATAACCACAACGTAGTCTTGCCAGTCCCCAACCCGAACTCGGCCAGTGTGGGGACGCATGGCTTTAACCTTCTGCTGAGATGAGTGCCGAGATAAACAGTGGGACGTTATGGGTTGTTCATACAATTGATTAAGCACCAATTCTCACCAATAAAGTGTTAATCTGCCGTACGAAACGATAATTTCTAAAATATGAAAAGGGACGAAAGTTTGTAGCAGGAAGGTGAGAAAGAGCGCTCAGTGACAGAGACTTTACAAATATACGGAATAATTCATTATGTAAATAATTCAGTAGTAGTCATTCATTTATTACGTATAGCGGTTTTCAAAACACACCTCAGGTACTAGTAGTAATCACAAATAATAAATAAATATCACAATTTAATCTTATATAATTCCATCCTCGTCCCCTTTGAGACCCCAAGTGTAATAAAAGTTCGAGAACCAGTGCCTTAATCATTATTTAGCCAGCTTCGTGTCTGGACACAAAGAGACATAACAGACAATACGTTTGTTTTTTCCATCTCTTGGGGTTTTATGTTAATTTATTAATATAAAACTTCTTTCCTGTTTGTTTCATATTAAAATATGTCAAATTTGATATAAAATATGCATATATTACTGTATTTTTGAAGCAACAGTAACAACAGTCAAAACTTACTCTTATTTACAGACACACTTATACTCTTATGTACAGTTTAAGGTTGAAATAACCTTTTTAATCGCGATTATTACTATTTTCTTCGTACATACGACACGAGTTTTTGAAAGTCATTTTAGGAATTCATTTCCAAAATTATTCTTGTTACACAAGATAAATTAGCTACCAGTATTAAAAGTCTTAATTTACAAATCTTTTACTAAACATAGTCAATAATTCTCTCTTAGTAGTGAAATGTATAAAAGTTGTGTTTATATATATATATATATATATTCTTAAGTACCCACTGTAAACATTGGTTATCTTTCTTTTCTAAGAAAAAACTTTGTAACTAATATCGCCGTCACTTAGCTTCTGTTTACTTGTTACATAAAACCTTCCTCCCTCTTCAGCGTTGGATACTTGACCTATCATAAATATAAGAAGGCCTTATAAAACAAGTGCTTTATGTAACATGTAAATCGTAAATGGGGTCACGTATAATACTTTCGCTCTAGTGGCTTAAGTGACGCCGCTTTCTACTTCGCCAAGTGTTGTGGGTTCAAATCCTACTTTATATGATCCACAAATTGTTGTTCCAAGTCTTAGTGTACTTTGTGTGCGCGACGCAAGATGTATATACGTAATGAATTTGCATTTTAAAAAAAACTTTGAGCATCCCATTACAAGTTTTTATTTAACTTGCTTTGATTGTGTGTTTATGTGTTCGATAGAAGTTTCATCAAGTCTGGATTCGTTCAGTACTGGACACGTGTCTTAGGAAGGAAGTTAAAAGCCTTCTTTCATTAGTTTCAGCAGTCACACTAACGTGGCTGCTGAATCAGAGGTCCTGAGGTCGATTTCCGCCAAGAGCAAATAAAGTGTGATAATCATTTGGTGTGTTTTCTGGGTTTAATTTACACTAATATTATTAAGAAGTAAAGTTTGTGAGGTTTTACGGGGATTCTCCTACGTCCCCCTCCGTATGGATCTACTGCGCCGATTTTGAGAATTATTTTACCGGTAGAAAGCCACATTAATTTTACTAATATAATAAATTCGAACGTAACTCTGGTCCAACACTAACCGGTAACACAATGGGGTGCAGTTAGTTATGTCAATGAAAAATCCGCCAACAAATTCATCATCATCATCAGCCCATTACAGTCCACTGCTGGACATAAGCCTCTCCCAAGGAACACCACAGAGCCCGGTCGCTGCCAGCCCTCCTACGCAAGTCGTCCCGCCATCTGGCCAGAGGGCGTCCCACACTACGTTTGCCAAGACGCGGTCTCCATTCCAAGACACGCTTACTCCAGCGGTTGTCAGTTCTGCGACATATGTGACCAGCCCATTGCCACTTCATCCTACCAACTTTCAGAGCTATGTCGGTCACTTTGGTTCTCTGACGGATTACTTCGTTACGAATTTTGTCCTTCAGAGAGACTCCTAGCATAGCTCTTTCCATGGCGCGCTGAGCGACTTTGAGCTTCTGGAATAATCCTAGGGTTAATGTCCACGTCTACAAGTTAAATTAATATTAATTTTCTTAAAATAGTGAAATATCTGATTGATTAGAACTTTTATTTCATCATGTGTATCTATTTAACCATGCTTAATTCCTGAGAGCAGGATAACATACATTAAGTAGATTTATACATAAATTCCATAAGGGATCTACTCATTACACTCCTAAATGGGGTGAAACGGGGCATAATTAATGAGAAACGTTATTAATTACAGCATTTCAACTAATGAAAAGGTTCCTTTTCTATATAGAGCCTTTTGGATAAAACTGAATTTGATATTTAAGCATTTTGTTTATGGTTTTAAAGAGTAATAGATAATTAAGGAGGGATGTAAAATGTGAAGATTTAAAAGGAAGTGTGGTGGTCAATGGTTCAAACAAAATGTGATGCAAAACTTTGGCTGACAAAATATTATATTTTAGTTATTTTCATGAATATTATAAAGCTGAAAAGAACAAAAAAATTATTGACGCTACTTGTGACCAGAAGGCTGGGGTACCCTCGCACAAAATCACGTCAACGTAAAATGACAGAGTTCGTGTTGTCGTGTGTCGTTGGTGAGTGACTAGAATCGATATAATCTAACGAATCGAATTTGCACGTTCACCGCAAAAAACTACCGAGGGTCGTATGTCCTCGTTTTGAAGACACTCCCCTATCTGTCTTAGCCAATATTGGGATACTTGGTCTCGACGTATCGTGCGAAGTCCAGTTTCGTGGCCATTTGGAGGGTAAGGTCAAATTAGCCTTGAAAAAGCTAGGTGTGCTCAACAGATCGAGGCAGTATTTCACTCCACGCCACCGTCTTCGGCTTTATAAGGCGCAGGTTCGGCCTCATATGGAATACTGTCCTCATCTTTGGGCAAGGACACCCCAATACCAGCTCCTCCCTCTGGACCGCATTCAGCGGAGGGCGATTCGTATCGTCGATTGCCAGGATCTTTCAATTCGGCTAGACTCTCTGGCGCTGCGTAGAGATGTGGCTTTGCTGTGCATCTTCTACCGCATTTACCATAGGGAGTGCTCCGAGGAATTGTTCGGACTGATCCCTGCCGCCTATTTCCACCATCGTCCTACGCGACAGAAATTTCATCCCCATCATCTAGATGGTTGGCAGTCTACAACTATGCGATTTTCCCGAAACTTTCTGCAGCGCACAGCAAAACTGTGGAATGAGCTGTCGCCTGCGGTTTTCCCGGACCAATACGACCTTCAAACCTTCAAGAAATGAGCGTACTCCTTCCTAAAAGGCCGGCAACGCACTCGTGACGCCTCTGGTGTTGCGGGTGCCTATGGGCGGCGGTAATCGCTTACCATCAGGCGATACGTCTGCTCGTTTACCCCCTATATAAAAAAAACAAAGAAAAATAGTACGTTAAATTGTAAGCAGTATATCACAGTTTACAATCTTTCGACAGTTTACAATCTCGCTAAGTTAAGTATAATCTAATAGTTTTTACAATCTTACGGTGACATATATATATTTGTGTATGTATATATAATAGTAATAATAACATTTCTTGACCCATAAAAGTGTTAACAATTTGACAAGTTCCACAAGATTTTTAAAAATGCATGACTACAATGTGTCTTATTAGCCTCCGCTGCTGAACTAGGTTGGTGTGCTGTTCTTCAGCATATGACTTCTCTTCCTACTGTCCATGTACATTAACTACAGCTTATAATATAGTTCCAGTATATAATCCTATTTATTTATGTTAACTTTAAGTTTGAATTAATTTTGAAAAATGAGAAAGCAACATAACAAGACATGACAATTACTTAAAAGTAAGATAATATACGAGTAGTGTAGTATATGTATCAGGTTTCTGTTGCTGAGTACAACTATAACCTTGCTACATCTACCTTACAAGATCTCTACACCCCCGAAGGTTGGCTAGTAGAGAATGCCTTGGGTATTTAGTCCGCCGATGTACACTAGTGTCTGAAGTTGTTTAACAAAATAAAAGTACGAGTAATAAAATACCTTTTTGTGAAACTCTCAATTTTTCTAATGACATCTTCATTTCTTAATTTATATTCCGTTCAGTGGTACATACAAAAGGAGAAGTTACGTGATGGTAAGTGACAATCCCCTACCATGGACATCAGTAACGCTAAAGGACTTCGTAACACCACTCATATATAACGAAATAGTGCTCTTCTGCACCTTAAATCCATACAACTAATATAAATTCGAAAGTAACTCCGTCTCTCTGTATGTTACGCTTTCACGGCTAAACTGCTGTACCGATTTGGAAGAAAATTACTGTGGAAATTCTTTGATTCTCGAGAAAGGACATGGGCCATTATTTACTACAATAATCGACATACACACGGACGGAGCCACGAGTAATAATATATATATGTAACGATTTTCACGTAACTCCACTGAAACGTCGTTTCCTTTCCAAACTCCTTGATGAGTTAATCTTCGGAAAACTTCGTGAAAGTTCGGAAAATTTTCGTTCCCGAACCACGCGCAGCTGGAATACTTTCAAGACAGAGTTGTGCAAAATTGTTATTAGCGATTCTTTGGGTACATATTAATGTGCGTTTTAAAAGGGGAACGATTTTAAAATTTAATAGGAGCCAGAATAAATAATGAAACAGTACATATTTAACTTTCAAAATAAATATTTTTGATGCACCCTCCCATCCCAACGGGTTAGCCACGAAAGTACACAGACAAATAGACATAAATACTTTCAAAAATATAATATTAGTACGGGTGGATGGGTTAAGCCAAGTGTTCTAGTTTCTTAGTCAACTTTTGTACGAACAAATGAAGTTATGGGAGCTTAAGTAAAACTTGCTAAGTTATTCCGAGAAGTTTGTTTTATCTAGAACTTTTAACTTAAAAGGTTTACCCGCATAACCAAAAAGGTTTGTTTAAAACTTAAATACACCTTTTTTGTTATGTTATAACTATTTAAATATATTATACCTTCCATATGATCGTCTATGCCCCAAATCAGGTATAAATTGTGCTATATAATCAGACTATTCATAAACATACTTATATATTAACTAGCTATCTAAACCCCGCGGGGCGAAGTCAGTCCGAAAACCGGAGAAGTGCGAGTCGTACTCGCGCACCGAGGATTCCGTGCAAACCTGTGGGTATATAAATAAAAATTATGCTTTTCGTAATTTTTCCTTTATCTGCGCAATAAGAGGTTGCTTTGTACCAAATTTCATGATTCTGCGTTCACGGGTTTGATTGATTCCCTTGCGAGTGTAGATTTTTTTATTTGTTTGCCTGCTAAATTAGTCTGCTCAGCCTGATGGAAAGCTTAAGCAGAATTCAACTATAGGAGGCAACCATACTCAATGTGAAAGCAGACAATGCAGTATGGCGCCCCACACTGTGACGGTTTTGTTAAAAATTTTTTCACGCACCCCGCTTAATGGACCCGGGATCATAATGGGAGGAAAACACGTGCACTGGTAGTGAGTTCCTGGTTTAAACTGTTCGACACTGGAAGGCAGAACCAAACGTTTGGTTGGAGAGCGTATTTCAAGACTAAGACTAAGGCTATGACTTCCAAGGTCAGCACGTTTATTCTGTAGGTAGAGGAAGGGAGAAAGTTTTTTTTTTTTTTTAAACTTGATCTACCAAAATGACTCTGCCCTGCCTGATGGAAAGCACCAGCAGAATCCAAGAGTGGTGGTCATCACCCTCAATGCAAACAAGGACAGTGCAGCATGGTGACCAGCTCTATGGCGGCCTAGTGAGTTGTTTTTCGCGCCCCGCTTAAAGGACCCGGGATCATAGTGGGACGGAAACACGTGCGCTGGTAGTGAGTTCCAGGTTTTAACCGCTCGGCACAGGAAGGAAGAGCCGAATCGATGAGTGCGAGAGTGTATGTCTTCCACTCTGAAGCGGTGACTTCCAAGGCCAGCACGTGTTGTCCTGTAGAGGAAGGGAGAAGGGGGGACCAGTTGGAAGAGCTCTTCAGAACACTCCCCATGATATAGGCGATAGAGGACATAGAGGCGATTTCTCTACGCATTTGCAGAGGTTCAAGGGACTCAGTGTCTTCAGGATTGCCGACAATGCGAATTGCTCGCCGTTGCAACCGGTCGAGAGCGTCAAACAAATACTGCGCGGCTCCATCGCAAAGGTGTGAACAGTACTCCACGCACGAGCGAACCTGAGTCTTATAAAGGAGACACAGATGCCCCGGCGAGAAGAACCGTCTCACCTTGTGAAGAACACCTAAGATTAAATAGAAGAGCTTTTCAGAAATCTCTCCATGGTAAAGGTGGTAGAGTTTGTTTTTTTCACAGCTCCAAGGGACAGTGCACTTGAGTATTTGATACGAATCAGCTTGATACCTCCACGCGTTCCTGAGAAACAGAGTCAAGACAGACAGACGTACAACAAAATGATCCTATAAGGGTGCCGTTTTTTCTTTTTGAGGTACGGAACCCTAAAATATAGGTATATATAATAGGTCTTTACCTATGAAATTGCGTTTCTTCAGTACTGGTCATTTCAATAAAAAAAGTTTGTATTTTAAAACCATGACATTCTATTTACAAACTCAGTCTTTTGTTTTTTGATTAGCGTTGTATTTTCATTACATTTGAACATTTTTCGTCATAATGGATACTTTAAAAATTCGTGTAATTATGGAATATGAGTTCCGTCGTGGCACCAACGCGACACAAACGGCACGTAACATCAAAAACGTTTACGGAGAGAACTGTACAAACGAACGCACAACCCTTTATTGGTTTTCCCGGTTCCGTTCTGGAAATTTTGACTTGAAAAATGAAGCTCGTGGTCGTCCGGAGACTTTGGTTAACAATAATGAATTAAAGGCGATTGTGGAAGCTGACGAAACTCAATCTACAGCTGAGCTAGCAGCAGCTTTTAATGTAAGCATCAAAACAATATTGATCCATTTGCGACAAATTGGCAAGGTAAAAAAGCTTGATAGATGAGTGCCCCACGACCTTAACGATCGCCAGCGCAACGTACGCGTCGAGACCTGCCTTTCGCTGCTCAACAGGCAAAGAAATGAAGGAATTTTGAAACGAATAGTTACGTGCGACGAAAAATGGATTCTGTTCGACAATCGAAAGCGCTCAGCAAGTTGGTTAGACCCTGGTTCAGCACCAAAGCAATGCCCTAAACCGAAAATGACCCCTAAAAAGGTGATGGTCACTGTTTGGTGGTCTAGTGCGGATGTGATTCACCACAGCTTTTTACAAAACGGCATGAGCATTAATGCAGATGTGTACTGTGAAGAACTGGAGAGAATGATGGAGAAGCTTGCACATCTGCAACCAGCTTTGGTCAATCGGTCGTCCCCACTGCTCCTTCACGACAACGCGCGACCCCATACTGCGCAACAGACAGTCTCCAAGCTGCAAGAGCTGGGGTTGGAAGCTCTCCCTCATCCGCCATACTCACCAGACCTTGCACCTACCGACTATTACTTTTTCCAAAATTTAGACAACTTTTTAGTGGGTAAAAAATTCAATTCCCGAGAGGCAGTACAAAATGCCTTTGAAGAGTTTGTTGCCTCCCGTCCAGCTGATTTTTACAAGAAGGGCATCAATAAACTGCCAATGCGTTGGCAAAGATGCGTCGATTGCATGGGTGATTACTTCGAATAACAGAAATAAAAAAGTTTGAAAAAATAAGTACTTTCACTTATTGTATACAAAACGGCAATTTCATAGGTAAAGACCTAATATATGAATTATAGTTGCATTTTGACTACTGAGCGTGCACTATGTATAAGAACATCCTAAACAGTTTATCTGAATTACCAATAAATAGATTCAAAAGTGACGTTAAACGTTGAATAATTTATCTTTCTTTTGATGATGGCAAGAGGGCAACCAGTTAATCAGCTATTCCTGCCAATGTCAAGTATTGTATTTAAAGTGTTCAAGTCTTCGTCGTGATGAAATTAATGATAAAAAATGTGGATGAGATGAAATTTCAACTGTCGAAACCGTCTTCCGAAAAAACCATAAACGATCTTCCTCGAATAATTTTATAATCTGTGTATTTAAGCAAATATCAATTGAAACTCAAGAGAAGCCACATTGCCATTCTACAGTTTCTTTTTTATAAATTATTGTCGAATTTCGACTTCTGGACGCCCACTAATATTTCTTAATTACTGTAAATAAACACATTCAAGATCAAATAAAACCATAATAATAATATATTCTCTATGATCACAAAAAAATAATTTTGAAGCAAAGCCTTACGTAAATTAAAATATCATAATTACTCGATCAAAGGGTCTTTGATGTTTAAAATCTTAAAAGAATGTCGTAAAAATATTAGGGATGTCAAATTTATATTTTTGGGCTACTATTAAAGAAATACACCTATATAAACATACATACATTATGTCACGTCTATTTCTCAGAGGAGTAGACAGAGATAATTTTATTGATCTCCACTTGTTACGAATCTGACACACATCTTTTGCTTTATTCACATTCATCCATCGCTGCATGCATGCTCGCCGGTTCCTGATGTTTTTCACACGGCCTCTCTTCATAACTTTACTAATTTGGTCGATAAATAATCGCCGTGGACGATCTATTCTTACACTTCAAAACAAATTCACTCTAAAAAAAATTCCATTGTTCCCTCTACATGGACAAACCATCGACGTAAACCTCATTCAATCCCTGTCACCACGTTTACACGTGGCTTCAGAAGTATTATGTTTGAATTGACTGCACAGATGGCAAAGTGGTTTAAGCGGTTACTTCTCTTTTTAACCGACTGCAAAGAAGGAGAAGATCTTCAATTCAACTTTTATGTTTGTTACACCAGAAGTTTCGACTGGGAGAACCGATTTTGATGATTCATTTTTATTTGAAAGATGATGCTCCCCGTGTGCTCTCATATCAATTTAGTCGTCTTCTTGAAGTCGGTTTTTTGTTACAACTGTTCCTACTGTGCTTAATGTTGTGAGTCCAATCCCCTCGTGGATTACACAAATGTTTCACAGAAATTATTGTTACGAGTCGGAGTATTATTTATTTATGTTTCCCACAACACAGGATTTATTCATAGTGCAAAGTTCCATAAATATTTTGTATCAAAAGTTATCAAAATTAGCCGCTCGGCATTTTATTTCAAGAAATGATATTGCGTGACCGTCTATTCTGTGTGTGATTGCAATGTCGATTAAGACTAAGGTATTGACTGGTTACGCCTTGTTTATATACATAAGCAACTATGGTATATAGTTGACAACCCTACGTGTTTTGAACGTTAAATATATCTCTATAAAAAATATTACACCAGATGTTATCGTAAGCGGATTGCTTTGGGATAAATTATGATTTTAAACTATATACTATGTATATAACTTAATACTATATTAGGCCTCAATGGCGCAGTGATAGTGTATGCGACTGCTGTGCTTGAGATCTTGGGTTCGATTCCCGGACCGGAATAAATGTTTGTATGATCTACAAATAATTATTTCGGAGTATGGGCGTTTCTATGTATATATTGCCAAAAAAAGTATATTAATATTCTATCAGTCATTCTGACTATCATAGTACAAGCTCTGCTTAGTTTGGAACTAGAGGGCGTTGTGTGTTAGATGTACGAAAATATTTATTTGATTTATTATTATTTGAAAGGCCTAATTTTGAGTAATAGAGTCTGCAAAATCTAAATTTGGTTGTAACGAGTTTGTGTATACCATGTACAAATAAAATGTACAATGCGAATCAAATAAAAAAATAGGAACATCAATCAACAATATCTGTCAAATCTGCAACGAAACCTTATTTTCATATCAACAATGTTTTTTAATTATGTTTTTTCAAGGTTTTAAAAGTGTTTAATAGATAGATAGATAGATAGATAAACGCTTTATTGTACACCTTAATATAAAGAAATAATATTATAATAATAGAAAATAATAATGTCCATTCAAGGGACATTTGACAGATAGAGGTCATTGACTTTTCTATTCTTATTTTAGTCGCATTAAAACCATCAATGTTATGCATTTGAAAGGTTTCCATACAATAGGATGAAACCTTTAAGTAACAATTTGCGTAAAAGAAATCAGTGTGGCGAGCACACAGGTTAAATTATTATACTCGTAATCTAACAATTAGCTAAGCAAACTAGCTAAGCATCAAAGTATCTCCATACCAAATTTCATTGGAATCGTGACGATGATGACAGACAGACAGAGTTACTTTCTAATATATTATATTAGTATGGATAGTGACTAGGAAGTTGATTTGGTTGTTAGTAGTGATTAATGTAAAAAAAATCCTTACCATACTTCGTAGAGGGATCTACAAATAATGTGCTACGACTCCGTAGCATCGTAGCGTACACGGTCCACTAAAATGCCGAGTCATGCTACGACTGCAACTTTAGCTTTGTGTCGGTTTGACTAGACGTCTGGGGAGTGTACATTTGGCTATAATTTGTAGACTGGGTTGGGCTGGCATGATAGTGACTTTATTCCAGAAAAGCTAGGTAGATTTTTTTTTCAGTGTTTTGATATTCATCATTATAATGATCAGATCTAACCACTTATATAACTTCAGAGCATTTTACTGTATGATTTTTACATTTATATAAAATTTATAAATTCATTTCAGGCTAGGTAGCCTGGAATGAGGTACATTTTTTAAATAATCCAAAGTCTCAAAAACTTCTTCTTTTTTATTAAAATAAAGTTTATAAAATGAACAAAGTACAACAATGTTCACAAAATAACGATACACAAGATATGGGACCAGCTTCTTTATCTTCTCATGTTAATGTTAATGAAAAAGCAATCACAGTAACCACAAAAAATTAAAAATTTACTTTTTTTTCGGTACTCTATGGTGAAGAAAATATTATTTTATAAAGGTGCCTGCTATAGTGACTCTACTCTGCCTGATTGAAAGTATGAGCAGGATCCAAAGAGTAGTGATCAACATAGTCTTTACGAATGCAGACAAGGCAGTAATGTAACATAGTGGTCCACATCATGGCGAATTATTGAGATGCTTTTACTTCATTGGGCGTCTGGTCTCGCACTCACTAAAGAAACACGGTAGCACGAATACTGTTATTTCAGATTAGTCTTCTGTGAGGGGGTAGTACCGCCCCGGTCTCACTGAAATCTTTTAGTTAGGCAATAAATTAATAAAAACGCGAGTTAGCATTTCTTTTTAGTTATTACGGCGACAAAAATGGCGTCCCAGATTTATGTTGCTAACAAATTATGAGCTTGAATATTGCGGGTGTTGGTAATAAATTTATGGATTTACTTTGTTCCTTGTTAATCTCGATATAAGTGGGTGGGATAAGGACAGGACATTTTTTGAGCTTTTAAGGACGAAAGTCTTTAGATGAAGTTTAGTCTTCACGTTAACATTTTTTAATGAAATCCAAATAAATCTCTTTTAATGATCCAGAAGCATCAGTAGCGCTGTGGTGTTGGTTACCATGCTGAATTGTTTCACGCAACAACCTTATGTTGTGTAGAGTCATTTTGAAAGGGCCATACATACAAACAAGACAGGCAATAATTTTAATAATGGCTTTTTAATAAGTATCCTATACACTTTCATACTCATTTAGTAGAAAGTTGTTAATTTGTAATTAGAAACAGACACTTTAATTTTATTTAATTGTATAGATGTGGATTGGCAGGTATCTAATGCTTTTAAACGAGAAATTCTTGTATATATATATATAATCTGTATTTTGGTAATGGCTCCAACGGTTTTTATGAAATTTCGTGTTAGGGGATTTCAGGGGCGATAAATCCAGCTAGGATGCATTATTAGAAAATGTCCCAAAAGAAAAGAATATCGAGAAAAGCTCGCTCATCCAGAGACTTATTTTTAACCACCGACTCAAAAAGAGGGGTGTTATAACTTTGACTTATCTGTGGCACGTAGCTCTCAAACGAATGCACCATTTTCGATGCGGTTTTTCATTTGAAAGCCAGTTTTCTTGCGATGGTTTTTAGCTATGGTTTGTTGATATCGATCCAGCAGTATAAGAATGTTAGATCTTTTCCAAAACGATGTGATACATTTTTGGTGTATGATTACTCTATTGAATGCTTGCGTAGGGGGTTTATAAAAAAAACAATTTTAGCTTGTACTATTAATTCAGTTACATCTTACTTTAAATATTTGATCACTTTTTTATAAATTTTGTTGTGGAGACTTTTGTCTGGCGCATTGTTGCTACTCTTTTAACTTATGTAAAGTTACTGTAAGTTACCCTGAGGTTAATATATACTTTAGTATAACTTTTTAGTATTCCTTTTGAATCTTCTATTCGCAACGCAAACTATTAAGGAAAATTTTATATTTATAACGCAATCCAAAGTAAGTTCTATCATAAATTTGTTCAGGTACCGCCTTCAAATAGACGCAATAACCTAGAATTCTAGATCTTTATTTGACTTCACAAGTTTTTAGATCTAGAAATATTATTAGTTCCAATGAAAATGGTTTACGCGGCGGAATTTTCTTACGAAGTTTCGATTCAATCAATTTTCAAGGTAGTGGAAAGAAAAATAACTTTTAAATAGTTGTAGTACAAAAATGAAGTTACATATTTCTAGACGGCTATATACTTATTTGTTTACCTTCTACCTCTTCTGAACGTCCCTTTTCTCCTCCACGAATTACAAAAAATCACACCCACTTTAGGTGTAAGGCACTTTGTCAATGTGACAGAGATATATATATATATATATATATATATATATATATATACAAACTTTGTATTTTTATCTTAACGTGCTGTTGAGATAAATAGATAGAGATAGAAGAAGTGGCGTGAAGTTGGAGAAGCCTATGTCCAGCAGTGCACTGCAATAGGCCGATGATGATAAAAAATATTAGCAGCAGTCTAGTTTAAAATCAGACAACTGTGTGTTTTTTATTTTTTTATTTAATAGGTGGCAAACGAGCAGGCGTATCGCCTGATGGTAAGCGATTACCGCCGCCCATGGACACCCGCAACACCAGAGGCGTCACAAGTGCGTTGCCGACCTTTGGGGGATGGGGAGGGGGAATGGGGGAGGGGTTGGGGTATGGGCTTCCGGTATCCTCACTCACTCGGTGAAACACAGCGCAAGCGCTATTTCACACCGGTTTTCTGTGAGGCCGTGGTATCACTCCGGTCGAGCCGGCCCATTCATGCCGAAGCACGGCTCTCCCACGGCATCAAACTAAACTGTGAGAGTATTATTAATTACTTGCTGAACCCCACGGTCCTACCCGCGGTACGACAATAACAGCGGGCACCGCCGCGATTCGAAGCTAGTATCTTTATAAATTGTAGCCTATGTGTTATTCTGATGTATAACCTATATTATTGTAAAGTTACATCAAAATCCATTTAGTAGTTTTCTTTTTTTTTTATTGAATAGTGGGCTAACGAGCATACGCATCACCTGATGGTAA
The DNA here is from genome assembly GCA_916048165.1 of Spilarctia lutea. Lineage (NCBI taxonomy): Eukaryota > Metazoa > Arthropoda > Insecta > Lepidoptera > Erebidae > Spilarctia > Spilarctia lutea. The sequence continues at coordinate 12,010,354 of OU696496.1, read as the reverse complement.
GCGATTACCGCCGCCCATGGACACCTGCAACACCAAAAGTGTCACAAGTGCGTTGCCGACCTTTGGGGATGGGGAGAGGGAATGGGGGAAGGGGTTGGGGTATGGGCCTCCGGTATCCTCACTCACTCGGCGAAACACAGCGCAAGCGCTATTTCACACCGGTTTTCTGTGAGACCGTGGTATCACTCCGGTCGAGCCGGCCCATTCATGCCGAAGCGTGACTCTCCCACGGGGTAAGAGCAACAAACATACTCTCTTATATACTCAGAAACTTTCGCGTTTGCAATATTAGTAGGATTACAGTTCATTAGATTCGCAGAAATACAAAAAAAACTCTATTCCTTTACCTTTAAGTAAAGCTGAAAGCAATAGTTTGTGTATTATATAACAAAGCAAACCATTTCGAAAATCCCAAGCTTAAAGTAGTACTATTGTAATAGTCTCAAAGTAATTCGTTTCCTCCCATTTCCCTAACGCAACGATCCCCCGTTTTGCAATTCGCAAACTCCGTAAAAGCAAAATAGTCCTAACCTAGATACGTAACTACTATTACCAATAGTGCTAACTCCCTCTTTTGAATAGCCGTGACCCAAAAAGACCGACAAATGAATGGAAGAACGACATCGTTCGGTAGCGAATGACAGAGATGTTTTGACAGTTCGCAGGAAATTAAGCTCTCGGAATGATTGGACTAGGGTTCGTTTAAAGTTTTTTGCTTTTAATTTTTACGCTGTTATTGGAACTCTAATTTTATTTTTCAGAAGATGAAATCTAACATGATTATATTAATTTTAAGTTTGGTTTGGTACTCTTTAAATATAAAGGTATCAATCAGAACTCTAAAAGTTAAAAATAAACAATCACACACATATTATGTGTGAAAGCATAAATACACGTCCATACTTCTATTATAAATGCGAATGTAACTCTGTCTGTCTGTCCTGCTTTTACGGCTAAACCGCTACACCGATTCCAATGAAATTTGACACGGAGATACTTTGATTCTTGAGAAAGGACATAAGCTACTATTAACTGTAATAACAGATAAACACGCGGACGAAGCCGCGCGCTAGAACTAGTATTATATAAATGTACAAAACCATTTTTTGTCTTTTTAGATTACTTGTATAGCTAAAAAATATTATTACATTATCTAAACTATTATTCTATCTCTAACTTCAGTTCCCCCTCAGGGTTGCAGAGGTCAGGTGTCAGTCGCTCCGAGGAAAAACTGATATTCAGGTAAAATCAGGTAGAACTAGTAGCCGACCTCAATTAATCTTGGAAAAAAAGCCAAGAAGAAAAAAAAATCCAAGAGTGGTGGTCACCATATTCATTGTGTGGAAAATCATCTCAATAGTCTGCCATATTGTGGGTCACGTTGCATTGTCTGAATTGGCAATGAGTCTCGTGTCCACTACTATTGGATTCTGTTTATGTTTTCCATTAGACTGATTAGAGTCTGCCTCATACATAAAAAACTCAACGTTTGGGGGAACGGTATCATGTTCCACCCACACAAACAGCGCCATCTACCGAAGATACAGTGAACTACGAAGTAACGCACTACACGTAGTAACTACAAATTCTGAATCGCGCACTAAATAGTTCTCGCGCCGATTATCATATTTACAACATCCCAACATCAACTGTTGGGCAGTGGCCCGCCAGGCATGATCACCTCGCCTGGTCGGAGGATCCTCCCTTTGTGTGGGTGGAACATGATACCGTTCCCCCACACAACGTACTCGTCTCTTCAGATGAAATTGATGATGGGCTGGTGTAGTCAGTTCCTTACAGATGAATTATCTGCTTGCTTGCTTCTTATAACATAAAAAAAATTGTAATGCCTGCACGGTTGGCCTAGTGGTTTAAGCAATCGAAACGGCGCTTTCTACTACGCTGAGTGTTGTGGGTTCAAACCCCATATGGAACAACACTTTGTGCGATCCAGAAACTGTCGTTCTGAGTCTGCGTGTCCTTTGTTTCCGTTTCATGTATGGTTGTAAATACCGCGACACAGCGGGAGTAATTTGGGAGATGTTTTAAAAAAAAATTATGAGTATAATATTAACTAATCAGCATATCATGTCATAATTATACGTTTATTGTTTGTCATCACTTCATTCTAATAGTTATAACACAGCTATTATTACTAACAAACACAAAGGAATACTTGCAGACATATTTATTTAGTAACAAACCAAAGTATTTGCAGTTTCTGACGCATCTAGATCATTTTGAGTAAACAAAAACATTAAACGGCTAACATATTGGGTTCTTACCAATTATAACAGTGTTTTCATATTTTGAAGATAAATTTTGTTTATTTTCGAACATCTGCAATGAATTTTAAATAAATAATAAATATTTCGGACATCTAACACACAACGCCATCTACTCCCAAGCTAAGCCGAGCTTGTGTTATGGGTACTAGACAATTGATATAAATATATATATACTTTTTTTTTGTAAATACATACATACATATTATACATAGAAAACACCCAAACTCCGATACAAATATTTGTAGATCACACACTTGGTCCGACCCAGGATTTGAACCCGAGACCTCATGCACAGCATTCGCTACCATTGGGCCACCTTGGCAGTCAACTAGAAAAAGAGATACTAAGTCAGTTTGTATATTTTCAATTTGACAGAATCTACAATAAACCAAAGCTATTGTACCGTGGGAGAGCCACGCTTCGGCATGAATGGACCGGCTCGACTGGAGTGATACCACGGCCTCACAGAAAACCGGTGTGAAATAGCGCTTGCGCTATGTTTCACCTAGTAAGTGAGGATACCGTAGGCCAATAATCAAACCCCTCCCCAATCGCTTTCCCCATCGTCCAAAGACCGGCAACGCACTTGTAACGCCTCTGGTGTTACAAGGTACAACGTATTTCCATAGGCGGCGGTAATCGCTCATCAGATGATACGTCGGCTCGTTTGCTACCTAATCAATATAAAGAAAAATTGGCGGGAAAGTAATCCGTACTCAGAAATGCGATATAAACTATATCTGTCTGTCACACTTTCACGATCAAACTAATGCACCAATTCAATGAAATTTGGGATGGTGATACTTTCAGCCTTCAGGAAGGCCATATGCTTATTTTTACTGCGATAACCGATAAACACGCGGGCAAATGCTAGTTTCATATATTTCACCTTTAGATTCATTACTTTATAAGGTAAGGTAAGGTGTGGCCAAAATTTCTCCAATGTCGTGTATTTCATAAACAAACTGTCAAAAGTCATATAAATATTCCTACTTCTGGCGCAGTTGGATAAAAAATATTAAGATTTTTCTAGTTGCCCGACATGTTGTTTACGTTCCAAATTCAAATTTCGATTTTCTGTCGAACTATCTTATAACTTAAATAATAATAATAATAATATACTTTATTCTCTTTCACAAATGCATAACTTAATAATAGGTACAATAGTGGCTTGGCTTCCGGATTCCACCTTGTGAAAGACCGGTGCCTGATGTAGGTTATAAAAATATAACCTGTGTTACAGGTCACCAATAAATAATATATTACAGCTTAAAAAGGACAATCTCAAAAGACAGCATTCCAAATCCGATTGGCAACGTAAACCGCACTGCAAGCTGCATTGCGGGTTACTTTAAACTTGTAATAAAGTTCTGAACAAATAATATTGGATAATATCAGGTAAGTTGGCATCCAAATTGTTATTTCAATAGATTTTGATTACAATACTATTGCCAACTGCAATAGTATATCTTGATAGATATACTAATAATCTATACTAATAATAAAGCTGAAGAGTTTGTTTGTTTGAACGCGCTAATCATAGAAACCGCTTGTCGGATTTGAAAAATTCTTTCGGCGTTGGATAGTCCATTTATTTTATTTTATTTATTTATTTATAAACTTTATTGCTCACCACTACAGTAAACATTTGAACAGAGACACATACACGGACACCAACATCAGGTATCACAATAGACGGTCTTATCGCTCACGGCGATCTCTTCCAGACAACCTTTGTTTTTTTCGAGGAAGGTTATAGGCTATACATCATCACGCTACTACTAATAGGAGCGGAGCACCAATAAATAATGTTTCAAATCGGGGGAAAATTTTCACGCTACGGGCAATATAAAATGCAAACGAGGTTGCGTGGGTCAGCTAGTAACTAATATACTGAATGATAAATAGTGTATTTACATAACATGTAAGGCCATCACTTGTACTTTTCTAGTTTTAAGTTAACCCTGTTATTAATCTCATGTACAATAAAGAGATTTTATTATTATTTCTAAAAATACATCTTAGACGAAATGCATGATATACACTCTTAATACGTTTTGGAAATAATTTAATACATATTTGCCTATGGCCTTACACACATCATTATAATATAATAACTAAAGTGTTTACCAATTCTAAAACAACATTAAATCAAAAAAAAAAAAAAGAATTGAGAATAACTTCCATTTTTAGCAATACTTTTATATATCTTCTAAAGACTAAATGTAAAAGTGTTGTCAGAGATTGGTTGCAAAAGCTTGATTACAGAGCTACGGAAAGTTTACTTCGCTGAGAGTTTACAAACACACACATACACACACACATACACACACACACACACACACACACACACACACACACACACACACACACACACACACACACACACACACACACACACACACACACACACACACACACACACACACACACACACACACACACACACACACACACACACACACACACACACACACACACATACACATGATGAAGACAATACATTTCCATTCAATTCAATTTTTTGTTCTCCTTTATTTATTGAATACCAGCTCAATCGCGCGGTGCTACTCGCGGTACGACAATAACCGCGGGCAATGCCGCAAGGCAATCTTTACAAATTGTAGCTTATGTGTTATTTTGATGTATAAGCTATTTTAATCTGGTACTAATTCCGAACGAACAACACCTTCATATTTTTCTATAGTCCAAATATCACATGATTCCGTTAGCATTGCGCCAACAATGAAGCTCAGTGAAAACAAACATTTTAAACCGCAACAGAAAACAAACCATAAATAATGTACATACGAAAGAGGTTTAAACAAAACGAAATAGTATTTTACCAAAGATATTAAACTGACTTTTAGTTTTAAGTAAAACTTATTCTTTTTTCAAATTACTGCCATGGTGACGACTGTAAGTTTCGGATGTTTTATGGCCAGTTACATTCATCAACAGCTTTTAACAGTCCACTGCACATGTGCTTCTCCTCAGAAATAAGGTTTCAGTCTACTACACCACTCTGGCCAGATTGATTGGTATAGCGTTTGTTTCAAGGTTTTATATTCTTTGCAGTGATTTTGTACTTGCTTCCTTAGTCGATTCTTACAACACCCGTGGTATAGAGTGGAGTGGTGATACTCTATGTTCTTAATCCGTTAAAACACGCATAAAACCGCGTCTGTGTGTAATTTATTTGTGATGTGTATTTGTTTTAAATCATGTAGATATGTTTGTCAGGGATCTGGTTACCGCGGTGCGGGCTTTTCCCGGCTTGATATCGGACGTTTATGTCGGTATGGAATCCTTAAATATATTCTAAAATATTATTGTTAATTACCATTTCTGTAATACAAATAATGTAATGGCTACACACGTGTTGGGTGACTGTGAGTGTGGTGAGCAATTGATTTAAGTAAATAAATAAAATATGTAAAAACAAACAGCACGATGGACCGACGACTTGAGGAAAGTTGCTGGCGGCGGGTGGATGCGGAGTGCCCAGGACCGGGATGGTTGGCGCTCTTTGGGGGATACCTTCATTCAGCAGTGGACGGCAATAGGCTGACTAAGACTATAAAAACAAATGATATAAGTGTCAGTAAGCATATGTGACAGATGCTTCTAGTATAAATGCATAATTATGTATTTCTATAGGTATTTATCGTAGCTAAGAAAAACGATTTTCAAAATATTATAGTACAAGTTTCGAGAAAAAGCTTTATTACACCCAATTCGTTATTGTGCCTATTAATCTTGGCCACATTTACACTCACATCAACTCCATTTTAGTTTTCCCGAACAGCCACTCGATATTAGAAATGAGTTTCTTTAAAAAGTTCGACCTCGGCATCTGATTGATGACTTGACTGCTAGTCATCAAAAAATAAACTCCTTGTCATATCAGTTCCAAACGATGAATGGCTACAAAAAAAGTTCTGTATTCAAAATGGCGTCCACATATTTCTCAATCTTGAATTGACAGAAATTGAAATGTCATCGTGGAACGCACGCGAAATTTGAATATGGAATGTCAGTAATGTTTTGATATAGTTTGCTTTTGTAATGCCTTGGATACCTACAGATAATATATGATTTAGTTTCGTTCAAAAACGGTTTTTATGTAAAACAGTTTTTAGGAGTCAGAAGAAGAAAAAAATAAAAATCGACATTTTAATACTAAGAAACTTTAACGTGTTATAAACGAGTTTCAAAAATTTTAAATTTACTTTTATTTTTAACTTTAAAACATGTCTAAACAAGTTATTAATTATATTTAAAAATACCTATAATAATATTCCATGAGTGATGTACACTTACTGCTTTACATCTCCTAGTAACAGATGTATCAAAACTACGGAACAGATACAAACATGTCTGCTTATCTGTATTATCTTACTGCAAGCATGGTGTCCGAATATTTCAGCCAGATATAAAAATATCGCAGATCAAAGTAAGATCAAATGCATATACAAATATTGCCAGCGTAAAGTTCAAAAGCGGTGTTGCAACAGGAAAAATTTATGATGATCTTTAAAATAAATTGATTAATGAATTTAAAAAAATATGTGACACTAAATATATCTGTGGTTTTGATGTGTGTCTTTAATAATAATGTCATTTATTTAGTTATATTTATAATGGTAATTAAATTTTAAGACTTGTTTTCATTTTTTAGATATATCGCTAAAGACTTAAAATCAAATTTTTATATACATATTTTAACCGTGGGAGAGCTATGCTTCGGCATGAATGTGTCGGCTCGACCGAAGTGATACCACGGCCTCACAGAAAACCGGTGTGAAATAGCGTTTGCGCTGTGTTTCACCGAGTGAGTAAGGATACCGGAGGCCCATACCCCAACCCCTCCCCCATCCCCTTTCCCATCCCCCAAAGGTCAGCAACGCACTTGTGGCGCCTTTGGTGTTGCGGGTGTCCATGGGCGGCGCTAATCGCTTACCATCAGGTGATACGTCTGCTCGTTTGCCCTCTATTCAATAAAAAAAAAAATTTGAGTTCCATAGAGTTTGACAAAAATGATTCCAAAAATAATAGATATCTCTACATTTAACTTGAAACTTTGGTAGATGTTTTATATTTTGATATAAGCACACACAAAAATTCTTTTTTCAATGTTCTATACATAAGGGGTTTAAAAAAAGGGTGGAAGATTGTACTAAAGACGGCCATATACAAAAATAAGCACACACTGTTTTTAGACTTTCGCGACTTTTACACACATTAGGGTCTAGGTGGACGTAAATATAATAAATAATAAATATTTCGAACATCTAACACACAAAGCCATCCAGTCCCAAGCTAAGCAGAGCTTGTGTTATGGGTACTAGACCACTGATATAAATACTTATATACTTTTTTTTTTGTAAATACATACAACATACATATAATACTTACATAGAAAACACCCAAACTCCGAAACAAATATTTGCAGATCATACAAACATTTGGTCCGACCCAGGAATCGAACCCGAGACCTCAAGCTTAGCAGTCGCATTCGCTACCACTACGCCACCGAGGCAGTCAATAAATAATAATAATATTTTTACATATTCCGACAGAGTTTATAGTCTTGATTTCCATGACATCCTGAAGATCATATCCGATTAATACGACTCGATTGTTATTAAAAACCATTCTTAGAACGTTAAAAATGAAATAAAGAGTTGGACCGTCTCTGATGAAATCCTAAAGTCAGTGCCGGCTGAGTCAGTTGGATGTAAGGTCATTTCGGTCGGTTGAGCCGGAACCCAACTCGCTGCCTTCATCGTGTTAATTCCGCCGCACGTCTCAGCGCTGGTACTTGATACTGTGCCTTGGTGCAATCCGCAACACACAGATAGATGTTATTGTAGGTATAGCCGAATTTAGAAAGTCTGAAAGAGAAGTAGAGAGAATATATTCATGACCATGATGTTTATTAGATCTTTTACATAAATATATCACAAATAAATTCCGCTACACAACAAACAATATGTGTATGTTAAGAGACGTATACTCGTTGGGCAGGTATGCCTGTACAGTTGAACTTTACAGGTGAACCAATACTTAAAAATATTCTGTACTGTTTGAGCTCAAACTTTGACTCAGCACGTTTCATAAATTTACCACAGTAAAGCATACCTAGCTATAGTACGCCATCTAAACTCCTATTATAGAGCTAAAGAGTTTGTTTGTTTGAACGCGATTATCTCAGGAAACGCGGTTCCGATTTAAAAAAATCTTTCAGTGTTGGATAGTCCATTTATCGAGGAAGGCTATAAGCTATATATCATCACGCTAATACTAATAGGAGCAGAGCACCAATGAAGAATGTACAAAAACGGAGGAAAATTTTCACGTTACGGGCAATAGAAGACGCAAACGAGGTTGCGTGGGTCAGCTAGTATTCTTTAAAAACGTTACCCTTTGTCGTACGAATCCCACACCCACCCTACAACAATAGATCTATTTACAAACTTATTGTATTGCTTATTCATGCGGGTAGTTCACTAATATACTAATAGTGTACCACAAAGAAAGTCTTTGTTATCATATGTAACTACTACCTTTGAGGTTTTTGATATGTGTAACAATAATGGAAGTCTACAAGCTATTGATCGATGGGGTTATAGTCAGTATCTGTAGGAAAGTTGTTTATCAAGCCACCCAGATAGACCCTACGAAGTCTAAGTGGTGTAGTTTTCATCACTGTGTCTGTGAATGTACGTGTATTGGAAACAATAAAAAAAAGGAAAAATATTATATTAAGATTTATTCCAGAATCAGTACAAAATATTATAATAATAACTAATATATACAACTTTATATGTATAACTTAGGTTTCGGCTAACCTCTGGAACGGTTGAACCGATTTTAGGGGGATTTTCACTGGCAGATAGCTCATGTTTGTTATAGGTTTGTCAATGTTTGTCATGTTTTGTTGTATAAATTATATTCTACGATAAAAAAATTGCGCCAATTGTTAGAGCGAGTTAGTTATTACAGTAATGAAAATGTTTTAATATCGTATTAAATAAAAATATTTAATAAATATTTATTTATAATGTTCAATAACATCACAAGTAAAACTGCTGTTCCCATGCGCTGATGAGAATTCTCAGATGCGAGAAACGCACATGCGCAAAGTTCATTAGATTTTCTAAAGGCACATGTCGAACAACTAACAAAACTATATAGACCTTCAATCAAAGCTCTTAAAGCTCATTTCTGTTTAACTAAAAACTTGATATACGACTACGATGACTATTCAATTATATGTGGAATCTGCGCTATGCATATTCAAATTTCGTATCCCTACCACAGACTATATATGTAACAATAGAATGTGTATGAATATATATTATCTGTCTTCACGCATAGATATTCATTAATCAAAGAGGTTTTGATCCACAGTGAACCCTCGTCAAACCTTCAGGTAGTTTGCTTAAACAAGTTAATTTAGCACCTTTGAATCTGTTTGTCTAATAGCACATTTATGTATTTTGGAAATAACTGCGGACATCTTGGTATGTTTCGTTGATATAGGTTTGAGATAATAGTTATTTGTTCCAGCAACTTCATTTAAATAATGAAAATGATGGTGTAGTTTAAATTAAATAGATACTAATGATATTATGATTTTTAATACGTTGATTATATCGACTCAAAAGGAGGAAATTTTTCAGTAATCAATATTTAAGTAATCCGATAACTGCCGATTACGAGGTCTCGGATTTGAATCCCGGGTCGGGCCAAAAGTGTTATTGTATTTTTCTGATCATAGATTTTTTTTTTCCTGAATAGTGGGCCAACGAGCAGACGTATCACCTGATGGTAAGCGATTACCGCCGCCCATGGATACCCAACACCAAAGGCGTCACAAGTGCGTTGCTGACCTTTGGGGGATGGGAAAGGGGATCATAGAAATACTTAATAACAGCTCGGAGTTTGAAAGTTGCGGTCTAAACCTCCGTACCACGGAGAGCACGTAAAGTTGTCGGCCCTGGGTCTGATCTCTTTCCGATCGTGGCGGTTAACCTTCCCGTCGGATTATAAGAGAGAGGGAACAGATAGCGCACCTGTTTTTGCGCATAAACATGTATACTATAATATCTCTTACGTAGTTGGCTAGTCTCCGTTAAGGTGTATACATTCTCTTTGGTTCTATTTGAATTTGATGAAAAAAATTAAAAACTTCCCCTAAGGGTGGTAAAAATATTTATCACATCATCATTAACAGCTTTTAACAGTCCACTGCGTGATTTAGGCCTCTCTTTAGAAGAAGGTTTTGTCCACGATGGCCCAACGAGTTATTAGACTTACGGTTCGTTTTGAGATTACACTATTTTTGCAGTAATATTGTCCTGCGTAGTTTTGCTCTTCACTTAGTTGCTTCTTATGACACTTATCTTATGGGTAGGGACACTCCATATTCTTAATCCGTCACCCGAACTATAAAAGAATAGAAAATAACTGAAATATCTATTCCAGAACTTATTCAAAGATCATTCTTTTAAATCTCGATTTACATTGATATTTTAATTCCACATTATAATGCATTATTATCTTTTCATCATCAGATCCTGAAATACCTCGATCTAATTACATTTTCGTAATACAAACTGCCAGTAAATATGTTAGCTATCTAATCGCCATCTTTAATTACGGCGCGTCGTAATTCGGCCCCGTGTCATTGCACAAGTCTATGACGTCAAACACAGCTGACGTTCCATATTCAAATTTCGCGCGCGCTCAAGGATGACATTTCAATTTCAATGAATACAAGATTAGACAATAAGGCGGGCTTATTTTATAGTTTTAATTGAAAAGTATAAGGATTTTTGAAAATTATTTGTACACGAATGAATAGTTAAAGAAAGAGTTTTGGAAGCTACGTCTTAAAATAATTCAATTTAGAAGTGTTCTAAATATTTCAAAATATACTGATATTCTTTATAACGAGAATAGAGAGAGCGGCATTAGACGATTTAGACATATTAGTTCACTATGAATCTAACTATATGTTAACAGTAATATATTATTTGAGCAAATTACTTTCAATTCTATTTATCAGTAAAAGACACTGATTTATATTTAATGTACATATTAATAAATGTATAAAAGGAAATCGATATTTTTACGTCATTTCAATCGATTACAACCGCGTATCAGATTGTATCGCCCCTAGCTTGTGAATAATATTAAACTCGGCCTCAAAACGTTTCGGTCGTAAATACGGGAGCGTTTGGCAATAATAAACAATGTATTTTACATTCGATTATAAAACATTGCCACTTCACTAGCAACAGTAACTGCGAAACGTAACTTGTTATTTTATCTGTGGTATTTGCCGCCAATAATTTGTGTGTGGTCTTGATTACGTATTGAAAGAAAAGATAAATAGTTTATTTGTAGGTATCTGGTAATTTGTGTTTAGTAAGAAATCAAAAATATTAAATTAATGAATACTGTATGGTTTAATTGATTTCAATCCGATATATCTATACATCAACTCCAGCTTCACATGTTGGGGTTTACATGAAAGATAAAGCCTTTTTCTGATAAATTCTGTTGTGTAAAAAAAGGATTCAAAAAAGTAAAATACAAACTAAACATTTTTTTTTTAATGTATAACTAAGAAAATATTTTATGCTATTTTGAAAGATCAATTTTACCAAAAGAACTTTAGATCCTACCACTCCCAAAATTAGGTGCTTTATGTAACACATTTGTACTGACTTTTCTAGTTAGAGTATACCATATCAGAAATACTGAATTTTTTAACAAATTGTATTTCTGTATGCTTCAGAATATTTCAGATTTTTTTTATATTGCCTCAACCTCTCACGTATTCGGATACCAATTTGTTTTCTCACCAAAAATCAATTTCGTCTTGTCCACATTCCGGCATAAAGTAACAAAGTGTGTACAGAATATTCTCTTGACATTGAAGAAATATACTGTTTATAAATTCAAAGGGAATCCCCGGGGTGTAGGTTCGTAATTCGACTTTCGTTATTTTTTTATTTTTCTACCTTCGCTGATTGAATTGTCAGAATACTTGCTTAACCTTACATAACCAATCTGCTGGATTTGGTTAGGGCATCCACGCTCACCTGTAAGCGTGTTTGTGCATAGCAAATCTGGCGACGCACTGTCGCTGATGAATTGAAGATAACCGTCACGACGTGAAGTTAGATCAAGATGGAAGTTGTGGTGTAATACTATGGACGCACACGGTCTCATCTCAGGGCTTAGGATATTAAGTCAGCAAGTTACCCCACCAGGCAGCCTGTACGGTGGAGTTTTGTTGGATCTCAGACTTGAGTCGATAAAAACCACGTCTCGTGTACCCCGAGCCAAGGAACTAGTTTTAACCTATTATAAAAATCTTAGGTACTCCAATTGCGTCATTTTGCAGGTTTAGTGAGAGATTTTGAGTTTTTGTGACTGTTATTTTTTTAACACAAGTCATCACTATCATTATTTTTTTGGCCTCTTCCCAATTATACTTGTAAACGACGCAATGTGTAATATTGCAATAGTTTTGACTAATTTCTTTAATTGCTGGCCATTCGTCTAACGCCGTCAAAGGAATATTTAAAATTAAATAGTAATCGTTAATAGAATTAAAAAATTCGAACACTCGTTCGCAATTAATGCTTTTCTCAATGGGTTAACATTGCCTTCCTTCCGAATTAGAGGGAGAAGCTGTTCATTAGTACGAGTACCCACACTTACTCAATGAAAAGCATTGTTTAACACAAGATTCTTTGACAGAGTGGAAATGAAATAGTCTGTGAAAAAGCTCTTTTGGTCGTCGTATGATGAGAGTTTCACCCCATACAATTTCACTGCAAATTTGAGAAAACCCTATGCCAACTTATCTACATAGTATAGTACAAAACTAATATAAACACTAATATACTAATATATGTATCTTCTCCCTCTAATTAGTTGGATGAGGGCCGCTACCGACCGGTCAATATGGAAGTCAATAGGGGAGGCCTATGTTCAGCAGTGGACTTCTTGTGGCTGAGATGATGATGATGATTATTTATTTTGCCTGCCTTCTGTCATCTCCTCGTTCATGGTTTCCTTTTTTTCGCAAAAAATCTTGTGTACCAAGACGAGTATTAGGATCTCAAACATAATCTTATTCACCTGTTTTGGTGATATTATTTTTTATAGCTCACATTTTTTTTTACAAAATATATTCTCATTAGTTCCATCATGGATCTGGTCAAGGTATTTATTGATAAAGAACTGTAATTTTTTCGTAAATAATTACAGCAATCGTTAAAAAAACCATAGAAAAGATGATTTGTGTGAAATCGGCAACTTTACGATGAGAAAAATGATGACGCCAGTATAAAAATACATCACTAAATTTACTCCGCAACTAGTTTTATAATGTGCGTCAAATAAACAGGGAACATATCGGACAAACGTCAAAATAATAGTATTGTCTTTGGCCGCTGTGCTCAAACTAATAAATAGCAATAAATTTTACAATGGCGCATAAAAGTTTCATTCTCGTGGATAAAAGAATTAAAATTTATTGTTGCTTTGATGAAGAAAATACTGCTCTATTTTAAAGTTTAGTACGCGATGTCAATTCTCGACATGCTTGTTTTAATCTTTTAAGGGTTCTGTGCCTAAAATGAAAAAAAACGGAGCCCTTAAAGGATCACTTTGTTTTCCGTCTATCTGTGTATCAAGAGCCTTTTTTTTTCAAGAACACGAAGGTAACACGCTGAAACTCATGTCTACTAACTGTCCATTGGAGCTGTGAAAAAATCAAACTTCTAAGCGAACGCAATCAAAAGATACAGCCGTCCATCCGCCATCCTGTAAATTTTCGACACTCGCAAGGGAATCAAAACCTGCAGGGTACTTCCCGTGAACTCAGAATCCTGAAATTTGGTACGAAGCAACGTACCTATACGCACAGATAAAGGAAAAATTGTGAAAAGCACAAATTTTTAGTTACCGCGTACCGATGGTTCCACACAGACCTCTAGTCTGTATTCTGTCTGTAGTCTGTAGACTTGCACTTGGCCGGTTTTTTTTATCATCGACAGCTATTAATGCTGACTAATGCTGGACGTAGGACTTATTTAGAAAGGAAGCACTATACCACGCTGATCAGACAGGTTGGTATAATGTTGTCTTTCAAGATTTCCTTCTCTTTGCATAATTTCCTGAGTAGTTTATGTCTTTGCTGCCAAAATGACTCTGCTCTGCCTGAAGGAAAGCACGAGCAGAATCCAGGAGTGGTGGTCACCATCCTCAATGCTAGTAGAGACAATGCAGCATTGTGACCCACACTATGGCGGCCTAGTGAGATGCTTTTTCACGCTCCGCTTAAAGGACCCGGGTTCATAGTGGGAGGGAAACACGTACGCAGGTAGTGAGTTCCAGGTTTTGACCGCTCGGCACAGGAAGGAAGAACCGAAGCGGTGAGTACGAGAGCGTATGTCTACCACTCTGAAGCGGTGTCTTCCAAGACGTGTCTGCTCGTTTAGTCACCTCATACAATACCCATGGGATGAATATGGATGAAGATACTCTGTATCATTAATATGAATCTTATTCATCTCTCTTTTAATATGCACAGACTCCATTGACTGCAGAGATGGTAAGAGCCACAAATCATCAGACAAAATACCTTGATTATCAAAAAGAGCCTTTAAAATCGAACCATATCTAATTTATCTAGTATTTTTATGGACTATTGGGCAAACGAGCATACGTATCACACCCGCAACACCAGAGGCGCCACAAGTGCGTTGCCGGCCTTAGGGGGATGGGGATTATATTGAATATTAAGATCAAAGAAATAAAAACAATCTAAACGAATTGATAACTTTGAAAGTTCATTCTCTTCATAGTCCAAACACTAACAATTTTAAAGTTTAATAGAGCCCCCGCAACTTTTTAATAGGCTGATAGTCTTATCAGGTCGGATTTTGTCTTATTTATCGGCCGATACCGAATCGTTATAATGTGCACACTCCCATACATCTTCATACTGATTAAGAAACCAACCAAACTATCGGCCAATCGAAAGTCTACATTATGCGGGGGCTCTAAATGCTGCCATAATTTAATTCTGTTCATGCCCAATGTATGCGTTAAAATTAACTGCTAATTATCCGATTAAATCTTTCAATGTCCGCCAACACAAACAAAACTCACGACAAAGCGCCGCATACATCAAAGTGTTCGTACTGAACTGCAAATCGAAATATAGAGAAGTCGATGAGTTGAGATGCGTTTACTCTCAGTCTCGGCTCATTGCACTGTTACTTGTTTGGTAAACATTGGCCCGCTACTGACATATTTACGTTTTTGAATGAATAGATTATTGAGTCGGTTGTTTGGAATCAAACAGACGCGGAATTAATGAGAATCACACACAAACACATATTCTTGGACAAAAACATAAATACAGACCGTCTGCAAATGCATAAAACTCAACTACTAATCTATAAAAGCCATATGTGTACCTATATAGTTCCAGACAAGTTGACTTCCTTTAAAGTCACTAGATGGCGCTGTATTATGATGATAAAAATTAAAACTCGTTGTTAAGATTCACCGTGGAATGGACTACATATCCTGGACTAAAAATGCAAAAAGGAATTACTTCCATCCACCTAAAAGCTAAATACCTCTAGAAAATTTGATAGGAGACTGCCATTATCATAGATACGAGTATTATCATATAGAGCCCTCACAGAACATCGGTATTAGAATTTCGCTTTTACTGAATAACCCAAACTCCTTTTCCCCGTAGAGAAGATTTTGGCCTATACGACACAGGCCAGGTAAGTTGGTATAGGGTATTTCTCCCTCTTTACCGTGCTCAGTTTGCGTCCTCAGTAAGGTGATGGTACCCATGGGAGGTAGTGAAATTTCATACATTTAATCCGTCTCGACGCGTATTTATAAATAATCTATTTTTTATTATTATATATCTTTGGGCAGAGGCCCGCCAGGCATGATCACTTCGCCTGGTCGGAGGATCCTCCCTTTGTGTTGGAGGAACATAACACCCGTTCCCTCACAGTACCAAGTACCTATAAATGTAATGTTTATTGCTTTAAGCTTTTTCAAAACACAGTTATGTTTATAAGGTAACCAGCGACACGTCCCGACTTCGCACGGAAATCTTTGGAATTTTCGGATTTCCTCTACGAAATACGCTTTTATTACACATATAAAGCTTTCTCTTGAATCAATCTATGTATTAATGAAAACTGCATTTAAATCCGTTTACTAGTTTAATTTTTAAAGTTATAAATGAACAGACAGCGGCAGCAACTACATTTAAAAAAATAATAATATTAATTCTCCAAATTCGTCTAACATTACTAGAGCTAACAATCAAACAGCTAAGTTTTAATAAACAACTATAGACGTAAGAAAATTTCGATCTAACACTCCACTTCTTTTCCATTTACGTCACCCATCAGCATAAACTCTAAAATATATACAACAGGTTTATCACTACCACTCTAGCCATTAGAGGTACGAAGTGAGTAAGATAAAAGGTGAATTCTAAACAAATATTCTCAGAACAGAAAATCTTGTGTATCTTTACAATTACTACAATTTTTATACTAAACAAATTGTAGTTTTTATTAGTTTCCCCTTTATGTTTGTTTGCAACCGACTCATTTGGACTTTGTTTTGACCCACTTCAAACGTACAGATTTCATTCAAACTTGGTAAGCATATCGAGGACCGATGACAATAAAATAAAATAAAAAGCTAGTAGTTTATAAAACAAAAAAAACACGCCTTTCTAAATAAACCAAACTAAACAGTAGAAATAATTTTAATGTTAAAATACCTGAAAATATTTTAAATGATGACGTCAAATCATTTTCTACTTTTTAGTTTGAGTTATAAAAGCGTGTTTTTTTTAGTTTTTTTTAACTACTATTTTTTTAAACTCTTGTTTAAAGTTAAAAGACTATCTAGAAAAGAGTGTTATGTTTGTTAGTATTTATCTCATATTTAAATCTTAAACGACAATTCTATAAACACGGCAAAACCTAGACACTTCACAGGCTTTATTTATGGCCAAAGTCTGTAGTTAGTCTTTTTCATCATAATTTAGTCAGACTATAAAATATGAGATTAAGTTTGCAAAGACCTAATACTAAATATGACAGGGATAGTTCGAGGTTTAATTTCGAGTTCAATTATCATCATAGACATATTTCGACAGAAATGAACCGGCTTGATCGGAAAGATGCCACCGTCCCATCGAAAATGAATCTTAATTAATTTTTTCGTTAATTTAAATCGGAAAAGTGAGATTACTGAAGACAGAACACTCCTACACTACGCTATTCTGAGTAAATAACAGGGAGAACACTGGCAAATTGAGAGAAAATTTCATGACCGCCTTTCGAGTTAAGCAGTAGTCTCACTCACGGTGTAAAAACCAATGAAAAATTTGCTTTAAAACTGTTTATCTAGAACCCTGCCATCATATTCGAACCGGCCCATATTTACCAAGCATGGCTCTCCCAAGGTCAACAGGTCAACTCCAATCTCAATATTCCCATATCTCTTTAAATTTCATCACATCCCAAGGTTGTTTACACAGCTTGCTTTTAGTTCTGTTCCATTCTAATTACCTGTAACGTAAAATTGGCATAAATCTCATGAAATACATAGGAACAATTTCCACAAAACAGTTCAACCATACTCATTATGTCAAGTGCCAATCAGTCTGACAGTAATGCCACCATAAAAAAAGGGGATAAGCAGAGAATGCAATTAAAATGCTTCCGACTGAAAACCAACTGTAATAAACAAACTATCGAGATGAAGGCAGTGACACCACTAATGAAACTGAACTTTAACTTTATTTAAATAGGGTTTATTTTAGAGGGAAATACGTAAGGGCAACTTTAGCCTACGCAGATGCGAAATGAAAATTTATGGGTAAGTATTTTGCACGTGTTCGTAACTTTGCAATTAAATTTAATCAGATGTACTTCTATAGTTTCACATATTTATTTGTAGTTAACAGTTAAATGTTATAAAGTAAAAACGTATATTTACAGTATAGAATAGACCGGTTTTTGCAGCTCAAATGTGATAACGGCCTGAGTGGAGACCGCGATTGGACAAATTTAGTGTACCACGCCGACCGTAGTGACCGAATATTTAAAGAATATGGCTGGCAGCGGACGGGTGCGGACTGTGCACACCTGTAATAGGTGACGCTCCTCAGAGGAGACCTTCGTCCGGCTCTGGATGACAATAGGTTGATTCATTCAAAGAATAAATATCTATTGTAACTATCTATCTCCACAATTTAAGATTCAAACCCTTGTCGGTGGAGCAATTGCCACGCATCTTTATTTTCTGCGATCTGTTTGACCTCTTGATAGACCACGACTCTCTCTTTCTGCTCAATTTTTGCTTTGCTTATTATTTGTATGTAACATCTCATAATATATGTACATACTTTATTTCATTTGGTTTCGAAATACTTGACGTAGAAGTTAAAAAGCCACATCCTGGTAGCAATTTCATCAAGATTATCTGTTGTCATGTTTTCCGTACGTTCCAACCACCATGAAATGATAATGCAGGGTAACCTGCATCGTCTTACAACCAAGGCGCGCCATAACCTCAGCGAGGCCCTAACCCGTGATAAAGACGTAACCTTGTACTGGATCAAGGCCCACGCCGATAATGACGGTAATGAGCGCGCGAGTTCGCGTCGGAGGACTGTGACCTGTGTCCGGTTTTATTCGTCAAGCACCAGATAGGCAGCGACTTGCTGGACGAGTACAACCGAAGATACCGTCGTAACGAAAGTGTTCTTCCCGGACGCGAGAGATGTGTACTGCTTGGTGCAGAATATCCAACCCAAAGGCGTTGTCACGCAGATACTGACAGGACATGGGGGTTTTCCCAATACTTGCATCGCTTCAACTGCTGGGAGAGCCCGTCATATATCTATAACTCCGCCCAAGAGGAGAACGTCCTTTTTTTACGGGGGAAATTCTTTTTGCACCTTACCCTCCGTGGGGAGAGGAAGGGCGTATGTAGGACTCTTGGAAGACCGGTCTACCCACTAAACCCCGCGGCGGCCTTGACACTGATATGTCAATTCATTTAAACTATTAATTATTTTATCTAAATTGCTTTTTAGTCTTAAATTATAGTATAAAAAAATCTTATTGATCAAATACAATATGTATTAAGTTCTTAAAATTTATTGTAAAAGTGTCAATAGAAGAATAATATCGTGTAATCTATTTTTTCTTTTTTTTATTGAATAGGGGGAAACGAGCAGACGTGTCGTCTGATAGTAAGATAGGATTACCGCCGCCCATGGACTCCCGCAACACCAGAGGCGTCACATATGCGATGCCGGCTTTTGGGGGATGGGGTATGGGCCTCCGGTTTCCTTACTCACTCGGTGAAATACAGCGCAAGCGCTATTTCACATCGGTTTTCTATTTACACTTTTATTACATTTAAATATTATTGTAATCTTATTTTCATTTTAATGTGAACTTTCTTCTGCATGATGTGGGCTCCCATAAGTGAGCAAGCACATAACTTGTTATACATAATTGCAAATAACATAAAATCTAATCTAAGCATTCTTTACACGCTTGACATGTAAATGGTAATGTTGGAAAATGTATACTAAATATGTAAGATTCATCTTAAGTTGTTAAACTGCGCTATTATTGATTTTGCACCCATTATTAAACTACAGGTCGTTGACATTACTATTTCAGAAAATCAATATCACATCTATTTTAACAAGACCTGAAATTTATTGTAGAAACTAGATATTGCCTATAGCTTCACACCTGTGATTATTTCTATTAACGTCTTGTTATACATTCAGTCATTTCCTTCCATCTTATCCTAAGGGTTAAAACTTATTAAACCCCTTAAAATGGGGGGGGGAGGGAATTTTCGACGTAAAGGAAAAAATTAACATTCAAAATTTTTGAAGTTTGCAGCGTCAGTAGGTTCGAGTCTGCGTTGAAGAATCAGTGAGGATGAATACGTAACATGCATTGCTCCACGGCGTTACCCGTGGTACAACAACAACTGCGGGTAACGACGCGGGACAAAACAAGTCTAAAAAGTAACCAAAATTACGCCTTATATCACCAGCTATCTGCCAGTGAAAGTCCTGTCAAAATCGACCCTACCGTCCCAGAAACAAAAAACTTAAGAAATGTACCGTGTATACATACATATTATATATGACATATATATATCGGAAATCTTTGAATGCAGTTTTCTTTCTTTTCGAAAATAAAGGAATGTTTTCTTGAGTATTTTTTTCTATCTGATCTACAATATGTTCCGTTCCGTCCTGTATGTTATAATTTATACCAAACTAATTCTAAAGAGCTAAATTACGCTAACTACGTTAACTGTCAAATTATTTTTAATTGCCGAGCGGTATCAAGACGAATGGCTAAAGTTAGATGCACAGTCGGAAACTTCTCCCGCGCTTTATACAAAATGGCTGCCGATGTCCGTACCTATCGGTTAATTACAATACTTGCAAGACTTGGACTATTATGTAATCCTATTTTTCTGGTTGTTTTAGAATCCGATAAATAATTTCATTCACGGTAGAACAACGTTAAGTTTAAACAATTATTTTTGGAAAATAGATTTCTGAAGACAATATCTTCATAATTAAAATATTTTCATTTGGGTGTAAGATGTATACACTGATAGTGATAGTCCACTGCTGGACATAGGTCTTTCCTTAGAAAGGAGGTTAAAAACTAATATACAAAACATAAGATTTATACAATGTATATATTAGATTAATTGATAATGAAATAAGATGAAAGGGTATCGACTTCCGCATACAGCGCAACAGAAATATACTACAGCGTCATCTACCGCAGATACACTGAAATACAGAATAATGTATTATACGAAGAAACTACCAATCCTGAATCGCGCAGTAGAAGTTCTCACGCCGATTTTCACATATACAACATCCCAACATCAACCGTCGGGTCGTGGCCCACCAGGCATGCTAACCTCACCTGGTCGGAGGATCCTCCCTTTGCGTTGGAGGGACTTAGCACCCGTTCCCTACAAAAGCATTTATTCTGTAATTAGGTCACATTATTTTATTACTATTATATATACACTTACCATTAAATGATTTGTGTTCTTTTTTTTATGGATTAGTGGGCAAACGAGCAGATGCATTGCCTGATGGAAAGCAATTACCTCCGCCCATGGACACCCGCAACACCAAAGTCGTTACAAGTGCGTTGCCGGCCTTTGGGAGATGGGGAGGGGGATGAGAGGAGGGGATGTGGTATGGGCCTCCGGTATCCTCACTCACTCGGTGAAACACAACGCAAGCGCTATATCACACCGGTTTTCTGTGAGGCCGTGGTATCACTCCGGTCGAGCCGGCCCATGCATGTCGAAGCGTGGCTCTCCCACGTAATTTGCTAGCAATTTTTATGTATTTTTCTTTATGACAAATATCTCTCAAAGGTAGTTTTGCTACCACTATTCAATTTCATTTGAAAATAATTCCCTCGCATTTCATCCGACGATGAAGCAGCTGTTGACGGGTTAATGTGCTTTGTAGCAGGTGTACAAAACATACGGATGTCGAGACATACACTTAACCCTAAGATGTTACATTGAAGGTCATTTTTACGTTTAATACTTCATTCATTCGTTTATGACTGACTTTCATAGTTTGAATGAATATGATTGATGAGACAGAGGTTCTCGTTTTCATTTCAACACAAGTCAAATATTTTTTTGGATAAGCACGATCTTAAGTTTTTAACCTCGAGGTAACTTTTATTTTATATGTCTCTTTCTCTCTCTCGAACATTGTTTTAGCAGTCTAAACCCTGTTAGTCACTAGACTAACAGTGTTTAGACTTATTTATTCTAGTGGTTAGCCCTCCAGAATAATTAAAAAAAAAAAAACTTGAGAGGTGTCAAGGGACACCCGGATGGAACGAAGTTCGAAATAGAAAGACGAAACGAAAATATCTGGCTTGCTTTCTATAAGAGAGATAGAGAGACAGACAGAGAAACATGCGCACGCCGCACGGCTTACAATAGCTTACTGTAGCAAAAAGTGTCGTTACCAGCCTATCGCAGTTCACTGCTAAACTTATTTATTGATATATTTTGTATTTATATTTGATATACAGAATTTTAAACATCATTAATTTACAGCGACATCTATATTATTCATATTAAACTACTGGCAACGACAACTATAACACGTAATTGGCATATAGAGAAACAATGTCATATTTATATTGTAAATTTAGCTGTAAGCTCCCCGAATAAAATAAAATAAAAATAAAATAAATGTAAGTTCAGTTTCTATTCAAAAGATGGCGCTATATATAAAATTGTAAAATGTTTTTCACCAATTCTTTAAAAATAATAACAATATTTTCTTAATAAAAAAATATTAAGACTTCGTTCCCATAACAACAATAGTGAATCAAGCAATGAAAAATAAACTAATAACAAATATAATTTAAAATAGCAAAAAGTGTCGTGACAACTTTTCGTAAGAATTTTTTCCGTCTAGCCCCCTTTCACAACGCGCAATAAGGAACTTTATTCCAAAAACAATAGTAAACCGACTTTAAAAACTGAACCAAATTGGAATGGGAAGCCACACTTGAAGCACCAGCTTTCTAATATACAAAAGATCATCAAAATCGGTTCACCCAGTCGAAAGTTCTTAGGTAACAAACATTAAAAAAAATTGAGATTGATTGAGAACCTTCTCCTTTTTTGAAGTCGGTTAAAAATAATCTAACAATATTACTGAATTCGAAATACAAAGAGAAACGAACTTTCCAGTGACTCGTAAATCATTAGTGGTTAATGGCTGAGGAAAGGCCTGAGGAGTGCCAAGCGGAGTGAACTGCAGTGTTATAGACGTTGATTGATGGTCACTGAAAGATATCGTTTCCTTATGGGTTTATATTAACGAAATAATAAGTAAAGTCGCTTATTATAATTCGGTTGAATCATGCAATCTTTTTTGAATTCGATTGAAACGTCGTTTAACTAAAAAGGTATTGTACCTTTTCGTAACAATCATGATTTAAATAAATAATCAGTTATTGATGCTGCTATCAAAATAATTTGCGATACGAATGCAGACAATGCAGCATGCAATACATAAATCCGTGGCCTAAAATACTGGAAACAAATTGTTTACAGTGAAGCTTTTACACTTTTCGTAATATCCTCACAAATTATTGTTATTATATAGTAATATACGAAACATACACAAAACAAACGCAAGTTGTGTAAGTATTTCACCATGAGCTTTTAGCAATAATGATTTAAAACTGGTCTATGACGTCAGATGGTTATTTTTGAGAGAAAACCTCGTTGATTGATTGGTTTTTAAACGGTTATCGGATTGTGGTTTTTAAATGGTTAGTGTTGTTCTAAAAAAACATGTTTAATGTTGGTTTCTTACGTCTGATCTGACCTATTTTAAAAAGAAGGATCATTTCGGTTCATAGGAGTAATTTTTATTGTAGTAACACTGATATTCATGTGGTTTAAAGAAAAGTATTTTTTTAATGCAACAATTATGTTTTCGAGATGGCGGAAGATTGATTTGTATAACATTAAGCCCCACTTAAAAGAGTAGGTACATACACAGAGTTGGTCCATGGTAACATATAATTTTTCTCCTTTTCCAGATACGGTGATATGGTGCCCGGCACGATAGCGGGCAAGATAGTCGGAGGTGTCTGTTCCCTCTCCGGAGTGCTTGTGATCGCCCTCCCAGTGCCTGTCATCGTCTCCAACTTCTCGAGGATCTACCATCAGAATCAACGCGCTGATAAAAGAAAAGCACAAAGGGTGAGAACATCATTTATACTGTCTCTATACTATTACGAGTATTATAAACGCGAAAGTTTGTGACCATGGATGGATGGATGTTTGTTACTCTTTCACGTAAAAATTACTAAATGGATTTTGATAAAACTTTACAAAAATATAGCTTATACATAAAAATAACATATAGCTACAATTTATAAAGCTATATTTTACTAGCTTCGCCTCGCGACGTTGCCCGCAGTTAATATCTTACCGCGGGGTTTAGCTAGTATTATATAATTTGTCTACTCTGCATATTGATAAGTATAAATTCCTAGAAATATGTAAGTAGATTTATCAGTAGTCTCGTCATCATTACATAGGTGCTGTGTAATTTAGAATCTGACTTCAGATAATTCAGAAAGATCATTAATTAGCAGAATTGTTTGTGTTTTTTTTCATTACCTATTTGATTAAATTAAACATACGGTTATAATATTACCAGACTGTTTTGGATTCTTCGAACGCGAAATGCAAGCCTTTTTTATTTTTGCTACATATTATTAAAGTACCTAATATTAATTACCTATGTATATATTAGTTGTAAAACATTGCAAAATAACATTAATATTGCAGAACATTAATTTCTTGTAATTAAATTAATTTCTACACAAAATTCCAGAAAGCTCGTCTGGCCCGTATCCGTATCGCCAAAGCCTCCTCCGGTGCAGCCTTCGTATCAAAGAAGAAAGCCGCTGAAGCCAGGCTAGCAGCTCAAGAGTCTGGAGTAGAGTTAGACGATGCAGGGCGGGATGAAGACATTTTCGAGTTGCAGCATCACCATCTTCTCAGATGTTTGGAGCGCACAACGGTGAGTTAAGTTAGTAATATGATAGTAAACTTCTTATTTATCTTAAAGTTCTAACGATGCAGAAGTATCTCAATAGGCAACTATAGCGCTGATCACAATGCTGCATTGTTTGCATTAATGAGTATAGTGACCACTAGTATTAGAATCTGTTCATACTTTCCCTCAAACAGAGTAAAGTCCCTTTGGCAGGCCCATACATAAAAAATAGGTCCATACATAAAAAATAGGTCCATTCATAAAAAATAGGTCCATACATAAAAAATAGGTCCATACATAAAAATAGGTCCATACATAAAAATAGGTCCATACATAAAAATGCTTTTATTTTATATCATAAGGTACCCGCGGGTATTAAGGCCTGTCGGGCAATAAGGCCTAAGTAACAAAAAACTTATGAAATACAATAATTAACGATCAAGGTTACGCTCACACAAGCTCAGAGCGTATACAAGTCGCTGCGAAGTGGCGGACGAACGCTTGCACTTTTCCCCCCGCCAGTGTCGTCGAAATCTTTCAAACAATCTTTCACGCGACACAAATTATAAAAATTTGCTGCAGTAAAACGTAAGTTATTTTGAAAATATCATATTTACAAACCTGTATTGACTGTTCGTTTATTAATTAATTTATGCTTATCTTTAAGTTACCGTATTAAAGGACTTGTAGTTGTAAATTTTTTATTATTATTTTTTTCTGTCACTACGTGGTTGGCGGATATTAAGGCCTATAAAATTTTACTATAGGCCTTATTATACTCCTATTTTTTTAAACTGCTATATAAGTAAGAACATGTTTTTAAAATGTTTGTTGGTGGGTAGTATGTACGTAGTTATAAGTTTTCAATTTATTTATCATTGTTTTCAGTGCTTATGGTAACGATGCCTACCAAACGGGCATTGTGGTCAGAAGACGATCTGATCGCAGCTGTTAGAGCAGTACAAAGAGGAACTTTGAGTACGTATAAGGCTGCAGAAAGATATAAGGTTCCTAGAAGAACAATCAGAAATCATCTGCAGTCTGGCAGTTTAAGGAAAAGTTTAGGACGTAAACCTATATTAAATGATGAAGAGGAAGCTCAACTTGTGCAAAGGATAATCCGATATTCTGAAATGGGCTTGCCTGTGACACCAAGAATACTGCGTCGATTGGTGTATAAATATTGTGAGCAAAATAATATAAAACACAATTTTAATGATGAGGCCAAACGCGCAGGCAAAGACTGGTTCAAAGCGTTCATGAAAAGACACTATGAAATATCTGTAAGAAAAGCTCAATTCATGAACCCAGCTAGAGCTCAAAAGCTAAATAAATTTATTGTTGATGACCATTTTAAAAAACTGAGGGATATCTACGATAAATTTGACTTATATGATCATCCCGAGAAAATTTATAATATGGATGAGAAAGGATGTCGTCTCACTATCCACCACCAGCAAAGTGTTTTGCCCAAAAAAGGTTCATTTGCAGTCTTCTGAACATGCTGATAGCGTTACCATCGCCGGATGTGTTAATGGTCTTGGCACAGCCATACCACCTATGGTCATATTTAAGGGAAAACGTTTGAAACCAGAATTATACGATAATTTGCCTCAAGGATCTTTAGTCGAAAAATCAGCAAAGGGGTATATGACCAATGAACTTTTCAAAATATTTTTAAAACACTTGTCTAGATACAAAAGCCAGGGTCCATGCCTTTTGATATTTGACGGAGCAGCATGTCATGTCGCGAATAAAGCCAATTTATTTAATTTTCTAAGACCACTATGCTTCCTACTGCTATATGTTAATGATTATTGATCTCAGAAATACCAATTTACGTAGTATATGTTGATTTTTGGATAGTTTAAAGTATAGGCCTTTTTACCCTACCCTAGTATAATAAGGCCTACAGATTGCGTTTTAAAAAAAGTTATATATTGCTTTGGTTTTAAGCTAGAGAAGCTATTTTTTGTTGGAACTCTGTAGTAATTTGAGTACATGACTGATTAATAATAAAACTTGTTGATTATGTTGGATATTTTTCATTTTATTACAAATTTCCCTTAGCTAGGCCTTAATACCCTCAGGTACCTTATTACATATTTTTTTCCACATTTAGTGCACAGTTTTGTGGTTCAATTTATTTTGACTAATACCGGTTAGGTAACACAATGTCTGATACTCGTTTATCGTCTGTACGGGAAGACCGTCTCATAATTATCGTCCTTTCTTGAAAATGCCTAGCCGGACCCTACACTGTACTCTCATAGTTCTTATTTAATCAATCATTACGGACTTGAAAAAGCACATCTGTGGTTTTATTTGACATTCCTTACCAGAGTGAGTCTTAGGAAATGATGGCGCCTTTTAGCTGTAAAGTCCGATTTATTTACAAAATAAAAATATTTATCACTTAAATGGTTATTTCGCCGCTTCCTACTGTTGTAATACGTTTGTATCGCTACATAGGAACAACACATTGTATGACCAATAATCTTTTAGTGCTGAGTCAGATTTTTTTTTTTTTTTTTTTTTATTGAATAGTGGGCAAACGAGCAGATGTATCACCTGATGGTAAGCGATTACCGCCGCCCATGGACACCTGCAACACCAAAGGCGTCACAAGTGCGTTGCCGACCTTTGGGGGATGGGAAAAGGGATGGGGGAGGGGTTGGGGTATGGGCCTCCGGTATCCTCACTCACTCGGTGAAACACAGCGCAAACGCTATTTCACACTGGTTTTCTGTGAGGCCGTGGTATCACTCCGGTCGAGCCAACCCATTCATGCCGAAGCATAGCTCTCCCACGGATGAATGTTTTTTTTGTCCGTTTCTTAAACGATTGTAAAGTGCTCAACGGTACACCATATATTTCTGGTGAGGGTTGCTTCTTAAGAAAAGTATAAAGGTTTTTATAAGTGTATATATATACTCGAGTGTGAAGTATGTAGGATCATAGAATATAGACATAAAGTTAGACAAGTTGGGTTCCAGTCGACGTTATTTTAACAGGTATTAGTTATAACTAAAATCATTTTCATCTCATCCCAAAGAACGTTGGTACATTTGTCTCGTGAGTTGCAGGTAACCTGTCTCTTTCTTCGTCTTCGTATTGCATTATAAAAAGGCTCGATTTTTTTTTAATTTCAGTATATGTATAGTTTTTATGTTCTTTGATCTCGACTTCAAAATGTATGTAGTCTCTAGGAATTTGTTTATCAATAAGTTCTGTTCTGTTTGTTATTGTAAATGCTTTTCATTTGTGTTCAGTTAATCTAAATTTTGTCTGAAAAACCTTTTCACCTTTCGCCCTTTTATAGACTCGGTCATTTGTTTTCTATAAATGTAATATATTGTTTGTGATACTTTGACTTGTGCGAGTTGAGAACTAATTTCATTCCGTTTATGGTGGTTTTTGGTGATTTGGAAAAGGGTTTCATGAAGTCGAATTCCATTCTTAGATTTTGCACATAATCATGTATGTACTACCATATAATTTCAGAAGTATTTACTTAGTATGCTCTGCGTTTATTAAATTCTTTAAGGTTATGAGTTACTCCCTTATGTTAGAACTTTCATACCAAAATGTAGCTATACCGAATACCAACCGCACAAATCCTCAGGACCGTGAATTCGTCGAAATGGAGAACCCATTCAACGGGGCAGCGAAGAGAGCTGGGTCTCCTTCTCCACTCGCGTCTCCCGCCCACTCCGGCCGCGCGCCAGCTCTTCTTGCGTGCTGTGCGCGTTGCGGATGCTGCCCACAGAAGTATCAGGTACTGGCGTACAGCTGTAGTAGTTTCGTATAGAATTGCGGCCTTAAAGACTCAATGTTAGAATTTCTAGACAACTATAACAAACCAAGATGTATATCATACCTATTTTGGTTACTATTGCAATAATCATAAAGACTTTATTTGATAAAACACAGCATACATACTAAATTGCAATTTTACTGCGCTAGTCTCTCTGTAATCTATTGTCTTCATTTAGTTATGGTATATATAAATGCGTTTACAATGATAAAATAAATAATTAAATGAAACTAAGAAGACATTAGGAAGAGACGAAGAAAGAGAAGCATAACTTTTTATTAGAAGCTTGAGTTATGGAGACTTGATGGCAGTCGCTTCACGTAAAAAATCGAAGTTCAGCCGTATTGTAGTAGACTTTTTGGCAAAAAGACTTACTGAAAGACATTACTCTTGTAGACATTATATTGATTTAAACTTATAATGTGGTTTGAGTCAAGTTAGATGATATTCTTGAAACTGTATTCTTTATCTTTCATGCTATAAATTGAAGTCGCGTTCTTCTGTCTGTCCGCTTAGATCTTATAAAACATCTCAACGGATTTGAATGGAATTTTCAGTAATAAATAGTTTGATTCAAGGAAAGTTTACATGTGCAATAGAGAGTAAAGATAGCCCGAGAATTTAAAAAACTTTCACGCGAAGCCGGTCCGGGACGTTAGTTTTTTATAAAACTCACTAGGAGCTCTGTTAAAGCTCAAAACTGCGTTCCGTACCGTCGCGGCGTCGTATAGCGTTTATCACTTTTTAAGTACTCTCGTAAAAAGTTTACGTGACGCCATGACAATACAGTAATATACTATCTGTGAAAGTTGTCGGTCTGTTCGATGAGTAGCTCGTATAGTAAAAAGAGCTCAAGAGTTTTGGTACATACTGTGTGATAATTTTGACTCTGTACTTCTTATGAGACATATCCTATCAGCAGCTTGTAGTTTACTGCTACACTGCTACACATAGGTGTCTCGATAATGATATTCGTACATGTAATATGAAAAAATATAACTGTTGCTATGGGTATGTTTATATTGCAATTTGATTTTTACCATAGCGTCAATAGATAATTTTAACAGTTTTTCTGTTAATATAGATGAGACAGATCCCGCTGGCAGGTAATTGGACAACGATAGTTTAATATTGGGATAACGTTTGTACTTTCTGCTGACAGAATTCTAAAAAACAAACTTTACCTATAGAATATATTTTTACGAAAATGTATTAGAGAGTAGCTATTTAACTGCTTCGGTAGCGCAATGGTACCGTATGCGACTACTGTGCTTAATGTCTCGGTTCGATTCCCGGGTCGAACCAAATGTTTAAACCAAATGTGTATGATCTACAAATATTTGTTTCGGATTTTGGGTGATTTCTATGTATAATATATCAGTTGTCTAATACCCATAACACAAGCTCTGCTTATCTTGGGACTAAATGGCATTGTGTGTTAGATGTTCAAAATATTTAAAATTCATTTTTATTCATAATGAAAGGCACTTATGGTACTTAGGCGGTTTCACATATCTCAACATTCCTAGTTATATAACCTATCTGAAACTAAAAGCTTTTCTTAAAACCGAGCGGTTGGAACAAGTTAAATAGAAAAATCTGGACGTTTTATTAAGAGGAATAACAATTAAGTTTCAATGTTGAAAGAAAAACTAGGATGTTAGTATTCCCCTATTGGTGACCCACACTATTTAGCCAGGGTTCGTGGGTTTTCCAGAGATTATCTTTCGAGGGTGCACTTGGTTCCCTAGTTTCTAGTATCCGAGACGGAGTGCGATTTTTCGTCGGTTCGAGCCCGACAGAGTCAGTGATATCCGAGGGAATTTCTACACAAAAAAAAAAGGGGACATGGGTTCAAATCCCACCCCGAACAATTAGTAATTATGCGATGAGCACAATGTTTAGTTACCTCAGAACTTTCGACTGGGTGAACCGATTTTGTTGATTCTTTTTTTATTTGTAAGCGTTTCTGGTCCAGTTCTTGAAGTCGGTTTATTTATGTTAAAATTTGTGATTATTATTTTATAAACGTAAAAAGTTATTTAAAGCATGTTTAGATTTCTAGTTGATGACTGTTGACTGATATAAATATTTCTTTTTTGTAGTTTTTACAGATTCTAGGTATTTTTATTTATGATTGGATGTTTTTAGTTTTGTATTATTGCGGTTATGTGGTTATCAGGTTTGGTTATTAAGGTTTTTGAGTGTTGTTAGTTATAATCTGATATACATTAAGCAGTGCTATCTAGACCCAAAATTTAATATACCTTGAAGATAATATGGGTTTAAAATATTTATAAGTCTGCATTTTTTCTTTAATAAGTATTTTTATGTATGAAACAGTATTCATATTTTATTTTAGGACTAGATAGTGCTATGTAATTATTACAAAATGTTCTTAGGTCACCAACCTCAAAGGTCAAGGTCAAATCATTATTATTGTTTTCGTTGAAAATTATTAATGATTCACGACATTAGGTATATATGTATAACTTCTTGGTGACAGAAGCGCCGTCGCTCGGTGCGCTGCATCAGTCCCTTAGGGCATTCCAGGTGCCCTCGAAACGAGGTACATTTATAGCTAATGCCAGAAAACACTGTCGTTGTCAAACCCGGAACACTTAGATGGATGTATTTTAGTGTCAATGTTATCATTTAGCGACGATTCTTATATTCAAAGAAATAACAAATAATTATATATACAATTTTTTAATTTATCTACGTTTTAAATACACCTTTAAGTACACGTTTCGAGTAAAAGGCCTACCTTATGTCTTGCCAGTATACATTTGTGGGATAAGCGTAAATTGGCTAAGAATTGGTAGTACTTTAAGATTTAATAGAATTCTTTGTTAGAGGAGTTTTTATGTAAATACACATAAAACAAGATAAAAGAAAAAAATTACCCTATCTTCGGCTCGAAAGACCACGATTTTATATACGATTTATATATACTACATATATATATATATATATATATAGTATATATAGTAAAGGTATACATAAAAGTTTACATAAAGGACAAATAAAAACATTACATTTGTAAAGAAATAAAACCTTACAACAGAAAATCTTGTATCTGCTGATAACAATGCCTACAAATTCAATCCATCTGCGAGTGTTATTAAAGACTACATTTCTATGATGGCCTATATGAATATAGCACATTTTAGAAATATGTTTCGGGATATTGTGTTGTGGCTTGAATCGCAAAATTTGGCTAGAATTGTGACAATGCTAGATGTGATCCGCAAGAAGCTTGAAATACTTCAATCCCATCGATAAATACCTGGCTTTGCCTCCTGTGTATTTATTATAAAATATATATGGAACATTATAAATATAAAAAATATTATATTTTACCAATATTTTAATTAATATAAATGTAGGGATACTTAAACACGTTTCTGAAATTGCTTAATTCGATTAAACATTTATGACATCTTTAAATCGACTGCCATTTTATTTTTATTCTACATACAGAAAGCAAATAAATACAAAATAAGAACATAAAAAGTTCTATAAAGTCATTTTAAAAAGGATATAGTTTATTATTTATCTGAATATATTTAAGAATTATGTTTAAAATATTAATTTTTAATATTTTGCTAATCTTTGTTCATTTAGTTTTTATTTATTTATTATTATCTATGTTTCTACTCTATACACTATTACAAGGTTTTATTAAATGTTCATATCTACTATCACAATAATACACAGAAAGTAAATTATAATAAGTGGCTTTTGTGCTAGACAGGCATACAATAAACAAAACTAACGCCGGAGGTTCATTAATTGATAATTTATTTCTTTAAATTTATCGACATAAGTTTCAGTTTAAAAAAATATAAAAATTAAACTTAATAATTATTTTTTTATTAAATTTAATAATAAAATTTAAATGTATTTGAAATGACTTCGACCTCTTGCGATATTTTTTAATCTGAAACGAGATTTCTCGTCTCGTCATATTTTGTTTGAATATCGAAGCTCAGTCTCGAATTGGCTAACAGGTCTTGCTATTAGACTCAAGTAGGAAAGGACGAAAAGGCGGCAGGCGTTACACATCGACTTCGAGACCGTCTGACACTTCTGTGTCTGCCGCGCCCAGCGAAGACCCCCTACCAGTACGTGTATTAGCGTTAACATACAGCGATGTTGATATGACATTAAGTTTTTGATTTTCCATTGATTTAATCTCCTGCTCTATTCTAATGAAATTCTCACTTTTCTTTTCAAAGAAAATAAATTAAAAGTTTTAATTTAATAAATCTTAGTAATTGCACTTTTTGGCGTTCATTATTATTAATTAACCTTTATGTTTATGAGTTTATTTTTGTGCCCTAACGTATAGTATAGCTTATTTTTTTAAGTAAAATCGTTTAATCAACAATGATGAGTAAAAAATAAGATTTCAAAGATCATTTTAGAATATTAAATGTCAATTAAGAATATTAATAAAGAAAAAATATGACATACATGAGATAATATTGCAGGTTATTAAATCACCCTTCTATATAATTTCAGGTTTTTAAAAGAAGAAACTAGCTAAAAAACCTATATGTTTTACTGAGATCTAAAACAACATGGCTTTGCCCTTTTTATGTACATTTACGATTGTTAATATTTATAAAAAGAAATATATAAAAACTCGCTGTGTGGTAACGAATATATCGAAAAAATAAATATAAAATCAATGAGGCTTTAAATGTCTGCAGGGTGTTGGCTGCCAAATACTGTTTGCTTTACAAACTTATTGTACTCTTTGTATGTTTGTATCATTGTTGGGCTTGCGCTATGGTGCTACGGTGTTGTTCAAATATATATTTTTCCTATCAAATTATATCTATATATAAAATTGTATATCAATGTGTCTTTTATCAAACTTTTGCTTTGTTTTTTCCCTATTTTTATCGAAGTTATCAAGTGTCGTAGATCCAAGTGTTGTAAATATGTATATTAAAAGGATGTCATTTTTATTTTAGATTTTATTATTAAGTGTTGAAACAACACAGATTTGTACGGTTTCAACAATGCCAACACACTGCACACATTTCTTTTAGTACATTATTTTTAATTGGCAAACGAAAACCAGTGTTAAAAGACCTCGTAAAAGTTAAGAGAATTGTATATTTTCTCAAATTTATATTACCAAAGGTCAAGTTAAAGTGGTTTCTAAGTTAGAAGTCAGGTCTTCATATTCCTAACGATCGTACTGTCATGACATCCCTGAAAAACAAAACCGAATAAGAAACATCGTAGTGGAACATACATTAAAATACTCAAAACATTAACCACGTTCACCATAAAAAAGAAATAAGTTGACTTTGACAAACTAAGTCATTTTGATTTACCAAGTCAAACTCTTTACAAGTCAAAATGACAAAAAGTTTGTTTTATTCTTTACATTAAAAAATACATTTATTTTTAATATAATAAAAAAAATATTTAAGATGAAAATCGTATCCGACTTCTCGGGTTTTTTTTAAATGTCATTAGTTCATTTTTATGGTGATCAATAACATATTCTAATACATTTTACATAACACATTGGGTCTACATCTAAAGCAATAATTTTTATTTAGTAAATTGGCATGTTTTGGCACACAACTCATACACTACATCACTGCTAGCAAACTATCACAGAAAATATATTTTTTAATGTTTATTTTTAAAGTTTTTATTCTTTTTAATCGTCTATGTTTTCGTTTCAGCAGTTTTTCCAGGATCGCTTGTTATCGTTGTGTAGCTTCTGTACTATGTGGTGTAGATAGATTAGGTCGGAGTATATCTATATATGTATTCGTGAACTTTATTAATATGGACGTAACTGTGTATAATTATCTATGTAGTCATTTATGTAGAGAATTGACAGTTTTTGATATTTATTAAACATTTTTAAAAGTAGTTTTTAGATTGGAAAGTAATTTTAATTATTTTTTTATAGATTAGTTAATACGTGTCTTTTTTGTTTGTATTCAAGGTATTGCAGAGATGTTAGAAAAGTACGTATAGAAAACTGCCAGTTCTCTTACGGTATAAATTTGCTGAAGTAGGAAATTTATCGTCTATTAAATAATGTAGGTATGTGTTTGTGAAACAAAGCTAGAAAGTATTTCGATGGAGTGTAAAAATTTATGTCTCAAACTAAATTTAATAGCTAATTTTAAAGTGAAATTTTCTGTTCGCAGCAAGCGTGTGGAAAATACATTCCTGCCGGGAGCACAGTGCAAGGAAACCAAACTGGTGTTGCAATGGATGGGACTTATTTAGTGGAAGCGTCATTCTAGGGACCGTCCACTAGCCATATGGAGAGCTATGTATAACACACGCGAGTGATACACTCAAGGACTCCAAAGTTTAGTCGAAAAAACTAGCAAAAAGACCTTTATGGTCATACTCAAACAACAATTATTAGTATTATGAATCTGTGTAATTTTAATGTTCTAAATCTAACACGATACTGCCTAACATTAAAAGATATCAGATTTGTATATGGATTGAGAACAAACACAGAGTTTACACTGTGATTATGAAAATGGAATACTCCATTTCTTGTTCCATTCCATTTTTAAAAGACTTTCGAGATGCCCCATTCCATGTTCAGATTCTCGGAATGCGCTCTGAAATGGATGAAACGGTGAAATGGATCTTTTCTGGATTGTGACGTAAGAGTTTTTTGGAAATTTTAAGATTGTGCTCTTCATCTCTAACGGAACGTAAAGTTCTTTCGCGTCCTCTCCGTGTAGTTTATTTTATCCGTATTAGAAATAAAACAGTATTAACTAAGATTTTAAATTATTAATGGTGAACGGATTGATAGTGTATCTCGCTTATTGTAACAACGAGGTAAGTTACGTTAAAATGGTTATCGTCAGTGGGTTATCTTGTATTGAGAGGCGTTTTTAGAAAAGACAAATAGTTTCAAATTTCAAAATAGTCAATAGTTATTCAAGTCATATCAATATTAGGCAGTTATTATAGATTTACCGGTATGAGGAATTTATGATAAATTTTGTTCATGGTTGAAGTCATTTCCGGCGGTCCTAAGTTTTAGAAAGTACTTATTACATAGTGTTTTAAAATTCTAGCCTGCAAGATATTTAATATATTAATAATATAGATTATGCAAGGGGTGAGAGCAAGGGGTAAAATAGTCTACATTGAATGTTTACATCTTTGGAAAAAAACGAAAAGTGAGAAATTTCTAGTCATAAGTCAATGTGATTTTTTTATAATTAAATTTGACACTTTTTATTCATATTTAGGTTAGGTATTATAGTTTTACCTTATCTAAACATTCATCTATGATTTTTTATTGTATTTAGACGTAAACGTCAGTATGAGGAGTAAATATATTTATCTATTAAAGTACATTAATTTTTGATTTATTAGTGATACCTAAAATGTTCAGATTAGGGCCTTAAAATGACTTGAATTGTGAACATATCACTTGAGGTCCCACCTTTAATTTTAATTTTCTTTTTAGTTCATATTTCACTAGACATCTAGTGCCTTCAATATCGGTTATTTCCATTTAATCGTTGCTCTGTGTTAGTGAGGCGTAAATGTTAGAGTAAAGATAGATGTGACCCGTAATTGTCACACATTTGAAACGTCTGACAAATTTGGTCACAGAATTTGTCATGCAGTGAAAATGTGCTTTTCATGAAACCAAAATGGTTATTTTTAAGTAATGATACTTGGTACTTACAACATTTTGTAAGTGGGAATGTGATCTGATAACTAAAAAAATTTTTTTTTTTATCAGATACCTTTCTAGTCAATTATTTAACTAATTATGAATAATTTATTTCAAACCTTGTCTTAAAATTATTTTTTGCAATTTTGTTCCTATTTGTGGTTTTAATCGCAAAAATGTTTTCAATTTTCAATTGATCGCTCAAATTTTTTATGTGTATTCACTGCGTGATAAATAATGTGGGACACGCGACGAAATATTTATATTTATTACACGTATTCATGTCTTGTAGAGATAGATCCTATCATAGATCAGTCTTATGATGCATTAGCAAGTATAATGTTATGATAGATAGATGAATTTATGTGGTTACTTAGTGGTTTATTTAATTATATGTTAATAATAGTAATAAGACGATAAGTAGGTTTTAAGTAAATTTTATTGCATTGAATGCATGATTTTTAAATGTAGATAATGTATTTTTTTCACCATGCTTTTTTTTGAAAATCGTATTTTAAGATTATCAATGAATTGATGAACGAAGACGCATGAAATTACTTGACTTCGATTAATGAAAAAAATCTTAAAATTTATAAAACAACATAATATTATAAAAATTGTTTTTTAAAGTAAAATTTTGAAATTGACTTCGATTTACTGAAGTTTCTATTGCTTATACGGTCTATTCAAATTAATAAAGGAGGATATTTTCTTCCTGTTACTTTTTAATAATTCCTATAAATAGTCTACTTATTAATTAGTAGACGTAAGCGTTATTTAAAATGTTCTTAAAAATATGTCGGGTTCTCGCATGGTGCCTCAGAGTTAACGGACCATTGAATCCAAAATTACTTTTTCAAAACACTTTAAAAAGTATGGTTATAAACTATTTTTTTTATTATGATCGTAGATTTTACGAAACCGAATTCGATGTGTAAAAAAATATTTCTTCCAAAATATTGCCACAATTTCTATAAAGTGTAATGAGAAATGTGTATTATTCAATAAAAATTTGGAAATATTGTAAGTATTTTAGAAGATCGAGATGAAAATTAATATTTTAAAATATCCTCTTTTCCTGTATCGTCGATGATTGTGTAAAAGAAAATAAATCTTACTTACTTGTGACTTGCAACAATTCACACTGCAAGACAACATTAATATATAAACTTTTTAAAAAGAATTTCAAATTGAAACCACGTTTTAAAACGATTGCGATATTAGTACGAGTTCATTTTAAATAAATTGCAAATGCTCTAAATATTACTAGTTAAATGGTAATGAAAGTGTGTTTAAAACAAAAAAATGTAAACACTTGCCACTTTATGCAGCAACTCACCAGGACTGCAGCCACAAGCTGTATTAGTTATTATTCGGCTAATTTGAATACATTTTTATTTCAAAATCCGGAAATATTCTTAAAATGTAGGTGCTGACATATCTTACAGTGTGAATTAATAATAATTATGGTCATAATAGTTCGAATAATAATAATATGTTGTCCACATCCCTGTGATTCTATGGCTGTTTTACCATTAATTTTTTTCTATTACATGTTGTTTTTCGAAGTCAAAAAAAATAAGAAGTCAAGTCAACCAAAGACGTCAGAAATGTTAAAGAAAAATTTTTGGCTTCAGTAAAACTGTCACTGGCGAAACCTATTTTTTTCTTTGGTTTGGTATGGGTATTTAATTACGAACTATAGTAAAATATCCGACATGTTTTAACTGACACTGTTTTTTTTTGACTTCGATTAATACCGTGTAGTATCTACTTTTTGTTTCTTTTAATACCTATTCGATGCTATTAATATTATTGATTGATTTATTTTGCCTTTAATATTTATGTAATGTTTACTTTACTTTAATATTATAATTAATGATAAACAGAAATGTCGAAAATTTAATTTTTATTCTGACTTTAATTTCTAAAAGTGTTACTTTTAGGACAACCGTGGATTTAAAATGCCGCAAGGAAACGAAATATAAAATATTTTAATTTTATAAATCACTCAATTTATAATTTAAATGGTTATTTGACTGCCTAAAGATGTATTTCTCATGATATTGAGAATGAGTAACACTTTTACAAAATGTAGTCATTTTAATAACAATTCACAACATAATAATAATATTTACTGTGTGTTTTCAAGACTGTGTTGTTTAAGTACTTTATAAAAATCTATTTAATGTATGGACGTGCTCTAGTGTGTCTAAAGACTTCACTTATTTATTTTTAGGTTATTAAATCTGATATGTTTTTCTGAAATTTATAAAATTTTCATGCATCTATATCGATACAACAGTATAACACATATATATATATATATCGATTACTAAAACCACGTTGATGGTGACTAAGCGAATTCCATAGCCAAATCCGGTCACAAAAAAAAACGAAAATAATTGAGTATTTTTTAAGTTTGCTGTTTGTGACCAGACTCACTTGTGAATTCAATTAGCTACACATTACGTACTGTATTTTTTGGAATATTTAATATTGTCTCTCTTGATAATTTTTGCTTTATTAATTTAAAATGATATATCTGAGTACGTCCATTCTTATTGTTGTGAATTATGAATGAAAGTATGTGTTGTCGGACCAATATGGCAAACTTCGTGTGTAGAGAGTGTCTAATGTAGTGGACCTTGGAATAAACTGAAGATGGCTTTTGACCTTTGCCTATTCTATTAAAATAATCAAATTTCAGAATCAACGCACAAGTATAGGAAATGTCGAAAACATTCTTTTTAAAAATAGAATGATTTTAACGCACACTATTACAGTTCTATTTTTGAATTGAGAATGTATTTTGAATTCGATTAGTCGAATTGAAATGTTACCGACTAATGAAATTCCAAGAAGTTTTAAAATGGCGTTTGAATTTAAATGGATGAAAACCATTTTGGATCTTGTAATAGTCACTGCGGATTTTTTTTTAAACTGTGTTGTTTATGCAAAAAAATAAATTTCCCCATTTTAATACTTTCTTGATTCCTAGACACTTTATTTTTTCCAACTTCAGGATTGATCTAGGGAGTTTACTTCCCATGAAGCCAAGACCTGTACCTATTAAACTTCAATTTGATTACCAACTTGAAGTAGTACTAACCAGATTAGCTCAGAGGGGTCATGTCATGACTCTCCTGGATCTGTCCTTACCCCACTTTTGTTAATCAGTTGTGAGTCGTCTTCAGTCAAACCTGAGTGACAGAATGGTTGGTTTAGTTCTTATAGCTATCGATTGTCGACAATTAAAAAATGTTTTAAGGCTCTCGGTTTTGAACCTTTAGCTTAATTCTTTGTTATTTGGAAAAGAAATAAACATAATTGTATATAATAATGGTTGTATCATTTTTTAATTACCTACCATCCTCTTGGCAATAACGAATTTGTCTCTGATAAAACCTTTGTATGTCGATATAACTAAAGTAGAGACAAAGATTACGCAAATATAAAAAGCATTGCTCCGTATTTTTTTTTGCTGTACATGATATGAAAATAAAATGAGAAACGAAATTTGAAAATAACGCCATCTAGTTTGTTATGTCAGAACCAACTAGTGTCGTTGTAAACTACAATCTCACAATGACTATCGACTAGTAGCGTACTCTATGGTTATGTTCCGAAAATAATTTAAATGAAACTTATTTGGAAACTGTGAAGTCTTTTTCTTTAATAAATATAGATGACACTGCGATGGTAATGACGAAAGTTACTACTAAAATATGTACGTTTTTATTTGATACGGATAATAATAAAAATATCGTGTTATTTCAGACCGATAGACGAGTGTGAGAAAAATGAAAAATGAGTTTAACTATATATTTATACGTGAAGCTTAAACTTTGTACCACTTGCGATAGCTAATGTGTAAATATGTAAGAGGAGTGCGGAAAGCAGGAGGCCCATACCAACGTATATATAGTTTTACGTCTTCTCCGAGACCCGGGGGTTAAGATCCCAACTTTTGAACTATGGACTTTTATTAAGCATTTCGTCCATTTCATTTTGAAAAGCACAGAGTGATATATAACCTATTTCCTAAGAAGAGTAACATAAGAAGAACTAAAAAGAAGTAGTTCTAAGAATAATTATTTTCCATTCTGTTCTTAAAACAGACTTCCTGTTGAGTAACATATAAATATTTATGTATTTCAATCACCCCTGCTTAATGGCGCGTGCGCATTGTATTGTATCTGTATGCATTTGCTACAATGTCGTCTCCTGCTGATCTGCGGATATCGAGCAACATTGATTAGATAAATGTTACAGGTAGGATTGAATTGAAAAAATGGTTTAGTGTAAGCGCTTGAAAGTCGAAAATTCAAATGAGTAGGAGCATTTTCGTACTATGTCTAAGTATGATTATGATAACTAATCATATTTAACTAGATAGATAAATTAAGTGGATTCTCACCGTGGAAGAGCCACGCTTTGGCCACGGCCTCACAGAAAACCGGTGTGAAATAGCGCTCGCGCTGTGTTTCACCGAGTGAGTGAGGATAACTGAAGCATTCTTCTTCACTTTAGCGAGTGATAAACTCACTTCAACATCCTGATTCTTTAGGGTATCTATCTGGATAAGCTTCGTTCGTGTTCGTATCTTCTAATTTCCTATTCGAACCTGTAAAATCACTTGAAATAGTTTTATCAAGTTCACATGGAGAGTTTCTGAATCTTATAGAATCCTTAGGACATCTTGATCAACTACTGTTATTAAGTTATCACTACTGTTTAACACATAATCTAATTGTTCATCACTGGAGCCGTCAGATCAACAATAATTTCATAACTGCATTCTCGTTTTGAAATATATAAATGTAAAACAACTTGAACGTTATAATGAGGTCTGCCATTTCGAAAAGTAGATTTTAACAATGTCTAATGAATATAAATATAAAATTGGTAGTTCACTTTTGTGTTTGTTTGTTGTAGTTTTAAATATTTAAAACTTAAAGAGTGGCGTATAATGAGAGAGGCTTATGTCCAGCAGTGGACTGCAATATGCTGAAGATGATGATGAAGATGAAACTCAAAGACGTTTTCATTATGAAAGTTTAATGTCCATTGTTGAACGAGGCAAAACGCACTTCACCATTGGGCTATTCTCAAACAAACTTTTCGTTTGGTTAAACCTATAAATAAAATTTATGGAACAATCGTCACCTGCGGTAGTTAAAACAGGTAAAACCTTAAAACCTTAACATGAAAACCTTATACTGTCCTTCAAAGGTCGGCAATGTACCATGACTCATGGGATATGGGTGTCCATGTGAGGCGCTGTTCTAGTATCTACCAAAGCTGCGAAAAATACTTTTAAAATAAATAATATAATATTTATATTATAGTCCATCTGATTCTATGCAGTTTGAAGAAACTGTGAAAGCATTAAAACACGCATTATTATTAATACGTTTATTGCACATTATAATCTTAGAAAGTTGTTATATATAAGGTGTTTGTGGGGGAACGGGTATCATGTTCCACCAAAACAAAGTGAGGATCCTCCGACCAGGCGAGGTGATCATGCCTGGCGGGCTACGCCCCAACAGTCGATGTTGGAATGTTGTATAAATGATAATCGGCGCGAGAACTATTTATTGCGCGATTCAGGATTTGTAGTTACCCCGTGTAATGCGTTACTTCGTAGTTCAGTGTATCTTCGGTAGATGGCGCTGTAGTAGGTTATTGTTGTGTTATATGTGGAAGTCGCCACATGTTCGTAATGGTCCCTGATAAGAGAGTAACGTAAGCAAAGCTCATAGTGCTGGTCAAGGGCAGTATTTTATATGATTTAAGTGTGTTACAAAGTAGGCTGCTCCATGCAAAAACCATACCAACTTAAAATGCTTTGATAAATAGGTACAATGTGCTTATGTAAGTATTACCAAATGGACAGAGAGAACAAAATGTTTTTTTATCTGCGTTTTTCTCTATTATCGCGGTAGAGTACTCTGTTTTATCCTCAAAAATCAAAGTATCTTCATGAGAAATTGAATTAAAATCTCGAGTTGATTGCGATTTCGTAATATTAGTAAATAGTAAGGAGTGAAGATGACAGATTAGGCGGGCATTAGTAGTGTATAGTCTGCAGGTCAAGCGGCAATCAATGTTTGTTTGGACTCCCAAAACTTTTTTCTTAGGGTATATCTACTTCAGTCCATTGCAATAGGTACAACCTGATTATTGAGTAATATAAGCCCTCCACTGGTTACGTGAAAACCCATGAATAGTGGAAGAAATATAGAAGATCAGGGTCTCGAGTTTGTTATTGTCGAGAAGTTTGAACTACCAGATGTTCAATAAGAGTTGTTTGGTAAGTTATACTAAAATTTGACTTGAGCTTAGTTTTGTCTCTCTTTTAAGTCCACTTGGGTACCTTCTGATATCAACTATCTTCAGACATATTATTGTTTTTCGTACATAGGTTACATTACATTTCATATAACATGAAAGATAAATAAATAAATATTTCGGACACATCTAACACGCGATGCCATACTAGACAACTGAAATATATTCATATACACTTTTTTTTGTAAATACACACATAT
The DNA here is from genome assembly GCA_916048165.1 of Spilarctia lutea. Lineage (NCBI taxonomy): Eukaryota > Metazoa > Arthropoda > Insecta > Lepidoptera > Erebidae > Spilarctia > Spilarctia lutea. Next base: position 11,967,270 of record OU696496.1, on the reverse strand, counting down.
TATACGTAGAAAACACCCAAACTCCGAAAAAGTTATATATATGTAGATTATATAAACATTTGATGCGACCCGGGAATCAAACCCGAGACCTCAAACACAGCATTTGAATACGCTACCACTGCGCCGCCAAGGCAGTGTTGAAATATATACAAATATTTTAATAGTTCAAACACCTAAGGTATTTTTATTCCCAAACCAAATAGTTTACCAGCTCTTATTTAATTAACTTACATTATATTGACAATATTTAATGATCTGCTGTTGGACATAGACAGCCCTAAAAAGGTTTTTGGTAAAATGTGTGGGTTAGAAGGCAACGTTTTGAAAATTCTAAATTCTTCCTATTAATAAATCTTCCAAGTTATTACATTCATTTATTTATCAAAAGCAAGTAAAGTCATGGTAACTAACTAGTATATTATACTAACTGTTAACTCCGGAGCACACATAGCATGCAGACAGACTCGTCTTCACAACACATGCACACATATGCACACATACACACAATAATTGTGGAGAGAATATAAAAAAATTGCGTTAAGTGTGCCTTACTTGCGCGCTGTGAGGCGCGTACACTTGCTGGTGGAGTTGGTCCGTAATATTTTTTTGTTTTAACAATACAAGACAAGCAAGTCTCTCGAGTTTAAATGCAAATACCTGTTTTTTATATTATGAACTAAAAACGTTATGTTTGAAGTTAAAATCAATCTGTCTTTCTTTCTTTCTTTCATATACTCCACAAGAGGATTGACTAGAAGTTATTTTTGAACGAGGTACAAATACTCAGAATCACGATGTCAATTTGGTAGTAAAAAAAAACCTTTTTCACACTGACATCATCGCTTAATTAAATTAGAATTAACAGGGATTTCCTCGTGTAAAAACCTAACAAAGTTTTTCATTGTTTTAATTTTAACACGAAATAGATAATAATCATATACATTTTGTAGAAATACAAATTGTTATTATTACTAGCTTAATATGGTCTTTCAATTAAAATTTCCGGTTTAAAATACGTGGTGAATTTAGGACGGCGTGATACCAAGACTCTTACAGAAAAGCGGTGATAAGAATTTATTTTCCTTTTTTATATCATTTTCATCATCATCATCACACCGTAGTCTAATGCTGGAAATGGGTCGCTCTATTTTATTAATAGCTTAGGTTTTCAATAGTTTCAAGTTTCATTTTACATCTTTGTATAATATTTCCTCTTAAAATTGTTACCTTAGGTGTTAATCTTTTATGTTTTGTGTGTACCATACAAAGTATCATTTATTTAAGCTAGAATATACTAATATTATAAATTCGAAAGTAACTCCATATGTCTTATGCTTAAAGTCTACTTAGTCTAGAACACTAGATGGCGTTGTGTGTCAGGTTACCAAAAATATTTTATATTATATTAAAATATGCATTACGTAAAAATGCGATTTAAATATTTTAATCGAAATTTTCAAGCCAATAAATTGTTGCTTTTTTGTTAAATTCACAAGAAAATATAACGCGAACGAATTATTTGGATTTCAAAAACATTTTATTACGCCATCTTGTTGACAATAATGACAACTCATTTGTGATCCATGTATATAATTCCAATCTTAAAACTAAATTAACTTTCTAAAGCAACGATAAATAAATATGAAAATTTAAAATGTTATTGTCGGTGGTCGGCAACCACATACATACAAAAACAATCCTTACCATGAGATACGCCAGGCGGTACAATAGTCCCAAACAAACCTGCCATTGTCCTTTCGCCTGAAGCTACTTCAATTCTTGATTATGTATATGGACTAACCACAATTACCGACATAGTGTTTTGGGGTGTCTTAAGGTACCCTTTTTATCTGATTCGTAGGCACTTAAATAAGTTGTCTCTTGATTTTTAGATTTTTTTTTTATTGAATAGGAGAACGAGCAGACGTATCGCCTGATGGTAAGCGATTACCGCCGCCCATAGACACCCGCAACACCAGAGGCGTCACAAGTGCGTTGTCGGCCTTTAGAGGAAGGGGAAGGGGAAGGGGATAAGGTAGGGGTTAGGGTGTGGGCTTCCAGTATTCTCACTCACTCGGTGAAACACAGCGCAAGCGTTATTTCACACCAGTTTTCTGTGAGGCCGTGGTATTACTCCGGTCGAGTCGGCCCATTCATGCCGAAGCATGACTCTCCCACGGTGAAAAGATGCCCATAATCCGACTTTTTCATGAATAAAATCATTTATCAACAAGTTAAATACATAAAATAAGGTCGTGCAACCAAAATCCACATTGCAGTTGACGTGTACGTAGCGGGCAGCCGTTCCGTCTGGCCACAGTTGGCTGGCAGAGCGAGAAGTTCAAATCTCCCATCGTAATTGATAAATAAACGCGCACGTGTCGGGTCAACAACACACCTGCTATCTTCGTGATTTACCCTCTTTATGAGAAGATCTCATCTATAAATACTAGCGTCTTCCTGTGACTTCGCTTGTCAAAAGTTAGAGTTCTAACTTCTCAATCTTCGCGGCTGTATTATTTCGTAACAGTATCAACAGGCTTATTGATGTAGTTTTTAGACAGGTATATTATTTTTTATGGCACTAGTGTAGCAAATAAGTATATAGTTTGTATGGTAGTAATAATATATTTAATATATTATATATAATTTTACTGCCTGCCTGAGTTAGACTAATGAGACTAAGTGGACTTAATGAGTTACTGACTGCTTTGTTGATCTGGTGGCTAGCGTATGCAACTAGTTGCCGGTCAAGGAGTCTCGGGTTCGATTCCCGAGTCGGGCCAGTTGATGTATCTTGTTTTTCGTATATGAAATTCGTATTAACTTACCCGGAGTATGGAAAATGGCGGTGTTACCCGGCCCGTGTCTCGGAGAACACATCAAGTCGTTGGTCCCGGTTGCCATGAACATCTATGGTAATAGTTATTGAGAAGTTCAGTGCCCTCAAATATACTGACGCTAGTTTCAACCTTCGAATTCAGTTCATCCTCAGGGTTGCGGAGATCTGATGCCGGTCACTTCGTGGAAAAACTGATATTCAGGTAAAACAGGTTAAACTAGTAGCCGACCCCAAATAATCTTGGTATAAGGCTAGGAAGAAGAAGAATATAGTAATGAGTTACCGTGGAATGTGAATACAACGTACTTTTAAATCTCTATATATATTAGGTCTTTACCTATGAAATTGCCGTTTTGTATGCAATAAGTGAAAGTACTTATTTTTTCAAACTTTTTTATTTCTGTTATTCGAAGTTATCACCCATGCAATCGACGCATCTTTGCCAACGCATTGGCAGTTTATTGATGCCCTTCTTGTAAAAATCAGCTGGACGGGAGGCAACAAACTCTTCAAAGGCATTTTGTACTGCCTCTCGGGAATAGAATTTTTTACCCACTAAAAAGTTGTCTAAATTTTGGAAAAAATAATAGTCGGTAGGTGCAAGGTCTGGTGAGTATGGCGGATGAGGGAGAGCTTCCAACCCCAGCTCTTGCAGCTTGGAGACTGTCTGTTGCGCAGTATGGGGTCGCGCGTTGTCGTGAAGGAGCAGTGGGGACGACCGATTGACCAAAGCTGGTTGCAGATGTGCAAGCTTCTCCATCATTCTCTCCAGTTCTTCACAGTACACATCTGCATTAATGCTCATGCCGTTTGTAAAAAGCTGTGGTGAATCACACCCGCACTAGACCACCAAACAGTGACCATCACCTTTTTAGGGGTCATTTTTGGTTTAGGGCATTGCTTTGGTGCTGAACCAGGGTCTAACCAACTTGCTGAGCGCTTTCGATTGTCGAACAGAATCCATTTTTCGTCACACGTAAGTATTCGTTTCAAAATTCCTTCATTTCTTAGCCTGTTGAGCAGCGAAAGGCAGGTCTCGACGCGTACGTTGCGCTGGCGATCGTTAAGGTCGTGGGGCACCCATCTATCAAGCTTTTTTACCTTGCCAATTTGTCGCAAATGGATCAATATTGTTTTGATGCTTACATTAAAAGCTGCTGCTAGCTCAGCTGTAGATTGAGTTTCGTCAGCTTGCACAATCGCCTTTAATTCATTATTGTTAACCAAAGTCTCCGGACGACCACGAGCTTCATTTTTCAATTCAAAATTTCCAGAACGGAACCGGGAAAACCAATAAAGGGTTGTGCGTTCGTTTGTACAGTTCTCTCCGTAAACGTTTTTGATGTTACGTGCCGTTTGTGTCGCGTTGGTGCCACGACGGAACTCATATTCCATAATTACACGAATTTTTAAAGTATCCATTATGACGAAAAATGTTCAAATGTAATGAAAATACAACGCTAATCAAAAAACAAAAGACTGAGTTTGTAAAAAGAATGTCATGGTTTTAAAACAAAATTAACTTGAATTTAGAATACAGAGCCATTACAAACTTTTTTTTATTTGAAATGACCAGTACTGAAGAAACGCAATTTCAAGACCTATTATTATATCGTAACAGGATGTTGATCAGGGCTGTTAATATAATTTATTTGTTGATATATTGCTTTCTTTACAGCACCAATAAAGCAAATACCGTATAGTGAGTACTTAATAGTGTTGACTAAACAGTTTTAAGACTTGGTAATTCTGTTTTATTCAGCCTATTTAGCTATTGGAATATGATACTAAAAGCTGAGCCAGCAATCGTGAGTTCGATTTAGGTGTAGGACCAATAATCGTATGATGAGTTTGTTAATTTGCTCTGTATCTGGGTGTAGTAATGCTATAAAACCTGTTTATATACTTCTGAAATGTTCCGTTACTCTCTTAAGCCTTAGCCATAATTTAAGATAAATAGGTTGTCGATGTTCATTCTAAAAGGAGTTACCAGAGGAGAACCATACAACAAAACAAATGGGCAGGTTCAATTAAAATGATAAATAAATAATAATTAAATATTTCAGACACCTAACACACAACGGCATCTAGTCTGAAGCTAAGCATAGTTAGTGTTATGGGTACTAGACAACCGATATTAATACATATATACTTTTTTTGTAAATACATACATAGGAAACACCCAAACTCCGAAACGAATATTTGCTGATCATACAAACATTTGGTACCTCTTATTATTCCACGTCCTCCAGTTCTGATTAATTTCGTTACGGGTTCCAAGACAGTTTAATTTTACCTAGGACTGCCCGAATGTCATAGCTCGGTGTGTTCGTGGGTCACTGCTGTTGATCCTGGTGTACAGATTACAGTGGTGAGCCAGTGGGCGGGACTATTCCAAAAAAAACATGTGACAATGTGTTCTTCAGAATGGAAATAAGATGCGAAATATTGTTATTAATTTTATTTCAAAATTAAAAGTAACTTCTTGTTGGTGTGTAAGAGATTGTAGGCTGCGATAAGATCGCCTGTAAGAATATTTCTTAATATAATTAAAATAATAACCTAACATATCTAACACACGATCGTCTGATACCAAAGTTGGCGAAAACAGATACTGCTGATAAACATACTTGTATATTTCTAGATATATACATGTTAAAGTTAATACTGCATCTGTGGCGCAGTGGTAGCGTATGTGACTGCTGTTCTTGAGGTCTTGGGTTTGATTCCCGGGTCGGACCAAATTTTTGTATGATCTACAAATATTTGCTTCAGAGTTTCTTCTTTTTTCTTTTTTAAAAAGACAACTCCCGCATTAATAATATACATCCTGTGTCGCGGGGGACTTTACAAAAATACATGAAACGGACACAAAGAACACCCAGACTCATAACAATAATTTGCGAATCACACAAAGTGTTATCCTATGTAGGATTTGAACCCACAACACTTAGCGCAGTAGAAAGCGGCGTGGCGACAACTTAAACCACTAGACCAACCGTGCAGTCATTTGGGTGTTTTCTATGTATAATATGTATGTATTTACAAAAAAAAGTATTTATGTATTTATATAAGTTGTCTAGTACCCATAACGCAAGCTCAGCTTAGTTTCAGATGGATGGATAGATGGCGTTGTGTGTAACTTGTCCGAAAAATATTTAAAGATAAGTTACACTCAGACGTAACAAATTATATTATATTTTTATTCGACCATGGTATAGCCCAAAGCAATTTTAATAGTGTCACTCGTCAATGTATTCTTTTTTTAAAAGACGAATATATATATATACATATATATAAATATATATATATATATCGCGGGGGACTTTACAAACATTCATGACACACACAATTTGTGGATCACACAAAGTGTTGTCTCATGTATGATGTTGGTATGTTCCACTGTATCGTCTAAAATACTGAACCGATTTTGATGAATGAAGTGTCAATAGGTTTCTTGTTAGATTGTCAAATACTTTTTCTGGGTGCAATAGTGTCTATTTACCTCTCATTCTATTTATAACTAAACAATTAATTTATTCCCAACGACCTGTGTACGACTAACAAGTAATAAATTCCCGGAAATACCAACAGTTACTTGGAGGGTGACGAAGAAGGGTAGGAAAGTGGTGAGCTACACCTGTTACCGACACTTAGAACTTGGTTGTACGTGAAAGAAATATTTAAACCTATGTTAATACAAGGAAAAGAAACTGCGAGCCAATTACGTACAATTTTTTATTTTTTTATTTAATAGGGTAAGCGATAACCGCCGCCCATGGACACCCGCATCATCAAAAGCGTCACAAGTGCGTTGCCGACCTTTGGGGGATGGGGTGAGGAAATGGAGGGGAGGGGTTGGAGTATTGGCCTCCGGTATCTTCACTTACTCGGTGAAACACAGCGCAAGCGCTATATCACTCCGGTCGAGCCAGCCCATTCATGCCGAAGCGTGGCTCTCCCACGGAAAAAAACAAATTTATATAGCCTGTGTCACGCGGGACATAAGTACGAATCTATTCACACCTAATTCACTAAAATCGGTTCAGGAATATAGACGCCAAAACTTTTAGCCTTCCTTTTCTTTAGTAGTGGTAGCGATGCGACTGCTGTGCTTGAGGCCTCGGGATTGAATCCCGGGTCGAACCAAATGTTTCTATATAATCTTTTGTATGTAATTATAATATGTGTATTTAGAAAAAAAGTATATATGCATGTATATCAGTACTTGAATTTGAAACTCGCGGGCTGGGTCTCCGCAACTCGACGACTTCAGTGCGCCTATTTTGCGTGGTGGGATGGCATTATTCGTGCCACCCCAGTTCCTCCAAGAAGCCTAGCAAACCTCTCACGTTGCTGACGACTTCAGGAAGTGACCTCGGTGATCCGAGGCGTCTCGCCCGGTATTCTGCCACGTCAGGACATGTCATGATGTCATGGACGGCCGTTTCTTCTTCCTCCATGCATGCAGTCTATATATAAAATGAGATATAATAGAGTGATTTGTATTCCTAAAATATAAAAAGATAAGACGAAACATAAATCAGGATCGTTTTAACTATGTTTTTTACAACTGCTAAACCACAAAGATGTGTGTCGATCAGTGTTTAAATTTAAATTGAAAAGACAAGTCTTATTATTGTAATTGTATGTGTGATTCAAACAAAAACAGTTTTTAGTTTTAAATAAACCAAAGCCCAGATCATACGACCAACAAACCATTTTTTTATTGGTAAACAATTTTCCTAATAATTATCTATACTAATATAAATATTATTAATAAAGCTGAAGAATTTGTTTGTTTGTTTGAACGGGCCAATCTCACAAACCGCGGGTCCGGTTTGAAAAATTATTTCAGTGTTGGATAGTCCATCTATAGGAAGGATATAGGCTATATATCATCACGCTAATACTAATAGGAGCGGAGCACCAATGAAGATTGTTTCGAAAACGGGGGAAAATTTTCACGCTACGGGCAATAGAAGACGCAAACGAGGTTGCGTGGGTCAGCTAGTGTAATATAAAATGAACTCGCTTCAGCTGTCTCTTCGATTACCTAGATCTTTTAAAGTACTCAGCGGATTTTTATACAGTGTTCAGCAATATATGGAGTGATTCAAGATGAAGGTTTCGAGAATTTCATGAGTAAATATTTCAATACTGACAAGTTTGCCATTAAGATTATTTCACCAGTACATGGTCACGTAAATAACCTAAGCTTAGGTATTTGTAACAACTGCCTCGTTGGTCTAGTGGTTAGCGTAAGCGACTGCAGATCAAGAGGTCTCGGGTTCAATTCCCGGGTCGAACTGCTGTTGGGTTTTTCCTACAAGAAATTCTTAATAGCAGCCCGGAGTATGGAAGATGGCGGTATTTCCTGCCCGTGCTTCGGAGAGCACGTTAAGCCGTCGGTCCCGGTTGTCATCAACATCTATGGTAATCGTCATTGGGAAGTCAGTGCCCTCAAATATACTGACAACTAGTTCAACCTTCGAATTCAGTTCGCCCTCAGGGTTGCGGAGGTCAGATGCCAGTCGCTCTGTGTAAAAACTGATATTCAGGTAAAACCGGTTGAACTGGTAGCCGACCCCAAATAATATTGGGAATAATAAAGGCTAGGAAGATGAGGTATTTGTAGCCTCAACAGATTTTAATCAGTCATATTGTCAAGCATTAATCACGAATACTAGAAGTTTCCGTTAGTAGATACATAAACACACACATATGCATCATATGTGACTCACACAAAGAGAAGTGTAAATGTGTGTGCGCGTGAGCATGTATGGGTGAAATAAAAAGCCGACTCGTGCGCGCATTTACGACACATAACAGATGACTGTTTCTATCTCTATTCAACTTATAAGGTTTAAATTTGCTGTCTCTTTTACTCCTATAGTATGTAATTATGTTTGTACATTACTCATTTGTTCCGTTTCTGTGCTATACCAACTAGTGGTATACGTATGTATGTTGGTTTTATTCTCGGAAAAATGATTGCTTTTTTATAACTTATTTTTTAGTAGGACGCTTTTATATGTGATGGTATTATGATGCTTTTGTTCTAATGAGTCCGGTTTATAAACGAGAACTTGTGGTTTTATATTTAATTTTTAAAATTTTATTAATGGACTGTTTGAATTTAGTTTATGTGTACGAGTGTGCAGTAAAATTATTTATCTTGATATAAATATTTATATAAGTTGAGTAAAATGAGGATTTCAACTTTTTCATTTGGGATAAACAGACAAGCAACCTAGCGGATCATCTGATGATGTACTTTTAGTCGACGTTTGATGGAATTGACTTCCTAATAACGATTGCCATAGAGATAGACATGACAATCGTGAATACGGCTTAACGTGCTCTACAGGCTAAAACAACGGTTTTGTCCCTAGCCAGTAATCGAACCCGCGACCCCTTGATTGGCAGTCGCGTATAGTAATCAGTTCAATGATTCAGCCATGAGAGATATTAATTCTTATCCAGTCTCATTATGCGAATCTTTAAATGGCTTAATATAAAAACCTGATGCATTTAAATATCAAAGTAAATCACTGACAGACAGTGTTGGTCTCGCAAGGTTATAAATATTTGAATATGAACAAATAAAATTAAGTACATCACAACATGGATCTTTATAAAAAGCCTTATTATAATTAAAATTTATACGTTAGATAAACAATATTGTTTTAAGTCAACCGAGTTGCGTCAAAGAGTTAGTAAAAAAACTTAACTATCTTATATATATATGTATATTATTTTGGGTAAATACAACATTAAGATATAATTGGCTGCAGTAATTGAGAAATATAATTAGAACGTGATAGACGAGGTAAGCCACATAATAAATAATAGATGAATAAATACATAGCATAAATTTATAACATAGAAGTACATATTAAGGATTTTTTTAGTTTTAATTTTTTATATATGTTTATATATTGAAGTGGGAGAGCTACGCTTAAACATGAATGGGCCGGCTCGACCGGAGTGATACCACTGCCTTACTGAAAACCGGTGTGAGGATAACGGAGGCCCATACCCCAAGGCCTCCCCATCCCCCAAAGGTCGGCAACGAACTTGTGACGCCTCTGGTGTTGCGGATGTCCATGGGCGGCGGTAATTGATTACCATCAAGTGATATGTCCGCACGTTTGCGCCTATACAATAAAAAAGAAAATAGTTTGATTATGGCTTGGTATCCCCGAAGGTGTCAGTAAACTCATATTACTTGAGAGAGTGAGGATGGTTAAAATTACATTTTTTTTTGATAAATCTATATACCTTCATGTAGTTTCACCTGTATATTTTTAACCAATTTTTTAAGCGTGTTATTTAATAGTACTTTCTTATAGAACCTGCTTGGTATAGAGACCTGTTTCGATACATACGGGTTGGTGCGATAAATGATACGACGACGAGTAATAGTGATGTGATGTGAGTGATAGTGAAGCCACATAAAAATTCAGCGATAATCAGTTTTGTAGTCTATATATATTTTAACATTGCAACTTACTGAGTGATCGGCAAATCATCATCACTTGGTTAACTATAACTAAGTGGATCATAATCACGGTAAAGTGAAAAGCTTAGCAAAACACATTTTTTTTTATTTTCGAATTATTGAATATATCTAACTACTGCCCCCCCTCCGCTCTCATCATCATCATCATCAGCCTATCGCAGTCCACTGCTGGACATAGGCCTCTCCAATAGCACGCCACTTAGTTCGACCCTCGGCTTCTCGCATCCAGCTCCTGCCAGCACTCTTGCGCAAATCATCAATCCACCTGGCCTGTAGACGTCCTACACTACGTTTGCCGAGACGCGGTCTCCACTCAAAAACCCGTTTACCCCAACGGTTATCGGTTCTGCCAATTTCCCCCCGCTCTTATTTTTTTTAATTAGTCATCAAAGTCAATTGTGCATTTATATTTTCTAGTCGGAACAAAGACTATCATTTCTTTATATAGGGGTAGATTAGAATCAACCTTAGATGTTAAGATCGGGATATATTTGGCAGGATCCAGTCTAAGCCAGATCCACCAGTAATTGTCGTCAATGGTGCAGAAGCATCACCAGGCCGCCATGGTGTGTCGCCATGCTGCATTAACTGCATTATGCTTTCCATCAGGCCGGGTAGAGTCATTTTGGCAGGGCCATACATAAAAAAAATGTCCATTACATTAAAAATTATTGTTACTAAGATATATACTAAGGTATATTTTAAGACACTGCATATTTTGTGGAAACGAAATAAACACCATCAGCAATCATAAATAGTCCACCTACTGCTGGAAATAGAGCCCTCCTTAGGAAACAACCGTTTACGGTGTGAGAGCCACGCTTCGGCTTGCATGGGCCGGCTCAATCGGAGTGATAGTGGCCTCACAGAAAACCGGTGTAAAACAGCGTGAGTGAGGATACCGGAGGACCAGTCGGGTTAGTATAGAGTAAGTGACAAGTTTTCCTTCTCTTTGCAATGCTGTTGTCTGTAACTAGACAATTGTAAATCTTGTGCTCAGTTTTCTTAAGTCAATTAAAAATACACATAACAACAAATCGTATCAACAATTTATTTTCTAATTTCTTCAAAACCTACCTCTGCCTACCCCATAAGGGCATACAAAACATTTAACTTATAATTCCGTTCCGTGGCCGTTACGTACGACGGTTATACTTTCTTCGTCGCGCACTGGCGCACGCGCAGCCGGGTAACTAGTGATGTACCGGTATCGATAAGTTGCGTCACTATTAATTGGTCCTTATGTAAAGCTGAAGTGAAGATTGCTTGAAAGAATGTAATTAATTATGTGTATATAGTTTATTACACTGATTTTATGAATCAAATTGGGATTCGTTAATAAAATAATATTATTTCAAGGTTCTTTGAATGTTTTTGAAGACATAGGGTATAAACAAGAGATGAGTCATTTCTTGTTATACGACTACCGCAAGAAAAGGTTTGGTTGTAGACTGACAAGCTGGTCAATAAATACAATCCCCAAACCCTTTGCAAAATTAAAAAAAGGGAAAATATTATGACGAATATGATGATTTTGTACAACTGGCTAATTTGTTGGATGAAGATAATAATAATAACTTTATCCATGTTACGAACAGCCGTCTAATCCCAAACAAGATTTATGAATTGAATTTATAGATGGATTTTGGACACGAAAACTACTTCCATTAATATTTTCCCAATTATCAAAAAATAACCTTAATTAAAAAGAAAAGAATAAATTTAACAGTGGACTTAAGTTAAGTCTGTTGATGTTAATAGAAGCTAAGTAATGTGCATGCTTTGATTAAAAACCAACCGTTGCTTATGTTTATAAAGACCCTTGTTTTATCACTTAGTACATAAATTAACTTTGTAAGTGACAAGGAAACACTTCAGTATTTAATATTTTTGAAGAATACATTTTCATAATTAGGTTTCATAAATTAAGGTTATACTTTAAAGATTAAAAATGATAACATTTAACATGTTTTTCTTAAATCCTAACAGCCATATTCATAAATGTTATTTCAAATGATAAAAATAATAAAACAAAAGTCTGCATAAAGTAAAATATCTTTTATGAATAATTCAGATGAATTGCATTTTATATAGCAGTCAATTGAAGCAAGTTAATTGATATTTTACAAAAACCGTATTATTCATTTGGAAAGAAAAGAGAAAGAAGAAAACATTGTCTTTTTACACCTTACAAACGGCTACAAGATCTTGAATTAAATAGCTTTTACTGTAGAAACCAATCTACTGAACATCATTTTATATTTCATTGCATTATATAAGTTATATGAAACTAGACACAAAATCAAAGATCGTGCTAACTACCTACTTTGTCCTAAATAAGTCAAACTCATAGCCTCTCCTCCTAAACTCCGTCATTTAGTCAGAGTAAATGAAAAATAAATAAAAATATATCGGACATATTTTACAGGCCGTACAGATTTCAGAATGAACGGGGTTGGCTCGACTGGGGCGGTACTATCCTCGCACTGAAAATCAACGTAAAATGATAGCGTTTGTGCTGTTGTGTTTTGCTAGTGAGTGCGAGACCGCTAATGATGTAGCAGCATCATTAGGCCGCCATGTTATAGGTCATACTCTTGGATTCGGCTTCTACTTTCCATCAGAACGAAAAAGATGCTACTATCTTTTGGCAGGACCAAACATAAAAAAGATTCTAACACACAACGCCATATAGTCTCAAACTAAGCAGAGCTGGCATTATAGGTCCTAGATAACTTTTATATTACGTAATCAACAGTTTTCAATTGTCCACTGTTGAGTATATGCTACTTCATAATAAGGACGTTCATATATGGCCTCATTGCAATAGAAATTAATTTCAATATTTTCATCGTAATATCGTTATCGATACTGACCACTCCCGTGTCCCAGCCCTATCATCCTGGGGCGGAAGTAGTATAATTGTGGCGCGTCTTCCCCTCGCTCAAAAAACTTCACTTATACCGACTGTTCTTACTTTACATCTATTATTACCAGTTTTTATTGAACTGGACTTGCACACTTCTTTAGGAGGAAAATTTGACGTGTTAATATTAAGTTCAAGATAAAATAACAAAAATTTGAAAATTTGTGTTCAACTTTTGCAAGAAATTATTGTGATTAAAGTACCTGAATAACCGAGCTTTAAAACTCATTACACCGTCAACTGCTGTCTCTCCGATACATTTTGATCCATCTTAAGGTTGCCTGGAAAAGATTGCTTTCGGCAATAAGGCCGCTCTTTATACACTATATATTCGTCACTTTCTATACTCTCTTTTAAATCTGTAATACGGTGTACAAATAAAGAGTTTTCTATCTATCTATCAATCTATCTGAATCTCGACAACAGCTCCAACAATTTTCATGAACTTTGGTATGCATTGGGTTTCAGGAGTTATAACTCCATCTAACTAGGATTCATTTTTAGAAACATTTATCAAAAAATACCGATCAATGCTCGGCCATTCTGGTACTAACGATAATGAGTTCAACATAAGAAATTATAAATATTGTTTACAAAAATATATTGCTAATGTATTTCTATTACATTATCATATCGTTCAGCAAATTCTTTTCTTCCATCAACCCACTCCACCATAATGCCACGCTTGAATGGCATTAGGAATTATTAGCGATTGTATTTTTAAATATTAAATGCAAGTTAACTAAAATAATCAGTATTACAATGCATTGTTGGACATGGGCTTCTTCATAGAGTAACTTCCCTTTACAATTCCCTCTTCTGCATACTGTAAGAACTAGGGGTCTTCTTTTTGATAATGGGTTCGCCATTATCAAAAAAATGGTTCAAAGTAGTCAATTACCAAACAGTTGTCAAGCAACTATAGTGTCTCACAATTGACAAAAAGCTATGAACCATGGCCTCATTCGCTTAGACTTTTTATACCAATTTACTAGTGACATACTTAATAGATTATTTGCATTTGAAGTAAAAACTAAACACTGACTTGACTTGAGCTGAATAAAATGAAGCTTACATATTCTCATACTGTATCTTGGAAATTAAAAAGACCCCTGGTCTTTGCGTTTGTGCTTTGGGATCTCTTCTATCCAACCTCTGCCTCCTAGCCAAATTGCTATTCCACAAAAGTAAGCGAAATCAAAAATCTTTTTTTTTATTGGTATAGGTGTCAAACGAGCAGACGTATCGCCTGATGATAAGCGGTTACCATCGCCTATGGACACCCGCAACACCAGAGGCGTTACAAGTGCGTTGCCGGCCTTTGGAGGATGGGGAGGGGAATGTGGGAGGGGATGGGATATGGGCCTCCGGTGTCGTCACTCACTCGGTGAAATACAGTACAAGCACTATTTCACACCAGTTTTCTGTGAGGACGTGGTATCACTCCGGTCGAGTCGGCCCATTCATGCCGAAGCGTGGCTCTCCCAATCTAAAAAATACGAAAATGTAGTCATCTCACGTGATTAAACTAATTGTTATCTAATTATGCAGGAGAATGAAGACGTACGAGTATGCGGTCTACAACCGCATACGTCTCTATTCTCCTGCATAAACAAGAAAAAATACAAAAAAACGGACTTCAAGAACTGGACCAAACTGAAATGGGACCACACAGACCACCTTTCAAATAAAAAAGAATCATCAAAATCGGTTCACCCAGTCGAAAGTTGTGAGGTGACGAACATAAAAAACCAGTACAGTCGAATTGAGAACCTCCTTCTGTTTTAAGGTCGGCTAAAAAGATTCGACATGAAACACTTGCATCTTGACTGAGGGGCTGGATATTATTAGAGTTTATGTATGGTGCGCAATAGTGGTATGACAAGTTGGGCCGGGGTTTAATAGGCCTAAACTTTATTTATAAGAAAATGCGATATACGTATGTCCAGCAATATTGCCATTGAAACGCAGGACGTCATCACTGCCAAGAGAAGGAAATCTTGAATCAAACACTATACCAATCCATCTGGTAGGCCAAAACCTCATTTCCCAGGAGATGCTCATGGCCTGTTAGAGACTGTTGATGATGATGATGATGAAGGTGTGATATATTGATGAATATAATCCTCAAATCCCCAAGAATAGAACGTACTCTTATTTTAAGGTATCATAGACAGCAACGCAGGCGTAACTTTAGTGTTACAAGAAGCTATGGAAGGTAGTAACCTACCATATCTATCTTCTCGTTACTGTTTAAAACTACCTTAGAATAATAAGGTTCTAATTAAAAGAGTCAGGAAGTTTTGAAAAAGTATCTCAATTTTACACTTTGTTAGAATACAGTGGTACTCAAATATTTGGGTTGATTGTAAAACTGGTTGCATTAACATATTTAATAATAAAAATCAAAAGCGAGTTGTCTAGTTTAAGAGAGAAGGTGGATAGAACAGTCTGTTTAAGTTTTACAAGTGTACATATCTCTGACTTGCCCGAGATATTGCTCTTTTCTTCCAAAGTCTTTCTTTATTAAAAGATTGTTTATGTATAAAGTTCTCGATTTACCAATGTTTGATTCTCAAATTCCCAGTTGAGCACTGGAGGCTAGTTGGTACTAGGCAAAATGTGGGATAAAAATATCGCGGTTTTCTGCCTATTTTATGTTTACAGACTGTATACATGTAATATTATTTCACTAATACCTATTATTCCTTTACTGATTGTTAAATTTACTCGAAAGTTTCATAATATTATCAAATATTACTGAAAAATAAATAATGTTTTTCTTAGTCATAATTTTATACATAAATGACACCCAAAGATAGAACAAATGATCATATCATTAATAATCTCTTGGAATTGAACGTACGAGAACCAGCTAGCAGTCAGGTTCAGTAATAACTACTTAGACCAACAAGCAAATATAATCATTTTTTTAGGTTTTATTTTAGCAAATATACTTTTTTTTTTTTTTTTAATTATATAGGTGGCAAACGAGCAGACGTATCGCCTGGTGGTAAGCGATTACCGCCGCCCATGGACACCCGCAACACCGGAGGCGTTACAAGTGCGTTGCCTGCCTTTTAGGAAGGAGTACGCTCTTTTCTTGAAGGTTTGAAGGTCGTATTGGTCCGGGAACACCGCAGGCGACAGCTCATTCCACAGTTTTGCTGTGCGCGGCAGAAAGTTTCGGGAAAATCGCACAGTTGTGGACTGCCAACCATCTAGATGACGGGGATGAAATTTCTGTCGCGTAGGACGATGGCGGAAAGATGCGGCAGGGATCAATCCGAACAATTCCTCGGAGCACTCCCCATGGTAAATACGGTAGAAGGTGCACAGCGAAGCAACATCTCTACGCAGCGCCAGAGAGTCTAGCCGAATCGGAAGATCCTGGCAATCGACGATACGAGTCGCCCTCCGCTGAATGCGGTCCAGAGGGAGGAGCTGGTATTGGGATGCCCCTGCCCAAAGATGAGGACAGTATTCCATGTGAGGCCGAACCTGCGCCTTATAAAGGCGAAGGCGGTGGGCCGGAGTGAAATACCGCCTCGATCTGTTGAGCACACCAAGCTTTTTTGAGGCCAATTTGGCCTTGCCTTCCAAATGGCCACGAAACTGGACTTCGCTCGATACGTCGACACCAAGTACTCCAATACTAACGGCCTTATGCTAATAATAGCATTCTTTAAGCAGAGGTAACTTTAAAGTTGAAAATAAATCAGAACCGTTGCTTAAACTTCAAGTATGTTTATAAATAAAGTCGGTAGTATCTAAGGTTAAGCAACATGGAGTGTAAATTGAGTAATATTAATTCTTACTTATTTCCCCCAAAACTTTGAGAACCATACCCAACAAAAGTCAGTTACGACAATCGTCCGTTACACTTTATCCATCAACTCGGCCTTCCGGTAAAAAGAGACAGCAGTATATACCTTTAAAAGTGGTGAAGCGAGACGCCAAGACATCCACCTGTCTCGGTGGGTTCTTATCGAGAGAGTTTTTAGTTTTAATTACAAATGAAGAAATGGTGCAATATCGCTAAGCACGAGTACTTTAGTAATATACCTTTTAGATATGTTTATCTGTTTGTAATAATTTTTACAGTATTGTAGGTATTTGCATTATATTAGTCAATCTAATTTTTCAAGTATAAGCTCCGCTTAATTTGAAACTAGATGGCGTGGTGTGCTAGATGTCCCAAAGATATTTATTTACTATTTTATTTCTCATTCGTAGTGAAATGACTTCGAAGATTCGAAATGTATAATAGCAGGACCTGACAGGCCTGTTGGTATATTGGCTAGTGATCCAGACTGGGAAGCCATAGGTAGTGAGTTCGATTCCTACCCGGGACAAATCTTTGCGTTGTGACCACGAAAATTTGTTCTGTGTCTGGGTGTAATTTATCTCTAATACGTTTATTTATTATAGTTACCTTAGTGTAGGTTTAGCCTAGTTTTTGTTTAAATGGGCTTTTGTGAGTATACTATGTGAGAAAAACCTTCCAGGTGCTGATTTTAGAGGGCGCTGTCAAAAGCAGGTAAAGAACTGAAGATTTTAGAGTTGTATGTGTCTATGGACGAAATAGTCATTAGTTTGATTCCTGTCATCATCAAGAGTCTTTATCCGTATCGCTGAACATAGGCCTCTTCGTACATAAAAATGCCATATGAAAAATCTAAATTTATTTAAAACAATAAGTTATACAAATATGTTAAAAGACGGTTGGCAACGAAATTAGATTCTTAGCATATGATCAAGTACTTTGATCCCCTTCAGATGATAAACAGTTGATAGTTTACATTAAATAATAAGACTTAAGGCCTTATTTATTTAAAACAGTTATACTTTCGTTCATTCATATATACGAGTATACCCGTCTGACCATGGGACCATTATCGTGGGAGAGCCACGTTTTGGCAAGCATGGACCAGCTCGACCGGAGTCATACCACGGTCACATAGAAAACCGGTGTGAAAATGTGAAACATCGCCTAAGATGTGTTTCACCGAGTAAGTGAGAATACCGGAGGCCAATACCCATTGAGTGTTACGTAACACCTTAACTTTAGGTCAGTACAACCCCAAGCGCCAAAAATATATTTCGCACAGCACATATGTGTTGTAGCTTAACTGCACGATTAGTCTAGTGATTTCAATATACGCCATGGCGCTTCCTACTGCGTCAAGTGTCGTGGGTTCAAATTCTATACGACATTTTGAGTATCCAATGAAATCTTATGCTCAAGGCGGAGCGCAGTCGCGTACAGTGCTCGCCACGAGCAAGTGTAAAGCTCATTCGGGTACTGTCGTAACGTAACACGCTCGCCATAAATGTTACGTTGCGGCAAATTTCTCTAATCAGCGCTTTGATTCTATAAGTGTCATAGGAGGCGACTGAGGAAGCAAACTACTCAGGATAGCATCTCTGCAAAGGGAAAGGAGTACTTGAAATAAACCCTATACCAACACACTTATGGTCAGCGTGGTTTAGAATGCCAAAAAGTTTCCTTTGATAGAAAAAGAATATATATAGAGATAGAATAGATAGAGTTGGAAGGTTTTTGCCTACTATACAGTGGACTGTTAAAGGCTGTTGATTGATGTGATGAAAACTTAGTTTACGTTTCACAGAAGGAACAAAGAAGTATAATATTTATGTATGAGAACGGATGCCATCACGTAGTAGAGAACGAGAACATTATCTGGTGTTTTTTAAGCTGTGGCTAAAACCTGTGAAGCTTATAACTGATCTTTACTATAATTATAAATTTAAAAGTAACTGTTTGTCAAATATCTGTCAGTCATGCTTTCAGGACCAAATCGCTAAGTCAGTTTGGATGAAATTCGACTGCAAAATTGACTGCACGGTTGGCCGAGTGGTTTCAGCGGTCGCCATGCCGCTTGCTACTGCGCCAAGTGTCTTGGGTTCAAATCCCACGCGGTACAACACTTTGTGTGATCCACGAAATGTTGTCCCGAGTCTAGATGTTCTTTGTGTCCGTTTCATGTATGTTTGTAAAGTCCCCCACGACACAGGATGTTTATTCTTAATGTGGGAGTTGTCTTTTAAAATAAAAAAAAAATCGGTTTAGAGATAGATTGGACTTTCTGTTGTTTATAAACTAAGCTACGACCATAAAGTGTTGCAAAAACTAGAACATTTCGAACATATTTCAAATAATTTTATACTAAAACTTAATTCAAACTTAGATATAAAATATATTAAGAAATGGATAACTTAAATCGAACACACCTTAACTTTAAAGGCTTTTAAGGCTACCGGCATGATAAAACTAGTTGGGGATTAAAAAAACTACCCTACTGTACTTAAGACCTTTCCACCCCGTATTAGACAGTTGCTATTGTTCGTTTTTGAATAGACAAGTGAAGCGGTTCCCACCTGTCACTAATTATGCAAGATTTGGATCGGGTACCGCGGTGGTACATTAGTGGCACGTGCTACGGGGGTTGAGGATTCGTTATAGTTTTTTTTTCTAGAAAAATATTCTTCAAGTAGTGAATGTCTGAGTATTTGTTTTTGATTATTTTTACAGAAAATATTTATCGTGAGATTTCGAATAGTACTAGTGATAAAAAGTTTTTTTTTAATTTATTTTTTATTATATAGGGGGCAAACGAGCAGACGTATCACCTGATGGTAAGCGATTACCGCCGCCCATGGACACCCGCAACACCAGAGGCGTCACAAGTGCGTTGCCGGCCTTTTAGGAAGGAGTACGCTCTTTTCATTTCATTGTTTTTTCTTCTTTTCTTCCATATTAAGTATTAAATACTCATGACTTTTTGTCCCTAAGGTGTACTGGTGGTGATTGCAGACTTCGGTATCCCTATTTAGAGTCATGAAAGATCTTTTATGCATTGAATAAATGGCTGGTTGTGTGAGTCAACTTAGCCCCTTTCGATATAGTTATTTTATTTTTTATTATATAGGGGCAAACAAGCAGACGTTTTGCTTGATGGTAAGCGATTACTGCCCATGGACACCTGCAACACCAGAGGCGTTACAAGTACGTTGCCGGCTTTTAAGTAGAGGACTATGTTCAATAAAGGTCATCATAGATCTGGCGTTAACAGGCTTTAGTAAGTAATTCTATATAAGAGATGGTACTTGCCCACTGTGTGGTCACTTCCACACATTTAAGGATAATGTGTATGTCCGTTTCTTATAATCGGGTATTCTTAGCATAGAAGTCTGTCCGTCACAAGACAAAGAGCCCTATTGACATTTAAAATGAGGTTTACAAATCCATATTAAAAGGTTTTAAACCATATGTTAGATTTAAATATCATTTTAAAATATTAAATTGATCGATATAAAGAAACTATAAAACTTTCTTACAAGAGACTTCAACGCGCGCGGTGCACTTTCTCGAAGAAAGCGGACCGTGTTGATAAGTACCTTTAACGTTATACCAATAAAATAGTCTGTAATACTACTTTATTAGAATTTTGCATCTTAAATACAAAAATTAACCTTTCTGAGAAACACTTCGTTATTCATCTGCCGCAGATGATTTTCTCAAAAAATAATATTTACTACATCGAAAGTTTAGATCTATATACCCTTTTAAATTGGAAGTTTTTTGATTGCTAGTTATTTATTGTACATATGTTAACACATAACATTTTAGTTCAGAACCAAAAACTCCCGATCCTCTGAAATACAAGAAAGTGTCCTGGATTTCTGACCCGGGAATCGAACCATGATTTCTGGATCGGCAGACGCGTACGCTAAATTCTTCACAATAAAAAAGTAGGAATGAATTGAAAGATAAAAATGAGTCAAATAAGAGAAAAAATTACTGTTCGATTGGCCAATTAGTTCATGGGGTAGCCGCGCTGCTTTCTAATGTGCCAAGTGTTGTAGGTTCAAATCCCATATAGGACTTTGTGTGATCCCCAAATTGCTGTTCTGAGTCTGTGTGTTATGTGTGTCCGTTTCATGTATGTTTGTAAAGTTCCCGCGACACAAGATGTATATTCCTAATGTAGGAGTTGTCTTTTTAAACAGAAAAAAAATATTGTACTTTCTGCTTTTTGAAGTCGATTAAATCTTGAACTGATAATAAAAAAGTTGTGCTTTAAAAATAATGTTTTTCCATCTTTTAATACCGTAACTTAATTAAGTCTCGTTAAGTTAGAAGGCTAATCGCATGCTTGAAGTGATTTGAAACGGTTTTTTTTATAACTTAACAAAGATTTAGTTTATGGTAATATATGCGCATAGAGCACAGACATTCAACTTTATTTTTCTTTAGTTTTTACTCAAGTATGTTTTTTTAATTAGTTTTTTTTTGGTATTTATACTTCTTAAGAATAATGTAGAAATAAGTTATGTGATAATGGATGACCCCAATGGGGTTTATTGTATTGTGGCTTTGCCCAATCTGACGTCATCTGTTGGTAAGTGACCACCGCCATATATGGAGATCATTAACGAGTCGCCATCATTTGAGATAGTTGCATGCTCTTTTTTAATTTACGGGTCGTATAATGAACGTACATCGATTTTTCTTTACTTTTTTTTTATTTATATTTTTTTACTAATATGTATTGTAATTGACTGCACAGTTGGCTCAGTGGCTTAAACTGCGCTGAGTGTTGTGAGTTCAGACCCCATGTGGTACAATACTTTGAGTGATCCACAAATTGTTTTTCTGAAGTTGGTGGTGAAGGTGTTCTTCGTGTTCGTTTCTTTTAGATTTGTAAAGTCTCTCGAGTCTCAGAATGTGTGAATATTCCTAAGGTGTGAGATATAGAACGCTTAAATGTTGTTCTTACTAATTGATTTGAACTTAATTAGCTCTAAAGATAGCCATTAGTCCATTCTGAATAATAATTTTTGTTCGACAAATATACAGCTTTTTTTAAAATCTTTGCCATAAAATTTCATAATCAAAGGTCGAATGAGTAGTATGCAACAAATAAACTAACTAACTCATATTCGCATTTATAATAATAGTTACGTTGCCAAGTAGGTAATATATCAACGTATAACGAAACGAAATAACTACTAAAAAACTAAACGTACTGGTCAAAAATAAAATAACTTAAAAGAGTTTTAATACCCACCAATTAAAAACCTGTCTTGAGTGCGCCAATTAAAAAAAAACCATTGCTCAGAGTTGCCAGTCTAAATTAGTTAATACTAGTAGTTCTAAATTTACATTTTTGTAAGCTCACTAATAATATTTCATACATGCGACATACAACGCCATCTGACACCAAACTAAAAGGAACTTATACTATGGGTCTTAAACAAATGATATAAATACACATATTAAACATAGAAAACACCTAAACTCCGAAACAAATATTTTGTCCGACTCGGAAATCGAACTCGAGACCTCAAGTACAACAGTCGCAACTCTATTGATTGTGGTATGTAAGAGCAAGTCAGCAGAAGGTTTACTCGATAGTAAGTGAAAACTGACACCCTCTACTGGATCCCTCTAGAATCATAGGGAAGGGCTTTAACCTCTAGTGACCTCAGACTCTCAGTGAGTAACCAAGAAATATTAATTCCTGGGCATTGATTTTCTGTAAAGCCTTGGTATGGGTCCAGTCAAGCATGACTATTCTATGATTTTTGATGAGTTAGGCAAAGGAATGAAGATAATAAATAAATAAATATTTCAGACATCTAACACACAAGGCCAGTCCCAAACTAAACTGAGCTTTCGTTATGGGTACTAGACATCAAGATATACATACATACTATACACAGAGGACACCCAAATAAATATTTGCAGATCATACAAATATTTGGTTGATCGATCCCGAGACCTCAGGCACAGCAATCGCACGCTATCATACTCGTACACCATAAGCAATAGGGTGATAGATCTATAATTATTCATAATGCAAGTATTGGAAAATAAATTAATGCTGCAGCAGACACAAAAGTCAGAGTCGAGGATTTATCCGTCTATACGTCTATTCATGTATAGTCCAAGAAACTTAATAATATAAGTAATGTATTATTCAGTATGGATTCCTCACAGAATTGTTTTGATACTTCTTTTACAACCATACACTAACAACTCCTTACACAGATTTCATAATATCTACTTAATGAAAGGACACACGAAAATATCCACAAAGCAATTATTAGACCGCTACTCGAAACATACAAAACCTAACTACAGACAATCAACTCCAAACATCCTTTAACCAAAACTAACAATCTCTGTCATCACGAAAATCCCGACTTAATAATCATTTTCCGTCCACGAAATAACATACTGCCCATTTTACATAAGGACGCCTTACATAAGGCTTCATATGTGTGAGTGCCAGGCTGCGCCGGCGCCGATTTTGTTCCACTCAACCGCATTTGAGTCGTGGCCACAGCCGCGAGCGGACGTACATCGGACAATAACACGATAAAAGTATATTTAAAACTAGATGAGTGTGCTGTGAGTGCTTGTGGTACAGTGGTAGAAAGTTCGTTACAAAAAGAAATATATTTTTTTATTGTTTTACATTTTTTTGTTGTTACGTGAATAGATTTGCTGTTTTTCCGGCGGCAGGTACGTTGTTTCCTTGTTTTTTTTTGGGTTAAGTTTTAAGTTCTTTAGACTTTGTTATATGTAAATAAAATTCTAAGCGTCAGGTTGAAAATTTGCTTCTTATATTAACGGTACAAGATTTGTAGCACACCAATTCGATACACACAAAGCGGCAACAAACAGGTGAAAACTGTGTTACTGACAGATTTTTTAGCTCGATCGGTTTAATTCTCTAATGGCCATTAGTTCAAAATAAAACCATTAAGCATTACTTCGTCATTCAAAAACGTCTCCATTTAGAAGAGGTACTTTAAAAACCATGTTAGTCTGAAAACTAATCAATATGAATGACTTAAAACGTTTATTATAGGTATTTTCTTCTTCCTTACATAGTATAAAATGAAATCGATTCCGCTGTCTGTTCGCTTAGATCTTTTAAGTCTAAGTGTATTTCAATACAGTTTTCAGCAATAGTTAGAATGATTCAAGAGAAAGGTGTTTATGTTTAATACACGTACATTTGTTTTGAAACTCAGAAAAAAATCAGAACTTCCGTGCAAAGCCAGGTCAGGTCGCGCCGTTTGAAAATAAGTTTCAAAATGTATGTTTAATGGACTTTGATCATAAATATCTAATACCTTTAAACAAGCACTTCTTGTATTTATATATAATCCAAATCTCAGAAACGGCTTTAACGGTTTTCATGAAATTTGATACCCAGAAGGTTTTGGAGGTGGATAAATCGATCTAGCTAGGATTAATTTTTGAAAATTTACTATTAAATAAATACCGATTATTTAGGTACTTTATTTATGATGATTAACTTATCTAGATTGATTAAAACTTAATAGAAGTTATCTGACTCATTTTTGTACATGACATTCAAGGATTTTAAATTAAAATTTATATTGTTAGAATTGGAAGGATGTGCTTTTTGATTGAATGGGGTCATCGACCTTAAAAGACTATCATTATACATAGTTATTTGTTATATTACTTCTAGTATTTTTATTAAACTCTAAATTTAATTACTGGTTAAAAAAGTAATTTAGTTGTGTTGGCTAAAGTATAAGTCTTTTTATAAGTCTACTGTACCATATTGTACTTTAGATGTGTATTTATATATACACTGTGTACACATATGTAAATATCTCCTTATATACCTTAAACACATGATTTATATAAAAAATATGTAAGATTTGATATTTTCTTTTAAAATTGGTTTAAATATTTACTGAGGGAGGTTATAAGCTGTGGAGTATTACTCTACGACACTTAGGAACAAAGTACTTGCTATAAGAATGAAAAACTGTAGAAGAGTGCATCTTTGACACTTAATGTGTGCTCAGAAGAACCATTTTACCTCTGTAAGTTCAATAAAGCTTACAAAGTGTAGAAAACATTTGCCGTCTGCCTTAGCTATATCTCTAGTATTACACGATTATCTCTGATTATCTATTCTATTTGATATTTAGACTTTTCTATGTGGGTTTTGTATAAAGAAGATGGGTCAATTACGAAATTATTATATTATACATTATTGTGCTGTGCCGTCAAAGATTCACTATGATATATTATAAATAAAATAAATAAATATTCCGAACATCTAACACACAACGCCATCTAGTCCCAAGCTAAGCAGAGCTTGAGCTATGGGTACTAGACAACTGATATAAATACTTATATACTTTTTTTTTGTAAATACATACATATTATACATAGAAAACACCCAAACTCCGAAACAAATATCTGCAGATCATACAAATATTTGGTCCGACCCGGGAATCGAACCCGAGACCTCAAGCTTAGCAGTCGCATACGCTATCACTACGCCACCGAGGCAGTCAACTATTGGTTGTATTAACGCGAGATGAAGAATAACATTTTCGGAAAAATATCTAAATGAGATTGCATTAAAATGTATTATATTTTGTCACTAAATTTGAGTGGTACAAACAAATGTTTGCATACCTATGTAAAATATGATCTATTCTGTAGTCTGTCTAATCTCTAAATAAGGCTCTTTTTAAAACCCTTAATATGAATCTTTTGAAACATTCTAGTTCTCAAGGTATTTTTTTAATCCTATATCAATAACACCTACTGTTTCATTGCATTACAATTCGTATAATCGCGCTAATTCATGTTATACGTTATTTGCCCATATAGGACAAATTTTACAGAATAACAGATTAAAAATTTAACACTAATTACATTTCTTTCCTTTACTTTCTTATTGGGTGTAGGATGACTGGGTAGGGTAGGTACTCCTTACATCAGTCGTTGAACACCTTAGTAAATATTAAGGGGTGTAAATGTTTAGTCATATAAAAGTAATAAATACTAGGTTTTTGTGGTAGCTTTGCTAATAATTAATTAAATTCTAGAATGTTTTAAATAGTGCTTCTGAAATAAAACTTATTGTAACTTATTCCTTGCGTAAATAATAAAGTTTTTTTTTTGCAAATACATATCTAGACTATACAGTACATAATACATATTTAAAAGAAATTAGATTAATTGTTAATTAGAATAATAGAGGCATTTTACTTGGAATTCCTTCCTTAATGTTTATTAGGAGAATTGTAGGGTTCAAAAGAATCATAATAATTCTATTAGTGTTCGGTATATATTCGTACTTGTCATGATACAAAGGTCTATATAGATATATGGTTCAGGTTATATTGGTCAATAAAGCTATACATACAACATACATAAAGTTCAAAATTCTCTTAAATACTGAATATAACCGAACACATATTGTGCTTATTATTTGTAATAAGCATCGCTTACAGCATTTCTTTAAGTAAAAGTTTAATGTATATTAGACTTTTAGATATTATTATACGGTACATTGTTTATATTCCTTAAAATAAATAAAAAACCCGTTAATTGACACGATAATTTGACTCCACGGTTGGCATAGTGGTTTAAGTGATTGTCTCGCCGCTTTCTACTGCGCAAAATCTTGTGAGTTCAAATCCAAGCACTTTGTGTGCTCCGTAAATTGTTGTTCTGAGTCTGGGTGATCTTTGTGTACGTTTCATTTATGTTTGTAAAGTCACCGCGACACAGGATGTATATTCCTAATCCGGGAGTTGTTTTAAGAAATCGTCTAGTTACTACGCTATTATACTTATAATGTACTATTATTTAATCTTGATTTAAGTTCAGTTTATCATTTATATATATTTATATATATATATCCTACAAAACTTTTTTTTTCATCACCAAAAGTTCTATCCTTGTGGTGATGGGTTAATTATACAGAGTACCCATGTTCACCCCATGGTTATCGAATGATGGACTACAGCAGGACTCTACTTAGGACAACATTACTGCAAAGAGAAAGAAAACTTTGATTAAACGCTATACAAACCCGTTTGGCCAGGGTTTATTAGACCAACACATCCTTCCTAAAAGAGGTTTATTTCCTTAAAGGTTGTTGATGTCATAAAAAAAACTTAGTCTTACATATACCTACATCAGGTTTTTTAATCTTTATTTAAGAACCATTTTCCATTATGAGTAACAGAGAACTCACTTTTTCACAATGAGTACATACTTTGTTACTCATTATGAAAAACTGTAGAAATCAAATAAGTTCATCTACCGAATATTTGTAAGTGAATAACTTAGGTAACAGTCGTTTGCAATGGTTTACGTAAACATTATAATACTTTGGTACTTTTTTACTTGACCGAACGATTGCACAAAACATAGCCGGTTCTGGCGAGTCGAACTCACTGAATAGTTGTGGAATGTACTGGAAAATTCCACTGTTGAAAAATGAGTGATATATTGATGTATATTTTACGTTAAACTCCAGACTATGACTTGTATACATGTGTAGAATAGTTAATAGAGTAGAAAGCTATCAAATAAATGATGGATTGTGTCAAAGAGAATATGGTTAGAAAATGAAAGCAGTACTACCAAAAACGACAGTGCGATTTTCCCGAAACTTTCTGCCGCGCACAAGAAAACTGTGGAATGAGCTGTCGCCTGCGGTGTTCCCGTACCAATACGACCTACAAACCTTTAAGAAAAGCGTACTCCACGCACTTTTAACGCCTCTGGTGTTGCGGGTGTCCATGGGCGGTGGTAATCACTTACCATCAGGCGATACGTCTGCTCGTTTGCCCCCAATACCATAAAAAAATATTTAAAATAAAAATATACACAATAAGCAAGAATAATTATACCGCATTGATATTAGAACAATTAGGTTATTTAAAGGTTGTAGGGTAAGCTAGTGGTCAAGTTAAATAAATTAATATAGTGTCACAGCATATTGGAATAGTACAAGTGATTAAATTCAATACGAAAAATTCTAATCTATACTAATATTATAAAGAGGAATACTTTGTTTGTATGTTTGTTTGTAATGAAAAGGCTCTAAAACTACTGGACCGATTTTAAAAATTCTTTCACCATTCGAAGGCTACATTATCCACGAGTATCATAGGCTATATTTTATTTTAGAATAAAATAGGGTTCCGTAAGATATTGGGGTTTTTCGGACACAAGGTGTAAAAAATCAACCATATACGGGGGAAAATTTTTCGCTACGGGCAATAAAAGACGCAAACGAGGTTGCGTCGGTCAGCTAGTAAGAAATATAACTGCTACCTAAATGCCGACGGTTGAGTATCAGTTTTAGACGTTTCCTTCTACCAGTAAATAGATTCGCTATACTTAGGAAATAACTGTTTACTTACACCGTAAACTTCATACTAAATAGTAATTAAGTATCGGAATTAACAATATCAATAAACTAAATTATTAATATCGATTGAAACGAAATAAAAGAAAAGAAATCCCGACAAAAGTTAATTTCGGTTTTTCTTAGGTCAGTCTTTAACCAGACCAGCTTTCATATGGTTATATCTACTTATTATAAGCTAACTTGAAAAAGAAAGCTTCTAAGTTTAAAAGATTTTTGTGGCTCTATCTTTTATGATTTATTCGTCTTGTAAACTGTGTGAACTGTATAAAGTTTCTAAAACTCATAAATAATAAATGATATTTATTTTGGAAGTGAATCTTCGCAGATTTTTTATTATATTGTATAGGGGGCAAACGAGCAGACGTATCGCCCGATGCGTTACAAGTGCGTTGTCGGCCTTTGAAGAAGAATTGCGATAAAATCAATTAAAACAAAAATCTAAACTAATTTCTCCCCGATCACACGATCAATGAACCGTTCCATCGGATTATGAGACAGAGGGAACAGCGAGTGCACCTGTGTTTGCGCACACACTTGTGCACTATAATATCTCTTGCGTAGTTGGTCTCCGTTAAGACTGACCGCCGTGGCCGTGATGGGCTAGGCGAACATTATTAGATAACTTTACCTAATTGATCATCAAAAACGAACCTTACATAAGTAAGCAAGTGAAAACATTTTTTTGTAAATATATTTCAAGTGTGAGATCCATTGTGGCCGGTTCTAGGTCATAAGTATCTTTGTCTGTGTTACGTGAGGTTCTCATGGTTTTACTGGTGTGAATCTAGCGTAATTGTTTTATTTACTAGTAAAATATGAAGACGAAAATGTTTTGAGTGGAAGCTGTTAAACACTGAATTCAAAATTAAACGGAAAATATGTGTTAAAAGTAATTTTCGGTACTTTTCAATGCGTGAATGAGTTCATCACCATCAAGCTTTAACCACCGGAGACTAGCCAATTACACACATGATATTATAATGAAATTTCACTGCTGGAAATAGGACCCTCCTTGGAAAGTAGTTTCAGTGAGGTGACCAAACCTCTTCTTTAACGGAAGAGGTAGGGAAACTTAAAGGATGGCAACACACTCTGTGAGTCCTGAGTTGTATATGTCCATGGGTGGAAGTATTCTATAATGACGGCTTCGTTGACGCAGTAATAGCGTGTGCGACTGCTGAGAACGGTGTATTGGGGTCGATTCCCAAGTTTGCAAATGTTTGCATGATCTGCAAATATTTGTTTTGTAGTTTAGTTTATATTTACAAAAAGAAGTATATAAGTATTCTATCAGTCAATCTAGCTTTAAGAGCACTGCTCAGTTTGAAGCTAAATGTCGTTGTGTGTCAGATGTTAGATAATGTTTAAAAACATTCACTTGGTATGGTGAGTCGTCAGCCCTTTAGACGAACTCATAGTTTGTTTTGAACTTATTTACTGTATTTATGAGTGCTGGTAACAGTTTAACATTGACATTTCTCCCATATAGTCTCTCTAGTAATAATTTTCTACTTCGTTTGACTTTACCCTCCTGGAAAATATTGAAAACTGATTTCTTTTTTGCTTATAAGTTTGTTTTTAAAATGTCGTGATCAGGTTCCGAAAGTATTTTTTCCAAAATATCATGTACGTATTTAGAAAATTGCTAAACTGTATATTTTCAAAAAAATGCCTTGATATTAAAATTATCAAAGAAGTTTTTTTTATCGTTATTCAAAATTTTGATACAAAACTAATCTGTCAGCTTGCGTCAAGTGACAGTCACACCTTTCATCAGTTTTCGGAAATAAGAAATAAAAAACGATTATCAGGTACAATGAACGATAGCACTTTCTAAAACGATCGAGCGACCGGCGCCTGCGCAGCCGCCGGCTAGCGAATACCGTCAATCTATAGTAAATACATTGTTTTGAAACTTGAATTACTATTTATTGAATACTTTGTTTTAATATTAGAATTTGTTCACATTTTTATTACTGTTTTTAGGATTATGACTCAACAGTGAAAGGTTAAAAATACTGTCACCTGACTATATAACTTTTTTTTTATAAAATTTATATAGTCTATGCCACTAGGGTTATTGTTACAAATCTATTTACATTTCATTCATTAAATTGGATTAGTATAGGCACTAAAGCGGAACATACATATACACTACCAACAATATTACCATTCCTTATTGCCTTTGCCGTAGTCGAATAGTAATTAGTAGATATATAATTTGATATGTCAAGTTACTACTATTTAATGAAATAAAACGAGATATAAAAAAGGCCGAAATTCAATAACCAGAAAATTTGCTAACTTAATTAAAATTATCTTCTGTACATAATCTTGAAATAAAACGTACGCCTAAAGCTAAATTTTAATAAATAAATTTAATTTATGATATGTTATTTAATTTTATTTAACTCTACTGTATTTTTAAACAAACAAACCCATGAAAACCGTTTTTTTTTTAAATGAGGCTGCATAAGTGACTTTATTTTGTGAGCAGAACCCAAGAGTAGTGGACATCATACTCATTGTGATTGCAGGCAATGTAGCATAGTGATCCCCACCATAGCGGCGTATTGAGATGCTTCTGCATCATTAGGCCTCTGGTCTCGCATTCACTAACGAAACACGACAACACGAATGCTTTTATTTTGAAAGCTAATCTTCTGTGAGAGGATATTATCACCAGGAGCCGGCCCGTTCGTGCTGAAATCAGTGTGAATCTGCTTACTTTAAATACTGTTTTTAACTGAATTTTAGATTTAAAAGTATCTTCTATATTCCATTCTTTTTTTTTTTTTTTTGAATACTAGCAGACGCATCACCTGATGGTAAGCGATTATCGCCGCCCATGGACACCCGCAACACAAGAGGTGTCACAAGTGCGTTGCCGACCTTTGGGGGATGGGGAGAGGTAATGGGGGTAAGGGTTGGGGTATGGGCCTCCGGTATCCTCACTCACACGGTGAAACACAGCGCAAGCGCTATTTCACACCGGTTTTTTATTCATAAAAATATTAAATATTCCGAACATCTAACACACAACGCCATCTAGTACTAAGCTAAACAGAGCTGGTGTTATGGGTACGAGACAACTGATATAAATACTGATACTTATTCTTTACTTTTTTTTTGTAAATACATACATAGAAAACACTCAAACTCCGAAAGAAATATTTGAAGATTATACAATCATTTGGTCCGAGCCGCGAATCGAACCCGAGACCTCAAGCATATCAGTCGCATACTCTAAAACAATACTTGACACATAACACTTTGCTACGAGTATAATAACTTCAAATCCAATAACTTCGAAAGCGACGAATCTCTATTGCTACATTCGAGTGAGTTTTGTCAACGCTGCGGCGGCAACCGAACCGGCGCGTGCGCACATCGCGTCGGCGCCGTTGCGCCAGGATCATGACGCGACCGCCGTCATCACTCCACACGAATGATTTTATATGAATGACTGGCTGCTGTTGTTTTTTTTATTGTTATCGGATATGACGTTAATTACGGCATTTTAACATTTATTCTAGAAATACTATAATATGGTCATAGGAATATATTTAATTTTATTTGTTGAAATTTACTAAATTATAGCTATTATAACGACTTTAATATAACACCGGTGGAAGCACCGGGAAATCAAGATTAAATCGACACTTATACATTTAATAGCACTTCAGAAATCAGACATACTCAAATTACCATAAGGGGCCTAAAACTAAAAATTATCTGTAAAAAAGTAATCATTTAAAATCTGACCTATACAACAAAACTGTATTGTACATATATCACCAAAATCAGTATTCAACCTGTCGTCCATTGACAACGACTACCGTTGGAACAGCCTGCGCCTGCGCAGTCAACGTGCGAAACAAACAAGCATCCTTCGTGTATGACTGTATGCTTCAGTGAAGCATGAGCCACGTGGGGCCAGTCGACCAACGCCACTGGTTTGCCAGAAGTCAGTGAGAAGGCAATGCTCTTAAACCGTACTTATTTTGGAATTGGAAAGTGGAATATCAGTTAGAACTTTGTTAACCCGTGTTTTAAAGGATCTAGCGCTTTGAATGAGTCATAATTGTAACCAACCAAAGTAGTACGTACATATTCTATTTCAATAATGCTTCTACAAGCACTAATCACAAATATACAAAATGGCGAATTATTGATTGCCTCGGAGATTATTTGTAATGTTAATGATGTGTGAAAATAAACAGACAGAGGCCATAGTTAGTAGTTATTTCTATTTGAAAACGTGTTATTTTTATAAAAAAAAAACAGAATATTTAATTCGCTGAGTGTTGTGGGTTCAAAACCCAAATGGGTCAAACCTTATGCGATCCACAAATTATTGTTCTAAGTCTGAATGTTCTTTGTGTCCGTTACATGTTTGCAAATGTCACCCTCGACACAGAATTTATTCCTAATGCGCGAGTTGCCTTTGTTAAAAGAAAAGGAATCAACTGTTGGACACCGGTCACTCATCCTCCTACATCAAATTTGCAACATCAGTAGTGAAAGTCCTGAATATTTAGAATTTAACAATACATACCATTCCGTAAAAAGTATGGTCAATTTGAGAAATGTACGCAACATTGACAGTTAAAGACAAACAAGCAAAGTTACAGAGGTCGAAATCTGAACGTTGGAGTTAATAACCGTTGCTACTTTTTGGGGTAGGTCCATGTTCAGTTAGCGCAGAAAAAAAAACGTATTGTATGATTTCCATCGAAAATGATATGAGCAGTCATTGAGCGAATCAAACAATTGTCCTGTATGCTCCAGTGAAGCACAGTCCACGTGGGGCCACTCGACCACGCAGTGGCCAACGGGTTGTGATACAATTCAGTCGGCTGCACTGGAGAGGAAACATCAAAACAGTTTCGTAGAGTGCTTTGATGGTTGGGTTGGCTGCACTGGAGAGTGACCAGACAATATTGAAGGCAACTGGGTGATGGAAATGGAT
This sequence comes from Spilarctia lutea, assembly GCA_916048165.1. NCBI lineage: Eukaryota > Metazoa > Arthropoda > Insecta > Lepidoptera > Erebidae > Spilarctia > Spilarctia lutea. Next base: position 11,933,742 of record OU696496.1, on the reverse strand, counting down.
GGATGCGCTGGTGAAAGTGTGTAGGCATTGGAAACTTTAAAGAGATTTTTAGGTTTCTTTTTCGGTTGTTTTCTTCTTATTGAATTAAAGGTTTATCAAAGTCGTGTAAACAAGGTTCAGAATCATATATTTTAAATTAAGTTGTATGGAGTTTTGTTGTGCTATATTCGATTTGTCGATCTATTGGTTAGTGATTCTAACAGCTGTACTAGAAGTTGTGGGTTTGAATCTCGCCTAGAACAAATAATTGTGTGATGAGCACGATGTTTTGTGTATGAAATCAGATAGCCGAGTTCCTGATGTGAAGTTACTAGTTTCGTTTCTTTTGGTCTAATCTGTAAAGAATTTTGTGAATGTGTTACATCCCTAGTGCCTACACGCTAAGGATATGTACCCATCAGGATGACTTAATGACATTAAACAGGACTTAATAGCAATATTAGCAAGATTAACAGTCCCCAAAACTCAACAGTAGTTTATAGGTTCAGCTACATTAAAACCTTCTATAAAATTCATTCATTCATTACCGCTATTATTATTTTAACTTTCGTCTTCATACCTTAACATACACCTTCAGTCATGGTTCGCTGCCGTCCCTCTTTAGGGATAAACGCCATGGTTGGTAGACGCTGTAATAAACTTGATAAGTAAAAAATACACAGGTGACTAGTCCTGGCTACCCTCCGCAGCCTTTGACCTTGAAGGTATGGAGTCAGCTTTGTAGTTATTTATTTATTATTATTTTAGGAAGGAGGTATTATCTTGTGAATGGTCTAAAGTTGCTAATACCTACCTAAATTTTATTATTTCTATGTTACGTTACATTAACAATTTAATAAAGAAAAGATAGTATTTATTTTCTAAATTCTATATGTACATAAGTAGCTTGAATGAAAAGTCATTCTTCGAATGAAGAGTCTAACTGATTCATCAATGCAAAGCCTAAATCGTTGGGGCGAGAAATGGTAAACTTTAGCAGTTGTTGATTTTCATGTTATCAACACCCACTAAGCTTCAACTCTTTAATGGCGAGATAAGGGACTTAGTGAATAGTTAAACTGATGTTCATTATTTTCATAGTAATTAATAAGCGAGCTAGTAAAGCCACGTACAATAGCCAGTTAAGAGTAAATTTATTCTTTTCATAACATCTATTTTTTGCTACTGACTCTTCAATAAGTAAATCACCAGAATGTTTAAACTCTAGACATTTCATAAATTAAGTAATTGGTAGCATTGCACTTGAATTACAATAAAAATCGTGATTTCAATCAAATTACCATTTCATAGCAAATCAGATAGCATATTCAGTACTTTATTTCAAAGGAAACAAGAACGATTATTGCATGACAACATGTATTTTTTTACTAGTAATTATATACTATTTTTGGATGTTCTAGCTGGTATTTGTTATAATTACGCCAGTTATAATTCTAGGGTCAGCAGATTACAAAATGATTTTTCAAAAATTACTCTAAAGAGAAATATAAAAATTCCCTACATTATTGACATATTTTAACAAAATATTCACCAAAGAACTAAAAGTAGGGCCTAAAGGAACTGAGGAACTTTAATGGAATATTCAGAAAATTTATTAAATAGAAGCTTTACCATAAACTATTAAATTAGGTAATAAGTATTTTTAATTAGATATTTCCCTTCCCCAGTCAGCGTCACATCTTAGCTTTTCCACAGATAAAATAAATATAAAGACAAATATAATATTCACTTTAGGCGATTTCAGGGCATAATTGCACAAAATCAATAAGGTTGTAACCTTGTCGACAATCGATATCGACAAAAAATCGTTAGTCAACTGACCTCCGATTTTTTGTCGATACACTAGGGATGCTCTGTGATGGTCAAATTTTTTTTGTAGATAGTTATTAAGGTCACTCATTAATTCGGAGTAGGGCGTGACCCTGACTTTATTAAGACTCAGATTAGATGTAGCCTAGATAATACATTTTTTATATTTGTTTACGTTGAGAAAATTGATTTTAGACTGTTACTTTATCATTACGTAATACATTTGAGGAATAATATTATGCTTCAAAATAATATAATTTACTTTTATTTTAAATGATTTTACTCAGAAAATTCATTGTAATATGTATGTTAAAAATGTAATTGTAAACGTAATTCACTTTAGCCAATGTTTCTGTTTTTCTAGAATAATAACTTAAGTCTTTGCAGAGTAAGATAAATAGTCAGTATTTGTACATATTATATAAAATACACTTATATTGTAATATATATATGATCGACTAGCTTTTGCTTGTGACTTCGTACACGTGGTAGTCGATATCAGGCATCTTATAGTAGTATTAATCGTGAGATTGACAACGCTACTACTAAAAATAAATTACACAATTAAGAGTTAAAATCTTTTGTAAGTATACACCTATCAATCGTACATATATGGTTTAAGACCCAGCGGTTTTAACCGTGCGTTGGTTGATCGATTTATATATAATATAAATAATTTATTATAAACAGGTACAGTTAGTACGGTGCATTTTGTGTATCTAAACAAATGAGTTACAGTCCACAAATACCTTGAATTAAGAAATAATTTTCAACTCATCGGCAACCTGTGACCGTTCTAATTTGGTTGTGAGGTTGCCGTCAACCTCACTAAAACTGAGGTCAAGTTTAGTTCACTGTGCGAAGGTTGCGATTGTCTCCGCTATTTAATCGTTTTTAGTGTTTATCTGATATTACATCACTTTTAATAAATCGAAATCGTATCAAGTTTTAGTCAATTTGACGTACTTATAAATAGTTTAGGTTTTCAAAAGGTCTTATTTATTTGACTTTTCAGTTGTTGATTGATTGCACTTGGTGATACTTTTGACACAGTTTGTATTTGAACACTTGTATTATGCTAGGATATTTATTGTTTGAAGCTGATCGGTTTCACCTCATAGCGCTTTGAATTGGATGGCGAATTAGATGGATATTATGATAACTATTAAACAAAAAAAAAAATCTTCTAAGACACGATACGATTCATTTATTCGCTCAAACATATGTGTAGATACAATAAACAATCGCATGCAATATATAAAGTTAAAGAAAACTCAAGACATGTTTGTCACATACCATGGCTTGCGAATCTTAATATATATAAATCTCGTGTCACAATGTTTGTCCTCAATGGACTCCTAAACCACTTAACCGATTATAATAAAATTCGCACAACATGTGCAGTTTGATCCAACTTGAGAGATAGGATAGTTTAAATCTCAAATTATAGTCGCAATTTTAATTTATTGCTAATTATTGGTCTATTAATATTTGACAGTCACAATTATCTGTTAACTCCAAATGATTCTAACAGATGTCGATACCTTTCGACTGGGTTGAGTAAGTAATCAATAGATGGCGCTGCTATGGTAAATCTATAGGCTATATTTTATTTTGGAAAAAAATTGGGTTCCGTAAAATATTGGGGTTTTTCGGACACAAGGTGTAAAAAATCAACCCTATACGGGGAAAATTTTTCGCTACGGGCAATAAAAGACGCAAACGAGGTTGCGTCGGTCAGCTAGTATAAATATAATTAAATATGAATAAATACCGATCATTTCCTTCATTTAACTTGATATCAACTGCTACCACTACATGAGTATGAATACATAAACGAAATTAGCAAAAATTGTATACAATGTCAAGATCAATTATGTTAGTAGCATTTAATTAGGTACTTAGTCCTGGTAAACAAAAAATATCATTCAAAAAATCACTTATATTATAATATGCCTTTTCAACAAGAAACAATTTGCCTTATAGCTTAAATGCTTGGCTATACAGATTTTCTATTATAACAGTATCTTATTCCTCTATTAATATTTATATATGACTAGCTGAACCCCGCGGTGCTACCCGCGGTACGATGATAACTGCGGGCAACGCCGCGAGGCGAAGCTATATCTTTATAAATAGTAGCCTATGTGTTATTCTGATGTATAAGCTATATTGTGGTAAAGTTTCATTCAAATCCATTCAGTAGTTTTTACGTGAAAGAGTAACAAACATCCATACATACATACATCCATACTTACAAACTTTCGCCTTTATAATAGTAGTAGGATTTATGGGCATCTCTAAGTGTGCTAAGATATTTGTAATAGAAGTTGAAACACAATGTACATGTGCACTGGGTGGTATTCAAACCGCGGATTGTAACAACTGTAATTTTTCAGAGAGCCAGTTTCACTTTAGTAGGTTTTTTCCCGTTCAATTATTACTACTATGTTCAATATTAGAATTACAGACGTAATATAAAAGTACTCACAGACTTCAAAAACGGTTTAGAGTCAGTCCAACTGTGAACTTAATCACTGACAAAATTATAACAAAAAGTATTCTAATAAGTTATTTAGGAACATAGATACTTACAAATATCACTGCAGTGAATTGAATTGAATTGAAACTAAGGCGAAAGAAAGATAAACCATATTTTTAAAGTGGGTAGTAAATTATCAAATTTTGAGCTCAATCGGTGCATTTATTTTTGTGTTTTTGAAGCGTACACAATCTAAGTTAATACTATTAAAACTATTTGTTGGTAAAATCGTTTAGTGATGCTGTGAGTGGCCAGTCCTTGAAGCGTTTGCATGTCAATAACGTACGTGATCTCTGGAGAGCAATTTCGTTCGTGCCAGCTTCGGTTGCCACGTGAATATCTCAGAAGGACGGACGTTTATGATTGAGGAAGCAAAATAGTAAAGTATTGAGTAGATGTTTCGGAAGAAATACTGGTACAGAATTATAATAATAATAGTAAATATTTTTGACATCTAACACACAACGCCATCTAGTCCCAAGCTAGGCAGAGCTTGTGTTATGGGTACTAGACAACTGATATAAATACTTATTTACATTTTTTTTTGTAAATACATACAATTATACATAGAAAACACCCAAACTCCGAAACAAATATTTGCAGATCATACAAACATTTGGTCCGACCCGGGAATCGAACCCGAGACCTCAAGCTAAGCAGACGCATACGCTACCACTACGCCACCGAGGCAGTCAACTATTAAGGAACTTCTATATAACAATTGAAATGAAATCTTACTGTAATAAATGAATATATCTATGAATATAAATAATACTTACTATTTTTAATATGCTGAGCTTATTAAAGCTGCTTCTTTAGTATTAAGTACTTCAGCGAAAAACATATATTTTTTAAATATTTTGGACATCTGACACACAGGTGGTAATGTACTAGAACATAGTGACAGCTGAGAAGTGAGATATCGAAAAATGGACTGTAAGCGAATGAGATAAAAATATATAATCCAAGAACAAATTTTAGTGACTTTTAGTTTGGTGATGACAGCAACATAATGAACACCAATGCCATTTAGTTCCAAACTAAGCTTAGTACGAGTACTTATCTCGTACTGTGGGTACAAGATAACTAGTATAATACATGCTTATATAGTTTTATTTGTAAATATATATGTATATATTATTTGTACGAAACAATCAAACTCCAAAACATACATTTGCACATCATACCAACATTTGTTCCAACATGGGTTTCGAAACCGAGACCTCAAACACATCAGTCGCATATACTACCACTGTGGCACCGAGGCGTCAAAGTTATATATAACACAGATATTAATAAAATGGTGTCCCAAAATCCCATAAAAACTTTCTAATTTTGATAAACACCGACACACCGATAGTAAAAACAATAATTAAGTGAAGAGTAAGTTATAACAAAAAGCTTGATCAACAAACGCCTTCTCAAATAATTTCCTACGGGAAACAAATTTTACATGCCCCCATTTCCCATGGAACCGACAATAGTCAGAGGTGCGCAGACGCCGACGGCAAAATGGCGTCGCTGACGTCACACCGGAAACGGCTCCGTTTTGAATTTGGAACGGTCGAGCGAGCAATGGCGGAACATCCGGCGCGCGAAGACGTTACAATGAGTGCGCGTGCGACGGTAAAATGTTCTATGTAGATCGATTGATCATTGATCTTTATTGTTTCGATCTAGAACTATACTGTTGAATTCGTTTGTTTAATGTGTGTCGTATGTCTTTACCCCATTTTATTATAACACATTACATTTTAAATTGTTGTCTGAATTGCATCCGGTCCCTTTAATATTGGTCTATAACTTTAATAGTCCTCTGCTAGGCATAGGACCCTCCTTACAGAGGAAGCTGGTCCTAATATATCATACTGGCAAGACGGGTTAATGCAGATTATTGTCGTGCGCAGATTACTCCCTATGTCGCCTCTTACGACACCCGCACCTGGTTATCTCAATTCTTCTAATCCTGGACCACCATTTGACATGTTTGCCCCTAGTCCTAAAAAATCAACAAAATATTAAAATTAACGTTAGAAATTGATGCAGTCACAACACTGTTTCCTCAGTTCTTCTTTATAATAAGGCCTAGTGTAATGAACCCGGAATATAATTTGGACAGTGAACCACCTGGTTTACTTCGCCGGTGGGATATATTTGTGAGATAGAAACTAATAATGGATCGAAATGGTAAACAAACCGCTAATTGTGCGGTTACAGATAGTGATGGAGAATCAAATGTCGATAATAATTATAATGTCATGATAGCAGTGTAATAAATGAGTATAAAATTAAAATTTTATAAAGTAAAATAATTTTAAAGTTCAAAGAAATTAATGTAAAATTAAAAAAAAAAAATATTCAGAATATTGTAAAATTTAATACAGATTAGAGAAATGCATAATTGATTTTAATAAAAACATATTGAAAATAATGTTACTACAACTCAAGATTATATTTCAATATTGCTTTGAATTTCATAGAAATACATTCTAAGTTGAGCAGTATCGAATAGTTTTGATACTTTCAGCCATGCTAGCAGTTCCAATTTAAAGTTGCTGAACCGTTTTATTTATACCACCTTGAGTAATACCAAAACATCTTCATTCAACTATGACTCAAATAATATAATTGGTTCCAAAACATCGATAAAAAACTTCAAACAAGTTATCGATAAAGTTGCGTCACTAATTGTAACCGCTACCTTCTAGATACAATATTAGTTTTTGATATTTCGTTTGTTAATAATAATTTTATTAGCAAAAAAAGTAAGTAGCATTTTGGGTTATCGTTACATCTCAATAATAAATCTTAAAACTAGATTTTATCTGTGGCTTCACTTGCTTCTGAAATAAAAAGTAGCCAAAGCTAGACGATAATTTGTGTTAAATATCATACAAATTTGAACAGCCATTTTTTTTACAAATATATATACAATCTGTTGTAGTTTTAAATTTATGTTATCATGGAAGCTAGAACAATTGTATAAGCAAGTATTTCATACAGAAAATAGATGATTTTTCAAAGAATTAGGATTTTTCGAAGACAACTGCCGTAGTAGAAATATAAGCTGTGTTGCGAAGGACTTTACAAACAGCATGAAATAGACACAAAGAATACCCAAACTCAGAATAACAATTTGAAGATCGAATTAAGTGTTGTCACATGTGAGGTATGAACCCACAACACTCAACGTAGAGACAGCGTGGCGACCACTTAACAATCCCTTCTGTGTAATCAAGTTATCCGGAGCATTATTGTTCCATTACATCGAAAGAGAAATCGTAAATATAAAATTTTTATTATTCCCAACAATTATCTATCCGCGAAATATTTTTTTAAGCAGATGGATTTAGACGTTCTGTAACACAGTCAACCTTTTGAAACTTTTATATTTCTATGTATGTGGTGTACATTACTGTACATGTATTAAAGAAAGAAAAAAAGAAAGATTTATTTGTTGAAATACAGTGCAATATATGTTATCACATTGTAATACGTTTATACTTGTCGTAGTCTAGATAAGTTTTGTACTTATTTACCACTTACGTGGTGTAAAAATCTATAACTTCTGTATTACTCCGATTGTTCGATTTGAGGGTCTACGGAAGCGGTTGTGGTTACAGCTGCAGTTTCTTATTAGACAAGATTGCTCCTATTCGCCGGTATTGGGGTTTGATAACCAATATTTATAGTTTACTTGCTTATAAAATCCCGTACTTTGTTGTTAACGGTTTTACACTACTACTAATGTGGCAAAATAGGAACTTGTTTAGTATCGACAGTGGTCTGGAAGCATCACCAATCATATCAGGTCTTTCACCAATAAACTTTTTCTCTTTAGTTTGGGAGCTGTCTCCATAGGCGACATAATCGCGATGTATCCGCATTTCTATCGCCTATCATCTTCAATGAACGATTATTTCTTCAATGTATCTTTGCGACTACTGAATCGCTGAGTGTATACATACGAGTATGTGGCACGACGATAATATCGCCGCGGTTCTCTCGCTCGCTATATCGATGTAGGTTTTAATAACTTGATTAATAGGTCTTATGGTTATGGTAATAAGGATAGCTATAACATGGAGATTAAGATTTTATTGTAGGCAATAAAATATTGTATCGTTTGATATAGGCACACATTTTCACTTCCGATCTTTGAAAACGACTGAGAGTGACGGCAGCTACTTACCTACTAGGTAAGTTATCTGCTCCATTGCTTAGATTACTGTTTTCAAACAGTTACAAAAATTAAAGAATGTTGTGGGTTTGATTCCTAACCAGAACAAATCTTTGTATAATGAACATAGTCGTTTATTTATTTTATTTATTTATTTAAAAACTTTATGCACAAATGTACAATGGCGGACTTAATGCCACAGGCATTCTCTACCAGTCTACCGTCGGGTGGTGCGGAAATGAATTAGAAGGTGCACTTCGGTTAGGGATTCTATAATGGACATTAAAAACTTAAAATTAAGAAATAAGCGAAATAGTCAAAAAATACTGCATGTAATGGAATACGATAAATCTACACAACCATACAAAAATATATATAAACTTACACACATACAGTTATACCAAAATACATACATACTAATATATAATAAATATCAATTTTGTGATGATTCCGCCATCCTCCCGGCAAGAAGAGCCCGCACATTGACTCTAAAGGAGTTACGACTGGGTGCCATTCTGATTTCCTTGGGAAGGGCATTCCATAGAAGGACAGATTGAATGAGGAAGGAGGAATGAATGCACGCAGAAGTGTGGGAGGGGCATGACAGGAGGAGGCTGTTTGTGGAACGGAGGGTTCTGTCATGATTGGATCCCAGGAACTGGAAGGAGGACGTTAGGTATGTAGGCGAGTAAGGGGAGTTTAGGATGGTGTAGAGAGACGTTAAGGCGCGCAATTGACGACGCTGACGAATAGGTAGCCAATTTAATTTAAGACGAAAGGAGGAGACATGATCGTATTTACGAAGATTAAAAACGAATCGAATGCAATTGTTAAGAAGTCGGTCGTATTTGTTGAGAAGATCTGCATTCAGGTCATAGTAGCACACATCACCATAATCAAAGATGGGTAGAATCAAGGTTTGCACCAACATCTTTTTTATCTCGCCAGGTAAAAAGTTTTTAAGTCGGTATAACGCCCGCAGGGTTCCTGTAACTTTCTGACTCACACTAGTGACTTGAGGTTGCCAACTAAGGTTATTATCAATAAACAGGCCCAAATCCTTCACAGTAGAGCTAAGAGGAATAATTGATCCATTAAACAGAATAGAGGGCAGAGTATCTTGATAAACTCTTCTGGTCATATGTTGACTGCCCAAGATGGTAGCCTGGCACTTTGAAGGGTTCACGGTCAAGCCGAATCTATCTGACCAACCACTAATGGTATCTAGGTCGAGATTTATCATGGCTATAGCCTCCGTTACGTTTTCTACAGCAGCATGGTAATAAAGTTGCAAGTCATCGGCATAAAGATGGTACGTACACTGAAGATTTTGAGTGATAAGATTAATAAAAATAGAAAATAACAGTGGAGAGAGAATGCTGCCTTGGGGGACACCAGAGTCAAGATCACACCATACGGAAGTGGATTCGTTGACACGGACGGACTGCTGGCGCCCCCGAAGATATGAAGAGAACCATTCCAGTTCATCAGGTGATATCATGTAATACGAGAGGATGGACAGGAGAACATCGTGACTGACAGTGTTGAAAGCATTCGAGAAATCAATCAAAGCTAACACGGTAACTTTGGAGTTCTCAACTGCTGTCCTAATGTCACCAGTTACTTTAAGGAGAGCGGATGTTGTGCTATGCCCGGGCCTGAAGCCCGATTGAAAAGGGCTTAGTAAGCTATTCCGATACATAAATTGTGACAGCTGTTGATGTACACACGTTTCGAGCACTTTGGATAAAAAGGGAAGTATGGAAATTGGGCGCAAATGATTCATAAGGGTAGGATTAGGGACTTTAGGGAGAGGTATAACAAACGCGTTACGCCACAGTGAAGGGAACGTCCCTGAATCAAGTGAAAAATTCACTATATGCGTAAGCGCAGGAAGAAGTTGGTCAAGGATAGGAATGATCATGCGACGATTAATCTTGTCACTGCCCATTGCGTTGGATTTAGTAGAGAGGATGATTTTTTTGATATCATCTGGTGCGACTGGAGAAAATTGGAAAGAATTAATATTCGGGCGAGGTAGGTCAGCCAGGTACCGTATAGTGCTACACTTAGTTTGGTGATCATATTGTGGTAGACAGGTGAAATACCGATTAACGTCATCCAAATCAAAGGTCGTGGAAGAGATACATTTCCCGGATTTACCGATACCCAGGGTGCCGAGGAATCTCCAGATATGGGAGGCAGAAGAAGAATTAAGATTGCTGATAATATGGCAGCGCTTAGCATTACGCACCACCTGATTACACCGATTTCTTTCAACCCTATAAAGTGACCAGTTTGTGTCGCTCCTGTGTTTTCGAAATTTACGGAACGATTTGTCTCTGCGTTTCATTGCCTCGCGAACCTCCGCTGACATCCAGGGGGCTGGAGAACGTTTGACTCTTACCCTCCTAATGGGGGCGTGATGATCGTAAAGGTCAATCACTAATTTATTAAAAATATTGACCTTATCGTCTACTGTATGTGCCTCAGTCAGAGGTTTCCAACTAAGTTCTAGAGCATCACTGCGCAGTTTTTCGTCATTTATCCGTCCGAAACAACGAATTTGGCGAAATTGAGGGCGAGGTTTGGGAGGTTTCAGGGCATAGGACAGGTAAATGAAGTCATGTTGGGAAAAGCCGGGGGCAAGGTGTTGACCATGACTACGGACAAAGGAAGGAGATGAAGTGAGGATTAAGTCCAACCAGGTATCAGGTACGTCGATGTTGTGATGAGTGGCTGATAATGGCAGCACATGGAGATTGGATGATTCAACGACCTGGATAAGTTTACGGGAACGAAGGGAACATGAGTTGAGGAGATCGGTATTGAATTCACCCATGATGATATATGTGGTTTAATGTTAGGATAGTTTATTTATAATATGGATGTATATAAAATATGTAAGTATGTTTATTAACAGCAGCAGCTGGTTGCCTTGTTGGTCTAGTGGTTAGTATAAGCAACTGTCGATCAAGAGGTTTTGGGTTAGATGTTCGGGTCGGACATCTGTTGGGTTGTTCTTAAAATAAATTCTTAATAGTAGAGAGAGAGTATTGGAGTATGGAAGATGGCGGTATTTCTCGCTTGTGCCTATCGCTCGCCTGTGAGTTGCGGAGGTCTGATACCAGTCGCTCGGTGGAAAAACTGATATTCTGATAAAACCGGTTGAACTTAGTAACCGACCCTAATTAATCTTATTTTTTTTTTTTTTTTTTTATTAAAAAAGACAACTCCCACATTAGGAATAAACATCCTGTGTCGTGGGGGACTTTACAAACATACATGAAACGGACACAAAGAACATCCAGACTCGGGACAACAATTCGTGTATCACACAAAGTGTTGTACCGCGTGGGATTTGAACCCACGACACTTGGCGCAGTAGCAAGCGGCATGGCGACCGCTGACACCACTCGGCCAACCGTGCAGTCGTCTGTCGTCGTCATAGTCTTAGGAATAATAAAGGCTAGGAAGATAATAAGCAGTCTGGTTACTAAAGCACAGGTTTTTCCTAGTTTGCTATATATACACATATATATATATACAGCCGTGTATGAGATGTGTGGTGACAATATTATTATATAAAAACCGACCTATTTTCTAAACAACGAAATATTTACCGATCAAAACCAGATACAATTTAGAAATCTAAACAATACTTAGATAAAGACGTCTCCCTCAGGGTATAACAGCCAGTTAGCCTAGATTGTCCTAGCCTAGATAACGTCCAGGACAGACGAACACTCTAGGCAACTTTCTTTTATTATTATGTTAAGCGTCAATGCCTTTGTATTCCATATTTGAGATATTTAAGATTTCATGTGGAGTACCTTCGATTCATAGATAATTAAGTGACAATCAGTAAGGTTATTTATTTGTACTATGTTGTGGTATAATTAATCTATAATATGTATGTATTTAGAAACATATATTTTTGTTATGTATGACTCTGCCAAAATGACTCTACTCTGCCTGATGGAAAGCATATGCAGAGTCCAAGAGTGGTGTCATCATACTCATTGCAAATGCAATAATGCAGCATGGTGACCCACACCATGGGGGCCTTGTGATGCTTCTGCATCATTGGGCCTCCGGTCTCGCACACACCAACTAAACACGGCAGCACGAAAGCTGTGATTTTACGTTGATTTTCTGTGTAAGGATAATACTGCCCTGGTCGAGTCGGCCCAACCGGGCTGAAATCAGAGTAGCTCTCTCTACAATCTGGTTTCCAAAGTACAGCCTCTGTGTGCTTTGGGATCAGATAGTCAGGTATAAGATATGTGAACGTAACTCTATAATTATATATATATAAATTATGGAATAGGAGGTAAACGAGCAGACATATCGCCTGACGGTTAGCGATTACCACCGCCCATGGTCACCCGCAACACCAAAGGCGTCACAAGTGCGTTGCCGGCCTTTGGGGGAATGGAATAATGGATGGAGAAGGTTTGGGGTGTGGGCCTCCGTTACCCTCACTCATTCGGTGACATACAACGCAGTTGTTATTTCAAACCGGTTTTCTGTGAGGCCGTGGCATCACTCCGGACGAGTTGGCCCATACATGCCAGGTCGGCTTACTTGCTCCCTATGGAAAGTATGAAATTACTAACTGAACCCCGCAGTACGACAATAACCGCGGGCAACGCCGCAACAACATTTACAAACATATTACAAGGTATTTAAAAGTCATTTAACTATCATCGCTAGTATCCCTCATACGAGTATTAAGCGTTCTAGCGCAGTTGCTAACAGTCGAGTGCTGCAATGTAACGCCTTACTTTTAAGTAACGCTTTAATTAACTGTTTATAAAACTTTATCTTCGTTGGCTAAATATGAAAACAGTTTCTTAAAGAGTATACTCCAAAAGTAGCAAATAGTTTTGAAAAATAGTTAGTTTTTTAGAAGTCTTCCTCTTAAACAGGTTTCTGCAGAATACCGGCCAAGAAGGCCGATAAGTGTCTTATGACAATAGCTGTAATTTATTGACAGGCACTGTTTATATCGGGAATATCGGCTGTGGTACCGGTTTAATACTTTTTCTTAACCTGCCTCGGTGGTGTAGTGGTAGCGTATGCGGATTCCATGCTAAGTTTAGGTGGGGGTTCTGGACCAAACGTTTGTATTTGTTGTGGAGTTTGGATGTTTTCTATGTATAATATGTACGTATTTACAAAAAAGTATATAGGTACCTATTCTATCAGTCAATAAATGCACGGTTGGTGTAGTAATTTAAGCGATTAGTCGATTTTAAATGCGCTAAGTGTTGTGCGTTCAAACCAAGATAACACTTTTTGTGGCTAACAAATTGTTGTTTAAATTTAAGTGTTTTAAGGTACGTTGTTTGTATGTTTATAAAGTCCTCTGCGACACAGGAACTACCACAATGCGGGATTTTTTTTTAAAAACTTTAAGAATCTTACATACGTTGAGAAATAAATAAATTAAATATTTTCCGACATATAACACACAACGCCATCTAGTCCCAAGCTAAGCAGGGCTTGTGTTATGGGTACTAGACAACTGATATGAATACATATAAACTTTTTTTTTGTAAATACATACATATTATACATATTAAACACCCAAACTCCGAAACAAATATTTGTAGATTACAGAAACATTTGGTCCGACCCAGGATTTGAACCCGAGACCTCAAGCACAGCAGTCGCATTCACTACCACTGCGCCACCGAGGCAGCCTAGAAAAAATAATGCTGGACCTAATAATCCCCAACTTAATACATAATGAGCAGAAGTATCTGCTAACTATCTACTCCAAGTTGGCAAAATAACTTACAGAAAATCAACTTGATTGTTAGAAGTCCATTAATTTAATATCTAACAACTGCCACTTGACCGTTTAAGGTATTTATCACTGTTTCTTAACCTCTAGTGGTCGTTTAACCCTAAGTAACAACAGGTGTCAACCCTAGTCTTCCGTTACATCTACAAAAACACAACCCTAATTGTATTGTTTAAAAAAAAATTAAAATGCTTTTCCCATCAGCTGGTTGGCAACCATCCAACTTAGAACGATTATGAAAACATTTGTATCGCCCTTATTTCTTTTCGAATAAGGTTGATTTTGCATTGTATTTTTGTTTCACCAGCTGTATTATGTGCACATAATTATAAAAGTCGTTCGCAAAATTATTCAATAGACTCTCAGTGTTGAGGATAAGGTTGAGTTTTGCTTCTTTCTTGTTCAGTCTAAGTGTTTCAGTAAGTTTGTGTTTAGACTAGCAAGTACTTAATGATTATTTCCTAGTTTTTTTAGGTTTAGGTGACGTTTGAAGTTAAGAACTTTAAAAAATATTTTAACTTAAAAATCTTGTGCTAACTTTGGAATTCGGCTACGTTCGTGTGTATGTATGTTTTTGCGTCAAAAATTAGCCTATGTTACTCGTTGATAGTGTAACTTTAATTAGATGATAGGATTTTATAAATACACAAACAAATTAACTCACATTTACATCTATATATATAAAAATGTTTGTGTACGCTTCAAAAACTCAAAAAGTTCTGCACCGATCGAGCTGAAATTTTAGAATGATATATAATCCGCATCAAGGATTGTTTTTATCTAATTTTTTGCATCAGTCACATATCCACATAGTCACATATAAAAAACACGAAGAAACCGACATAAACGCGAGCGGAGCCGCGGGCAACAGCTAGTTTATAATATACTAGCTGAACCCCGCGGTGCTACCCGCGGTACGATGATAACTGCGGGCAACGCCGCGAGGCGAAGCTATATCTTTATAAATAGTAGCCTATGTGTTATTCTGATGTATAAGCTATATTGTGGTAAAGTTTCATTCAAATCCATTCAGTAGTTTTTACGTGAAAGAGTAACAAACATCCATACATACATACATCCATACTTACAAACTTTCGCCTTTATAATAGTAGTAGGATGTTAGGATACAAATTAAAAACAATTACCTACTTTACTTTTTTTGCGTTCTTTTTAAAATGTATTTCTTCCTTATACTTTTTAGTTCAAATTGGAGACTATTTAACCTTTCTAACATCTTTGAATAGTTTCTAACATTAATCAAGATTGGCTTGGACAGAATAACAGCGGCTGGCATGCTCTGCATCGTCATTCATATGCTGAGTCCAAGACCATTTTGTCTTTACAGTCACTGTTTAAACTCTTAATAATTATAAGTAACTCTGTAATATAAAAGCAAATATTTTTTTTCTTATTCTTTGGTAATAAGAGTAATGAAAGGTGCTGGTGACAGTTTACCTTCAGATTATTTCAAGTGGTCTTCTTGGAAAGTCAATCATAACTAATATGATTTACAACTAGTAGGTACTTTGTCTTAGTAGATATTAAACCATAAACGTGGCAAACAAGTACTACAATCTATTTGAAGTATAAAACTAAAAATGTAAATATAAAAATAAAGAACCGAAATGGCAAGCTATGAAATTACAATTAAAGACTAATTTGCAACAAAGTCGTTTGAACATATGGACATGTTGTAGTGCGTTGACCTATTTATGCGACAAGGGCTCTTCGCATGCGTAGGTCATTAACCGACAGCCTGTCTTGAAACTATAGATTTCGAAATGAAGAATTATTTATTTCGCTTTCACGGCTAAGACGATGCACCGATTCCAATAACATTTGCCTTGGAGACACTTTGATTCTTAAGGTTTAGTTAGGTTTGGTTTTCCCGGGCTGTCACCGCAGTTAGCCTCTTGGGCATTGTACGTAGGTTTGCCAGAAGCTTAGTGACCTTTTCAGGTCACTACATATTTCCAGAAGTGATGTTGATTGATTGTCTGTCCGTTGATCTGCCACACTTCTATGCAGCGTTTCTTCTGCTTCCATGCATCCATCTCCTGCACAGGGGGGGACAAAAGGAATGACATAGATTACGTTTTTTTTTTTATTGAATAGTGGGCAAACGAGCTGACGTATCACCTTATGGTAAGCGATTACCGTCGCCCATGGACACCCGCAACACTAAAGGTGTCACAAGTGCGTTGCCGACCTTTGGGGGATGGGAAAGGGGATGGGGGGTTACCGCGATAAACAACACACGCACGGGTAAGCTTGAGTAAAAGTTAGTTAAGTATATAAATTATAAATGATCTTGCTTATCACATCAACTTTTGTCCTAAGTGGGAGTCAAACCTAAAATCATTCTACACTTACACTATGTACTGTTAGAGCAGACATACGTATTCTAAATTAAGTTATTTCTTTGCAGTCTAAATTTCGTTCGCTATTATTATCAATATGAAATCATTAAAAATAATTTTATTCTACAACAAAATAAAAGATCTATCCGAATTAAAAAAAAACTGTTACATAATTATACAGGATGTTCAGTTTGATATCATTGTCATCGGAAATGAGCTCACCCCTTATAATTGGTGTATCCACGTGCTGGATTGTGTAGAAAAAAAACTTGAAATTTCGTTAGAACATGTGTTTGTAATATATGCTATGTTATTGTAACAGACTTTCGAAATTATTTGTATTTTTAGTTCATTATTGTCATCCGTTTTATCATTTTTTGTACATTTACTAGTCTATCAATCTATTTAATACCTATAAACGAGTAATTTTTGTATATATACCGTGAGAGAGCCACGCTTCGGCTTGCATTGGCCTGCTCGACCGGAGTGAGTACCACGGCCTCACAGAAAACCTATGTGAAACAGCGCCTGCGCTGTGTTTCACCGACCTCTTACTGCTGGCCATCGTGACCAACTAAAACCATCAACCTAAGGAAAGATTAATGTTATCAATGCATCTATTTAATCTTAAAACTATTCAGTATCACATAGAACCCCTAATTAGTATAACTGCTCACCATTAGACAGGCATTTATTTGCTTCTATATTGTCAATGCTGGTCTGGTCCATCTTTTACTGCAATCTAAATGGGCTGATCATTCAGTTTAATATTTATCAACCCTCAATTAAAATACCACGTTTCCCGCCAAAGCATCAGCAGCAAGCAAGCAACGTAAATCGAACCGAACCTGTTGACCGGCGATGACATTTAGCGCGACAAAAAATCACGAAACGCACGTGGCTATCCACCTGCTTAGACATAGGGCTGGCACGCGATGTCATTATACAAATTAAAACTGTTAAAACAAACTTATATAACCTTTAACATAAAACGCTTCACCAAAGAAGAGCCATGTTTCGGCATATACGCATATTTTGACTGCACGATTTGTCTAGTGGTTAAGCGGTCATAACGCCGCCTTTTCACTACGCCAAATGTTGTCGGTTCAAACCTCACCTAGGACAACATTTGGTATGATTTACATATTGTTGCTCTGAGTCTGTGTGTCCTGTGTGTTCATTTTATGCATGTTTGTAAACTCAATAGGGATGAGGGAGTTGTCATTAATATATATATATGCCAGACTCGACCGGAGTAATAGCACTTTACCTTACGGAACATCGGTGGTTGATAATTTTGTTCGTTGATTTCATCAAGCGCGTGTGATTACCGGAGTCTAATACCTCCCCCATTTTGATAGTCCCGTCTCAAGTTAGTAATAGTCACCATTAATTCACTCATCTGTTTGCCCTGTATACTATAAAAAAAAACTTGAGAGGTGTCAAGGGACACCCGGATGGAACGAAGTTCGAAATAGAAAGACGAAACGAAAATATCTGTGTGTGTCGTCGTCGTGTCGTGACAACAAATTGTGTCGTGACAACAAATTGTGTCGTGTCAACAAATTGTGTCGTGACAATTTTTCCGTCTAGCCCCCTTACACAACGCGCCATAAGGAACTTCGTTCCAATAAAAAAACTACTATCAGTGTAGTAGTATAGTAAATATAGTAACAGGGTTAGTTTCGGTTATGTGACGTTTAAACCAGCAACTATTTTATTGCAAATTCAGAAATAGGGAGGGCTTCGTTCAGCAGTGGACGGCAATAGGCTGAGAAGAAGGTCGTCAAACTTTTGAGTATTACTTTGAACTATCCGTGTTAGGGTCGGTCAAAGTCAATGATCACAGTTTAATTCTACCGTCCCCCACGCTAGGGCTGTCGCGTTGTTTAAAATTTAAATATTTATGGTCAACAACAGGTGCTGAATTTATGTGGGAAACGTTGGTGATTTGCATAGTGACAGACAATACATGTTGGTTGGTATGTGTCTGTTGTACTCTGTAATTGGTATGGACAAATTATTCTTTTTTTATAGAAGATGAATGTTTTTTTATTTCAATTTCCACATTTACGTTTCTATGTATAAGAACTGTATGAGACCGTCTACCTGCCTGTAACACTATTCTTACCTAGATCAGATTACTAAATTAAAATATTGACCTTACAATGAGTTTAAGAAATGTATTTTTTTTGATATGATATAACTAATACTTGGTTTTAGTTTGTTTATTTTATGTTAAGTCTGCTCATAAGTTACGTAACACTCAAATTTATTAATACTTAATTTAATTTTAATTATTTATTTACATTAGCCTATGTGTCTTACAAATACGTTAAAATGGTTGGTTTTTGATAAAACTTCTTTAAAACTTCACTGCATAGTATAAAACAAAGTCGCCTTTTCTGTCCCTATATCCCTATGTGCGCTTAAATCTTCAAAACTACGCAACGGATTTTGATGCGGTTTTTTCCAATAGATAGAGTGATTCAAGAGGAAGGTTTATATGTATAATACATGCATCATATTCTAAGGCAACATTGCTAATTTTAGAGGTTTCTATTTTATGCCCGTGCAAAGTCGGAGCGGGCCGCTATGTTTTTATATACAACGTTCATAGTTTTTCTGTAGTGTATTTAATTTAGTATCAGCATTGCACCCGTGCGAAGCCGGGGCGGGTCGCTAGTTATTAATATTTGTTAACCGGCTACGGCAATAATATAAATGCTTGTATATTCCACCGTATCATTCAAACAACTGAAACAATTTTGAAAAATGACGTGTATATCGTTTTGTAATAATAGCCCGGGTGACATAGGCTGTGTCAATTTTATTACAAGTTTTTATGTAGTCGGCTTATAGTTTTCAAAACGCTTTCTTCCTTCTATACAAGAATAACAACAACATTCTTAACTTTTAAATTTGGAAACCTTTTAATTTCACCATACTCAACTGCCTCTGTGGCGCAGTGGTAGCGTGTGCGACTGCCGTTGTTGAGGTCTCGGGTTCGATTCCCGGGTCGGACTAAATTTTTGTACGATCTGCAAATATTTGTTTCGGAGTTTGGGTGTTTTCTATGTATAATATGTATGTATTTACAAAAAAAAGTATATATGTATTCAAATCAGTTGTCTAGTACCCATAACACAAACTCTGCTTAGCTTGGGACTAGATGGAGTTGTGTATTACAACTAATTACTTATTAGCTGCATTTGCACCAAAAATCCTAATATAAAATATTAATTATTACTTACTTTACTACCGATATGACTTACCTTAAATCCTTCACCCATATTTCGGATCAACACAGCATTAGTTATCAATAAATCACATCTGAATATAACGTGTTTTGCCGCGCACGCGCCGGCATGTCAGGTTGCTCGGCGCAGGTGGCCCAACGACCTAAGCGCATTCACCCTCTCGTACACTCCTTAAGGGTAGTCAACCCCTAGTATCTGTTGAATTTTTTACAGTTTTTAACGGCCAATGTTTTGTTGAATGAGGTGGATTGGAAGATAAAGAAAGTTAATAGCACTTTTGTTTAGAAATTAATGATTTGAATTCAAATGTGTTTTGATTAATCTAATAATAATGATATATTATTATTTATTAACATTTTTTTTGGACATCTAACACACAACGCCATTTAGTCCCAAGCTAAGCAGAGCTTGTGTTATGGATACTAGACAACTGATATAAATACATATATACTGTTTTTTTTTGTAAATACATACATACTAAACATAGAAAACACCAAAACTCTGAAACAAATATTTGTAGATCACACAAACATTTGATACAACCCAGGATTTGAACCTCAAACACAGCAGTCGCATTCACTACCACTGCGCCACCGAGGCAGTCAAAATATGTGACTAGATATTCTCTAGATAGATAGGTAAGTTTTGAGTGTTTCGTTTCGAATCTCCTTCTACAATAGCTAACTCCTCTATTATCTTGTATTATTGACTAATATTTGGTTTTAACCTCGTGACTTTTTGATGAGATAAACCTAAAATGACAACATTCGTGCTGTCGTGTTGTTGGTGAGTGCGAGACCGGAGGCCCAATGATGCAGAATTATTACTAGGCCGCTATAGTGTGGGTCACCATGCTGCATTATCTGCATTCGCAATGAGTATGGTGACTATCACCCTTGGATTCTGCTTATGCTTTCTGTCAAGCAGAGTAGAGTCATTCTGGAAGGACCAAATAAAAAAAAAAAGTTTTTACGTCTGTATAATATTATCTTGACTAAGATGGCAGGCACGATGATTTGCTCTGTATCTGAATGTAATCTGTCTATAGTCGTTCCAATAGTTTATTTAACTTTTGACAGCTCTAATACTTAATCAAATAGTGATACCCTGACCCGTTACCTATTCGATTTCTTTCATCGATCGATTTTATGCATTAAGAAGTTTTAATCGATTTAACAAACTCATTATTTTATAGATAATTTCGTACTTCATATTTCTATGTGTTTCAATGTGCGACCTCCTTTGTCAAAATAAAGAAGAAATGGATTAAAAGAATGTTGTTCAAATATGACGGTTCTATGTCATGAAAAAATATATAAAAGGAACTGAATTTTCAAAATGTATTATTGTATTGTGTTGTAATTCAGTGGTTAATATTGTATTTGTTAAACTATTGATGATCTTTATTAAATCTCTCTATGTCTATTTTAAAATAATCTACAGTATTTCAATGAGTAACCTTCAATATAGTTGAGTATTTATATTCCTCCGTATTGATTTATTTGTGAATTCTCACGTTTGGTTGAGTTGAGCGTATCGTTCCTGCCTTCGTTACTGTCAAAATGCCAAAAAAGAAAGTACCTACTCAAAGGACAAACAAGAGAGTTTGTCTTGCGACTTCGTGAATACTTTGAAAAGGAAAGCCGTAATGGTGGGCCTCTTATACCAGTGACTCAAGTTAGAGACCGTGTTGCAGCAGCATTAGGTATTAGTGCTCCAACAGTGGCAAAAATAACAAAAGAAGGCTACGGCAGCAGTGGCATGGAACAGAATAAGCTATCTACACCTAAGAAAAAACGTCCGCCTAGTAAAGTTACAGCCGTTGACAATTTTGACGCTGATGCTATTCGTCGTCATATATACGACTATTACCAAAGAAAAGAGATTCCAACATTAAAAAAACTAACACAATCTCTTCGAAATAGTGGTTTGTTCCGTGGTCAAAAATCTTCTCTGACAAAGGTATTGAAAGACATTGGAATGTTATTCCAAAAATGTGACAAACGAAAAATTTTAATGGAACGCAATGATATTGCTTTGTATAGATGCGATTTTTTAAGACAAGCAAAAAAAATAGAAGATTGGTCGAATGTTGTTTTCACAGATGAAACTTGGCTCAATGCGAATCATACGCTGTCAAAAACTTGGACTGACAACACCGTTGGCTCCACTTCTACAGTACCAATGGGAAAAGGCGAACGACTGATTATTTGTCATGCAGGAACAGTAAAAGGATTTGTGCCAGGCGCTCTATTAGCTTTTAAATCCCAGAAAACAGGAGATTATCATGAGGAGATGAATTCGAATGTGTATGAAAAGTGGTTCAGAGAAATGCTTACATCACTCGAAGAGCCATCAATAATATTTATTGATAATGCACCTTATCACTCTCGTCAAATTAATAAAATACCAACACAGGCCAACAAAAAACATGAAATTATAAACTGGCTCCGTGACAATGGCGAAGAGGTGAATGAGTCCCTACTAAAAGTAGAGTTAGTAAAGATATTAAAAACAAAGAAGCTGCCAAAACGATACGTCATAGATGAAATGGCAGCAGAGCATGGGCATACCGTCCTCAGAATTCCCCGATATCACTGCCAATATAATGCAATTGAAATGATCTGGGCACAAGTTAAAGGATATGCTGCGAGGAACAATACAACTCCTCCTTTCACCGCAAGAAAAATGCTGAATTTACTGAAAAATGCGTGTGAAAAAGTAACTCCAGAAAACTGGGCGAATGTTGTAGAAAAAACAAAGAAGGTGATAATGTCGGATTGGCATCGGGATGTTGCATTCGACAATTTATCTATCCAAGAAATGATAATCAATATTACTGAGAACTCAAGTGATGATGATTCCTGGTCATACGAAGAAGACGATTCTTTATAATTAAAATTAGTATTACAGTACCTCTTTTGGTTGTTTTATTTTTAATCCGTAAATTACTACGAATTTCAACATTTTGGACCTGTTCATTACAAGTAGGTACCGCAGGTCGTTTTTATTTGAACCAACTATAGTAAGTCTAAACAATTATTTTAGATTCATTAATTTGCGGCGAATACATTCGATCCCATTACTAGGTACGAGTACGATGGAACTGTTTTCATTACGCAAATTATTTATGCATTGAAACAGAGACATTTAGGGCATTTTAATGCAAAATAATAAAGCTTTTTGCGTGATTTGATATAAAATATAATCACAATAATTTTATTGTATGTTTTATTAATATAATCGATAATCGATTTATATCAAAACCGTTTTTATAGTCTGTGGTCATTAATTACGAATGACACATCCCTAAGTAGGCGGAGCCCGCCCATAAAGTACAGTATTATCTGTAGTACATTGTATCAAAAATTATTACAAAACTTTATGTGCGTGATCTGTCAAAAGTTAAATAAGTATTGGAACGACTATAATACTTTAAAGGAGCAATTCTTGTATATATATAACCGGAATCTCGGAAACAGCTTCAACGATTTTCATGTTATTTAGTATGCCGAGGTTTTCGGGGGCGATAATAATATGTATTTTCTAATTGATTCTATGTTTATTAAGTATTAGTCTTATTTACATAGTAAAGATGATACCTAGTTTGGGCTACCCGTATAATTTGAAACGTGAATAGCGCTAACTTCATCTCAATCGTAAACTTCAATCTGACAATTATTTCATCGCAAGGTATAAGCCTCCCCATAGAATCTAGGTCATTGACTTCTTATCAAAATTCATCTTAGCCCAATAATGTAAATAATGAAAATTTTCTGAATATGTTGTTAAAAATTTATTTTACATTCACTTTTTTTACTGTGCATTTAAAATTTCGTTTATTATAAACATATTTTTGTAGAAATTGTATTTTTGATTATGTGTTGTTTAACTGTATATTACTTTTTCAAACTTATATCTGTTTGTATCCTTTGTATAATAAAATAAAAATAGAAAATAGTCAGTAGATTCACTAATACCAGCAAAGATAATAAAATTTTCTTCATCAAAGGAAAGATTATAAAGTTTTTTTACTGTACGCATGTAATTATTCAATCGTTAACCGAAGTTTTTGTTCCATTGTCTTGTAAATAACCTATTAATTGAGGTTAATGAACCTTGTACGATCTTTACTTATTACCAAGAGATTTTGCCTCCAAAATTAGTTACTGTCTAGTTGTAATGTTAGGCATAATAAAGAAACTGGTATATAATAATAACGTTATTTAACTTTAAGTAACGGTTCAATGTTATTTTAAACCTTAAGACTGTAAGTTTAGATTTGAAAATAGCACAAAACCATTGTTTAAAGGCTAAATAAGGTTATTAGTACCGAGCTAAACTCGGCTCGGTATTTTTCTTAGGTAAATTTTCTTAAAAATGAATCCCAGCTAGATTGATTATTAACCTTGAACCCCTTGCATATTAAATTTAATTAAAAATCGTTAGAGGCGTTTCCGAGGTTCATATTAAATATCATCATTACATATATCTGTAAATATACTCTTATGTATACGAGAGTGAAATAAATAATTTGTTTTTATCATTATCATCAACTGGCTCGGTGGCTTAGTGGTGGTGAATGCGACTGCTGTGCTTGAGGTCTCGGGTTCAAATCCTGGGTCGTACCAAATGCTTGTGTGATCTACAAATATTTGTTTCGGAGTTTGGGTGTTTTCTATGTATAATATGTATGTATTTACAAAGAAAAAACAGTATATATGTATTTATATCAGTTGTCTAGTACCCATAACACAAGTTCTGCTTAGCTTGGGACTAGATGGCGTTGTGTGTTAGATGTCAGGAATATTTATTATTATTATTATTATCAGCCCGTCGTAGTCCACTGCTGGACATAGGTCATAGACCAGCGTATGATATATGTGTACAAGAATTCCTCATTTAAAGGTATAAGATTTCAAAGACGTTATTAACTTTAAGCACAGGATCTGTGTTAAGATTTTCGGCTTACCTAAGTCTAAACATGAAAAAAACACAAAATCGTTGTTTAAAAATTAACAACTATTTTTAATTTTTTGTAGCTCTTAAGTAAGTGAGTGTAAATATTTTCACGTTGAATCGACCACCTAGAATCTATAATAAAATTTGTTTATTTGGTCTTATACCTTAAACTTCTAATTAGAAATTCTAATTTTTAACCGTGGGAGAGCTATGCTTCGGCATGAATGGGTCGGCTCGACCGGAGTGATACCACGGCCTCACAGAAAACCGGTGTGAAATAGCGTTTGCGCTGTGTTTCACCGAGTGAGTGAGGATACCGGAGGCCCATACCCCAACCCCTCCCCCCATCCTCTTTCCCATCCCCCAAAGGTCGGCAACGCACTTGTGACGCCTTTGGTGTTGCGGGTGTCCATGGGCGGTGGTAATCGCTTACCATCAGGTGATACGTCTGCTCGTTTGCCCACTATTCAATAAAAAAAAAAAAAAAAAAAATTAGAGTATTTTTGCCAAAACCACATAGATGTTGTTATCGACACTATAATAAGAAGAAAAGTTTTAGGAAAATTAAGTTTTATTCTCATGGCCAAAAGACTTACAAGGTATATCAATAAAGAATGGCGCGAAAACTCCTCACCTTCAGTGGGTCGGTTAGAACGTTATTCAATAAGAAACGGTCACCATTTGCCGTTAGTGAGGGGAGGCGCCTTAATTATCTTATTTCTTTCTTTATCAGGGACGTGATAAGGTTTAATTTTAAATGTTAACGAAAGTCTGCTTTCTTATTTTCCTACCGTGTATAAAAAATTATGGTCTTTTAATTTAATTTTGTATTAATCTATACTAATATAATAAAACTGAAGAGTTTGTTTGTTTGAACGCGCTAATCTCAGGAACCGCTGGTCCTATTTGAAAAGTTATTTCAGTGTTAGATAGTCCATTTATCGAAGAAGGCTATAGGTTATATATCATCTCGCTACTACTAATAGGAACGGAGCACCAATGAAGAATGTTTCAAAAACGGCGGAAATTTTCACGCTACGGGCAATATAAGACGCAAACGAGATTGCGTGGGTCAGCTAGCTAGTTAGTTATATTTTTCTGACTTGTTAAGGAGTAAGTGACACCACAAATAAGTAGGAAACAAGTGTTACCATTCTTCCCTCGGTTTTTGTCAGGTAAGGTTACCGACGCTTGACCTCCTTTCCTGATTCGGGGGGAAAAGACTCAAAACGCGACAGCGCACCGGTGCCTCATTTTTATTTATTTTTATTTAATGGGGGCAAACGAGCTGACGGATTGCATAATGGTAAATAATTACCGCAGCCCATGGTCCCCGCAACACCAGAGGCGTCACAAGTGCGTCGGTCTTTTGAAAAGATCGTATTGGTCTCGGAATACTGAAGGCAACAGTTCGTTCCACAGTTTTGTTGTACGAGGCAGAAAGTTTCTAACGCACTCTTATGTAGAACGTGTTCATAGGTAGTCAGTTACCGCCAGGTGAACCTTGCTTGTTTCCAAGAATATAAACTTCTCTTTACCGCGGTAACCAACACACATGCAGGCGGAGTAGTGAATAAAAGCTAGTAATGTAATGGCTCAAGCGATCACCTCGTCTCTTTCGATTACACTGAGTATTGTGGGTTTAGAACCCACATGGAAAAATACATTTTATGAATAAAATATTGTTCTGAGTCTGGATATTCTTTGAATCGTTTATTCGTATGTTTGTAAAGCCCTTCTACTAGGTCTTTAAATGGAAAACAAATCGTCTCGAATTATTAGAAACCACCTGATCCTCGCAACCTCGTCTACGTCTACTATTGCCCGTATATTCTTCATTGGGGCTACGCTACTATTGATCTTAACGTGATGATATATACCCTATAGCCTTCCTCGATAAATGGACTATCCAACACTGAAATAATTTTTTAAATCGTATCAGCGGTTCCTGAGATTTGCACGTTCAAACAAACTCTTCAGCTTTATAATATTATTATAGATTATTTGTACATCTAACTTCTTTATCACGTATTATAAAGTGGGCTTAATTTAAGCCTAAATACTGCTATATAATTAATATAAGATTAAAATAGAACCTCGATAGTAAATAGCTCTTTTGCCTATAGAATGAATCATGCAGATAGTTTGTATGTTTTTAACAATAGCGACAAAGTTATCAAGAAAGGCTCGTCGAGGTTAACTGACATCGGCATTTACTATGTATTGTGATGCGGTTCTCTTTATTTATGAGTAGTTTTAACTAGATATATATTTAAAGGTACTAGCTTTAGCATGTGACTTTACATACGTTAGTGACAACCTACTTACGTACTTACTTATTTTTTCCGGTAGAAAAGTACTTAATGTTTAAACCGTGGGAGAGCTATGCTTCGGCATGAATGGGTCGGCTCGACCGTAGTGATACCACGGCCTCACAGAAAACCGGTGTGAAATAGCGTTTGCGCTGTGTTTCACCGAGTGAGTGAGGATACCGGAATACTCCCCCCATCCCTTTTCCCATCCCCCAAAGGTCGACAACGCACTTGTGACGCCTTTGGTGTTGCGGGCGTCTATGGGCGGCGGTAATCGCTTACCATCAGGTGATACGTCTGCTAGTTTGCCCACTATTCAATAAAAAAAAAAAAACTTGTTATTAATTGCTTAAGTTTCAAGCAATCGATGATTTATACATAATGATATGAATTCATTATGATTTTTATACAAACTAGCATCCCCTGCCAACCCCAAAAGGGGGTTAATTTCTAAAGGTACATTATTAGTACACCTCTACATCATCTATAGAGTATACATTTTAAATTTCAAGTCGCTTACTTCAAAAACATAGGACTTTCATACAAACTTCCAACCCCTGTTTTACCCCTTTAGGGGTGGAGTTTTGTAAAATCCGTTCTTAGAGGATGTCTACACCCTATAAGGAACAAATTTCAAGATTGTAGGTGTTATAGTTTCTGAGATTTCGGGATTAATCAGTGAGTGGTATTTCGCTTATATAGATAGAACGATCGAGCACATTAAGATGAAGTTTGACACAGAAATAGATTATAGACTAGAATAGGACAGCTAAAATTCGAAATATAAATTTTATAAGACAAGTTGTTTACGTGGCGCATATACTCTCTTAATTTTTATATAATTATACAACTGTATATGATAAAAAGCGTGCATATTTTCATCGATAACAACCTGACATAACTTTTTCTGTTTCAAACAAAAGTAACCTACAAAGTAACAATATAAGTGCCAATTCACACGTCCGCTCCCACGAGTCAATGTCTAGGGCGCCCGTGTGAACCCGCCACAGTGACGTAACTTATGTCATTTAAAGATAGCGAAAGGAAAAATGCTTTTACTTACAAGTTTTAATTATATGACTTTGGAGTCTACCGCCGTGTTATTTAACAAATAGGTAACTTGTGATATCTAACTGCCTCGGTGGCGCAGTGGTAGTGAATGCGACTGTTGTGCTTGAGGTCTCGGGTTCAAATCCTGGGTCGGACCAAGTGTTTGTGTAATTTACAAATATTTGTTTCGGAGTTTGAGTATTTTCTGTGAATAATATGTATCTATTCACAAAAAGAAGTATATATGTATTCATATCAGTTGTCTAGTACCCATAACACAAGCTCTGCTTAGCTTGGGACTAGATGGCGTTGTGTGTTAGATGTCCGAAATATTTATTTATATTTCACACATGGTCGTCTGATACCAAACTAGGTGAAGCCTGCATTTTAGTATCAGGCTGCTGATAAACATACATATATAAATCGCTCGTAGGCGCAGTGGTAGCGTATGCGACTGCTGTACTTGAGGTCTCGGGTTCGATTCCCGGGTCGGACCAAATATTTGTTTCGGAGTTTGGGTGTTCTCTTTGTATAATATGTTTGTATTTACAATAAAAAAAGTATATGGTAGTACCCATAACGCAAGTTTTGCTTAGCTTAGGACTAGATGGCGTTGTGTATTAGATGTATGAAATACAATATATATTTCTGAATACGTACGTCGTCTGAATGCCTCGTTGGTCTAGTGGTTAGCGTAAGCGACTGCAGATCAAGAGGTCTCGGGTTCAATTCCTGGGTCGGACTGCTGTTGGGTTTTTCCTACAAGAAATTCTTAATAGCAGCCTGGAGTATGGAAGATGGCGGTGTTTCCCGCCCGTGCTTCGGAGAGCACGTTAAGCCGTCGGTCCCGGTTGTCATGAACATCTATGGCAATCGTTATTGGGAAGTCAGTGCCCTCAAATATACTGACAACTAGTTCAACCTTTGAATTCAGTTTACCCTCAGGGTTGCGGAGGTCAGATGCCAGTCGCTCTGTGTAAAAACTGATATTCAGGTAAAACCGGTTGAACTGGTAGCCGACCCCAAATAATATTGGGAATAATAAAGGCTAGGAAAATGATGATGACGTACGTATACATACATATTCTTAAGGTAGTAGAGTCAAGCTGATTTCAGCACGAACGGGCCGGTTCGACCAATCTAAAATGACAACATTCGTGTTGTCATGTGTCACTGCTTCGTGCGAGACCACGGGACACGTCTAGTCAACATTAAAATCACACATCAAAAATTACGTTAACAAACTAACCTTAAATCAAACAAATCCAGGAAACAATATAATTGTACAATTTACATACCGACACGGGAATCGAACACGCCCCAATTAAAGTCAACCGTTTACACTCACGCGATGCAAGCGCATGGGGTGAGTTTGACCATCGGCATTTGAGGGTTAACATGTAAATTTGATAAACTATCATAATTTGTTGGGAAATGAGTCGTTTAATAGTTAAATAGGAGTGTTGAGTGAATGGGTGCTTATTGCTCAAGGCCTTAAAGTGGGGTAAATTAAATTTCTTGTCTGGTGACAGATTAGGGACACAGAGTGTAACCACCCCTACTCATCCAGTGCAGTAAGAGGTGACTTAGGGAGTAACTACTAGAGGGTAAACTGAGGGACAACAGCACTGCAAAGAGAAGGAAAACCCATAAGGCCAATTTGGTATAGGCCAAAACGGCTTTTCTAAGGAGAGACTGCCTCTGGCGCAGTGGTAGCGTATGCGACTGCTATGCTCGAGGTCTTGGGTTCTGAACTACAAATATTTGTTTCGGTATTTGGGTGTTTTCTATGTATAATATGTATGTAATTAAAATAAAATATACGTCGGGGTTCCAGGGATTTCCTTCCAAGGGTGCACTGGTTCCCCAGCTTCTAGTACCCGAGACGGTGTGTGGTTTTTAGTCGGTTCCAGTCCGACATAACTACCAGTTGGTGGTACCTGAGGGGATTTCCGCACAAAATCAAAAAAAAAAAGAAAAGAAAAAACTTGAGAGGTGCCGGAACGAAGTTCGAAATAAAAAGACGAAACGAATATATTTGACTTGCTTTCTATAAGAGAGAGAGAGAGACAGAGAAACATGCGCACGCTGCACTGTTTACAATAGCTTACTATAGCAAAAAGTGTCGTTACAACTTTTCGTCTCAATTTTTTCCGTCTAGCCCCCTTTCGTAACGCACGATAAGGAACTTCGTTCCAAAAGGGGGTGTTGACACTTTATATTCTAACTCCATCAACACACGGAACTAACATTATCATGTTATACAATTAAAATATCAACAAATAAACACAACACCAGTTTGATATGTTTAGTTTTTTTTTTCAAATATTGGACTAATAATAATATTTGTCCTTTTTTAAGTGCGCTTGCGCAGGGGATATATTAAATCTACCGTAAAATTGCTATTGTTTACAAAATAACTCTGGTCGTACTGCCGATCGTTTCGCTTCGATAATCATAATTGGAAAGGGTCTTGCGAAATACCATAAAAGAATATCCCCATAATGATAAATAAGCCATCTTGCACAAGTCGTCAATCCACCTGGCTAAAATACCCTTAGTAAAGGATAAAAAAGATAAAATAAATGATTTACCTATGATAGTGGTATCGAATGTGACTGCTGTGCTTGAGGTCTCGGGTTCAAATCCTGGGTCGGACCAAGTGTTTGTGTGATCTACAAATATTTGTTTCGGAGTTTGGGTGTTTTCTATGTATAATATGTATGTATTTACAAAAAATAAGTATATATGTATTCATATCAGTTGTCTAGTACCCATAACACAAGCTCTGCTTAGCTTGGGACTAGATGGCGTTGTGTGTTAGATGTCCAAAATATTTATTTATTTATTATCTAACAAGACATAATGTAGGAATGCAAGAAACTACAAATGAAATATAAAAACACAGTTTTATTTATTTTATGTTGGGTTTTTCTATGTAAATGTATGTTATGTACATGTATTCACGAGACAAATGTATCTATCTATATGTAACTACTTATATCCGTGTTCTAATAGAAATCCTGCTTAGTTTTGCCCTAAATAGTGACGTGTACGTTGATTCATGTTATCTCTGATCATCACGAATAACTATAGATAAAATCAACCTTCGAATTCAGTCCGCCCTCAGGGTTGTGGACCGAAGTCAGTCGCTCCGTGGAAAACTAAACGTAATTTCAGGAAAATACGATTGACTAGTAGCTGAACTCAAATAATCGTGGGAGTAAAAGGCTAGGAAGAAGATAATAGATTCGTACACCGTGTTATAGAGTACATACAATAAAATGTTTCAATCTCTTCCAGCATGACATTAGTTTATTTTTAGAAAGATTTAAATAAATAATAAATAAATATTCCGGACATCTAACGCACAACGCCATCTAGTCCCAAGTTAAGCAGAGCTTGTGTTATGGGTACTAGACAACTAATATAAATACATATTTACTTTTTTTTTGTAAATACATACATGTTATACATAGAAAACACCCAAACTCCGAAACCAATATTTGCAGATCATACAAACATTTGGTCCAACTCGGGAATCGAACTTGAGACTTCAAACACAGCAGTCGCATACGCTACCACTGCGCCACCGAGACAGTCGTATAACCACAACATGGGAGTCCTTTTTAACTGGAAACAAAAGAACAGATTTTCACGAACTCTTTTGTTTAAACAAAGAAATCCAAATATCATTATAAATGCGATAACATCGCGCCTGTCCTTGAATGGTGTCGTGAATATACTGAACTTGTCCAAACTTGTTTGCTGATAGGACTATTCCTATTGTGTAGTGTGGCTATCGTTCCAGGAAAATGGTGGATATTTGTTTTTTTCTAATTTGGCTGCCAAAATGACTCTGCCCTGCCTAATGGAAGTCATAAACAGAATCCAAGAGTGGTGGTCTCCATCCTCAATACGAACAAGGATAGTGCAGCATGGTGATCAACATTATGGCGGCCTAGTGAGATGCTTTTTCACACCTCGTTAAAGGTCCCGGGATAAAAAGAAAGGGAAGGAAGTGGGAGCGTAATACTGAGGCTCGGAATGCTGAGGTCGAGAACTTGTTCTTTGACGGCCCTGCTTATCTAGTAGTTAGCCATTCTGACTGCGCTAAACCAGAGGATTTGGGTTCTAATAATTGTGTAAATAGCACGGTCATAAGTTTTGTACCAGACAAGGTGTAATTCATCTATTCTATATTCAATTGTAACGTATTTAGAAATATACCAATAGTATTTTTTATCAACAGCACTACTAAGATCAAGAGGAATGCATTGTTATTTCGCAATATAAAACAAAAACATTTATGAGATTTAATTGCGGAAACTCCGAAATTAAACACGTGTTACCGTTGCGGGAAAAGTTAAATCTTAAGTACGAACCAAAACGCTGTAAACAGAACAATATAAAGTCTTTCTCTTCTGTCTCAGGGTATTTTTCTTTTTTTTTTTTTAAGATCCCACCGCCAATTACGTGACTAATGTTGAGATAATCTTCTCACCTTTTCTGAGAAATACTTTGATACGTATAAACACTTAAACCTTTAGTGAATCACTCGTAAATCCAGAGTACTAACGTAATGTAATTAGTAAAACTTAATTATGTAATATAATAACAAACAAGGAAAACTGGAAATTTAATGATATTGTGTTCATTTTCATTTTTATTGTATTTTTTACTTTACTTTTTAGTCATATTTTTCACTTGTATTACGATGAGCTATAAAATACATACTCTATTGAAAAAGAAGAGTAAATTTTATTATTTCAAATACCGATTTTTTTCTTAATTATCGAAACAGTTTGTCGTATAAAATTATAAATGGTTACCCTATTATAGAACAGAAAAGAACTCTATCTTAAAACAGTATATTTATAGCTTATAGTAGAATAACATATTATTATCTGACACACTACAACAAATTTGCATAAAGCTATACATGTTGCTTATTTAAATGAAGATTTCAACTTTGTGACACTTGAAGGAAAACTTATCTGACTAGCGCAGTAAACGAGGCCAAACTTACTTTTTAAATAGAAGCCTATGGTCTAGCAGAGGACTGTTAAAAGCGATTGATGAATGGGTTACGAATTTGGACCTTACTGTTCATATGTTCAACCAGTGCAGTTTAGTTCCTAGCAGAAAAGTGTTTTAAGATTCATTTTTCTTTATTTGTTCAATCAAGTGTTTGAATAATTCCATTGATATCTGTAAACGATGGTCACCCTACCGTTAATTAAATATGCCTTTGTCTAACACTTGTGAACAATTATTTCGTGTTTTCAATGTCATAGTTTTTTTGTAAATGCTATCCGACACCATGCTACCGCCATGATGTATTTTCAACGTATTTTTATGAGTCATTATTTCAACGATTGTATGGAAATTTTCATTTAAGTTATTTTAAATGGTTCATTTTCCTGATTTCCGCATTCAGTATGTAAGTAAAAAACAATTTGAGTACAAACTTAATATGAAATAACGATTTCATTAAACATATCTGTACTAATATTATAAAGCTGAAGAGTTTGTTTGTTTAAACGCGTTAATCTCAGGATTCGCTTTTCCGATTTGAAAAATTATTTCAGTGTTAAACATGTCCATTTATCGAGGAAGGCTATAGGCTATATATCATCACGCTTAGACCAATAGGAGCGGAGCCCCAATGAAGAATGTTTAAAAAACGGGGGAAAATTATTACGCTACGTGCTAAATAGTAGACGTAAAAGAGGTTGCGAGGGTCAGCTAGTATCGAATAAGATCTCAAGTGTATTGCACACAAGATCATGTAAAGATGTTTATATTGATTTGAACGGATTATTGGTGTAGTGGTTTAAGCGGTCGCTACGCCGTTTTCTACTGCACCAAGGTGTCGTGTGTTCTAATCTTACATAGAATAACACTTAGTGTGGTCCACAAACTATTCTGAGTCTAGGTGTTCTCTGTATCCGTTTCGCGTATGTTTTTAAAGTTACATATACACACAGAATATGTTTTCTTTTTTTTAAATTATATATGTGGCAAACGAGCAGACGTATCGCCTGATAGTAAGCGATTATCGCCGCCCATGGATACCCGCAACACCAGAGGCGTTACAAGTGCGTTGCCGGCCTTTAAGGAAGGAGTACACTCTTTTCTTGAAGGTTTGAATGTCGTATTGGTCCGGGAACACCGCAGGCGACAGCTCATTCCACAGTTTTGTTGTGCGCGTCAGAAAGTTTCGGGAAAATCGCACAGTTGTGGACTGCCAACCATCTTATACGGTAGTTGTCCTTTTTAAAGTAAAAAAGTGTACAAATTACATTAATATTCATTGATGATAACAATTTCTTTATCACCTCGCTGACAAATTTGTAACTCTTTGTTTTCTCACAAATAACATCTTATTATTATCTAGTTAGAGTGGGAAGGTGTCGACTGTTTCCCACACCCGTCGTTAATTCTTCTTTTTATAGAAACAGTAGTCGTAAAACCTGATGATGTCTTATTTTTTTAATGTTTTTTTGTAATAGACCGTCTGTTATGATTGATTTGCTTATATGTCCTAAAAGAATAGAGTATGTATTTTATGAAGTTCGACAATCATTTTCATGGTGGCGCAGTGGTTGCGTATGCGACTGCTGGGTTTGAGGTCTCGAGTTCGATTACCGGGTCGAACCAAATATTTGTATGATCTGCAAATATTTGTTTCGGAGTTCGGGTGTTTTATATGTTTAATATTTATGTATTGCAAAAAAAGTATATATATATATGTATTTCAGTTGTGTCTGCTTAGTTTGGGATTAGATGGCATTGTGTATTAGATGTCAGAATTTTTTTTTTATAAATATTTATTTTAGCAATATAAATATAGATGTTAAACTGGTATATCGTCTGTTTAATGAAACTCCAAAAAAAAAACTAAATATATACGTAAAGGTACATATTATTCTTTTGTAATTATCTAAACAACATTTATTCAGGCAGGAAAATCCAATTAAATATACATTGATTAATTCTAGGAAAATAAATTTTACTACAAATTTTTTTTTAACAGTTCATTGCTTTTACTAAAGTATGTATATTCAAAACAACCGATATATTTTCAAGAAGTAGAGTCATGAAGTTCAAAACAAGTTAATTAGTATAAATACTCCTCACGAAAATTTTTATTTTAAAATATAAAATTTCACGCCGTGTCACAGTTCAACGATCAATACAAAACTTAAGGTAAATTCAGAATAAAATATTGTCTATGTCTAGACAAAACGAAGGAGTACAATACCTGTCACCCCGGGGAACTTCTTTTAAATAAACGCCTAGGTCACACTTCAAAGCACTAGGAACCATAGAGATTTTTAGTTTTTTTTTGTATAATTTCCAAACGTGTCTCACGATGGTATCTTTCACTATTTTTTTTAGTTTCCGAACGTAACAAAAAAAATGTACACAAATATTTTTATTCACTTATTAAGCTGTGGCTCTAGACTGCCCTGTCGGGGGTCGCGAATTCGTATACCGGTTAGTGCAAAATCGATAACAGATTTTGAATAAGTTCATCTTATAAGAAGAAAATACTCGTATGAATGGTTATGAACAAATTTGCCTGCCTCATTGGCGCAGTGGTGACGTATTTACTAAAAATAAGTATATACCTATGTATTTATATTAGTTATCTAGTACCCATAGTACAAGCTCTGCTTTGGTTGCTACTAGATGGCGTTGTGTGTTAGATGTCCAAGAAAGTAATAATAATAATACAATAGTCTGATACCAGACAAGACAGAGCCAGTAAGCATGCTAACCAGATTTTTCATAAATCTATACTAATATTATAAAGCTGAAGAGTTTTTGATTGTTTGTTTGTTTGAACGCGCTAATCTCAGGAACCGCTGGTCCGATTTCAAAAATTATTTCAGTGTTAGACAGCCCGTTTATCGAAGAAAGCTATAGGTTATATATCATCACGCTAAGATCAATAGGAGCGGCGCACCAATGAATAATGTTACGGAAACGAGGGAAAATTATTACGCTACGGGTAATAGCAGACGTATATAAGGTTGCGTGGGTCAGCTAGTATACTTATATACTTCGAAATACATACATATTTTTAATGAATTACTCCCAGACCCAGAAGAAATGATTATGCTCATCACACAAATATTACGCCTGTATGGTAATAGAAACCATGTCCTCCGGTATAGCAGTTAAGGTCACAAACCACTAAACCAACAAGACATAGATATAAAGATGAGAACATCTCAAAATGGTTAATACCGCTATGACGTCATTCAATGATTCATTAGGTAAAACATAAGCAAATAAATAAGTTTGTACATGAGATAAGTATCGGCGGATACGTGTGAATAACTTGTGGGAAATAATGTTATACACGGTATTTGAAGACAAGTCTTAAGATTTATATCTGTATTTTTTTATTTTTAAAACCTTTTATGGATAATTTTGTAATTGGAAATATTTATTTTGAGCTGATGACTTCTGTCTAACTTATCGTATCTTTTAAAGTTCAGATATTTTTATATATATGAGCCTGCCAGAGTGACCCTAGTTTGCCTGGTAGAATGCCTGAGCAGAATCCAAGATTGGATTCTACCGACCTATATTATACACTGTACACATATATATGCGCTAAACCGGGGGAAGATTCAAAGACGGCAACGCATTTGTGACAGCTGAGTTGTAGAAGTCTGTGGACGGTTGTAGTTATTTACCATCAGGTAAACCATCTGCTCATTTGATCCCTTTACCATAAAAATACACAATAAGGTGGCAAATTAATAAGATCTTCTAGATTGTGATAATCGGGTTTGCAAGTAGTCCGAGTTAGGGCACTCGACTGTAACGTCGAGGTTTCATTTCCGTTGCATGCAAATATTTGTACAGATGAATAATAATTATTTGCATTTTTTTTAGTGGGTCTATGTGTATCTGTGTTCTAGAATCATGTTACGTTTAGTTAACATTTAGGTAGTTCTGTACCACATTTCATAAATTAAAACTTATTCAACTATTTAAGTAAATACCAACGCTCATAGACACCTGCAACGCAAATAATATCACCCTTTAAGTGCTCCTTAGATTAGGTGGTAGGGTCAGGTTTCTATTTATCTCGCTTTCTCACTTTGAAAAGTATTGAATTAATTTTCCATCTCGGTTTAAGTTGATCCATATCGAAATCTCAGCTCTACAACGAACCTGACGTGTAACCTACTTCATAAAATAACAACACACACCAACACACTTTACTTTTAGATGGGTTTGGCGAACTATACCACGCTCATCAGACGCGTTTGTATATAATCTGTTTCAAGTTTTCCTTATCTTAAAAATAATGTTTATCCTGTATTCTGCCTCGGTGGCGTAGTGGTAGCGATTCACGGGTCGGACCAAATGTTTGTGTGATCTGCAAATATTTGTTTCCAAGTTTGGGTGTTTCCTATGTGTATTTATGTATTTACAAAAAAAAATTATATAAGTATTTATATCAGTTGTCTAGTACCCATAACACAAGCTCTGCTTAGCTTGGGACTAGATGGCGTTGTGTGTTAGATGTCCGGAATATTTATTATTATTATATTATTTATTTATTTCCATCCCAGGGTTGCCTGGAAGAGATTGCATGTTAAGCGATAAGGCCGCCATTTGTACTGACCTAGCATTAAGTAATTTATTTAGTTATCTGGTGTATAATAAAGAGTCATTATTATTCTATGTTGTTCAGTCTAGTTAGCGCTCTTTGTCCACTCTTACGAAACCTAAGGAATGAATAAGGGTGGTGATAATCAATATTATTAACTCATCACCACAAGCATATGTGACCGTGACCTATTAAGTTGAACCTACTGAACCACAGAATAATGCTAAAATTGCGTAATACAATTATCTAGAACAAAAACAGGTTTAGTACTAAAATGTTATCTTTAATTACTTACGTTCACATTGAACTTGACAATTGTGTTTTATTTATGACTTAATTATTTTTACTACTTGACTAAACTAATGATCCAGTGGTAAGTGACCTCACTACTAACCCAGAGATCCAAGTTTTTTTTTTAAAGACAACTCCCGCATTAGTAATATACATCCGGTGTCGCGGGGGACTACTTTACAAACATACATGTAACGGACACAAAGAACACCCAGACTCAGGACAACATTTTGTAGATCACACAAAGTGATGTCCCACATGGGATTTGAACCACCCACGGCACTTGGCGCAGTAGCAAGCCGCGCAATGACTGCTTAAACCACTAGGCCAACCGTGCAGTCAAACTCGATTGCCTGTTTCTATAATTTATTTATAATATTTGTGTTTAGAAATATGTAAAGATGGCTTTTAGTAGAATACCGAACTATAAACCAATGCAATAACTAAGGTACAGTTGGTGCAGCTCTTTGATAGTGCAACGGCTATTAAAACAACAGTTATACTACCAGTGGTGCAAAGCGTCTAAAACACATTCGAACTATTGCTATTAATGACCACCTTATTTAACTTACAAAAGTAGCTAAACATTTCGCGAATAATGTTGAAATATGTTTAAAGAAGAATGAAACTAAAATATAATTATTACTGAAATTAAGCTTCAAAAACAAATCATATTTAAATTCTACTCATCCGTATCCCGCGATGTATTATTTCCACTTAATCTCATGTGTACTACTAAGGTATTGTATTGTCAAATTATTTCCCACAGCCTTGCGCGCGCGCATCGCCTTTTTGTTAACACACGGATAGACAGTGTTGTGTATATTCAAGTTTATAAGAGGTAAGGCAGGATATTAACCGCTGTATATTATTTGATTTTATCAAACATGCGTGATTTTATATATCAAAAAAGTATGGGGATAAAACATGCGAAAAGGGTGTAGGTGTAATGTCTATTAAATATCAAAATTATTGAATTGACTTGAAGTTTTCAAAATATTTTTCGTTGGTGCTCGGTTCATAATGGTCGCAAGCGTGATGTTATATACCAGTAGTCTTCCCCGATAAATGTGATATGTAACACTAAAATAATTTGTCAATTTCAGCTAGTAGTTTCTGAGATAACCTCGGTCAAACATACAATCACTTCAGTTTCATAACATTATGAGTTTTTTAGGAGTTTTCAATGAACTCTAAGATGCAATCAATTATTTTGCTTTCCCATGTCTACTTTGGTATTTAAATAAAATTAATTTTGATGTATTCATAAATAAATATCTTTATTCCCAACTATGGGAATGCAGGAAACCGGAACAAAGGCTTCTTAGTTCACTAAACTCAGACCAAACTGTGGTAGACCTTTGTAACGATAAAAGCAAATTCAACATAAGAGTATTATGTTGTTTTATTTTTGTATTTAAATCTTTATTTTTGGTTGGGCCTCCGGAATCTTCACTCACTCGGTGGAAACCAGAAAACTTTTGTGTGAGGCCGTGGCATCACTCTGGTCAAACCGGCCTATTCATGCTGAAGCGTGGCTCTCCTACGGTAGAAAAGTTCAGCTAGTTATTAATAAAATAGTAATAGAAAATATTTCATCTTTACAAACATTTATAAGAGTAAGCATATTTTTTTTAACCTAACACAACCAAACAACAGCAGCCTTCAAAAGGCGCTTGAACGTAGCCAAGTTAACATTACAATTTAAGCAAATGCAGTTGAAAACATTAGCGTAGAACAAAGCCTCCAGCGCGACTGCAATGAGAAACGATCTGCCCGGAATAGTAACTAGGAACCAGATTGATTTAGATATGGTATAATTAGTGCACTACTAGTACTAGTAGTAAACGAGTAACCGACGCTAAATATTCATTGGAAGTAAGGGCTAGGAAGGTAAGATAGATTACCATCATGTTTCTAGTGTACGTCTTTCTGTGCTAGAAGTTCACCCAGTATGTATTCAAAGATGGTGGATAAAAAAACTGTCACAAAGTCTTTTGTTTTTGTAGTATAAGGAAACAAAAACTTTGTTAAACAGATGAAAAAAGTATTAAATAAATTTTTGTTACTAAACCAAATGTGTTACATGATGTAAAGCCATAATAGTAGTAATAGACATACATATATGGAAATCCGATGATTTACCGCTTCAGCATAAATGGGCTGGCTCGGAGTTATACCATAGCCTCACAGAAAACCAGTGTGATACAGTGCCTGCGCTGTGTTTCACCAAGTGAGTGTGGATACCGGAAGCCCATACCCCAACACCTCCCCCATCCCTCACCTTATCCCCCAAAGACCGGCAACGCATTTGAGACGCTTCTAGTGTTACGGGTGTCCATGGGCAGCGGTAATCGTTTACCATCAGGCGATATGTCTGCTCGTTTGTCGTAATATTAATATTTTTGTTGGCAGTGTACCGATTTTTAGATACCGTGTCCAAATCTCTTCCATTCTCACATCTATGTGTAACACAAAACAATGGCTTACCGGGGCACGAACCCGGTTGTTTTAAATAATACATAGATACACATTTTATTTGCAAAACGGAAGCCGCCGTGATTTATCTGCGTACGCGCAACTCAGTTAATCGGTGTTGCAGCGTAGTATGTTTAAGTTGTGGATGCTGAATTCGTTTTACAACTACATATTAAATGAAAGTATATGTATGTACTATCTGGCCTGGCGAACTTCATTCTGCCATATTTATTTTAATAAATATTTTCTAAATTACAGAAAATCTTATTTTAGCATACCGCCTTAACTTCCCGCAGAGTATAGGGCTAAGCTTCCTAAGAAAATATGACATCTCTGGTATTTTTTAAATTTTCTTCTATGCAAACCTTGTCCTAACAATTTATGCGCGTACATACATTTTTGTGATTCATTTTTATTTATTTCAAGTAAGAAATCTAGCATACAGTCTATTTGATGTTAAGCTTTTACTGATGATCATACCTAGTTATGGTCAACACTAGACCTCATACTATTTAGACTCAAAAAGGTTTGGGTTCAGATGTGATTTTGAACTTTTGATTCACGTTATAAAGGTCTTATATCTTGGTGGATAAATACGTGTAGTTTATAGCCGATAATATGAAAAAAATGTTTAGGAATATCAATGAAATAGAACCTGGAATTGGTTAGATAACGATCTTGACGAAGAAATTCTTATATCGCTTCTAACTCAGTAAGTGAGAATGTTGGAGGCCCAATTAATCCTTCCCTCCCTCAACCCTAGGTCTACCTACTACTCCAGTAATTTTTTCACCATTAAATCTGTAAAGAGGCAAATATTATATATATATTTTGATTTGTTCACAGGTACAATGATGATAAAGAGTCAAAAGATTCGCAAGAAAATCTGATGAGAGCAAGCATATCAACAGGATCATGTGACAAAAATAGTGACAAAACTCAACTACAAGAATACTCTGAAAAAAGTCTCGTAAAAAAACTCCTAATCTAGATCTTAGTAACAAAATTTAGTGCCAATTTGTAGAAAAAAAAACTATAATTACATGACAGAAGCCACATCGAACATTGAAAGCAACGACAAAAAAGTGCCACATTGTCTACTATCAAAACCGGATTTAAAAATTACGTATATTTTAAAAATAAAACCACATTTGAAATTGAAAAGAGGATTTATTCTGTGCAAAAACTTCAATTGTGAACTGAAAGTGTTTTTTTAAAGAACGAATTTTGAACTTAAAACTGACATTTAGTGTACCGTTTCCTTTTTTAAATTTGACAGTGACATTTATTCAAAATTGTGTATTCAAATCTGGAACTGTTGGGTGGGGATGCGTTAAGGATGGATCTCCACGCGCCGCAGTTGGTAGTTCACTCTTACGAGCCTCATGCTCCATTGCTGGAGGTTGAGGGTCTGGACCCTCACAGTCCTCAGCAGAAGGTTCTGATTCATGCACCGACCTTGCAGAGTCAGGAGTTGATGAGTAATGACCACCGGAATGGAGGTGAGTAATTAGAATGATTACCATTTTAGAATAAAAGCAAATCAATGACGAAATATTTTAAATATTTATATTTATCGTTCTTTTATAGCAGTTTTGTCTCAAGTCGTTTTAAACAACCGTAGGTGAATCTAAAACTGAAATGAAATATTTTAATCTGACAAAAGTAAAATTACCTACATATCCTTCATTAATTCGTTTTGCTTTAAATACAAAAAGAATAAAAAAATCATATTTTGCCATATTTCTCTTATATCTTACTGTTATCGTTAATTGTAACCTCTTAATTAATACAAAATTTGTTACTTCAAAGTTTACTTTCAAATTCTAAGAAAAAATTTGTAAATTTTTATTTGGCTTCAAAAATTACAGAACTTCTCTCCCACCTATTTCTAAAAGTTATTTTTTAATATGTAAACCATCTTACCTCAAACTTTAATATTGTTGAGAGCAGATGTGTCTGATCTGACGTAGAGTATGACTTCACAGATGAGCAGTACCACGCGCACAGCAGCAACCAGTCCGGAGACGGTGAGTACCACCCATCATATCTATATTACTAGTTAGAACTTTAGAACTGCTTCGTAATCTACTCTATTGTATCATGTCGATGATGACAAATAGCTCATTATCTGTCAAGAAGTGCTAAAGTCACATTTATTTGCACTTAGGTCGGCAAATCTTTACCATGATAGATTGTCCTATGGGGCAGGAGAATTTGTCTCCTATTCAACCTGGACCTGTTAGTTTTACTATCAGAGACGAAGTTAGGAAAAGGGAGTTTTCTCTCGCCTTGAGAGCATAGTTATCGTCGATAAAAATAGTGTTGGAAATATGTTTCGTGTTTTCTACTACATAGAGATAAATAAACTAAGATGCTTTCTTAAAATTTTAAGTTTAGAATATATTTTATTTGTAGATGCAAATTGTAAAGTGATACATCTTCCCTTTTGCTCCCTTTTCCATATATTTTTTTTCCCGTGGCCCTGCCCTCGTATTTGTTTGCTATCATGGCATAAG
The DNA here is from genome assembly GCA_916048165.1 of Spilarctia lutea. Taxonomy (NCBI): domain Eukaryota; kingdom Metazoa; phylum Arthropoda; class Insecta; order Lepidoptera; family Erebidae; genus Spilarctia; species Spilarctia lutea. The sequence goes on along the minus strand of OU696496.1, from coordinate 11,890,527 downwards.
TACTTCCTCAAGTTTCACAGGATCTAAATTGTTAATTACGTTCAAACAAATAGACAGAGTTCCTTTCGAATTTATAATAGGTTAGTAAGAATTGAGAACTTAAAAAACCTAGTAAGTATTACAATATAGTACTTATCAAATGATTACATGTCGCGACCTTATCGTCATTCATAGTTTCATCATTGAGAAACGGCTTGCGCAAATATGGCATTCGGCCATGACTCATCCACCAGTACAAATACAATGCGAATGAAAAAGTTATTGAACCCTTCTCTAATACCATTGAAACCTGAACTCCATTAAAGGGCATTGCTTTACCTGAACATGAATTGACAGTATTTCACAGACTGATCATTCAGATTTAAGTTTATGCTTATAGTATATTTTTTAAAATGTATTTTAACTTCTGATTATAAACACAGATTGGCTTTGATGCTGCCGGTTAACTATTTCTGTAAAGGATTTTTGGGTTCCCTTCACTGAAAATTTATTTTTGGTATTTTACCGGTCGGTTTAAATTTCTAAATTAGAGATCAAATTAAAATAAAACATTATTTCAGTAATATTTAACTTTTCTTCTTATTGTGAGACAAACTTTTGCATTGTTCAAAATTTATTAGTAGTATCAAATCAATTACGAATTCCAAATCAATAGTAGAGCAGAGAGCTTAGGACATGTGAATAATTTTAGTCATTAAATCATTTATTACAATAAAAAGTTAGACACCTACATAAGTAAAATGCAACTGATTTCACTAACATTTCTTTCTCTAGACGATCTTTAATAAATAATCAATTCGTTACAATATTTTTAAAAAGTTGTTGCCTAACTTCTAGATAAAAATAAAAATGACCCCCACTGAGTTTATTTAAAATATAAATTATACTGTACCGTTTAGAACGTAGCCTTATTACATAACATTTAAAGAAATAATAAATGTTCATACTACATTACATTACTAATTTACAGTTTAATTCATAACATCGATTCAAAAAATAAACTAAAATTTATTCCTACAGTTACGCCTTATGGGCAGTCTTATCGTTAAAAGCAATCTCCAGATAACCTTTAGATGGATTTACTGACAGGAACTAATGGTAAATAATGGTGTACTATATATAATATTACATATTACTAAACATCTTCTAACTTTAAATGATACACATGAAGGTGTAGCAGATATCAATGCAACGGTAACAATGACAGATAACGAGTAAATAATCGATACATCCAAAAAAAGAAATGAAGAATCGAATGATACCTTATATTCAAATGGTTTAAAAGACGACTTTCATGCCGTATTAAATATATTGAAGACACTGTAACTAAATAGTTTGCGATCGGTTGAAACTAAATCTAAAACTAATCTAACAATTCAACACAGTGGTACCATATTGTTATTTGACATATTTACCATCGTTTCTATTCTTACTTGAATACTACTTGATAGTCTGTTAGTAAGCGAATCTTTGTTAGTCGATAATGACAAATGGAATCGAATTGGAGAAATAAAATGAAGTGATAGAAAGCACGGACGAGACGTCAAGATCCATTTATATGTAGAGCCGTTTAAATTGTTTTTTTTTTCAATGATCGTTAAAGAATAATATGAGATAACAATTGCATGTTTATTTTATGGGATAAGTAATTTACGGTAAAAAGAAATGTATTTTGTTTTTGATATCATTGGACCATGGACCATTGTTGAGCAAAAATGATGGTGAATGATGGCATAAATAGAGGCATTAGATTCAAATTGATTTGTATTACAAATATGGATCTTTCTAGAAAACCAACTGTTTATTATAATTATTAGAAATCTTTTATAAATTATCACAGCTACGCAAATGAGGTTATTCTTAATTTGAATACAGACTTTTGGTGAATTAATTGGCAACATTAATTTTAACAGTTGGACTAAATTATTTCTAACAGACATGGTTCAATTATAATAAAGAATCAAGACTGAATAAAGTGAATATTTTACTGACTTTTGTCTAGATCTAAAAGTTGATAATTAGGACGTAATGTTAGTTTAAATCAAAAATCCCAAGACAATACTTAGACACTTTGTAAAAGTAGTATTGATTTTGTTAATTAACTAAATGGAGAATTAGGCATATCAGCTGATGTTGAAATAACTATACAAATTGTAAATGACTGTACTTATCAAAATATATCTACAATGCATATTTTATATACCATATGTTCTATGCTTACGACTATCTTTAGAAGATGTCAACACATCATCAATATAGTTTTTATCGACGTCCTAAGTTTTAAATAGTAATCTTGAACATTCCGGTAGCTGATTCGAACTATCTCATTCATAGAAAATTTCCCTGAGAGTTGTCTGGTCACATCGGTGTGGCGTGAATGGGCCGCTTTTTGTTACCACAGCACTTGACTAAATCACTGTGAAATTAGTTGGGCTGGACGGCGTGTACAAGAAGGGTTTGGTGCCAGTAATAGCGGTTACTGTCGCGCTGATATAAAACTGTTACAATCTTGTGACTACTTCGAGTTGTGGTAGGTTCCATTATAACTGTATTTACAACACATTGATAATACACACATGATTTGTAAAAAAAATAATTAAGCGCAGTGTGATAATCTTATCTTTATTTCGTGATAATATAACTTTACTTTTTAATATCAGTAGTTTTATTATGGAAAGTCCAAAAACGTTTTAAAATGTTAATGAATAAAATATTGAACTGAATTTTCAAATAATGTTTTATTAAATCTCGCAACAAGACTTTTAAGCCTATATAAGAAAACAATATACTCGTAATTAAGTATCTTTTTCTTCAATATTCTTATAATAGATGAAAATAATATGTAGAAAATTTTACACATAAGTTTAATACGCGTGATTAGATCCAATACTGTAATATATTCATAAAATTTAATGTGCCTAATTTAATCTTATCGCTCCGCCAATAGATTCGCTGAATTCAAAGACAACTCATACCCCACCTAACTTGATATCAATACTCCCACACACAGTGATAGTATTACACGTACACGGAGTTTCGTATGTGTGTGTATCATTGAAAACGCGTTCTCAATCTTTAACACTTTTTCCAATATGAGAAGACTTTGTTTATTTATTTATAATATTTTTGACTTCGGAACAGTCTAAACTTTCATTGCGTTTATCTACTTCTTGCATTGAGATTTTATGCTATTCTATATCCGTAATTATTTAGGATTCTACTCAGCTCATTTTTATCGCTATTTATGTACTTTCATATTATGTCGTCTTGCATTGGTCTCGGTGACAATGCGCATGAAATTATGACAAATAATTTACAAATTGTTTTGTAGACGTCTCGTTTTTATTCAAGAACTTAACGTTTGAAATTCCCTAAAATATTATTGTGTGTGTTCTAATGTTTGTGTGTAATTTATTGTATTCGTGTGTCTTTAGAAACGTGCAAGTATTTTAACAGGTTGTCTAGATTGGATGGCAGTGTGTGCTATATGCGAATTTACTTTTAATGTTATTTGTATTATTACTGTCAAATATTTACGTAATATGATAATGTGTATTAAATGTACAGTGTATATCACTAGGTATCGGCAGAATACCAGTATTGCTTCCTCAGAGTGGTATAACACTGAGCTTAGGACAATTTACGACTGATGTAGAAACATTACTATACTATATTATAAGCACGAACACACTGACTGACGATTGCAAATCGACCTTACGTCATCCACTGCTGAACTAAGGTCTGCCCGAAAAACGCCAATTATTCTGGTCTTGGGCAGTTCACATCCATCCGCTGTCAGCCACCGTCTTCAAACAGTTGGTCCATTGTGTCGCAAGATTTATTAATATAATGTTATGTTACATAACTTAATTCATATTTTTTTCTTTATATTTAGAATTACATCCATAAATGCCAATCTATTATCCGCAAACTCCAAACTAAGTATTAAAAAATCTAATCTTTAAACACGAACCTAAGATGTTCAGTCCTGTACCACACAGCATTGATGTTTTTGAATATAAAAGTGATCTGTGCGCATCGAAAGGGAAACTTGTCGGTCACCACAATGGCACACAAAAACTAACAAAAAATGACCAGATGTTGTCTTGAACGGTGAGTCGGTGAGTGAGCCTCCGGGCTATTTGTGGATAGTGATTTTGTACAAGTGTTGATCGGTGGAGATACATTCAGATATAAATTAGATTGTAATAGACTATTTGTAAGAGAAAGGTCGTATGTATTTAGTAATTACTATAGAAGTTTTAGTGTTCATTGATGATTCACTAATCGTTAGTAGACATGGAGAATATTTATAAATTTCATAATCTACGTTTTTAAACTCTCTGTGTGGTGATGTATTAAAAATATAGTACGACTCCGGGAACAAACTGTGTAGGTCAACATCGCTGCAAAGAGAATGGACATTTAAAACAAAACCAATTTGTTTACGTATGGATACCCCCACGGGCTGTCACCCACCGGTGTTTGCGACGGGGCGGTTTGTTGGAATAGAACCGACTAAAACCACACGGTGTGCCACTCTGCGCCTGAGACGGACAGTTTACAGATACCTGTCGAAAGGAAATTAAAAAGAAATGGCTAGTCTTGCAAATAAAGCAGTCGTTTTTTTCTTCATAAAATACTGTTACTAAAAACTCCTATTTATATAAGATGAAGAGAAAGTGTTTAACACTATTTTTAAGACGGTTCAAAGATCAGAAAGAAATTCTGAGATAAAATATATAGATATTTACCTATAATAGTTGAAAATTTAGTCTTTAATAAGATGGGTGGATGGCGCCGTGATATTGTGTATTGAACTGCTACGGCAAATATTCGATACCTGCTCAACCAATTGTGTGCATGAACGTTTAATCTTTAATTTGGTGTGAATGTTTCTTTCTATACAAATAAATAAGACTGAAGTTACAGCTATTCAATAAATGTATTATTATAAAATTACTTAGTTTTGGCTAATCTTTAGAACAGCTGCAACAACAACTGCAATTATCATCATCATCATCATTCTATCGCAGTCCACTGCTGGACATAGGCCTCTCCAATTGCATGCCACTTAGTTCGATCCTCGGCTTCTCAGATCCAGCTATTATCATAAGCAGTTATAAATATTAAAGGCAAATCCAAGATCCTCAGCGGCAATGTAGCGTGTCCTTTGGAGCGTTCTATTCTTGTAAACTTTGTGGTCGTACAATGCTAGAAATACCGTGACCTTGTTTACAAATTTAGTGGAATTTAAACCTAATAGTCGAGAATCTATACTAATATTATAAAGCTAAAGAGTTTGTTTGTTTGAACGCGCTATCTCAGGCACCGATAGTCCGATTTTGATTTTTTTTTTAGTGTTAGATAGCCTATTTATTGGCCAAGAACAATAGGAGCGGAACACCAATGACGAATGTTACAAAAACGGGAGAAAATTATTACACTGGCAATAGGAGACATAAACGAGGTTGCGTGGGTCAGCTAGTGGTTTATATTTAAAAATTGTTAATCTTAGAACTACGTGATCCATAAACCAAATATTTATCTGAACTAGCGTAAACACTATATCTAAAGCAGGAAAATTATCGAATGAATTCAATTAAGTATAGTAATCATTAAGTACTTATTTACATTTTTGCCATATAGACTGCCTCGGTGGCGTAGTGGTAGCGTATGCGACTGCTAAGCTTGAGGTCTCGGGTTCGATTCCCAGGTCGGACCAATTGTTTGTATGATCTGCAAATATTTGTTTCGGAGTTTGGGTGTTTTCTATGTATAATATGTATGTATTTACGAAAAAAAAGTATATAAGTATTTATATCAGTTGTCTAGTACCCATAACACAAGCTCTGCTTAGCTTGGGACTAGATGGCGTTTGGGTGTTAGATGGCTGGAATATTTATTTATTATTATTATTTACATTTTTGCCATTTTATCATATTATGTAATCAAAACAAAGACATCAAATAAAACGGAAATGGCTATAAGATGTTCTCATTCATGGGTCTCGTACGTGAGCCCGAGCCTGTAATGAACACCTCTGACCGCAGCCACTTCCTTGGGAACCTGGTGGCTGAGACGATTCTTATTTGTTTACTATTTAATTTATTTGATAATTGGTTTGAAAATGATTTATATGAGACTATATATTCTGTGATTTTGTCTGTATCAGATGCTATGTAAGGTTTTATCTTCGATTTAATGGTGTATTTTTTTTTCTTTATAAAAGACAACAACGAGTGTTGTCATTTATAATAAAAAATAAAATAAAACTAAAAAGTAGTTTGGCTTATTTATATAATCAGAAATTTTAACAAAAGATATATCGACTTCAAGATCTGAACCAAATTGAAATGGGACCACACGGTAAGCCCCAGCTTTTAAACAAAAAAGAATCATCAAAATCGTTTTTTTTTGTTTTTTTATTGAATAGTGGGCAAACGAGCAGACGTATCACCTAATGGTAAGCGATTACCGCCGCCCATGGACACCCGCAACACCAAAGGCGTCACAAGTGCGTTGCCGACCTTTGGGGGATGGGAAAGGGGATGGGGGGAGGGGTTGGGGTATGGGCCTCCGGTATCCTCACTCACTCGGTGAAACACAGCACAAACGCTATTTCACACCGGTTTTCTGTGAGGCCGTGGTATCACTCCGGTCGAGCCGACCCATTCATGCCGAAGCATAGCTCTCCCACGGTTCACCAAGCCGAAAGTTATGAGATAACAAACATTAAAGAAAAAACAGACGAATTGAGAACCTCCTATTTTTTTGAAGTCAGTTAAAAAATATTATACTTAGAGTATAATCTGTGTCCCGGGGACTTACATATATACATAAAACGGACACAAAGAACACCCAGACTCAGAACAACAATTTGTCGATCAAAAACTAGGAAAATTATTAACAAAACTACTCTGATAAAAATATAAATATACGGGAAACATAAACGAAATTATACACCTCCTGTTTTGAACTCGGTTAACGCTTTTAACGTATTACTAGAACCTCTTAAGGCATGTTTAAAAACACTTTAAAATAAAGTTAATTTATCAGATAACTTTCTCACAAAAATACCATAAACCAGTAGCTATGTGTCAAGTCATCACAATTAGTTCCGCGTCGGGATCGAACCTGTGACCCACAGGAAGTTAAACATGTTACATTTATTATCGAGTTTTAATTTATCATAGCACTTATTTAACTAATATTTTAAAAGAGTAAAGAGTTTCTTATCGTTTCGTCTCTATAAACAATAAATAAATATTTCGTACATCCAACAATGGTAGCATACTTTTTTTTTGTAGTAAACATTCCTATAGAAAACACCTTAACTCCGAATCAATTATTTGCAGATCATAAAAATATTTGGTACAACTAGGGAATCGAACCCTGAGACCTTAAGCAAAGCAGTCGCGCACGCTACCACTGCGCCACCGAGGCATAGGAATGACATTTTGGAACCGCACAACTAGAGTCATTAATGTTACGTTTCGAAAGTGGTCTATATGAATTAAAATGTATGTATTTATGTATATATATATATATATATGTATATTTACATGTAGTAACTCTTATGTCAATTGTGCGGGGGACGAGCAAGTAGAAAATATAAATAAATTACTCCTTATACCATCAGTTGTCTGCCAGTTTAAGTTCTATCGAAATCTGTCTAGCCGTTTCAGAGATTAGCCGCAACAAACAGATATCATACATATGCTTTTAGCGATAAGCTGGTAATTTGAAATTACAAACCGACACTTCAAATTAATTTGGTACATTTGGTTATTGGTACAGAACAGATGGTAATGCTCATCTCATACCTAATATGTAATTTGACCTAGGTGGGCATCGAATCCACTACCTCTGGCATAAACAGAGTCACAAGGTCACCGAGTACAAAACCACAAGCCAGTTCATGGAACATGAGCATATAATCAAAGTGATAAACTATAAGACAATTATTAATAACAACAAAAAAAAAATTAAATCCGTAAGTTAATTACCATTTACAACTAAAACACAAAAAGCTAATGTTAAATAATGCTAAATTCATACGGAACCACACAAAAAAATGTTTAAAACTACGGTACCCTAAAACTCATTTGCGAGAAAGAGACAACTGTATGACACACGTTCCGCTCGATTAGAACGCCTTGTTCAAATTTTGACAGCCACCAATCAGAATAAATTTGTCTGTAAGCACTAATTGTTTATCCATAACAAAAGATCGTATTATTTTACAGATTTATATAAAATTCAATCTTAACCATAAAATTATAAGGTTGTAATTCAACCGTATTATCATACTTCCATTCCGTGCTTGAAAAGTCTTTACCTCTTTTACTGTTAGTGTGATATGAGTCTTACTACCTAGAATATAGAGTCGAGTTTTCCGGGTACAGTGAAAGTAATCTCGTTTAAAGCACTAGTGGAAGTGGAAGGAAAAGGTTGTACGTTTAGAATTGACATTTATTTGTCGTTTATCATTTATTGTTTACATTTATAATAGCATCTATATGATCTATTTTACTGTGTGTTGTGTAGGTATACAAGACTACAGGTGTAATTTATTAAATGTTTTTTTTTGCATATATTAAAAATATTAAGTTTTCACAGAAAATTACCACATTTTCGGTAATTTATTAAATGAGCAGCATATATTCAAACTCTTTGTGGATAGTCTGTGGTAGTCCCACGAGCTACTGAAGGTTGTACAAAATTGTTAGATAGGGGTAATATCCACAGTATCGATACATCACTTTCAACGACAGACTTTGGAAATCGCCTTTAGGCAATGGACGTAAGCCTCTCCTCAGAAAAGAGGTTTAGAACTGGTTATTATGGCAAAACTTGAGGGAAGTGATATGTGTGGTGAAATCTTCTTATAGCTAAGAAGAAGAAGATTAATACCATATATTTAACTTCTGACATACTTCTAGCTTTTAAATGCATTTCAACTACCTATGAAACTGGTTCAACAGTTATTGATTTTATTCAATTCAAATTAATTGTACGTAAAACTCATCAATACATATGTTTCGGTGTACTTTCAATACATTAAATACTAATAATTTAATTATGTAAGCAATATTCGTGTTAATTGATAATAAGGAAATTAATTAGTGACTATTTCTGTTGCAATTCATGTAATGACCATCAATTTCAATTGTAGCGGTCCTCTACCGGTCCTCACATGGAATTTACGTTTAGAGTCACTATTAAGAGTCATAGCATGTTATTTTGTACTAAATTATCATAGTAAGTAAATACCTTATTTAAAGCAAAAACAATAAATTAATTTTGACCGATGGTGTCTAAAATTAGTATATATAAGTGAAGGCAAATACTCTGTAGCTTTATCGTATTGGCTTAGATTTACCTACACTTTTTCTAAAGTCATGTATTCCAAACTTAATGTTTTTAAACAACTTTAATTTGAGCAGTTAGCAAAGGCCATTAAAAATAAAAAAGCTAGTGTCTTGTCTAAATATGGTACTAAAAGCATATCTATGATCACTTGAAACCCTTCTCATTATATAAACACACAAAATACACACAAATACAAAAATCATAGTGATATGCTACGTGTTTATTGTAATTATTTCAGTCGACTCCACAGAAAGTCTGCTGATTGCTACTTATAACACTTTGCCTTGATGCCCCAAAACTTTCAAAGATTGTCAAATATCCCAATAATACACGATGAAAAATAAACTTTCTGATCTGAACTTTTAGGTGTATTTCCGTTTGACAAATATTCACTTGGAAATATTTTGGGGCTTATTCTGTTGATTCATTTTATATACTAATTTGAGTATTAGTAGAAATATTGAAGTGGTCGTAATTAAAGTAAGGATTTTGTGCTAATCTAATCCAGATGATATATACTTATATGTATTTTTTTTTTTTTTTTCTTATAAAAGACAACTCCCACATTAGGAATAAACATCCTGTGTCGTGGGGGACTTTACAAACATACATGAAACGGACACAAAGAACCTCCAGACTCGGGACAACAATTCGTGGATCACACAAAGTGTTGTACCGCGTGGGATTTGAACCCAAGACACTTGGCGCAGTAGCAAGCGGCATGGCGACCGCTGAAACCACTCGGCCAACCGTGCAGTCCAGTATCGGTGCAGTTGTATAATGTAGTAATGTATATGATGTACTTATTTAAGTATGAATAAAAGTTACACCTTAAAAATTAATAACAGACAATTATTTATATATTTGTGCTGTTCCAAAAATGGTTACTGAAATGAAAAATAGTTAGAATATGAGTAAAAGTTATTTACAGCTTTCCTAATTATCCCCCTGCAGTTCCAATGCACTTATGCATTTGGGTGAACACGCTTTTAAAACATTTTAAAAACGTGTCTTGCCTTGTATGCAGTGCAAAATTTTTGCCCATGAATCATTTTTTCTACCGTGGGTAATAAAAAAATCGCATGGAGCTAAATATGGACTGTACGGAGGATGAACTAACATTTATTCCCCCGAAGTTGTCAAATAGTCCACAGTTTTAGTAGCTGTGTGAGAAAGATATCTTGTTGAGAAAGAATGCCACGGACGCCGCTCAATGGGCGCTCGCTATCCAACTCCCGAAGGCTTGAGGTAGACAAACTTTGCTATACCATTCACTACTAACTGTTCTACGGTCTTCTAGCGGAATTACTGCTACTGGTCCACTGCGTCGAAAAAAAACGCTAACATTTTTCATTAACGCTCCGACCTCGAACAACTTTTGTGAGCAAAACGTTATCTTCACAACACCAATTGTGTAGATTGCTGCTTCGTGAGAGGATCGTAGCTATGTATCCATTATTCGTCAGTTGATGCGTTTTGCAAAGGTCCTCCTTTGAACTTTTCAAACATAAATTTGCACCAATCAACACGACGGCATTTTTACTCATCGGTGAGAGTAAACTTTCTAACTTTAAGGTATGCAGGATGGTAGAAACTGCCTGTGATCTAATGTTTAGTTCAGCTTATATTTCTCGATGTGTTATATGCTTATTCTCTCGCAATAGCCACTCTACCATGATGACGTTTTCATGAGTTACTACAGTTGCTGGTTAGCCAGGTCTGGAGTCATCGTATGAGTTCTCTTGACCACGTTTAAATTCACAAAACCAATAAGTAATCTCCCCAAATGCAAATTGTAAATTTTCTTGAGATTCCTTGAAGTTTAACCCTCATTTATAATCATAGAAAATCATAACACGAAAAACTGCCCACGAGACGCCTGTTGTTGTAAACAGAAGAAGAGTGACAGATTATCCTTTAAGCATCTAAAAAAACTACACCTAAGTGGCCAGTGATTTTTACAAAGGAGGTTTGTGTTGAAATTAGCCGTCAATATAATATATTCGAGTACAGTTCTGAGTGATTCAGTGGGAAAACCGATTATATTTCAAATTAGTCACATACTAGATACGTACACTAGAATTGGCCCCGAAAAGTAATGTAATGCGTGACTCGAATTACGACTTTATTGTTGCTAGAATTATGAATCATTTTAGTTTGACTCATTTCCTTTTAGTTTTAATTAAAAAGAAGATTATTTTGAAGGAACGAAGGCTATGCATCAACTCTCTAATTACAAGTGGAAGCTCATTCTTAGTTCTGGGCACTGACGAAATATTTCTAGGTCTCTGTCATACTAATACCATTTTAATGCCACCAATATCAATTCCACTTCTTATCTCAACGGCATAAGGTCGACATTATCATATCACTTTATGACCCTTGGACAAATACATAATCTTAAATAGTATAACTGTCATAACTACAGCCAAACAAAGTATGGCTGATGTTAAGGGACAGAACAGGATTTGAACCTGTACTCCAACATCGGTAGTAAGGAACCGTGATGTTTGCGGCCGCGTAGCAGGAATCTACTGTACATTATGTCCAGCAGTGGACTAAAAAAGCTGGTGGTGATGATATAGACAAATACGTATCCCCTTTCTGGAAGTCTCCTCCCTTACTGGAGGATTTTAGATAGTACACCTCATTAAAGTATTTGAATTTTACAACCTAAGGAATTTTAATACTATTATTCTTAGTGCAAACGAAATCCGATAACGCACTAGTGATTTTTGAGTTTCAAGAGTACATAGGCGATGGTGATCACTTACCATCAGGTCTTAACGACTCGTATTACCCTATACCATAAAAGTAATCTATAAATAGTAATATAAAAGAGTTTGTTTGTTTGAACGCGCTAATCTCAGGATCTCAGGTCCGATTTGAAAAATTATTTCAGTGTTGGATAGTCCATTTATCGAGGAAGGCTATAGGCTATATATCATCACGCTAAAACTAATAGGAGCGGAGAAACAATAAAGGATGTTTCAAAAACTGGGGAAAATCTTCACGCTACGGGGAATAGAAGACGCAAACGACGTTGCGTGGGTCAGCTAGTGTTATATATTGCCGTAACAAATCATTTATAGTACAAAACATGTCAACCAACGAACCATGGATTCCATCGAGAAATCAAAATAATTGAGTTAAAATCATGATACGATTATGTACAGTATGAACTTAAGACAATTTAAAATATACCTATCTAGTCTGTTGATAGTCACTAACCCTGACTGTTAAACTAGAGAGAGTCATAGATTCAAATCCCATCCAGGACAAATAGTTGTTTTATGGCAAATTTTATTTACTACTAGCTGACCCACGCAACCTCGTTTGCGTCTTATATTGCCCGTAGCGTGAAAAATTTCCCCCGTTTTTTAAACATACTTCATTGGTGCTCCGCTCCTATTAGTAGTAGCGTGATGATATATAGCCTATAGCCTTCCTCGATAAATGGACTATCCAACACTGAAATAATTTTTCAAATCGGACCAGTGGTTCCTGAGATTAGCCGGCACAAACAGACAGACAGACAAACATTTTAAAAATATGTATTTTGGTATGTGTACCGTATATACATTCATATGCATGTAGTAGAAAGCGGTTATTTTAATATTACAAACAGACACTCCAATTTTATTTATTTGTATAGATAGTTATAAAATAATTGTGTCACGATTAACTGGATATGGTAATACCAGCATATCTATATATAAAAATGAATGTTCGTCTGTATGTCCTTTATAGAATCGTACCCTATGCATTTGATCATGTGATGCTTCAACAAAGTGTTGTGCATGAACCCACGAAAGTTTCTGGTTTGTTTCTAGCTTTGCCCCGCAGTGTTACCCGCGGTTATTAAGGTATAACAATAACCGCTGGTAACACCACGGGACTCAACTAGTCTTGAATAAAATAGAGAATGTTTGCTAACAAAAAAACTATATAGAAAATAAAGCTATTAATCTGTAGTAGGGTGGACGATTCAAACAAGTGATTAATTTGTGGCGATTTCCACATTTAACACAACATTAACTTACTACAGCGCCGTCTACCGAAGATATACTGAACTACGAAGTAACGCACTACACGAAATCTGTCCTGAATCGCGCAATAAATAGTTCTCGCGCCGATTATCATATATACAACATCCCAACATCAACTGTTGGGCAGTGGCCCGCCAGGCATGATCATCATCGTTCCCCAGTAGTGATCCTCCAAAGTGGTGACCCCGACGTGATAGTAGCGATCGGGGTGCTGCAAGCTTTTAATCACTTGTTAAAAAAAATACTTTAAGCCCTTTCATTTGGTACATTTGATTGTATGCCGCCATTTTCAAATCAAATCAAAATCATTTATTCAATTAAGACACTAAGTGACATTAATTAATGTTAAATTAAAGCTACAGTTAATAATCATAGATCGACACAAACAGACGCCACAGCATGTACTGGATTGTCAAGGTAAATATGGTGAAAACACCAAAAACTACTGCCCGCTTGTGTCGATCTATAACTTCCAGATTCCAAAGTGTGTAGGACCTTATGAGAAGAATACTGGCAAAGGAACTCATGGCAATTCTTTTTTTAAATTCAGATATATTTATTTTGTTACGGCGGCCATTTTGGATTGATAATAATACCTATTTAAACCTAGAGATCTATTTAAAATTTCAGCTCAATCGGAAATCGGGAAGTGGATCAAATTAACTTGCAAAGTTTGATTACGGACAAACATTAGGACAGATGAAAGTAAATAAAAGCTGGTAATTATTACTTTTCATGTCTGAATTTCTAATATTCAGTATACGAACAGTTCAAAGACGTTCAGTAGACTATTAGGTTCGATCAATTAATCAAACACACAATACCTCAGCATTAACCGACTACAACATTAAGAGCTATTATCTATCAATATCAAAGGTATACATGTCATATCATCACGCTTGCCTAGTTCTGAAGTGGTTAGCAGTCAGTATATAATTAATTTAGTGGTTGTACCTTTATATTTATGTTTTGTAATAATTATTAGCACACGCATGCTTCATTCTATGCTCGATTCTATAAAGCTATCTTTTACTCGACTACGTCTAAACAACTGAACTGATTTTAATGAATGAACTATCAACAGATTTGTTGATGACTGCCTCGGTGGCATAGTGGTAGTGAATGCAACTGCTGTGCTTTAGGTCTCGGGTTCAAATCCTGGGTCGGACCAAGTTTTTGTGTGATCTACAAATATTTGTTTCGGAGTTTGAGTGTTTTCTATGTATAATATTATGTATTTACAAAAAAAAGTATATATGTATTTATGTCAGTTATCTAGTACCCATAACACAAGCTCTGCTTAACTTGGGACTAGATGGCGTTGTGTGTTAGATGTTCGAAATAATTTAAAAAAAAACATCAGTAACTGCATTTATGCAAGCAAAGCCGTTGATAAAATGTAGTAAAATTAAATTCTTCTTTCAATAAAACTGAACGATCAATTACTCCGTAATCTCCATCGGTAATCACCACTGGATATAATTTTATTAAAATGGTGATAGCAGTCGTTATCATTGTTTAGATAACGGAGGGCGGAGGGGATGGGGGAAGGGAGTAAGGGTGATGACGTAGGCAGAACATGTTTTAAAATTAACTGTCATATATGTAGTCAATTTCTTTCAAGAAGCTTTTTTAATAGGTTTTATATATTTCTCGTAGTTATTTACCTCTAGATTTTGCGCGCGCCTTCGCCCGGTAGTTTTGTTGCCTATACCTTCCTCAAAAATTTAAGGTATCTCCATGCCAATTTTTATTGAAATTGGTGCAGCGGTTTGGCCGTGAAAGCAGGACAGACAGACAGGCTGGACACAGCACACGTGATGTCTTGTTTCGTTGGAGAGAGCAAGACCGGAGGTCCAATGGTGCAGAAGCATCTCACTAGGCTGCCATAGTGTGGGTCACCATGCTATATATGCGTGGTGCCTAACACTCTTGGACTCTTATTGTTGAAATATATTTTACCTATAATATCACCAAGCCTAGAGCCTAGTACCTACCAATGAATATGTTGCAAAACTGTTAAAAAAAATTAAGAAACAAATTAAATTGCACGTGTCAGTCAGTGTAACATATGTACTCTGCCTATTCCATACGTCACAGGCAGGCTCATAAATAAATATAAATGAGAAAGGAGGCTCATATAAATTTCAAATTGTTTTTTTTTTGTAAAATAAATTCAGTTTTTTTTAAATAATTTATCAGATTTTCTAAAAACATAATAAACCTTCTTAAATTCAAAAAAGATACAACGGGAAACTTATATTTACGTTTGAAAATCGTAACAAAGATGGCTACCAAATTCGCATATCGCTCCTAGGGGTAGAATTCGAAGCGTCCCGACACGTGCCGGCAGTGTACCCGCGACCGTCGCGCGGTTCGTCGCACACAGTAACACGACACGACACGCGATTCTCTCACGACACCTTGCGATTTTTTGCACGATTTATAATCGTTCGCGTAATTACTGTGACGTTTTTAAAAGTGATTTTAAACGTCAAAATTTGATCATTTTTTTAAATCAGTGGCCAGTTTCTTTTTAATCTGAAAATTCCACGAAATTTGAATTTAGAATTGGTGATTGATATTTAAAAAAAAGTGGCTATAACTCTGTGAATAGTGAGTTGACATGAATTTCTTCATCATAATAATTAATTAATACTTTTGATTACGCTTCTCTTTAAATAAATACTTAAATAGTATTTTATCAAAACAATACCATAATCGATAGCTATATCTTAATTCCATATTATTTAATGCTACGTAAAAGGGTTCGTATAAATAAGGAAGAGAAAACTAAAGTATTAGGTAATACATAATACTTTAATTACCTTTTCTCAAATAAAATATTATATTAACAAAAATAAAAATATATGGCTATGTATTTACTGGTGGAAGCAACTCAGTCCCAATGCAATCGATATCCAAGACACATAAAAGTATTTGCCGCACCTGTCTTGATCTTTTATAACCCATACATGTATGTTATGTAAAATAATCTTGCATGTAATACCGATACCTATAAATCGGAGATCTGATATCGAATATCAATATACTTACTTGTATTTGTACTGCGTGTGAATTAGACTTAACTATTTCCACGTATTTTATAATATCTAATCTCGATTACTGCTTCCCTTCTAAAGATCGCAGGATGATGTTAAATAGATTATAAGCTTATTCGAAAATTGGGCTATTAATTGCAAAAAGATTAATTTGAAACTGATCAGTAGTTTTGGAGATTAACGAGTTCAAACCAAAGACCAATTTCATCGCATCTACATCGGTGGATTTAATGACCAAGACATTCTATCCCAGTCAAACTTAGGGTGGTGTACAAATTTTGTAGGGGTTACATAGGGTACGACCGGAGTGATACCACGGCCTCAACCGTGGGAGAGCTATGCTTCGGCATGAATGGGTCGGCTCGACCGGAGTGATACCACGGCCTCACAGAAAACCGATGTGAAATAGCGTTTGCGCTGTGTTTCACCGAGTGAGTGAGGATACCGGAGGCCCATACCCCAACCCCCCACCATCCCCTTTCCCATCCCCCACAGGTCGGCAACGCACTTGTGACGCCTTTGGTGTTGCGGGTGTCCATGGGCGGCGGTAATCGCATACCATCAGGTGATACGTCTGCTCGTTTGCCCAATATTCAATAAAAAAAAAAAAAAAAAGAAAAAGGTTTTAATAATACCTGTTTATATTTATAATTATTTTCAAGATATTAGGTACCTATATCAGCTCTAGATAAAAATTCTAAGCTTGTAGCTTGAAGCTCTTTGTTGCTTCGTATCCAACATCTACATCGGTATCATCGTGATAAGTGAAAATCATTGATTGTTAATTTATACTTACATGTAGGTACTGCTACCACCATCAATACATATATATTAAAATCGTAACTGGTCGCTTTCTCCACATGAAGGATATATAAGAAAACTCATTATAGAGCAGCTTTATGAACGCAGTAGAACCAAAAACAATGATTTTTATTATTTTTGTCTATTTTTCTGTAAGTTTGTGCAAGCTAATCTTAAAAAAGGCTTAATCGATTTAAATGCGGTTTCAACTAATGCGTTGCAGTTTGCTCCACTTAACATTAAATGTTTGTTTCAATTCAATCGGTGTATAAATAAAAAGATATATCAGTTTGAAGAATCACCGCGATAACCAAATGTTACGCGGGCGGAGCCGCAGACAAAACCTAGTCATAAATATATGAATTTAGATTGGAACTGTAACTTGGTTTATTTAAGATAATGCAAGCAAGATCGCAGTTAAAAGCTAGTATTTATATAAATGAGTACAAAAGATTAAAAATCTAAAATATTTTATTATTTTTCTGGTTACCAATTCATTTTGTTGTTTTTACCGATCTCTTATACTTAATTAAGTATGAATATAATTAATTAGAATCACAATTATTACCTACATCATTTACTAAATCTAGAGTTAGTTTGTAATTGGTTTTATACCTTAAATACGTGACCAATCATCAAGAAACCTTGCAAGTAGATTGGTAAAGAAAGGATTTTCAGGTATTGTCTTTAAAAAAAACTATTAGGTACTTTATTGAGTAGGTATTACCAGTATTTACAAGCTTCATCTACCTACATAGGTAAATAGATGCAGGGGTATAAAAGTAAGATACCTAGTATACATTTGTTTACCTCTTAATAATAACAGGTATACCTACCTAATATTAATTATTATATTTAGCAACAAACATGTTACATCACTAAATACCTACATACATGTTATTTATTTCATAAATAATGCATTAATTGTTATGTCTAACGAGTACCTGTCCATAATTATTAGGTACTATGAAATAAACATTTTGATTATTTAAAAACTCTAATTTGTTTCTTCATTAGAGATGTCTTACTGGAATCAAAGTTAATCAAAATTATTTAAGTGCATGAATAATAGGTGGGTAGATACACACATAATTATCTCTATGTTAATTTACCCAATTTAATCATCCATTTTGGCGTGATTGGATGAAAAACATTCATCTAAATTTTAGGCATAAATATATATAAATAGAAATAGGTAGATAAATTATATTGTTTCCTATTCGCATAACATACCTACGTAACTAAAAAAAGTAAAAAAAAATAAACCCCACAATCCCACGGAGTTCTAACATGACAGAAAACCGATCCCCTGTCACAATCGATCGATTATGACCGCCAACCGTAAAATATACCTCAAAATCGTATCTAAGTTATCTGTGCTTTGTCCGGCATTCGATTGAGACGTGTTTTAATCTAGTTAAAAATTATTTGTTTATTGCCATTTGGCGGGCAGTGAACATTGTCGTGATGTGAGATACTATAGTGCGTGTTTTTCAATTTAAGTGCTTCGTTATCAACCATGGCTTCTTATTTAAAAGTGCGATGCCTAAGCCTCCGAAATACATTACAACATATTTAATAGTCAATTTCATGTACATATTGCTTAGCCCAGTTTTTTGTCCCGGGCTCCGTCCGCGTGTATCTCGATTATTGCAGCAAAAAGTGGCCTATGTCCTTCCTCGAGTATCGATGTATCTCCATGCCAAATTTCATTTAAAATCGTGTAACGGTTTAGCCGTGAAAGCGTGACAGACAGAGTTACGTTCGAGTTTATAATAATAAGTATGGATTTAGAGCAAAATCAATTTTGAATACCCTTGTAACTTTCGCTTCAAATATTATCTATCTCAAACTAAACCTATTTAATTCATAGATGTTGGCAATTAAAAACGGAAATCATCTTTAAAAGCAAACCGATGAAGCCCAAAAATAAAGTCATTGAAACTGCATTGAGATTTTTCGTAAACTTTCGAAAACGAACATCAACAATACCGAATTGCACGCGTTAATCGCAACATCCTCATTAAAAACCCCGGTTATTAAAATTACTATTCTCGTGAGAAAAGCTCACACTCCACCTGCTTCAATTCAACCGGAAAACTGGTGATCAAACACCGGAAAATCGTACAAATCGTCGAAAAACCGGCGAAATTGCTCCAAACGAATCGTCATTACTGACCAATCATGGCACCGATTTTTATGCCGCTTTCACGGTGACCACTCTATTTTTGTAAAATCATTAGGGCATTGAAATTAAGCAAGCAGTTTCGATAGTTTTTTAAAGTTCTTTAGTATTTTTTTCTTTTTTTTTATTGTATAGTTTTAAATCGCAAAATCCAATCAGTCGTTACGGACTTACTGTTTAAACTTAGTTGATTTAAGATGGCTCTGGGGATGGTCTAATTAGAAGCGCAATCAAGAGTTTCAATTAAAAAATCTAATTTTTCGTCATAATTTTCTATCAGCACGAGTCAAATGAAAATGAACATTCTGATATTTTAAACAAGTGAAGTGAATTGTGTATTAAAAGTCAAAATTTAAAAATGATACTATTATTTTTAAACAAAGGAATTTACTATGTGTGACATCACTATTTAAAAATTTAAAATTGGAACTTTAACATGACGTCTCTGATCCTATATTAATGTGCACATTCTGGTGATATTTAAAAAAATATTTAGAATTATATAAAAGTGCTGTGTTAAAAGTGGTCAAACTGGAGGGGCAGAGTAAGGCCACTTTTGCGGCCCTTTTTGGGCTGAGGGCCGGCGGCGGTGTGGATTTATCCGCCGCTTACAGATACAATCAGAATATGATGGAATACTATACATGTAAGTTGACTTGGATAACTCCTATACCTAACAAGATATTTCGCTTAAGTTGTTATGTTTCAAATTAATGACTCTGAATTATGTCTCCATCTTTTTTCGGAGTCAATGTTCTATAATAATATTAAAAGTATGTAATTATTGAAGCAAAGTTGGTATATAAGTGGGGTAAGGTTTAAACTCAAAGTCTAATGAAGAAAATATTAATAATATTATATATTAAGTCAGTCATTATTTTCTACATCTAAATTATAAAAATGAATATGCATAGACATTAAAACCAGCATTTTTTTAATATCTTTTAGGTTAGGTATCTCATTAAAGAAACTAAAGTCGAATCAAATAATTAAACCTTAATCTTTTTAAAACGATGAACAAAGATTATCTACGAGCAATTCTTTATAATCGAATTCCACAAGAGACACAGTCAAGCTATTTCTAAATCCCTCAAACATTACTTGATCATTATGCAAAAATCCTCCGTCCCATACCATCCGTAACAATATTATCATAAATACGACACATAAAAACAGAATCCACCATAAAATATATAGAAATACCTAACAACCTACGAAGAGACGAGATTTCATAAAACACCCGAAAATTTTCCCTCCGAAAAAAAAAACGATCGTTACAAAACCCACCAATGGGAGCACTGGAAATGAATCGGAGGGCGAGGGAACTTGCCAGATTGGTTGGTTACGAGAATACTGGCTTGTGATTGGTCGGTGGGTTGGCCGGTACGTCTGTGTGTGTTAGTGCGTTCGATTCATGTAGCTCCGTGTTAATTGTGATGTTTAGGCGCGTTCGCTACATGTGTTGCACGTCTCGCAAATTGGATGCTCTGCCTTCTGCGTATGGTTTTATGGAAATGGATATACCTACTTATGGTTTATATTAAAGAACACACACACCGAATTCTACCAATGTAGTTTATATGATTAGTTGGTCGTGTGAGAATACGTTAAAATATCCTAAAGATTAACTTTTAGATTTTAAATCTCTCTTTATAAAAACCTTTTATTATACCTTCAGAAATAAAACTAATTTACCGGATTGGTGTATTAGAAAGACTTGGATAAATATCTGATGAACGAAATGCCGATAAATTTTCGTTTGTCTTAAGATTTTACCAAATATCAAGTTATACCTACCTAGGTACCTAAGATCAGTTATCACAAATTTGTAGATATGTATGAATTATTACATATTTATACAAGAAGGTAGTTGTTATATTATTGGGGATTTTGGATTGACTCCAAATTAAACGCAATAAGTCTTTTTGGTGTTTAGACGAACTTGAAGTGAAGAGGTATGAAGGCAGTCGGTCCTCGTCAAAAAATTAAGTTCAAAGATATTACAAAAAAAGTACATGTATTTATGTCAGTACTAGACAGACACTAGACAGGTACTAGACAACCTGTAGTACAAGCTCTGCGTAGTTTGGGACTGGATGGCATTGTGTGTCAGATGTGCGAAATATTAGATATTATTTATTATGTCGTGGGTCTACCACGACCAAGCCAACCAAAAAGAGTTAGAAAATCTAATCTTGGTACTTAAATAACAGTATTTTTATCATTAAAATAATAATTCATTAAAGTAGTGCTAAGAAAACTATTGCTCCATTAAAAATAAACATTTTCTCTGTCGTAAATTAACGTTCGTCACTCTTCAAAAAATACACGATTAAAATTTCAGAACGTTATTACTTCTGTTTACACTACAAATTTAAATAGCGTAACGATACACGCATAATACATACACTACATAGTATTACTTATTACATAGCGAAAGTTTGTAGATAACATCAACCTAGATAAAAAGATAGTGTTTAATTAATGGGGAAAGTAGAGATAAAATCATTTGCTTGAATTTCTTTCGTATTTTGGTAAAAAAAACTACATATCTAGGTAACTCATTCAATCGCTCAGCAGAAAATTATCACTTGAAAGCTTTTTTCATATAAATGTATTGTCAACTATCTGAACCCCGCGGTGCTACCGGCGGTACGACAATAACCGCGGACAACGACGCGAGGCGAAGCTAGTCTTTATCAATTCTACCCTATGTGTTATTCTGATGTAAAAGCTATATTATTGTAAAGTTTAGTTTCCTTTCTTTCTCCTTTATCTCGGTCTCTCCGATACCTTGGTAAATAGATTCTATACCTACTTATTGAATGTTATCACTTCTGACATCCGAATGACAGTTAGCAAACGTATCTTTAGTTCATTGTTTAGCCTTATTTTGTGTCTCTATATTTCATTCGTCTTTCAATCTATATTTGACGAGATTATTTTAATAAGCCTCATTCTTCTATATATAATTTTGTATGTATGTAATACCTACCTAAAGTCTAAATTTCCTTGACATTAATTGTTTAATTTTGAACATCCTCAATAGATAAATGAAATCTTTTTATTCGTAAGCAATGTTATTATCTTATCTCACAAGACCTACTCAAACTAAATTACCTTTGCGAAATGTATTTGCAACGAGCTTGCAAAACATCCAGACGGTTTTTATTGTAACAATAATTTATCTTGCACTAGCTGAGCTCCGCGATGTTATCCGAGGTTGCTGTTGTACATTTCCAATACCAACACCGAGTTGTGAAGCTACTCTAAAGAGTAGGCTAAGTTACTCTAATCAGTAAAAGTCCAATCAAAATTGATCTGGCCATTGCAGAGATTACCCGGAACAAATAGACAGACAGACAGACAAAAAAAAAATTGATTGTTTGATGTAAGTATCGTACCTACTTATTTTCATTTGCATTTACTAAAAAAGCTGTTCAATTTCAAATTACAAACAGGCACTTTAATTTTAATTATTTGTATAGGTTAAGTAGGTACTTTGAAGAACAGTTCACTTAGCGTTTTACAGCCAGCAAAGTACGAATTACAAGTGTTCAATACTAAAGATATATTATTAGTGACATTGATTACATGTTCTTATGCCCATGTACTTAGATTCATGTGGTAACAGATTAAGAACACGCAATGTGGTGACATTGCATGTTCATACTTACGATATGCACGGGATGAATATGGGTGGTGACCCATATTCATCCCGTGCATATCGTAAGACTCGACTAAAGGTCAATCAGGACAACAGAAGAGAATGAAGACTTTACACAAACCCTATGGGTACTAGGGTACTAGGCCATACCTTCGTTTCTGAGGAGAGGCTTATGCTCAGCAGTGGACTGCTAATAGCTGTCGATGATTATGATTATTATCTCTGTGTCAATGTTGCTGCTGTTAACCTACAATGACGAGTTTCAATTCGTTCGAAAATTTTACTGATCTTTGAATTTACTTTTTAAATTGGTTAACAGTACACATATACTTACAATAATTCTTGTTTTAGATTTTTTTTAACGAGCTGTTAAAAGTGTCTAGTAGTAGGTATGACAGATTCTAGTACCACTATGTCCAGCATTGGACCGTAAATGCTTTGAAATGAATAGATTACCATAAACTTACTCTACCTTACTATGTTCTACTGTAGATAATATTCATGCTTTGGATATGTCTGTGTAGAATACAATTTCTAAACTAAACTCAAAACAACTTACGACATTTCATTGTATTTTTACCGTATTAATTGTTATTTTATTCATGATTAATATACCTACTCACAAATACATTACACGCATTTTGTAATTTAATATTATACAAAAATAAGTTTTCTATTATGTTGGCACACGAATAAAGGCCCTCGCAAATTTCTATTTTTGAATTTAATAAATCAACTACAATTTTTTTTTGTTCACGATATATCTTTAAATTAAAAAAAAGTTGTAGTAATTTACCTTCGCTGTCGCAATTTAAAAGTAAAAGAAGAATGACACACACCGCCATCATCATTACCATTCATGTAATTTCCTACATTATTAAACATCAAAACTAAACAAAGCAGGAAACATTCAAAATAATAAAGCACGAACAATGTCACAGAAAACAATACAATTAGGACATACCTACATACGTACATATAAAAAGTACCAAATTTCATACTTCCTGTAAGTGACTCAACCCGTCCATAGATCACGAAATTATACTTATACATAGACAAGAGTGACATCCCATCACTAACATCAACCTTCACATCACAAAACTCTTTGGTCGTTCAAATAAATTCGAATTTCGAACGACAGAACAGCAATTCAAACTTGGCATGTAACACGAGACACACATACATCCTTATAATATGTCGACAACAGTCGTGCGTTATTCGTTATCGCACACATGGATACGTGCACTGTGATTGGTGGAGCGAGTTGCGCGTACGCACATATCGGTTAGATCTTTTGCGTTTTGAAACCAGTTTTACCGGGTAATCGTCGAGATTTTAGAAAGGCGGTCCGGTTGTATATGTGTAATATACTGGTAGTTGCGTCCTACGCTATTAACATATATATTTTTTTATTACTGGTTATGTAAATGATAAATATTTATTGCAAGAACTAGATTATGTAATGTAAGGCGTAGGTTTTTTTAGGGAATGTTTTGTTTCAAGGCACAAATGCCTTTCATCAACGGTTTCATACTTATTTGTTAATCATCGTGTAATCTTATGTAAGTATTTAAGTTAAGAATTAAGTTATCACCGTACCAATCTATTGTTCAGGTAATTTAACTATACTAATGTAGCAAATAAGCATTTGATCCCATTGACGAAAAATACTAATTACTGTTTAGAAATTTTCACAAGATTGACTTGCAGTTAAAGTTACGACAGCCTATTGTAGTTGTCTGCCAGATAACTACAGATTTAGATTTCATAACTCTTGGATAGAAACAAACATGTCAGATAACCATAGGTACGTAAGATATATAAGGGGTTGGCTCGATCGGGGTGGTACTACCCTCGTACAGAAGATCAACGTAAAATAACAGCGTTCGTGCTGTCGTATTTTGTTGGTGAGTACGAGACCGGAGGCCCAAGCTCATTAATATTCTAATGTAGAGACTAGCTGTGACCTGCGATATGGATTTACTTTTGCAATAACAACCGCGAGGTGAACATAGATTAAAAAAAGTAGCCTAAGATAAATAGATAGATAGAAAACTCTTTATTTGTACACCTTTTAACATATTATAAGATGACATATAAATATAATGTAATGTACAAAGGGCGGCCTTATTGCCGAAAGCAATCTCTTCCAGGCAACCTTAGGATGGATTAAAATATATCAGAGAGACAGCAGCAGTTGACGGTGCAATTGATTTTAAGAAATATTTAAATTATTATTAAATATAATAGAGCACATAAACATAGATCTAATGTATATGTGCCCTAAGGTACTTTTTAAAATTATCAGCTATCTGCCAATGAAAATCCTGTCAAAACAAACTGACAGACAAACAAAAAAATTAAAAAAAGGGCTGAGAATTTCACTTCAATTTTATTTATTTGGATAGATGGTTAAGAAACAACATATTTGTGAGTATTTCGAGTTTGAAAAAGACATCTTAAACTATGGCAATATGAAAATTACGGAAACAAAGAATAATAAAGTTTCAGAGATAATAAACCGCAGCCATACAGACAGGTCAGACCGGAAGTGAGATTACCATGCGACCACCGGATGCGAGCCCGACGCTATTGTGCGACGCCATCTTGTGGTGTAAAAAGCTTTTTGATATTTTTTAACGTTTGTAATGTGGACTTTTTTGGAAGTTAATAAATTCTAAATAGTTAGGTATAAGTGAAGTATGAAATAAAACATTTTAAAAGAAAAAATTAAACCGACTCAAAAAAAATATCAAATGAAATCTCCCTGAATAGAAACACTAAAAAGCGTAAAATTAACTAGCTTTGAATTGGCTTCCTTAAATTACTATATGACAATTCTTTTCTATAACTAATTATCTATTAACTAGCTGACCCACGCAACCTCGTTTGCGTCCTCAATTGCCCGTAGCGTGAAAATATTCCCCCGCATTTGAAATATTCTTCATTGGTGCTCCGCTCCTATTAGCGTGATGATATATAGCCTATAGCCTTCCTCGATAAATGGACTATCCAACACTGAAATATTTTTTAAATCGGACCAGCAGTTCCTGAGATTAACGCGTTCAAAAAAACAAACTCTTCCGCTTTATAATTAGTATAGATTTAAATAAAGTAGTAGGTACTATATGTGCTACCTAGGAACCTAAAATCTATTTGAAGTTGGTGCCAAGCCCAATGGATAAGTGACGTACGATCCCCCTCCCCCTTTAGCCTATAGCCTTCCTCGATAAATGGACTATCCAATACTGAAATATTTTTTAAATCGGACGAGCGATTCCTGAGATTAACGCGTTCAAACAAACAAACTCTTCCGCTTTATAATTAGTATAGATTTAAATAAAGTAGTAGGTACTATATGTGCTACCTAGGAACCTAAAATCTATTTGAAGTTGGTGCCAAGCCCGATGGATAAGTGACGTACGTTCCAACCCCCTTCTCCCTTTCACATCGGTTACGTATTCTTAAAACATACATTTACATTTCAATAATACTTTTCTTGTTACTTTTGCCTTGGTACCGACTTCAAAGAATTCAAATTGAAAAGAATCAGTAGAATTTAATCTGACATTTAAAAGTTCTTAAAGCTATGAGTGTTTATTTGTTATGATCTCACACCTAATTAACAACTGAACCGATTCATATGAATATTTGTCAAAACTTTGTCTGGGTCACGTAATAATATTGTATTCTGAGTCTAAGAGAACATCTATCCTTGATCTAGAAAGAACAATACATTACTAAATACCTAACTACATCCATGCGGATTTGTTTTAAGTTTTGTTTCTCTTTAAAAATAGAACTCCCGCTTTAAGAATATACATCCTGTTTCGCGGGGGACTTCACAAACATACATGAAACGAGCACAAAGAATACCCAGACTTAGAACAACAATTTGTGAATCACACAAAATATTGTCCCATGTGGGATTTGAACCCTCAATAATTGACGTAGTAGAATGTGGTGGGGCGACTGCTCGAACCACTAGGCCATCCGTGCAGTCTTTGCAGTGATGTCGTGTATAGTTTGTTCCATTAGTCTGAATAGGGAATGGGGGAATTCTGAAGGGGGGATGTGGCATTCTTTATTTTTGATCATTGCACAGGTTAAATCGATTTTATTTGAAGTACCTACTAATAAAGTATGTATTTTCAAAAAGATGTACTCGTATCAACCAGATATAACAAAACTGAATATTCCTATAAAACTCCTAGTTCCCGTGGAACAAAGCAAGCCCCCACTCCGTCACGGTGTGTGCACCGTACATATTTAGTTTTATGGGATGTGTTATGGGATCGTACAGAGGAAGGATAACATCAGAATTATGGGTTTTGATACCGTTATCTTATGGTTTGTGCATTGTTTTTGTAAGGACTTGAAGTTTGAATGGGTAGTTAGCTAAAATATTGCTACGTATAAGTGAAACACACTTATAGAAATGGGTGGATGGCAATTCTTTTGATGCTGATATGATAAACTATGGCTTTCAAGAGATTTCTTGATAATAGTTGTTTTATGGGCCTGCCGAAGTATCTCTACTTTGCCTAAGAGCATGAGCTAAATCCCAGAGTATTGATTACCATCCTCTGGTCACGCCCTCACCAACGAAAGGGTAGTACCTCCCCACTTAATCCGGCCCTGCTGAAATCAGCGTGGCTCTACTACCTCAAATGTTAAATATGTAGGTATTTATACATATATATCTAAGTATGTTTATCACCCGTCTAATTAGAATAGCATAGGCTCTGCCGAATTTGGGAGCAGAACGACCTCAACAGATGTATCAATCAAAAAAAAGATCAGAAATAATCTTGCCTCATTTTATTTACTCATTTTACTATGTCTCATGATTTATTTACATTAATATGAATTTCTCTAGAACTTTCCAATAATATATACTTACACATTAACCTAAAAAGTACTAATTAGTCGGCAAAAGTCACAGGTTACGGAGGGGAATCACCCATGCATGACAATGACCTTGCACCTGAGGGCACCCTTATGAACAGCATACCATCACTTAACTTTATACATTTTTTATCATATAGGGGACAAACGAGGTGATGGGTCTTCACCAGCAACATCATCAACAGCTTCCAGCAGTATAGCTTCGACTTACCAAGAAGGTTTTTACATATTCTTTGATATATCTTCGTGGTCAGGATGGTGACATGGTGCTTATTCTGAGATTATATTAATCATGATTGGCTTGAACAGAATAACAGTGGCTGGCATGCCCTGCATCGTCATCCATATGCTGAGTCCAAGACCATTTTGTCTTTCCAGTCACTGTTTAAACTCTTAATAATTATAAGTAACTGTTTAATATAAAGCCAAACAAAGTTTTTCTTATTCTAATTCATATATTATATCACGCCAGTCAAAGCTTTAGTATAACTTTATTCTAAATACATACATAAACATGATGCATGGAAGGAAAACGAAAGTCTTTAAAATTCTTGGATTTCCTCGACTATAACATGCATGTATTACACATATATACCTTCTTCTTTAATCACTCTATCTATTGCTTCAAAAGTGTATTAAAACGCATTGAGTTGTTTAAAGGTTTCAGCGAATCAACAGCGGGATCGACTACATTTTATACGAGTACTATGTAAAGATTAACACTCCTTGCGTTACGTTTTGCATAAGGCGGACTTAACATGGATTTTTCTACTAGTTAATCTTCCTTCTATTCTATGTCACCTATATTTTGATTCTTTACGTGCCAGTTTTATCACAAATGAAGTACAATTCATTTTAAGTATAAAAAATCACACTTAAAATGTATCTCGTAAGTTCCAAAAGGACTCTAGTGATTACTATCACAGCGATCAAGCTATAGTTTTATGAACTACTAGCTGAACCCCGCGGTACGAAAATAACCGCGGGCAACGCCACGAAGAGAAGCTAGTATCTTTATAATTTCTAGCCTATGAGTTATTCTGATGTATAAGCTATATTATTGTAAAGTTTTATCAAAATCCATTTGGCAGTTTTTTCGTGAAAGAGCTACAAACATACTCACTTACATACTCATAAACTTTCACGTTTTTAATATTAGTAGGATAAGGAAGAGCCTATTAACGCTAATTATTAGTATTGAGTACCAAAATTAAAAGACTAAACGCTATTCCCAATTTCCCGAAATCGTGAAATGGTCCCCTCTGTGACAAAATACAGTAACCCATGATTATTTAAACCAAACCAATGCATCAGATATTTCAAATCAAATTCAGAGGAAATGGTACCCGGATGTGTTCCCCTCCCAACAAAATTGGACGCGCCGTCCACTTTTATGTCATGTTATGTATCTATAGGGTTTTTATGGGCATAAACCATGACGTTGTGATGTATGGGATTGTATATACGTTTTGAGTAGAGTCTGTATAATACGGGATCATGTTTATGGTGTTTACTTTATGGTTGAAGGGGTGAAATAACATTAGGACTTTTAAATATGAATATGAGCCTGCCATAAAGACTTCACTCTGCCTGATGGAAAGCATGAACATAATCCAAGAGTGGTGGTCACCATACTCATTGCGAATGCAGACAATACAATAATATAACGGCGTACTGACATTCTTCTACAACATCATTTTATATCTATCTAACTAGGTACTCTGCCAACGGTCTATGATACTCGCTGATTCTGTACTTTAAGTTGGCGAAATATTTTATGAAATCGGTTTAGTTTTTTAGGCGAACAAGCTTTTGACTGCACAGTTGGCCGAGTGGTTTCAGCGGTCGCCATGCCGCTTGCTACTGCGCCAAGTGTCTTGGGTTCAAATCCCACGCGGTACAACACTTTGTGTGATCCACGAATTGTTGTCCCAAGTCTGGATGTTCTTTGTGTCCGTTTCATGTATGTTTGTAAAGTCCCCCACGACACAGGATGTTTATTCCTAATGTGGGAGTTGTCTTTTTTAAAAGAAAAAAAAAAAACAATCTCACAGTTTCATTTATAGTATTAGTACTTAATTATACAAAATATACAAGTAAAACCGGGATAGATGACCCACTTTTTGAAATACCTTCATAATTTAAAAAAAATAATTTGAAATTATTATTTTCTAGTAGTTGCTGACTGAGTTATTTATATTGAATTATTATTTGTTTTTGCTGACCTATTTGGAACGCTTTTTTTGGGATAGATGCTAACGATATGAATAATTGCCCCACCATGAAAATAAAAACAAAGGATAGATGCCTGTAGTGCGGGATAGCTCCTGCGCCTAGAATGGTTCTACCGGCAGCTGTTGACAATTAAATCATCGAATAGGCTTCCCAGGACTAGGTGGGCCCCCAAGGTGGGATAGATGCCCTTGATACTGTGTAAAATAGTAACAGTATAAAAAAAATGAAGGGCAGCTATACGTCGAAATATCAAGGCAACTATCCTTTTTGGTAGTAAATGATACCCAGATATGTTTTTAAATAAATAAAAGTAGCAACTATTTACATCTAGATGCACTTTTAGTGAACCAGTGTATTGACGTAATAAGAAATATAATATAATTTATTACTACTTATAAAGTTAAACAAACGTTAAAATAGTAACTTTGCAAAATTTCTACGTGTTAGTGAAGCTCATTTCGGATATAAATATACACATGAGCAAAACAAATCCTTAAATCACGACAGTTCGTGGATAAATTAGGTGCAGGGTGACAGCGGCTCCTACTTATACTATTAATTCTTAAGTTACGTTTTTTTGAAAATGAGACATACAGGATAGCCGTTGCGGCATCTATCCCGGTTTTACCCTATATTATGTATTATGTATGTTATGTACAGTTAATAGATTATTATAGATGCCCAAAGATCATAACTGTAACGATGACAGCTGGAAAAATAATGCAAAAATAGGGAAAAATTATCCATTTTTAGAGATGAGTCAACTAGTCATAAAATAAAACAGAGTCCGTCATTTTTCGTTGTGAAAAACAATATATTATTAGACAACAATCTGCAATGAGGGCCTGAAAGAAGTTAGGGAGAAAATCACCTGCCGAGTGCTTTAGAGTGGTACGGTTCGCAAAAAAAGATTAGGTATTATTCAATCAAATCAAATCAATTCATTCACGTCGTAAATACTGCAAATTAAAACAAAAAAAAATGTTGCAAAGTAATCAAGAATTTATAGGCCCTGCCAAAATGACTACTCTGCCTAATGGCATAAGTAGACTACAAAAGTGGTGGTCACTATACTCATTGTGAATGCAGACAATACAACAATGCAGCATGATAACCCACACCATGGCAGCCTAGTGATGCTTCTGCATCAGTGGGCCTCTGGCCTCGCACTCACCAACAAGACACGACACCACAAACACTGTCATTTAACGTTGATTTTCTGTGCGAGGGTAGTACTGCCCCGGTTGAGCCGAACCATTCGTGCTGGAATCAGCGTGGCTGTACTACCTTTTATCGCCATAGTTCCAAATCCTTTTTCTTGTTGAAATGTCTAAGCCGTCTAACCAGGGACATATAATAGACCAAAACCTCCTTTCTAAGGATAAGCTTATGTCCAGCAGTAGATTGTTAAAGACTGTTGATGAGTAATGATGTCCTGATTCCACTGTTCAAATATACAGGTGTCTCTTTCGCTGTAGGTGACCACAACGAGTGGTAGCCATTTACCATCACTAGTTTTATTTAGTTTTACTTGCTCTATATCATAACAAGACGAAAAAATCTATTTAAAAAAAATAGACATCTTTTCATGCTGTCTGTACTGCTCTGAGTCCCCAACTTCCGGTCGGCCATCTTGTCTGCTATTAAGCCTAATTACTACCTCCAACCAGGCCTCATTTGTACTTCAGTTTCAACAGATAAACTTACTTAATAAAAAATAAGATTAGATCTTTGTGGTGAGGAAATTATGGATCAATTTAAAATTATATATATATTGATACTAATTATAGAAATGAAATATATTTTTATATAGGATATAACCGAGTCGATGGGTTATTCGGTGAGCAGTTACCACAGCCCATAGATGAAATTATTGATGACGAGGCATAGGTGCGTTGTAGCTCTTAAACCTTTTGGATAACCCCTCCCTCCAAAAAGTGAGAAAGAGGGGGTTTAAGAGAAACTTCACTCAGACAATGATATGATCGCTAGCCTTACATCCTTTTAGTGCCTCCGTGGTATCAATCTCATTGATCCGATGCAATTGTGACAAAGCATAGCTTTCCCGCGTTCGAATTTTTATCCGGTTATTTTGCCTTTTGCCTGCAGTTCCGCCTTAGTATGTAGGTACCTATTAATTATCGTAGTAAAGAGTAACTTATGTCCTTCCTCAAAAATCAAAGTATGTCCATGCCAAATTTAATTACTATCGGTGAAGCGATTTAGCCGTGAAAACGTAACAGACAGAGATACTTTCGTACCTATAATATCAGTATGGGAGTATGGATTACGAAGCCAAACCCTAGCTACTAAACGGTTGAAAAGTTTCTTATAAATTATATCTCATAACAGTATTCTTATTGGTCTAATTTTTCTGCGAATATTAAAAGATAAAAAATGAAAAATGGAGTATCTTTTAATTCTGAGTAGTTAAATATTATACAAGCAACTATATATATCTAAAGGCAATAAAGCCACACTGATTTCATGACAAACGTGCTGGCTCGACCGGGTTGGTACTATCAAACGAGCAGACGCATCACCTGATAGTAAGCGGTTACCGCCGCCCATGGACACCCGCAACACCAAAAGCGTCACAAGTGCGTTGCCGACCTTTGGGGGATAGGGAGAGAGAATGGGGGAGGGGTTGGGGGTAAGGACCTCCGGTACCCTCACTCACTCGGTGAAACACAGCGCAAGCGCTATTTCACACCGGTTTTCTGTGAGGCCGTGGTATCACTCCGGTCGAGCCGGCCCATTCATGTCGAAGCGTGGCTCTCACACTATCGTGTTTCGTAGCTGAGTACGAGACCTCCGGTCTGTCCAATGATGCAGAAGGTCTAGGTCGCCATGGTGTGTAATACAACAATGCACCATGCTGCATTGTCTATATTAGCAATAAATATAGTGACCACCACTCTTGGATTCCGCTCATGCTTTCCATCAGGTAGAGTAGAGTCATTTTAGCAGGCCCATACTTAAAAAAGTCACTATTTTTAAGTAGTAAGTTTCACAGCATAGTCACGACGCAACCGACATTCAAACATAATTAATTATGTTGCAATTCTAAGCTATGATCCCATGTGTA
The DNA here is from genome assembly GCA_916048165.1 of Spilarctia lutea. Classification (NCBI taxonomy): domain Eukaryota; kingdom Metazoa; phylum Arthropoda; class Insecta; order Lepidoptera; family Erebidae; genus Spilarctia; species Spilarctia lutea. The sequence goes on along the minus strand of OU696496.1, from coordinate 11,857,157 downwards.
TAGTAATAAATCTTTATATTCCAGAATATACCTTCATTTGTGGCATTCGAATGGAACAAACAAATAAATTATTTCGGTACAGCTAACGAAAACAAATAACATGCAGAAACATGTCTTGGCAAGACCTTCTATATCTGTTTAGTATGTTCAATCGTGGTTCCGATCATATTTCAGTTCAAGAAACATTTCATAACATAACAATTTAACCCTTTTTATAAAAACAGTCATAAATTAACTACTTTTATTTTTAATGCCTTTAGATGAGAAATTCTTGTATATATTAGGTCTTTACCTATGAAATTGCCGTTTTGTATGCAATAAGTGAAAGTACTTATTTTTTCAAACTTTTTTATTTCTGTTATTCGAAGTAATTACCCATGCAATCGACGCATCTTTGCCAACGCATTGGCAGTTTATTGATGCCCTTCTTGTAAAAATCAGCTGGACGGGAGGCAACAAACTCTTCAAAGGCATTTTGTACTGCCTCTCTGGAATTGAATTTTTTACCCACTAAAAAGTTGTCTAAATTTTGGAAAAAGTAATAGTCGGTAGGTGCAAGGTCTGGTGAGTATGGCGGATGAGGGAGAGCTTCCAACCCCAGCTCTTGCAGCTTGGAGACTGTCTGTTGCGCAGTACGGGGTCGCGCGTTGTCGTGAAGGAGCAGTGGGGACGACCGATTGACCAAAGCTGGTTACAGATGTGCAAGCTTCTCCATCATTCTCTCCAGTTCTTCACAGTACACATCTGCATTAATGCTCATGCCGTTTTGTAAAAAGCTGTGGTGAATCACACCCGCACTAGACCACCAAACAGTGACCATCACCTTTTTAGGGGTCATTTTTGGTTTAGGGCATTGCTTTGGTGCTGAACCCGGGTCTAATCAACTTGCTGAGCGCTTTCGATTGTCGAACAGAATCCATTTTTCGTCGCACGTAACTATTCGTTTCAAATTTCCTTCATTTCTTTACCTGTTGAGCAGCGAAAGGCAGGTCTCGACGCGTACGTTGCGCTGGCGATCGTTAAGGTCGTGGGGCACCCATCTATCAAGCTTTTTTACCTTGCCAATTTGTCGCAAATGGATCAATATTGTTTTGATGCTTAAATTAAAAGCTGCTGCTAGCTCAGCTGTAGATTGAGTTTCGTCAGCTTCCACAATCGCCTTTAATTCATTATTGTTAACCAAAGTCTCCGGACGACCACGAGCTTCATTTTTCAAGTCAAAATTTCCAGAACGGAACCGGGAAAACGAATAAAGGGTTGTGCGTTCGTTTGTACAGTTCTCTCCGTAAACGTTTTTGATGTTACGTGCCGTTTGTGTCGCGTTGGTGCCACGACGGAACTCATATTCCATAATTACACGAATTTTTAAAGTATCCTTTATGACAAAAATTGTTCAAATGTAATGAAAATACAACGCTAATCAAAAAACAAAATACTGAGTTTGTAAATAGAATGTCATGGTTTTAAAACAAAATTAATTTGAATTTAGAATACAGAGCCATTACAAACTTTTTTTTATTTGAAATGACCAGTACTGAAGAAACGCAATTTCATAGGTAAAGACCTATTATACTTACTCTTGCCATAAATATTGTTACAAAGAAAAAATTCGTTTTTATTTTACGTAATATTTGGTTAGTTTAATAAATTAGTATAAAACCATTAAAAATATCAAGTCTAATCAAAGTGGTCTCCATTGGCTGCAATACAGTCCTTTAAATATTGAGGCCAATTATCAATAGCAACACGCATGGGAAAATTCTTCACTGCCAATCGTATGGATTGTTTTAGGGACTCCAAATTATTACAGCGTTAAAGCAAACCATACTCTCTAAAACTGGTCATGACTCATGATTTAGTGGATTAGTACTAGATGACGGCCAGTCTTCAGCTCTGATGAAGTCCGGCACGTTCGTTTCTAACCAAGATTGGGCGGATCGAGCTTTATAATCCGACGTCGTGTCTTTTTTAAATCGTCGTCGTATTTAAGTCGTATTTAAATAGAATGAGCTGTCCCCTGCGGTGTTCCTGGATCAATACGACCTTCAAACCTTTAAAAAAAGAACGTACTCCTTCCTGAAAGGCCGGCAACGCACTTTTACGCCTCTGGTGTTGCGGGTGTCCATGGGCGGCGGTAGTAGCTTAGCACCAGGCGATACGTCTGCTCGTTTGCCCCCAATAAGAAAAAAACCAACGTAGCAGGTACTGATAACTATAGTGAGCCAACAGCGAAACAATGTTGGTCTGCCGAATAATAGACAAATTTGGTGCAAAGATAGTTTTCATCTTTTGAGACACAAGTTTCATAAATAATTCAACTTATAACGAGATAAATTTGAATGTCCTTAGTTTCGTTCGTAGTTTGAGTTTTTTTTCTCAATCGTGAAATGTTCGTCATAAATTATCCGATTTCAAAAATCCTTCTCTTAACTGAATGAGTTGCACATAAATGAAGTAGGAGAGAAATGTAAATAAACCAACATTTAATTTAATCATTCATGCTTTTAAGAGTAGAAAACATAGGGAAACAATACAGCTTGTAACAATTCATGAAGATTAACTAGGGACGGGATCATGGGAGGGAACCTAGGTATTAAAAAAAGCATTTCTATCGCAATGGACCTTTTTTTAAAATAGATTTAACGGAACACGAATGCAAGTTCTGGCCGACTAACAATGTATATAACAAATCTAGTACCTGTACATCTAAAACCAATATACAAATGACATCAAAACAGCCGATAGCATTGAAACATCGAACACAAACAGCCGGCACAACCGGGTACACCCGGTTATCGACCGGGGGCGTGACGGGTCGATCGTCACGCCTCGTGGCCACCCCGCCCGGGTATGAAAGTGTAACGTTGAGAGCTGTAGCGTTAAGATAATAGTTCAAGAATAGAGGATATTTGGATGAAAACCTCAACTATTCAGTGTATTAGTCTACGTGGAATATCTTTTATTATTTGTATAGAAAATAATACCGAAACAATTATAACTAGGTACATCTTATATATAAAATTCTCGTGTCACAATGTTAGTTACCATACTCCTCCGAAGCGGCTGGACCGATTTTTATTAAATTTTGTGTGCATATCAGGTAGGTCTGAGAATCAGCCAACATCTATTTTTCATCCTCTTAAATGTTAAGGGTAGTCCACCCCTATTTTTTTTTTTTATTTTATATAAATTTTTATTTTTTTATGATACAGCATTAGAAAATACATACAACCCTGAACTTTCAACTCTCTACAATCAACTCCTATTTTTCCATCGCGATTTTTATTGACCCGACTAAGACATGTCACACACGACACAATAGACCTAGTGCTTTAAAAGGTACCCAAACAATCAACCACACGATTGCAACGATATCCCCTCCCCCTATCCCCTTTCCCATCCCCCAAAGGTCGGCAACGCACTTGTGACGCCTTTGGTGTTACGGGTGTCCATCGGCGGCGGTAATCATTTACCATTAGGTGATACGTCTGCTCGTTTGCCCACTATTCAATAAAAAAAAAAATATCCTTTTTAAAGTTATTCGTTCATTTAAGCGTTTATTCCTTTTATCTTAACCAAATATACTTCAAACCTATTTAACAGTAATATTATCAATACTCAACACAAAACATCAAACATTAAGTTCAATCTCCCTTTCAGACCGAACCTACACAATACTCCGGTTATTTTACTACTCTCCTAAAACCCGGTTAATACCCGGGCACCCGAGCGCGTCCATCGATCGTGTACGTCCTGATACGGCTCGGTAACCGGTCGATCCGCCTGGATAACCGGTCGATACGCGATTCATGCCGGGCATTCATTAATAATGTATTCGTATTTTGTATTGGCGCTAGTAAAATGTAGCTGTTTAAAGATATTGTGATGTTTTATAGATTTGTTGTTGTGTATGTTTTGGCTGATATCGATATCGTATGCTACATTGTTTGTTTGAGGCGGTTATTTATAGAAGATTATTGTGTGTCTCAGTTATATATATTTTAAGCAAATTTGTTTAGAAATTCATCAACTACCTTATGATTCTAACAGTGGTTTTTGAGTATCTCAATTCTTCTTTCTAATAGTAAACCTTTTAACGTTGTAAGTTTATAATGTAGCATTCTAACCATAACCATCGCTGGTACGTTTTCCCTTTTCTTCTCCTATATCAAGATAAAGACGTTAAGGAATTAGAGATGTCTTCAGTACTTCAGTACTCAGACTACTACTAATCAATGAGCGTGACTCTGCTACCTTATAGACTTAATTTATTTATTTCTTTCAGGTCACGGTGGAGTTAACCAATTAGGAGGGGTGTTTGTCAATGGTAGACCTTTACCAGATGTGGTGCGCCAACGGATAGTGGAACTAGCTCATAGCGGAGTACGGCCCTGCGATATCAGTCGGCAGCTTCGCGTCTCCCACGGCTGCGTCTCCAAAATACTATCGAGGTGAGTGGAATTATACTAAATCCTCATAAAATACTTTGCAGTTGACGATATATGATGACCTTATAAAAGCTAACCTACTTCATGATGTTCGTAAAGTCCCCTGAAACTCAGTACGCATATTGCTACTGAGAGAGGTGTCTTTAAAAAACATTGTAAATAGAATTGTAAGAAATTTTATAGGCTATCACTATAAAACATCATCACAATCATCACATCACATCAACTACCTGTCCACTGCTAGACTGAGGTACAAACCAGCATAACAACTTCTATTAACGAGTTGGTCATAGTGTGGGTCATCATTCTACACTGTTGCAATGTCTGTGTGGAGGAACGAGTGTCATGTCCCTACAACACAAAGGGAGGATCCTCCGACCAGGCGAGGTGACCATGCCTGGCGGGCCACCGCCCAACAGTTGATGTTGGGATGTAGTACATTTGATAATCGGCGCGAGAACTACTATTGCGCGATTCAAGATTGGTGGTTACTCCATGTAGTGCGTTACTTCGTAGTTCAGTGTATCTTCGGTAGATGGAGCTGTAGTAGATTACTGTTGTGTTGTATGTGGAAGTCGCCACATCTGCATTCGCAATGAGTATGGTGATCACTGCTCTTGAATTATACTCACGCTTTCCAGGTGGCAGAATTTGATGGTCAGGTTTATGTCCAGCAGTGTACTATTAAAAGCTTTTGATGAAGAGTTGAGTCATTTTGACGGACTTAATAATAAGATTCAATAATACAGGTGCACATAACTTAAGCTGGCCGGTCCGCTGGCTAGCTACACTTAAAATAGTGGAGTTAGAGAATCCTACTAATATTATAAACGCGAAAGTTTGTGAGTATGTTTCTTGCTCTTTCACGCAAAAACTACTGAATGGATTTTGATGAAACTTTAGAATAATGTAGTTTATACACCAGAATGACACATAGGCTACAACTTATAAAGATTCTAGCTTCGCCTCGTAGTGGTGCCCGGCGTTATTGTCGTACCGTAGGTAGCACCACGAGGTTCAGCTAGTCATAGATAAATCCTGGATATTTAATAATTTAATTTACCTTAATCATGTATCTAATTATTTTTAGTACAGTGTCTACAAATTATGCCGTATCTCGATCTAGTAATCACCATAACGACCAAAACCAATAATTACTCAAATTTTCAAAAATGAGGTTTGAAACGATGTTTTAAGGTTCATTTTGGGTATCCAGATTACGCCTAGCTACAATATTTAGCAACAATAAAGATTTTATTATTTCTGTGCTCCTTTAATTACAACTTTGATACGATGCTGTTAACCCCACCTATACACACACACACTCACATATACACATATCTACCCATCTTATTTCAAACATACTGTATATAGACACACACTTGTGTATAATAGGGTTGTAACAACTTTTTTGTAGAAGAAAATTGGTACTTACTTTAATAAACAAAACAATGTCTTACTCTTGAATCATTTATAAGACATCATGTTAAATGTTAAACCAAATTCAATATTTAAAAACAGTACAAAATTTTATTTGCGTAATATAAAGTTAAAGCTTTCAAGTAAAATATCTTAATATACTGCAATGTTGCATTTACTTGAGGAAAATTGATATGTAGTACACACTACAGCATCGGTGATAACCCTAATGTACACCGCCAGAAAGCAGACGCTAGCTTCGTAAGCTTCTGTACGAATACAACATGTGCTTGTGTGCGTGTGGCCCCGTTCCATAGGCTGCGTCCGGCGCGTGCGCAGATAGACAATACGCTTATGTCATTTTCTTTTGTTTCGTTTTGTTGTAACTGGTTAATATGGGTACCGTTGGGTGATCGTTAAACTGTTTATGAAGATTTAACTAGAAAACAATTACTTTACGTTAGAATGAGCCTAATTTTAGTTCAAACTTTCTGTACGTTTAAAGTTTTACGCAAAACTAAAAGTAGGTTAAAGGCTGCCGAGATTTCTTCTTTACTGTATTAAAGAGTTTTATAGCTCCAACCAAGTTACACAAGGGTACCAGACTTGCCATCAATTAGTACCAGGTTAGACTTCTACAAGGATACTATTACCAATTAATATGCTACTAGAAGTACCATCAAGACACATTATAACGCAAGAAAAACGCGAAGGTACAATCTAACAGTAATAATTATAATAACTTCGCACATATCACACACAGCAGTCTAATATCAAACTAGAGATAGTTTGTACTGTGATAACTAGATTGATATAGAACTAAAAACTAGACTAACATTTTTACCGTGAAAGAGCCATGCTTTAGCATGAATGGGCCGGCTCGACTGGAGTGATACCACGGCCTCACAGAAAACCGAAAACTCACCAATTGAGTAAGGTTACCGGAGACACATCTTCTCCCATCCTCCTCTCCATCCTCCAAAGGCCGGCAACGCACTGGTGACGTCTCTGGTGTTGCCCATGGGTGGTGGTAATCGCTTACCATCGGGTGATACTTCTGCTCAATTGGGCAATCCAATATGAAGCTATTAAAAGAAAAAAAATGAAGTCTATTCTTGAGATTTTCCTGATCCTTCAAACTAACCTGTATTGTCAGTGTACTGTCAAAGTACTTCTTCAGTGAATGTTTTAAAGATTTAAACCGGTAAATAAATTGTATTTAATTTATACAATACGGAACCATTCTACCGTTTAATAGTGTACTGTTTAGCGTATTCAACGAATGTGTAACAACAGTAGGTACTTATAACTGTATATAAATAGATATAGATGAAAATATGCATTAAATTTTTCGTCTCTATTTGTCGATGGGTAGATTCTTCACAGAAAATTTGAATTTCCAGATCAAAATGAAATGCTTGAAAATAATTATTTTACGAAATCATTGTTTAAAGAATGCTCGGCTCCTGTGGGATGTCTTCTACTAGTGTTTGCTCGCGACTCCGCTCACGTTTTTGTTGACTATCCTATGTCCTTCCTCAGAAATCAAAGCATCGTCATGCCCATTTTCATTAAAATCGGTGCTGCAGTTTAGCCGTGAAAGCGTAATAGACAGATTAGTACGGATAGCATTCTTTAATACTTACCGATGTTCAACCAAACAAACTCCTTAACTTTAAAACATTAGTACAGATCGATTCGAATCATCAGATCTTCTGCACTATTAATTAAATATCAGTAATCTACTATTAGAGCTATTAGAGCTCAAATTGTAGTACCTTTTGGAGGTACTACAATTTGAGTTAGTTATATTTCTTATAAAACCACTATTATGTATAACTAACTAACCCAAGCAACCTCGTTTGCGTCTTCTATTGCCCGTAGCGTGAAAATTTCCCCTGTTTATGAAACATTCTTCACTGGTGCTCCGCTCCTATTAATATTAGCATGTTGATATATACCCTATAGCCTTCCTCGATAAATGGACTATCCAACACTGAAAGAGTTTTTCAAACTATATACTTTTCAAAATAACTGCCTCTGTGGCGCAGTGGTAGCGTATGCGACTGCTGTTCTTGAGGTCTCGGGTTCAAATCCTGGGTCGGACCAAATGTTTGTGTGATCTACAAATATTTGTTTCGGAGTTTGGGTGTTTTCTATGTATAATAAGTATGTATTTACAAAAAAAAAAAAAGTATATAATGTATTTGTATCAGTTGTCTAGTACCCATAACACAAGCTCTGCTTAGCTTGGGACTAGATGGCGTTGTGTGTTTAGATGTCCGGAATATTTATTTATTTATTTAAATCGGACCAGCGGTTTCTGAGATTAGTGCGTTCAAACAAACAAACTCTTCAGCTTTATTATATTAGTATAAATTTAATACTAATCGTAGTTTAACAACCGGTTAACTAAGTATCTTAGTTTAACCTCGGTTAACCGCAAATGATGAGCTCGCTTGTTAGACAGTTAGCGCAAACGTACACAACATAATTAGTTTAACTAGAGTAAGATAAATTAATGAGAGAAAATAATTACTCGCTTGTTATTTTTAACCAACTTCAAAAAAGATTATCAATTTGACTGTAATTTTATTGTATATGTTTGTTACCTTATAACTTTCGACTGGTTGAATCGATTTTGATGATTCTTTTTTTAATTGAAAGCTGGTGCTTCCCGTGTGGTTCCATTTCAATGCCTCGGAGAGCATGTTAAGCTGTCGATCCCGGTTGTCATGAACATCAATGGCAATTGTTATTGGAAAGTCAGTCATTAAATATACTGACAACTAGTTCAATCTTCGAATTCAGTTCACCCTCAGAGTTGCGGAGGTCCGATGCCAGTCGCTTCGTAGAAAAACTGATATTCAGGTAAAACCAGTTGAACTAGTAACCGACACTAAATACTCTTGGGAGTAATAAAGGCTAGGAAGATGATGAAAATGGTTATTTTTGTTTATATAGATACAATGGCCCAGGTGACCTAGGCTATATAAATGTTTTTTAAAAATATTTCTTGTTATTATTGGTATAAGGTTTCTTTAAGTTTACCTTCTCCAAGTTTAAATGGCCAAAAAATAATCAGCAAACAACGTATGACGTCATAACTATGTTCTTATTTTGAAAAAAGTTTTTGATCGCTTTGACGTTTAATAAAAGGAAACTGATTTGACATGTCAGTCAACAGCCGTATTGTCACTTGTGTCAGAATTGTGTCACAATAAGTTCATTGTCATAGATTGGACGATATTACTTTGAAAACAGCGATATGAATTGAGTGGGGACGTTGCTGACCATTGTCCGATTTAAATTGAAAACTGGATAGTGTTGGGAAAGCACGGGAATTCAGTTCCGGGAATCAGTTCCGTATATTTTTTAAAACATTATTATAAAGTTTCACTGCCCTATTATTTTAATTAATATTAGATATTATTAAGGTTAGTGATAGTAAAATGAAAAGATATTAGTAATAATAATTATTGTGGTCAAGCGAGTCTTCGGCGGAGATGATAATGATACATCTGTAGGAGGACATACAAACATACACGCACACACACATATTTACATACATGTATAGTATTGCGTGCGTGTATGTTGTTTGTACGTATATATATATGTGTGTACATGTATGTTTGTATGTCCTCTTACACATCTATTATACTCATACAACTTGAGTTTATTGAATTTCAAAACATTATTACACAAAATGACACTTGTAGATTTTTTTCATTTCAATGTAGCTTATGTTTTATGTTAAATGCTTGAATACAATTAATTTCTAATTACTACACTTTACAAAAACGACCAGTCCCTTGTTATCTGTCTTTTAAATACACTATAATATAATAACCAATACTCAAAATCTTGTAGTGTACACAGTACCTACAGTAGATAACTCCAACACAAATAAAAATAAATGTATTCTGCATTGACGAAGCGATGACAAGTCAATAAAAAAATAACATATTTTCAATCGATAATCCGCCATCGCCCCGCCCTAGTCCCGCGGGATGTTCAATCGGCCGAGTTCGCTTTTCAATTTATCCCGGTGCCATTTCAACCCTACGTTTTGTTTTGTACCCTCAACTTCATTTTTGTTCTTAATGACAATCATGTCGCTTTGTTGTATACATCCTTGTGTTCGTATAAATTGACCGATCCTCCCCGTGGGGGTTGTAAGGGAGGGTTGGAGAGTTCCAATAAAATATATGTCAGTTTTGTTTTAAATGTAGACCGATTTAGACTACTGTCGTGTTGCTATATAGGAAGTTAAATTTATTTTTGAATTGTAAAATCTATACTAATATTATAAAGCAGTATAGTTTGTTTGTTTGAACGCGCTAATCTCAGGAACTGCTGGTCCGATTTGAAAAATTATTTCAGTGTTTTATAGTCCATTTATCGAGGAAGGCTATGGTAGATATATCATCACGCTAAGACCAATAGAAGCGAAGCCCCAAAGAATAAAGTTTAAAAAACGAGGAAAGTTATTACGCTACGAGCAATAGTAGACGTAAACGAGGTTGCGAGGGTCAGCTAGTAATTTATATACTTAAAAAATGTTAATCTTAGAACTATTTGATCCATAAACCAAATATTTATCTGAACCTTTGAAGCATAAACACTATATCTAAAGCAGGAAAATTATCAAATGAATTAAATTAAGTACAGTCATCAACTTAAAATCGTATATATACCTACTTATTTATATTTTTGTCATTTTATCATATTATGTAATCAAAATAAAGACACAGTTTTAACTAACTACCAAAAACTAGTTACCAATGACGACCTAAAGCCACAAATTACAATTATTTCATTAAATAAATCACATCGGGCGGAAGTGTAATAGTCACGCTTTCTGCGTACACCGGCCGACGGAAAAACAGTCTAATTACTAAACAGACACAGGACCGTACACTACTTTCATTTCATAAAACTGCTACTTTATTGTTTTATTTCCTTCATTTTTGTGTGTTGGCAACATTGAGACATGTTGTTTTTATGGGACACGTTATCAAATGAACAGATGGTCACTTTTATACTTAAAATACTACCAATTTTAACCGAATAAGTACGCTTATGTGGAAGTGGGTTAGTTATATCTCCAGGCAGGTTGCTGATCACTGGACTCTGAATGTGCTTGAGTGGAGACCATAGTTATGCAAATGTTTTTTTTTTTTTTTATTGAATAGTGGGCAAACGAGCAGACGTATCACCTGATGGTAAGCGATTATCGCCGCCCATGGACACCCGCAACACCAAAGGCGTCACAAGTGCGTTGCCGACCTTTGGGGGATAGGAAAGGGGATGCGGGGAGGGGTTGGGGTATGGGCCTCCGGTATCCTCACTCACTCGGTGAAACACAGCGCAAACGCTATTTCACACCGGTTTTCTGTGAGGCCGTGGTATCACTCCGGTCGAGCCGACCCATTCATGCCGAAGCATAGCTCTCCCACGGTCTAATGTAGTGTAAGACGCAATGTGGCACGGTAGACCAGCAATTTGATAAAAGTAATTGGTAGCGAATGGATGCGGACTGCCCCAGACTTTTTACTAGAAGTGGACGGCGACAGATTGATAGTTTTTGATTTAAGGGTCATAAATGCTATCTTTTGAGTCCTTCTCAGGTACTTGGATAACATCTTTCACTCAGTCAAAAGCAACGAATCAATTGCTTAATAATAAGCTGAAATATATTTATAAAAATCAAAGAACACGTCTACAGAAGTCGATTACATACAAACATACAGGTGAAACTAATAAAAGCGTTTTAAAAATAGTTATATTAAATAAGTAATCCGCCCCGGCGTCTCTCTGAAAATTAAGCCGGTAGTTTTTCTCGTAGAATATATTTATAAACGAGCAAAACGGCGAGTAATACTTAGTCCTATATATATTAAGTATAGTCGCATACAAAGATGTATACATAATTGAAATTGTATTACCTATATCGATATTCACAAGCAATTTGTCGTTGATACAATGTTGAACATATTGACAATCAAGATACTGGCTCGGAGGGGAGGCTAATAGGCTTATCGGGGGCTTACAGCGGCTTATTGCGGCTTTGAGTGCCTTACAGCGGCTTAGCGGTATTGTGGCTTGTTTAAGTGTTAGTTTTGTGGTGTATTTGCAATTTGTTGAATGAATTTAAATGAAGATGCATTTATTAGGTTTTTGAAGTGAAACTTCTTTAGAATCGTTGTGATTTAAAACCGGATGCAACGGAAAATACGACAGGTAAGAGACACAAATACAAAAAGTCGGCTTGTAATTAGTGAGCCAGAGCAAGAGAGCAAATGTCGGTCTCATTATTTTGTCGATTTACAGAAGTTTCACTTCCATCGTGAGTGAATCGCACACACATCTTTTTTTGTGACTCCACTCTGTTTCATGGAAAGTATGAGAAGAATCCAAGGTCTCCATACTCATTGCGAATGTAGACTATGCAGCACGGTTACCCACACAATAGCGGCCTATTGAGATGTTTCTGCGTCATTATGTATGAATTACACACACAAGTTTACACTATATAGTGTGAAATCTGTGTGGTGAGACGTGTACGACTCGAACTCTAAAGTTTTGAGTCTACTTTTGTTTGTCTTCGAATAGTGCTACATATTAATAATTCTATATTGTAAAAGTTTTCCACATATCTGTACTAATATTATAAAGCTGAAGAGTTTGTTTGTTTGAACGCGTTAATCTCAGAAACCGCTTTGAAAAAATCTTTCAGTGTTGGATAGTCCATTTATGGAGAAAGGCTATAGGCTATATCTCATCACGCTAATTCGAATAGGAGTGGAGCACCAATGAAGAAAGTTTCATATGGGGAAAATTTTCACGCTACGGGCAATAGAAGACGCAAACGAGGTTGCGTGGGTCGGTTAGTTGTAATATATAAATTGAACTGCCATTCGAAGATTTATAAAATATGAATTCAAGTTAAAATGGTTCTAAAAAAAAACAAAACTTAAATAAATTGAGTATAATCTCTTGTCTAAAGGCAGGATAAATTTACCTAATTTAAATTTAGTTTTTATTTCATCAACATTTGGATGCTGCAATCACAATATATATATATATACAATATGTATATATATATTTTTTTCTTAATGGAATCCAGAATCAACACTAATTGAACTTGTAAAAAACACCACCCTTCTTTTTGCGCAGTCAAGTAAAAATACTGCAAGTGAGCAATCTTCCGAGTACTTACATTTATTTTTTGTCACTACCTCCAACCCTAACTTCCCCTATATCAAGGGTGGCGTTGCTATAATGTCACCGATCCCTTAGAGACTAGCGCCCTTGTTTTTGGCCATACAGGACAGACGAATAGACAAGTGTTATTATTGTATCTTTTGTTTAATAATAGTTTTTACCCCCTGATAAACATTTCCCCCACAGTTTTTTCATAAAATCACAGTAATACGGTACTCAACATCTCGAGATTAAGGTTTAGTTATACGAAACAAACAAATTGATATACAACAGACATGGGACTTCCCTTAAAAACGAATTAACGATAAACAGTTAACCGAAAACTCCGTAAAATCTGAAAGTAATGATCTTAATACTGATGAACATCAGTTATTATCATTATTATAATGATGAGGATTCTCGTCTACCTTACGAAAGCCACGATAAAAAACTCTTATTTGATAAGATCGACGATAAGACAATGAGTCTCCCACATACGAGT